>OY730485.1:23399517-24599517 GCA_963422695.1 Xylophagus ater | reverse complement strand
CACATTGAATTGAAAAGTATTTTCAGTTTTTCTTACGTAGGCTGCTATTTATATTTCGGGATTAGGCATCTTTACTGCTATCATATGGCAACTGAGGTGTCTATCGTAAAGTTTAACATTTTTGACGGTATACGTACTCAGAACGTTTTGACATACTATGCTTTACCCAATTTAATCGAGGCCGTAGTTTGCTGAACGACGAACTTTGTGAAGGTCGTACAAAATCGGTTGTTGTTTCGGAAAACATTGATGCTGTGCGCGAACTTATAGTGGAAGATCTTCATGTAACATATCGTGAAATTGAGGCATCCTTGGACATTAGTATGACGAACATACATTCAATATTAGATGGACATTTGGCCGTCAAAAAGATTTGTTTGCGTTGGATCCCATACAATTTTCATAATTTATATCCATTGTTTGGCAGAGACGAATTTTTCAAGTTACTGTAAACAACACAAATAGCGCTCGCTCGTCAAAACGTTTTAAGTACATATATCGTCAAAAATGTCAAACTTTACCATAGAGATGTCAGTTGCCACATGGCAGCTCTAGGTTTTCCAAATCCCGAAATATAAATAGCAGCCTACGTAATTTATGCTACCGAATGGCCTTTATGCTTGGCAATTTTGTCATATTTCTCTCTATAGTAAAATTTTGCCTTATCATTACAATGAAATTCTGGCCATCTGTCGGCAAAATACTAAAATCAGGAAATATTTATTATAGAGAGAAAATATTTTGGTTTTGATCTGTATCGAAAATTTGGGAAAAACCAGCTGTTCTAATAATTTTGACAGTTTACATATTTATTAAGATACCCTCAGAGTGTTTTGTCATATGGCTTCGTATAAGTTTTGTCCAAAATTTTCACTCAGATAGCGCGAAATGATAGGGAACAGGTTGGTACAAATATATATGACCAATTTTATGCATTTGTTGATATTAGAAATGTTTAGAGACATATCTAATGTCTCAATTTTTGACAAAATTTATGGGCAAACATATGACAAAACAGATGCTCTGAAGGCACCTTTAGCATTTATTAAAAAAAAAAGGCTAGTGAGGATGAGTTGCAACGAGCCTATATGAATTACTCTGACTTTATTAAGGTTGTGCCAATAAAACAAAATAAAAAATATAACTAACTAAAAAAAAATTCAAAAGATATTACAAGCGTCATGGACAGATTTTTCTTTTTTTAATTACAAAATTAGCAACTACTAAAGTTATTTTATAATATTTTTAATTATAACTTTTTTTTTTCAAATGATGTAATAATATTCTTAATTTTTAGAAAATGACTACTTTTGAGTTTTTATACAACTAAAAAAAAAATAGTTCTCTTTTAAGAAACATAAAAATGCATTTTAGTTTAGTTGCCTTTATTTAAAAAAATATTTTTTTTTTTTAATAATTTTACAATCGCCAATTAACAAAAGTTGCACTACATTTGTTACTCCAGTGTAGAGATAAAGGCATTCACCTCATCAAAGATTTTTGCCTGTACTCATTTGAATGTGAATGGAAAAATTAACTTGAAAACTGGTACGAGTATAATAGACCGCATATGGTGTCGTGTATAGGATCTTAACTACTCCTTTGGGACTGTACACTACATATTAAAATGTTGTTAAGACTTATATATGTCAAATGTACTGGCTGAGGTGGTATAAACTGCATAACTTTTTTCTTCAAGGAATTGTGCTATTAGTGTTAAGGAAATTTTTTCATATTTCAAAGTATTTATACACATAATTTCCGAATTTTTTGCCTTTCTTCAATTATAATAGAAAAACACCAGTTCGCTACAAAATGATTTCTTATAAAAGCCCTGTTCCTCCGCACACATATTATTACGAGTATATTCAAAACGCGATACTCTAATGTAGCTTAATCAAAGAGTACAGAATTTCGCATGAGGATCGTACTGCAAATTTTTTAAATAAAAAAAAGGTTGCTTAATATGTATATAAATTGCCTACGTCTTCATGCTATCATAACGCATCACTGGATCAATAACTGGAAATATAATTTTGAACTAATAAAAAGGAAGTAAAATAATAGTCGATCAAATTCCCCAATAAAAATTTGGTTCAATTTCTCTCCATTTTGGGACAATGAAACTAGCAAGCCTATTCTGAGCCTAGTTACTGTCATAATTTTTTTTAAAGACTAATTCCTATTCTGACGCGTTCATAACATACAGCTATCATAAAATAATATCACAAGTTCTGACCGAAAATCCGGAATACTTTAATAACCGATAATATGTGCCTGGAGAAAAACATACATTCTGACCTTAGATTATACTTTTCCAAATAAGTTTTCTGAATATTAGAGTGAAATATTCAGTCCAAGTTTCATAGAATACCATTGATCGTAAATTTTTCCGGTTACTCGAGATTTCTGGATAAAAATAGTTCGATATATCATGACTTCGGTATCAAGTGCAAACATTTTTTAAAGCATGCAATTTTGAAAAAGTATATGGCAAATGGCAAAGTCTTTCATATACCATATAACAAGAATGGCCAACAACTCAATTCCGATCGATCAATTAATCGCTGTATGATTTTTGGTCTATCATATTCGGTGCAAACAAAATTTAATCTGAATATTTTTGTGGCTAGTTTTCAATCAATAAGTCTTAATATATACTTTTCCTCCGGTTCCGTACCACTATAAAACTTGGAAAGGGTTCAACCGATTTGAATCAAATTTGCTAAAAGCGTATACACCAATACAATTCAGAAAATGCTGTACTTTTCGAAAGAATCGATCAAGCTGTTTTGGAGTTAGTATAATAATATCTTATTATAAAAAATGCAAGAGTGCTACTCCTCCACTTTCTGCCTTGGAAACGACCCAAACCAATTTTGGTATATGCACTGACAAACTTTGTAAGTCGACACTGGGTATTAGACTTCGCTGACATCATTGCCATACAACACTGACAAAAGAACGACAGTGTATTAGCATTTTATAAAATACATAACGGGCAGCGGATCACTTTGTAGCCAATTTCTTATTTTCCCGACGATTTTGATTTTGGAGTCCCATTGTACAATATAACGGGCTTTTTTACTAGTAATAATAATAAAATATCATGTTGGTTTAATAGATTTTAGTAGGTAGATTATTAGTCGATTATATAACATATATATGGTAATGAAGTTGGCATATAAGAATAAATTAACTCCACTAGAATTAGAGTATCAGTTGACTCCAAATTTTACTGTATGGACTGGCGTATTTGAATATCATAACTCTTTTCATATTGGAAGATTTATCTCTATTTACAGAGGCGATGCCTAAGTTGCACTTCGAAAAACGTCTAAAAGGGAACGTTTTCCATTGTGAATTGAGTTCATAGGTTTGTATTCCATTCGACTGGTGTCGTTTGAAGTAACAAATGGTGTGCAAACTTTCATGTTGGTTTCTTTTTTATATTAAATATTTCTTTTACACATTTGTAAACAATTAACCTGAGATTAGAGACTTAGATCTCTTCTATAATTTTGAAATTTTTTACAAAAATTTAATTTTAGTTTTTTTTTTTATTAAATTAATTTTATATTTTTCTCGAACAAGATTTAAAATAATAGTTTTTTTTTGTTTTACTTAAATTTGTCTTATTTAATTAAAAAAATTCTTTTTTGGCTATTTACAAATCAAAACAAAAAAAAAAAAAAAAGAAAAGAAAAAAATTCTCTTTCATTATAATAAAAATAAGAACACTCACACATCAAATTCGTCATCGTAAAAATCATCGCTACCACCACCGACTAGTTGTGTATGTCCACCGATAGATGGTACACTACTTGAATCTTCATCGTCTTCGTCATCTTCATCATGATCCTCGGTTGATGATGATCCTCCAGCCAATTCGTGATCGTTCTCATCAATTTCATCATCGGTTATTGTGGTTGTTGTTAGTGTTGTTGTCATTGTTCGTACTGTCGTTGGAAATGTTGTTATTGTTGTTGTTGTTGTTGTTTTTGCTGTTGTACCTTTTCGTTTCGTTAATTTTCCTACACCTTTTCTATTTCCCTTTCTATTATGATTCTGTTGTTGATGACCTTTTTTATTTTTCCGTCCATTATTTGTATGTCCATCATTTTCATTTCCACCATTCCCCACCGGACTACCAGTAGCATTAATACCGCCATTTTGTTTATGATGTTGAAGTTTATTTTTCGCTTTTCGTCGTGTTGCACAATCTTCTGATGTGCACTTTTGTTTTGTTGGTCGCTTTTTTAAAGCTTGCGGACCTTGTCGATGACAATTATTATCATTTTCATTTTCATCTTGTCGACATCGTCGTTTCTTTTTCTTTTTCTTTTTTGAATTACCGCTATTATTACTATTACTATTATGGCTATTACTACTATTATTATTATTACTACTGCTACTGTTACTACTTAATCTAATTTTTTCACTGATGGCGGTATTTGCATTGATATTGCACTCGGGTTGTGCCTTCATAATTTTTGTTGTTAATTCGATTAATGGCTTGCCACCGTCACACAGTTGACGTAAACCATGCTTAATACGATTTGCACCAAATGTTACTGCTATCAAACCTTCGACACGTTCTTCAGGTACTGTTTCAGTCCAGGCTTTTGTATATGTTGCCAATTTACCCAAAGATCGATTTGATGGTATCTGAAGTTTTCTCGGTTCACCATGACGATCTAATGCTAAATAGAGAGTACGGCGGGAATTTGAATTGAATGCTGATGAATATGTATTGTAATTATGCTGTTCCATTGATTCATTAAATACGCAATCATCGGTGAACACCTTCTGCAACAGAAAACTAGAATAAGTTATTTGATTATTTTTACTAGTGTTAAAAAAAAGAAAGAGAAAAATAAATGATTTTGATAACTATTATTAAGTAGAAATTAAAAAAATTATAAAAACTATAGAATAGAAGGAAAGAAATTGTTGGCCTTCTCCGAGGAATATTTCGCAGATCTACCTAAGCTAATACTGGGATTGGGCATTGAAACGTGTAAATCAAGTTACAAAATTTCTATTCCGATCAATTTCAATTGCTTCAAATGAATTGCTTCTAGGAAAGGCTTATTTTTTCGCGCACAATTGTCCATTTGCAATAAAAAACATATAATAACGTAAAATCTGCCTACAGCCGATTTTTTGATGCCCTATGCTAGCAATGGGACTCGTAGCTAACAAATCTATAGTTCAATGAATTAACTCTGAGAAAGAAACACCAAAACTAGTAATATTTCAAGGATTTTTCTCCATAACTTCGTTTCCTCTTTTTCAAATTTGCTCTAATTAACAGGTAGACTGAGGCCTAAATACCATAAACACCTTTTCCAAATTTTATTAAAATCGGTATATAAGTTTTTAAAATACACTTGAAAAACTTTATGAACAGGTTTATTTTCTCTTATGACTATTTCTTTCTCCACTATCCTTGGATCGATTTTACTGAAATTTATCATGGTATCGTCTATTTATGTAGTCAACCCACGTAAATAATTTTAAAAAAATTGCTCCTCAAATTTACAAATTAAATCCGAAAAACCATAACCAAAAAAACGACAAAACGTTCTGGTTACCCTGGCTTTTGTTTAATAACTTCGCTCCCCCTCGGTCGCTTCTGCTGAAATGCGATACCAAGCTAAGGAATAACCAATTCACATTGTAAATTTCATCAACATCGGATAACGCGTTTTTGAGTTATCTTGTACACGGACGAACATGCAGAAATCGAGATAACTTTTGATTCCCTACACAACCATACCCTTGAAACCTTTCTATGATGATTATTACGATGTGTTACAAATGTAGTGACAAAAGTAAAAATTGAAGTTTACACTTCAATCAGATGTCATAAACTAAATATTAAAGCTTGTTAAGAGTACTTCAAATTGAATTTGTTACCGTTTTAACTTGAGAAGTAGTACTTATGACATCTATTAGAAAACAATGACTTTAACTTCCCACACCCAATTACTAATTGTGACTTCTAACCAAAGACTTGGGTTTTTACTCTAAACCTGAGGGATTTAAATTGTATATATTGTGACCAAATTTTTAGAATATTTTCAAAAGTTTTAAATTCCGAAAAATGCTAATAACTTCGATTGAAGTTTCATATGAAACAATGTTTGGGAGAAAAAAACCGACATAAATTGAAGTTGGTAAACGACATTCTAAAATACTAAATATTTCATTCGAAGAAAATATTCTTTCTCAGCCCTCTTTTTGCAACTTTGAACGAAATGTTTGTCATCTTCTTTTGCTTATAAAGGGTGATCCAATTTCATCCGATGTTGGCAGCACTCTAAATCAAGCAGCTGTGGAAAAGCACTTGTTTTCAAAGTGCCAATTGTCAATTTGCAACAATACATATATGAAATGGATCGCTTAACCATCGCTCAACGCGTGTTACAGCAGCAGGTAATTGATGCTGATTTTTCAAAGAAAATCCTCTTCTCTGATGAGGTACATTTCCACCTCTGTGTGTTAATAAGTCAAATTGCCGCATATGGGGAGATGAAAATCCTCACGAGATTCACGAGATACCATTACATGGCCAAAAAGTGACTGTTTGGTGCGCATTGTGTACAGGCGGCATCATTAAGCCTTACTTTTCCAAAAATGAGCGATATAGGCGCATGATAATTATTTCTAGCACGAAATCGAAAATATTGATGTGGAAGACATGTGGTTCCAACAAGATGGAGCAACTTGCCATACAGCGAGTGCCACGTTGGATGTTTGGCGTGAAAAGTTCCCAGGTCGCATTATTTCACGTTTTGGTGGCATCAACTGGCCGCCGTTTGATTTCTTTTTATGCAGTTACATTAAAAGCCGAATCTACGCCAACAAACCCGAAAGTTGGAGCACCTAAAAAGCAACATCCGCCAAGTTACCGCCGGGATACCGCCGCCCGAAATTTACCAAAAAGACAACGAAAATTACGTGCAAAGGATCAGCTGCTGCAGAAGGTCTAGAGGCGGCCATTTAATTTATATTAATTTTCATAATTAATGAAATACATAATACATTTGTGATTAACAAAATAAAATACGACTATTTCGTGAAATTTGTGTGTTTTATTTTGTTTGAAAGTTCGGAAACTAAAGTTGGATCATCCTTTATTTATGTTAGAAAAAACAATAGACCTCGTCACGAGTTATATCACAAATTAACGAAATTATTTGATTATTTTTGACAATCCATTGAACCAATCAAAATGGTTAGAAGATTTTACAGATTTGCAAAGCTTTTGTGAAACATAAATTTGACAGCAACTGATTAAAATTGCTTTAATTAAACATTAAGAATTCGAAGAAATTTATTCATTTTATGCAATTTCCATGTTCAAGCATAGTTTTTCATGTTTTAGCATAAAAATAAACATGACAAGGTTAATTAGTGATTAGTACAAAATTGTTTTGTTTTCTAAAATCTTAGGCATTGTTTATATTTCATATTAAATTTGCACTTTAGTAGAAAAATCATTGCATGGAGAAATCGCAAAACCGTTTACACTTCATTATTAGACAGAAATTCGCTGAATATATATCAGATGTAAATAAGGCCTAAGAAATTCGATGTATTATTATTATTAAACAGCTGCTTTCGATTAATTCGTCTTCATTTTTTGATAGTAATTTTTGCAATTATCTTACTAATAGGCATGTATGATTCCAATTTCAAGACTATATGGAAAATTTGAGATGATTTGAAAATATCAAGTACAAGTTCAATGTTTCAATTTTTTCGATTCGAAATACGCATGAAAATGACGGAAATGTTTTCAAAATTAAAACTATTTTAATGTTGTCATATCAAAGGGTTCATTAACATTAATTTGATCACGAACTGTCGTATGATCCGGATAGTTTTTCATGGAATAGATCACCATTATAGCCAGAGGAGAGAGATTATTTCGCAAGTGTGATCATAATTTGATCTTTCCCGTTTCTATGAAAAATTAGAAAACATAATTTTTAGTGTTTTAAGCTCGAAATAAATATAACATACTTTGACAACGAATTTTCATTTCCATGTTTAATTATAAGATCCATTACATAGAAGTGATCACAACACAATCCAATCCGTCTACCATATTACGGAAGAATCGATCGTAAATCATTTCTCAATGGTTTTAAAATGTGGAATTTTGCACTGAAAATGTCAGTTTTAATGAGAATTATTCACGTATGTGAAGCGCAGTTACATATGTCAAATACGAGAAATATTTCATGTATTTTTATGAGTTGATACTTTTTCTTATTATTGCAATTTACACGATTTTAAAGATATGAATGAAAATTACAGGGAAAGGAAAGGAGAACATATTTTCGCATTGAAAACTTGTTCGAGAGTTTTGTGTTGTTTTCTTCATTTTGAAAAATTTTTTTTTTCGTAAAAATACGAATCGTTTACGTAATTTAATTTGACCATGCGTATAAACTTTTTTTTTCTTAAATTATAATTAGTATCATTTCTAATTTTTGTTCAACACGAACTTCTTAAGGTGCCTTCAGACTATCTCTTTTGTCGTATGTTTTCGTATCTGCTTTTTGGTTTTGAGTTGTCATATGTTCTTGATTGTTCACACCTATCTAACAAATCATTTGAGTGAAATGTCAAAATTTGAGGTTAAACATGAAGTGGCAAACTTAAAATAGACTTTAATAAACAGTAAATTACACTTTTAAGTGGTATTTATCTAGCAGAAATTATTAAAAAGACGAAAGAAGAAAAAAAAGCACTATGGAGTAGGAAGTGGCTTCTAAGAAAACGTTCAGGACGTGATATTACTTAACTTGTAATAAAGGAACTTCAATTTCAAAATTACACAAGAATGAAGAAGAAAACATTCTCTACATTATTAAATAAAGAAAATAGAATACAGGCTTGCGAGGATCCCAGAATCGATGCGGTTACTTAAAATATATTTATACATTTTTCTCTTTTAAGGAATTATTTATATTTTGTAGATTGCTTCTAACATAAAGATTTCCAGCTCACGTATATGCATACGTAGATCCATATCGTATGATTTTAAAGTTTCTGACCCAGTAATATCCGAAATTGTTCCTGAAACATTAAATAAATGCTCCTCAAAGATGAATACTTAAAAGTTACGTTTAATTATAACATTATGAATTTATATTTATTGAATTTTTTTTATTAAAGATACCAAATATTAAACAAGAATGGGAAAATATAGCACAACATTTCGAAAAACTATGCTTTTTAATTTGTATTTTATATTTTCCTTATTATTTCAATGTCTTCTTCTTTTTTTAAATATAGTAGTAGAACTGAAGGAACAATTTAATTTCTCAGATGAAATTAGAAACATTTCTAATGTTAAAAAACGCATATGTGTTGACATATACTGTTGTTATACGAGAGTTCCCTATGAGTTCACCCTATCTGAGTGAGCATTTTTGACAAAACTTATGTCAAAATATCTGACGAAACGTCTGAAGGTACCTTTACTAAAGTTTTGTAATTTCATGATTTTGTTATATAGTGTCTTTTAATAGTGACATAACAATTTTGTATCTTTATATGAACGCACCCTTAAATATTAATAATGACCTGTCAATGTCAAAACGTAGATTAAAGTCAACATTTTCATCATGGTATAGTTCACGAACGAGCAACGCTTGGAAATTATTAAAAATTACTAACGAAATTCCGAGTCGGTTGCCGCAACTTTAAGAGCGAAAAATCATCCTCAGCGATGGGCTCATTTTTGGTAACAAGCAAAATATGCATTATTGAACAGCAACAAACCCACATGTGCTTCAAGAGACACCATTGTATCCACAAAAATCACTGTATGGTGCGGTTTACATGCCGGAGGCGTGATTGGGCCGTATTTTTTCCGTCAATGGAGAGCGCTACCGTACCATGTTGGAGGATTATTTTTGGCCAGAATTAGATGAAATTGATATCGGCGATATGTGGTTTCAACAAGACGGCGCTACAAGCTACACAGCACACGTTACAATCGTTGTGTTATGTCCTTAATGAAGGACCCTACTTGGTTAGGATGGTAGTTTAGTATCACGAAAATATCATGTTAATCAAGACTATATCTGCAAGTTTCGTTTTAAATTATTAAAATAAGAATTCTTCCAAAGAACCGTGCACTTGGCTATAAAGCTTGAGTCTTAAACGAAAGATGTACACGGTTAAAATTTCGGATAAATTTATGGTAGTACATTTTTGGCGAAAGTGGCTACAATATTTAAATATTGTGAAATTTACTTTTTATAATTTCATTGCTTGTGACTGACGAGACACTGCTTCAACTTGAATCCTCGACTCTGCAAGTATTTTCTAATTTTCTTTACCTACAATATCAGATGTGGGTTTATTACTCACAAATGTTCTGACCATCTTGAGATGGTTAAGCTTGTAAGGATTTCTTAGCGGGAAATGCACATTGAAAGGTTTTACTTTTTTTCCTCTTTTCAAAATTTCCTCATATTTGCAAATTTTATTCAAATCGGTGCATTAGTTTTTAAAGTACATCAAGAAAACTTTATGAGAAGATTTTTTTATTTTCTCCTAGGATTATTTCTTTCTTCACTATCCTTGGACCCAAATTACTGAAATTTACCATCCTATCATCTATTTATGTTTAACCAATATATATAATTAATTTAAACAAAATTGCTTCACAAACTTTCAACAACATCGCGTTTTTGATTTATCTTTCATACGGACGGACGGACTGGTGGACATGCATGGTAGTACCTACCATAGGGCATAACAAGTTGGACAGGTTATATAGTATAAGTATCGTGCTAGTGACTAATGAAACCCTGGTTCATCTACAGGACTCGGCCTTCCACAATTATTTTTTTTGTCTATAGGTTATTTACACTTGTTTGAATAGTTTTACACTCGACGAGTGTACATATTTATAGTTTAGAATGAAAAGTGCACCGAAAGCTTATAATTCCGTTTACACCACAAAAGTGTTGAAAATAAGTTTTAAATTTATGTACAACAGTATACAATTTACACTTTTTTTGGTTAGGACTTAAACAATACTCTAACGAAGTGTTAAATCTACCCAAAATTTCTAACCGTTTATAAAGGCCCCTAATAAGGAGATAATTCTAAATGCTTAGTTTGTGTTGGGAAGACTAAAAGCAATTTGAATAAGCCTCAGAGTTTCCAAAAATAATTCTTTTTCCAAATGAAAATATATACTCATCCTTTTGTCGAACTTAATTGCGTTTTCTCTACAATTTTAAAAATGACAGACAGTTGAAATAGAGGATTGTCTTCCATAAAAAAGACGTCTGGTCGTCTTACCTAAAATAATAACTGATCCAAGAATAAAAATAAACTAATCTCCCACAACGTTATTTCTATTTTATTACATATTAATTCTAGACAAAATAATATCTGAATTAATTGATAAATTCTATCCCCAAAACTTCTGGTCCATTGGCGCGTATCAACAAATCACTCAAATAGGCAAAAGAAAAAAGTTTCTAATGAGAAAAATATAATCTGATATCATCCGGGAAATATTTCGAATGTGTCAACTCCCGGAAAATGAAATAATTGATCCGAACATTAAGAAAAACCAGCTGCTTTAAGAAGTTAATCTATAGCGAACTTTTTCCTAACAGATTTATGTCGAACTTTGTCTTTTGACAAAAGGACGCACATCATAGAACATCAATAATTAACCACATGTATTCAACAAATGGTTTAAGATAAAGGAATTAAGAAATAAATTCACGAATCGATGAATGTTCACTTTACGTACATATATTAAATCTAAAGAGTGTCCCAAAATTTACGCAAGATTTGAATTTTGCGCCATTTGTGCGGTAAAGTCTTGCCAACAAAAAAAAGACAGCGTGACAGCTGACAGTTCAGAGTTATTAAAAATGGAGCGCAACACACGAAAGAACAACGCGTTTTCATTGATGAGCGGTTTAATGACGTTGGACTTTATTCTTTAGGGTTTTTTGAAATCTAAGGTTTATGCCAACAAGCCAACGGTCACACACGTCTTAAAGGAGGAAGTTGTGCGATATATCAATGAAATCCAGCCACACTTATGCAAAACGGTCATGGAAAATTTCAACAAAAGAGTGCGTATGCGCCACAAAGTCGTTGAGGCCATTTATCCCATATGCTAGTCCATATATAACCCTATACAGAATACTTGATGAATCAATACAAAATTTACAATTTTTAATTATAAACCTGTGTTTTCTATCAAAATTACTACTTGCGGGGATTTTGGGACACCCTTTACTTTACTTTCTTTTACTGAATCACTCCACATATAATGACTTATTAATTAAAAGGAACTTGATAATAACTTTCTATACACTCAAAAAAAAAAGACAATTATGGAAAGTGTCATGCTTTTCGAATCAAAAGATGACCGTTGGACATTTTTTGTAATATGATAAGCTTTTTAAGAATTCTTTTTCACTTTGATAGATTTAGGACCACGAAGTGATCGCGATTCAAGCGGTTCGAATAAGTTAACCCGAGAATTGCGGGAAATTTAACAAGAAAAAAAAGCTGATGTCAATCAAAATACAGATGCTTTTCGTTTTTTTTTTTGGGGTTGTTGAAACTTACATTTTGTTTCTAAAAACATAAAAATAAACTAAAATTAGAAATTCCATAATTAAGTTGTGTTTTTCTAACCGAAAACATTTAAATTAGTCAAAGAGTAGTATTGTTTTGTGATTAAAAAGATAACAAATTGCCATCAACAAATTAATTTGTTAGTTTTTGTTGTTGTTTCTTAATAGCAGAAATCTTAAAATAAATCTTAAAAAGTCTAAAATTTTTTTTGGAATGTAATTTTTTGGAACAAGCGTTTCAAATTGCGTGACTTTATTCATTATTTCTTATTTAAAAAAAAAAAAAAAATCAAATAATTTTGTCGACAGCTTTTCGCGAATACTTTAATTATTGATCCATTTTTGTTAATTTTACACAAAAAAAGAAGAAAATTATGATCACGGAATTAACTGATCTTTGTCTAGTTTTGATAAAAACAATTGGGACATGATTATTCAATTTTGAAAATTTTGATTACATGTCGACGAATTTAACTAATTTTCATTTCAACAGAACTTCCGCATAGCTAAATTAGTAAGTTTATGGAATTTTTGATCTGAATTAATTTAAAGGGAGTTTAATTTAAAGGGGGTTTTGTATATGTTATTATAATAGTCTATCATCTTAAGAATATGGCCCTTATAGAACGAAATTCCCAAAATTAATTATTTAATTAATAAATCCCTGCGAATGATCACTTACTACGTACATATGACCGATTTAGGGACCAAATTTAAGAAAGGGATGGACCGATTTCGGCCGTTGGTCGAAAAAAACCACCAGAACGCGTTTTGGATATCGTGAAATTGCAAAAGAACCGAAATTTCGCTTTCTGGTCATTTTACAATGGCTAGAACGCGCTATAGATTGGAAATTCATGAAAATTAAATTTTTACTCAACTAAATAAATGTCCAATATATGCATATGTCAATAGTCAGTATAAACTCTTAATTGGAGTTAGTACGCGAAGCGCAGCAGAGCGAGGATGCATTAACAAATTCTTATTATTTTTATTTTAAAAGACATGTGTGTTAAAGTAAATAGTTTGTTAATGAAAGTATTATACGAAAAAGCGCAATGGCCGAAATCGGTCTTTGAGCCTAACATATGTACGTGAAAGGAAAAAATGTATCGAAATGATCACAGAATGTTTAATTATTTTTTTTTTATACAATGCCATCATCATGTTGCTGCATCAGTTCGGAACTACTTACAAGAACTGAATTGGGAAATTCTATTCCACTCACCGTATTCGCCAGACATTTACTTCGTTTACATGACCGGATTCAAGTCGACTTCAATCCGAATATCGTGCATGTAAACCAAGATCGACTTCAAATCGAATTGAAAATTTAAAATGGAGTATGGAAACATAACCTAAAAACAAATTTTGATTGGCAGTGTCTATGAAATTGACGTTGATTTGAAGTCGATTTCAAGTCAATTTTTCAATCCGGTAAAGATAAAAAACTCGAATTTCAAGTCGATCTCAAGCCAATTCTGAAACCGCCATATAAACGAACTAATTGTTTCATTAGATTAGAGATTAAACTTTTACTTATTTTGTAAACAAACAAATGTCCTTTATTTAAAGGTGCGTTTCCACCAAACGCGCAGCTGGCGGTTGCGGTGCGTTCTGGGATCTAGAAATATTTGCTTCGAAATTTGCTCTCGTGTTTTTTGTGCTTTTTTTTTGCTTTTTATCAACGATGGACTCGCGTTCTGTTTGTGCGTTTTGTGGAAACGCATCTTTATGAAGAATGGCGAAATCATGCACCCATCCTTAAGTGAAATAATTTTGGATGCTGATTTTTTTGGGAATTTCAATTTTATTATAAATCAATTGATCTTGTCAAAAATATTATAAATTTATAAAATACTTTATTTATTTATTTTTATTTATTTGATATAACATTTACCTTCTTTTTCATCAACTGAGACCGATTCTCATTAAAAGAAGCTGTTTTCTTATAAAATGCAAAAATAAAGAAATTGTTTTAAATGAAATTTTTCTTTAAGATGTTCCAGGAATGAAGAAGCACGTACTTTAAAGATAATTTATAGATAACATACATTAGGAATGTTTTAATTGAATCAAACAGAATACAGTTTTTAAATACAATATTTCTCTTATCGTGTATTTCAAGAAAGTGCGACAAAGCATATTTTCTTACTAAAAAATGTATGAAAATTTATTTTCTAATAAAAATTTTGATTTAATATCAAAGATTTTAAGGTTTTCCAGTCAGATTTTAAGCATTCTAATAATTTTAATACCGTTTTATGGTTTTCGTTTTTATGGATTTTAATTATATTTTAAACATTATAAAAAAAAACAACAGCTGCGAAACTATTAAAAATTTATTAGCTCAAAGAAATAGATCAGTTTTATTAAGTCAAAGTGTTTTCAATAAAATTCCTTTGAATAATAAAAATGAAATTCTTTAAGTCAAAAGAATTTCTACTATCCAAAATCTAAATTATTTTAACCTCGGAATAATTGGCCTCTACCCAAATAAGAGCTATATCGCCATTGGATAGTTCAATAAAGTATGATATTTAAGTTATATCCCAAAAATTAACTGTATTTAATAAATGCCAATCAAAAACGTCCTTAAAAATTCTGTTTTATTACCGTTTTATAGCTGGATTATATCAATTATCAGAAATAGTATCCAGTAAGCATGCGAGTATTTGTAGAGGTACTCTGCGATTATCCGCCTTGTCTCATTGTTTGCGCAATTCCTTAAATTTATTAAATATAAGTAGTTATTATGCCCTATGGTAGGTACTACCAGAGGGTATATTAGTTTTGTCACTAAGTGTGTAACACATCGAAATATAGTAATCATCGTAGAATGGTTTTCTTTTAAGGGTATGGTTGTGTCGAGAATAAAAAGTTATCGCCCATCCGTGTACAAAATAACTCAAAACCATGTTATCCGATTTTGTTGAAATACAGAGTGTGAATTGGTTATTCCTTAACTGGATTTCGTATTACATTTTAGCAAAATCGACCGGGGAGAGGGAAGTTATTAAGCAAAACCCACGGTCACCAGAGAGTCTTGTCGTTTTTTTATATGGCTTTTCGGATTTAATTGGAAGCATTTTTTTCAAATCAATTATATTGATAAATTACATAAATAGACGATAGCATGGTAAATTTCAGTAAAATCGGTCCAAGGATAGTGGAGAAAGAAATAATCCTAGGAGAAAAAAAGCCTGTTAAGAAAGCTTTTTTGATATACTTTAAAAACTACTACACCGATTTGAATAAGATTTGCAAATTATATTTATGCTATTAGGGTCTAGGCTACCTGCAAATTAGAGGAAATTTTAAAAAGTGGAAAGAAAGTTATGAAGAAAAAACCTTAAAATATTGCTAGTTTTGACGGTTTTTCTGTCCCATTTCTATCATGGGGTATCAAAAAACCGGGTATAGGCCGATTTCCATTTACTATATGTTTTTTCATTCATTTCGATATGGACGCTAAACATATCTAATAATGACTAGTATTCGGAATCGCAGTTAGACAACTTTGTGATGGGAATGAAATGAGATTGTTATTTATCTTGCGACTAATATGATAAACACGTCGTAAAACTCTTGTTGGGGACATGTGTGGGACCTGCCCTCCGAATTGCAAAATCATAAAGTACGAAAAGGTCAATGATACTTTTATTTACTTATAAATTATATCATTTATATTTCTTTTTATTATTAGACATGAAGAAAAAATAGAATTCTTTTATTAAAATAAAAAAAATTTTTTTTTCTTGGCTTGTCGCCAGATCATATGAAAACAATTTAAATTGTGACATCAAGAAAGAAAAAAAATTAATAAAAAATAATTCTCAATATATTCTCACAAGAATTTTGATGACGGAAATCCCTTACGGTCCCCTAGAAATTCCCAAAAAAAGGAATACACGAACCAATGTCACGTAAATCCTTAACACTTCTGCTTTTTCTTTAAAACGAAAAAAAGAAAAACCAATAAATTTGTCGTTTAGTCAATCTTTTTAAAGCCCGCATCTTGTTTGGACAAATGAAGAACCCATTTTCCAGCGACCATGACTTCATAACGCATTACTGTCTGCCAAAGTAAATTCATTAAGTTGTCATAACATCGTGTTAAACTATCAACCCCTAAAAAAAAGAAATAGTCAGAGAAAAATATCTCATAAATTATTATTATTATTTACACTTTAAAAGAAGTGACCCTTGATTCCGTGGAAACGGCTCGATGGTAAGACAAAAATCAGTTGTCCAAAAAAAAGGATAAAAAAAAGTTATTTATAGAACCTAAACAACAGTGCGTACGAGAAGGGTCTCGAAAGGATCTTGGAGACAGTTTTATAGCATTCAGACACAAATACTGAACATTTTAGTCGTTTTTTTTTCGTTCTAAGAAAAAATTAATTTAATTCTTATATGAGAAAGAAATATTGAAATATCAAATATTAATTTTTTTTCTAAAATACATTCCGTCAAAAAAGTACCGGAATTTTTCATTTAAAAAGCCCGCGTAAAAAGTATGAGAAAATGTATTTTGTAGTTAAGTCGGTGCCACCAGTTTCTTTACAATTGTTTGTTTTGTTAGTTGAGTTTAAGTGTCCTTTGCGATTTTTCTTAAATTTTCTTGAAAAAGAAGTTTTTAGAGACATGCTTCAACAAGCCGATTTGGACCCTACATTCATGGAACGCATTATAACGGGTGGCGAGGCGTGAGTTTACGAGTTTGACTAGCAAACTAGCCAACAAGCTTGGGAATGGCGTTTCGATAACGGTCGGAAACCGAAAAAAACACATCAACGTCACTCGAAAATCATCATGTCGACTGTTTTCTTTGACTGTTGTCCACGCGAAATTCCTCCCAGAGGGGCAAACAATTTACAAAAAATATTATCTGGGCGTTATGAAGCTTTGGAGAGAGAATGTTTGCCGGAAAAGGGCAGATTCGTTTAACAACAATTCTTGGATTTTGCACCGGGAATATGCCGTCCCACACATCGATGGCTGTACGGAAATTTTTGACCCAAAACTGAACAAAAGTCATCGATCAAGCACAGTTTTCGCCAGATATGGCTCGTTGTGACTTTTTCCTGTTCCCCGGTTAAAATTACCACTTCGTGGAACACGTTTTGAGTCCATTGAAGCTATAAAACAAAATTCGCAGAAGGTGCTGGAGGTTGTACTGGGAAATGCCTATAAGAGGTGTTTCGACGACTGGACTATTTTCAAGGAGTCAAATTTTTTAAACATATACATATATTGTATTTTATTGACAATTTCCGGATACTTTTTTGACGGAATGTATATAATAGAAATTTTATGATTTTGTAAATGATTAAACAAAATCCCAGAATAGACTTTTTCAGTCTACTCCACTGAATTTATAAGGAAAAGAATCAATTTAAAGTTATTACATCGTTTTCAGTATAGATTTCCGTATCATATTCCATGGTTATATATATGTTAGACAAATTGTACCACACATGGCGCCTGTTGATAAGAAAACTTAACTCTTTCCTTTATTGATGACCAAAAGAATTATTATTATTATTTTTTTTTTCTATACCTTATCTTTGATGAACCAATATTTAATGGTAGAAGAGCAAACACTAAACACTAATTTTCTGAGTTATCCTTCAATGTGTGTTATCAACGAAAGAAGAAAAAATAGGGCGAAGTCGTCGCCGCCAAGAGTTAGAACAAAAATCTAAAAGAAATTGTCTTTAATTAATCTGTCGCGGAGAATAGAAAAAAGGAAAAATCGTACAAATTCAATCACTTAAAAATTAATAAAACTAAAAAATCAATGAAATTGATATTCCTTTTTATTTAGAGATGACCGAATGACCGACGACCATTTACTGATAGTGAAGACGGAAATTCTTGATCGACACACAAGGTCAAGAAATGTTTGTTACAAATTTCTTATAAAATTGTAAAATTTGAATGAGAAAAGAAAAAAAAACCGTGGGTGTCCACCATGGGCTCACGAATTTCCTGCATTTTTCATTCCAGACGTATGCACTTTTTTATGACAGTTTACACATGTTTTCAAATTTAATATATTTATTTTGTTTTTCTTTTAAAAGCAATGTTTTTGCGCCAAAGAAATGTTGTAAACACCTCGTAAATGCTTTTTTTTTTTAATAGAAAAGTTGCAATACCGCCGACATTTATTCAAAGGCCGACGAAACATTCTGCCGCGTAAAAAAAAAAAATTGCTTGTATTCTATTTTAATATGTGTTCTTTGAAAATTTATCATTCCATAAAATCATGGAAAAATGCCATTTAAATTCCGGAAAAAAGAAAAACTTCCAATAATTTAGTACTTGACTTTAATATGCGAATTTGCCCTTTTTTACTGCTAGCTAACGGTGTATGTTGTATATCAGCTAGTGCTGTACGACGTAAATTATAATATCGTTTTCGCGTAGACTGTTATGTGTAGCTAATTGAATTTACAGGCCTATTCTGGTGTTGTGACAAATGTTTAGTCATAACAAATTTGCAACTACAAATATTATGACGGCTGAGAAAATTCGTATTCTGGCGGATGGGTCATAATTATGTCCAAAATATGAATTTATAACAGTTTAAACTGTTATAATTCATGGTTGTTTCAGAAGTACTCTCGAAATGTTTGTACAGGCCTAAGAATTTTGTATAGGTGTATAATTATTTCTGTGCTTAAAAAAACGATGGAAATTATTTTATATTTATCAATTAAATCACTCAGAGAACACATAAAATTTCGTTGTGATCTAAAATTTGTGGTAAATTTTTATTTCAATTGTGAGTTATGAGCGCATCAGAATACGAATTATTCTTTAACAAAAGTTATGACAGTGACGTCATGTTATGACCGTTATGATTGGGCTCAGAATAAGCATGTTAATGTTCAGGCGTAGAAGAACAACACTGATACCAGCTCGTTATTCATATTTTTCAGCTACACTCTGTATATTATCAATCAATAAGAGCTTAATATTTTAGTTAGACAAGATTTGTCGACTACTTTTCAATCATCATGATTTCAATTTTCAAATACTTGTCAAACTGTCAAAAATCTATAATTGTCGTAAAATATTCGATTTCCGTTATTAAATTGTATTCGAAATTTGCCAATTTAAGATCGGTTTTTTTCAACAAATCAAAAAAAAATTCTAATAAAACTCAATTAATTAAACAATTGAGAATTTACTGATAGCAATTACTTACAAAATTTCACGCTTCAGCTGCGAAAAGAATAATTTACGATTTTCTGATACTATCTACAAAAGTTTTTAAGACAAAATCGACCACCGACGCCGTCACAACTTGATGACTTGATTAATCTGCTTATTTATTTATATTGGGTCAAATGGTTTCAACGACTCATTCTAAAATAACAACAATAAAAACTAAAATACTCAAATTCATAATTTCGTGCTAAAATATTGATTTCGGAAACATTGACGGTCAATGACATCGCGTTTGTTGAAAATACAAAAGTCTTTAAAACAGGTACGAAGTTCATTGGATCACGGAAACAATTAGAAAAGTATTCCTTAAGAACTTAATCTTATTTAAATGATTCTTTTTTTTTTTTGTATTTTAGACACGATATAAGTAATAGGACTCCACGTTTAGAAAACAATCGGCTTATATTAGGCACACTCGAATAAATTCTAATTTAAATCCCAATTTTGAAAATTTGTATCTGATTTAGTCCATTTTCAAGTAATTGATACTAATTAGTTGTTGAAATTATATAAATTATGAAGTTGCCCAAATTGTGGTCACGATATAGAAATAGCATAGGACAGCACATAAACATATCATTAAGCAGCAAGTAAAATGGACGGATCCACTAAATATGAAATGATTTCCATTAAACTACACCGAATACGACGGATTCACAGATTAAATTGCTGAAATCTGTAAACCAACGAGAAAACTAAAATTCTCAATAGTTAAACGTTTTGTTTCTATATTGTTATATCTTCTGAATATTCAATTGGCACTGATAGGTGGAACAAAGCGGAATTGTGATGAAAGAATTGTGAAACAAAATATTGAAACGTCGTTGCTTTCAGATATACGGGGAAAATGGGAAACGGTGATTTGAAGTTGGCGAGTGAAGCGTCCAGGGGTGAAATCAATAGCGAATTCTCTGAAAAATAATGTTTATGGATTGAGCGACTTGGGGCGTAATCATTAAATTCTTTAGAGAAGTGTCGCTGGCGAACGAAGCTCGGGAGAGCTATAACTAAGGGGCGTATGGCAAAATATTCGCTATAAAAGTCTCTATAACTTTGCTAAATATCCTTATCTTATGCGAACACTATTTGAGGAAATATGAAAATTTTATTGATCACAGCGCAAAGGGGTGAGAGATATAACTAAGCGGCCTACATCAAAATTTAGCCATGAAAGTCTCTAGAACATTTCGGAATATTGCGATGTAATATGAAATTCCATATACGAAATATAAGTCTAAATTCTTTATACAAAATTTCATGATGCGTTGTCGTTTACATTGGTATTTTCATAAATCGTTTTTACTCTATTGAAAAGTACGGGCAAACTAATTATGTCTCCCCAAAATGCAAGAACACACATCAAATGGTCAAATCGCCAGGTCAACTACTCTGCATCAAATTTCGTCTTTCTTATTGCGGCTTTTTCTCAAAAAGATTCTATCATCACCTTTTCTTGAACATTACACTAAATAAACAATTTCTCTTCTTTAAGGAATTTTCTTTTGTCCACGCATGCGTAAGCCGATTTGGGTCAGTGGGTACTTTATTTTTGTTTGGTTTCTTAATTGATCACACGCGTAAATGAACAATTAATTATCGATCGGATCGATAAAAGGTGACATACTTAATCACAAAACGAATCTTCTTGATCTTGTTCTTTTATTTATTTGATTTTTTCTTTTGTGGAAAAAAGGATTTTAACGCCAGATATCCTTTTTTTTCTTATGGTTTTGTTTTAAACATGGCCTGTCAGTTCGAATGTGATCGCTCAATAAAGTTCCGAAGTTTATTACATTTGACCCTTGCTGTGATGTTTATTTTCTCAAAAATGTATCCTTTTTGATAGGTTTTAACGCGTTTATTTTTTCGTATCCTATTTTTATTGGAAAGATATGTATTGATTTTTTTTTTTTGTTTATCTTTGATCTTATTCTTCATTTTATATTCAAGAAAAGAAAAAAAAAACATAAGAAGGATAATCATTAAAATTAATTCAATTTTTCTTAAATTTTAAATTTTGATTTACGAACACTTCTTTTTAAAGTGACAACTTTTAATGATTCAAACTTATTTTCTAATTTAAAAACAATTTATTTTTATTTTTTTAGAAGAGTTTTATTAGATTTTCTTTTATTAGAAAATTCATTTTATTTTCCACCTACGTGAATAGAGGAAACCTTTAAAAATTTCGATTCTTAAAAAGATTTATGTGTTATTTTCTGTAATTTGAAAAAATTTATTTAATATGATTGAAGAAAAGAGAACAAAACGAAAAATACCAAAATTAGTTGTCAGAATCAATGGCAGTTAATATCACTTTAAATTCCAATAATCCAAAAATTTGTACTACAATAGTTTCCGCTTCTATAGAAATGTTCATCGTTTTGGTAATTATTATGAACTTAAGAAGATAATACCTCATTAAACTATGAAAATGAAGATAAAATTCATTTTGATATGACTTTCTATATACCTATGCAAGTGATTGAAATTTAAGCGAATTTAGACTAACATAACCGATTATTTCAGGCTGAAAATCGAAGATGTCGAAGACATGTGGTTCCAACAAGACGGCGCAACTTGCCACACAGCGGGTGCAACGTTGGATGTTTTGCGCGAAAAGTTCCCTTAAAAAACAACATCCGCCAAGTTATTGCCGAGATACCGCCCGAAAATTACGATAAGTCATCGAAAATTACCTCGAAATAGTCGGCTGCTGAAGAAGATCCAGAGACGGCCATTTAATTGATATTATTTTTCATAATTAATAAAATATATAACATTTGTGATTAACAATATAAAATAAGTATATTTCTTTAAATTTGTGTGCTTTATTTTGTTTTAAAGTTCGGAAACTGAAGTTGGATCATCCAGTTTAGGAACAAAAGATCTCTCTTGGTTGGCAGTAACATATCGCCTCGCCATCTATTTTTACAGAAATTAACTAAACGTTTGTGTTACATTAATCTAGAGACGAAGAAAACATAGTTTTATTCTTATGTGGCAAATTTTTGGCTGCAAAGACTCTAACTTTTTGTTAATATTTGTAATTTGTCAAGTCAATGTGGCAGTAGAAACCAACAATTTTTTTTTCTACTATTCTAATCATAATATTCTAAAATAATAATTACTTTAAGAGCTGTTAAGTTCATCACATTTTTAAATGAAAACTGATTTAAATTTAAAAGAATTATGTTCTTCTTTGTGATCTTGTCTTTTATTTCGAATGTGATCCGATTACAAACTTTTCCTTTTGATAGCATATAAACAGTCACGGGATAATGTTTCTTTTATTATTTTCATAAAATGTTTTGTTTAACAGCAATTTATCGGTAAGAATTTAATGGCCGGCTTTACATATAAAAAAGAGATCTGTTGAAATGAGCATTTCGATTGATCACATTTTGATCGGATCTGATAAGATTTTTGGTAATAAAAACTTTAAAAAGAAAATCTTTCTTATATTATTTTTAATGTTATTTTAAATCAGATTTAACCTTTTGAAATTCAAGAGTATTTTGCATCTATAAAAAGGCTTAAGGGACAGCCGAACGAGGTATTTAATTAAGTGATCAATTCAGATAAAAGATTAAATAGTTAACAGTTAATATGAACGTTTTAAAAACTAATTAATTTTTGGTTTTTCTCTAGATGTCAACATTATTATGCCTATTAAATGCGTAATTCTACTATTTAAAACTAAAGGTTTGAGACCATAAAATTGTTGTTTTTTTGTTTGAATTTTTCAGAATCACTTTTTTATTGGCTTAAGATCAGCTATAACCAATTCAAAAATTAGAATATATGATATATTATAGAAAAGGTTGACTTTAAAGGGTTTATACCGTTTGTTTAAGCTATTTACTAAAAAACATGAAATTCTAAATGATTTTTAACAGGTTAAGTTTCAGCACGATCACTTTCAGAATAAATTCCACAGCTCGTGATAGCTTCTAAAGCAATTACTAAACAATTTTCAAAATACCTTTGTCCAAAATAAAAACATAGTTAAATTTCGTAGATAAAGGAAATAATTACAATAACTTTTACTTTCTTCAATTGTAAAATTTTTATGATCTTGTTCGACAATAAGGAAATTCTTAATAACACCACAAAAATGTTGTACACCATTTATTTTGAAATTATTAATCGACATGATCAAAATTCTTAAACATTTTCTTATCGAAGATCGACAAAAACCTTTACTTTCTTTAGAAATTTGAGCTCTTGAAGCACGAATTATAATAAAACAATACATCATGATTGTTACTACAAAAAGAAAGCATTGTTTCGCTGAAGGTCGTAAAAATGTGATCAATATAATTGAGATTTGTATATGATCAAGTTTTGAGTGCTATCTAAACTTGCTGATAACATAGTTCAGGTAACCACGGGCAGTAAAAAAGTGTTCAATAAATGTCCATAACAAAACCTATCATTAAACATAAT
This sequence comes from Xylophagus ater, assembly GCA_963422695.1. Taxonomy (NCBI): domain Eukaryota; kingdom Metazoa; phylum Arthropoda; class Insecta; order Diptera; family Xylophagidae; genus Xylophagus; species Xylophagus ater. The sequence goes on along the minus strand of OY730485.1, from coordinate 24,575,185 downwards.
CAAACAATTTATTATATAATCGCGTCTTACACCTATTCGTAAAGAAAACTGTTATTCAGGAAGCTTCAAATTCGAGAAGTTCTTTAAAAAGTTTATAAAATAAGTTTTTTTTCTTCTGAAATTAGTTTTCATTTATCTGATTAACACCGTGTGGCCTAATAAAATTTATATAATATTTCTTACATTTTATTAGGAATCTTTCCTAATAATCAAAGATTTCGAAATAGTAATTCAACAGATCTTAGAACCTTGAAGGAATGCCATTATTTTTTAAATAAATTACTTAATTCGGATCAAATCAATGTCAAAAGATTGTGTTGAATGATTTAATAAAATTGGAAACCCACTCGCTGTAATCTCTGATCTTGTTTTTATTGGAATTCTTTTAAATCGCAAACATTTCTGAAGAAAAATTAATCTGATCAGAAATTATTACATATTATATACGTCTATGATCGTGCTGCATTTTATGATCAATATCGAATTAATTTTCAGGTTTTATAAATACACTATGTTGATTTCATTTGCAGAGTAAACTGAAGATTACACCATTCACTTATGATATACGTATAACTATTTGTATGTCAGTTTGTCTGCTCATCCATCTGTCTGTGAGATTAGAAACAACATGATTAATGTCAGATTTCTTATATACACTGGGCAAAATTTTAAGAACGGATTAAACTAGAAAATGGCTAAAACTCTCGAAAGTATCTCAAATAAGTTGGAGATTTAAATTTAAAGTGATAGTAAATATTTGTGCATGATCATTGGAAGGAATCGAATAATTCAACTGTATAAGTTCGTACAAGGAAAGTAATAAATGTGAACTTTGCCTAAACTTCAAAAAACTTTCTTAACCCTGGGATTACACACGAATTTACAATGTCAACATATTCAATCAGAAACTTTTGTCAAAATATCTATTTTAATGCAAATTATATAAACAATTTTGTTTGGAAATGATCTCATGTCACTTTTATGCGACTAAAGCTATCACTTTTAATATTCAAAAATTTATTAGGCAAAAAAGACAGACCTCCAAGCTTGTGAACAGAAACTTATTAGAAAAATATAAAACCTTGAATATTTTAAAAAAAATTAAGAAAAATATTTTCTTATAACCAAACAATTACTTAATAAGATTAAATTGAAATTGGAGCTTAAAGTTTTCGGATATTAGAATTAAAAATTTTCAAAAAACTAAATAGTAAAAATACGCATATTACCAAAACAGATAAAATAAAAAGAAAAATTAAAAACAAACTTACTTACCGAACCATAAATAGATCCACATTGATCCATGCAAAGGTATAGACAGGTGGCTACTCCTTGGATTTTGATTTGACCAACATTCACAGTGGTACGCTGTAGAATTGCTAAAAAAAAAGAAGAGAAAAACAAAATTTACAATTTAGACAAAAGTATTTTCAGCGAGGAAAGTATTTTTTTAGGAGCCGCTTATACGTAAGTTACTTATAAAAAAGGAAACACTGGATTTGTAAAAGAATCGACGATTTAAAAACCAAAAAAAAAAAAATGTGAATAAAAAGAATCCAAACCAAACAAAAAAAAAAAAACGAATCCAATTGAAAGTTTGAGATTGAAATCTGAGCATCTTATAAAGAGTAAATAGATTTTAAATTAGACAATTTTTTCTTTTAGGTTTTTCTGGAACAATGAAAACATTCAACATTCAAATTCATTTTCTCGAAATGAATGAGATTGCTGTAATCAAGTAGAGTGCATGGAGTACACCTCGTTTTCTAAAAGGTTGAAACTCACATCTTTCCAGGTGGTCCTTTAATATCTTTGAAAAATATCACATTAGTTTGACAGATGGAAGATTTCGCTGATAGTATCAATATCAGATTCGGTTCCCTTTTTTGGGTTTATTCTATAAACAAAAAAATTATTCTCATTCTCATTATCGAAATTAAAATAAGAATTTCATTTTCTTCTCATATTAGGCTGTATTCGCACCGTTTAGACATTTAGACAATGGTGAGTCAAATTTCTGAGATTCAAGGCATACTATACCGAAACGATCAATATTTAATGTCAATTGAAAGCATCTCACTTGAACCGATATGTATTATATTGGGGGGGGAAGTTCCTTCGGATTCTATCGGTAGATGGTTTTAGGATCACATAACTCTAGTAATATTACGCGGTATTAGCAATACTTACGTACGTTCATCAATATCATCGGACAGAATATTAAAGGCTAAGATTTTGGTTATTCGGTGAAAAGTTATTGCGTCTTGAATATGAGTGAAGAATGTGACTCAGGCTGCTAAAAATATTTGTGATGTTTACGAACGTGCGGCATAAAGCTAGTTCAAGCGCCTTCAGTCTGAAAATTTAGATATCATATAGATTTATCTCGCTCTGGTCGACCAATTATAGAAGAATTTAATGAAATCATGGAAAAAGTTGAGCAAAACCGCCGCATTAGCTGTCATGTAATCGGTAAAGAACTAGACATCGAACAGTTTCAAATCATTTGAAGAAGGCTGGATAGAAAAAATAAACTCGATATTTGGGTACCATAGGATGCAGCAAAAAAAAAAAAAAAAAAAAACAGGCGGCTGGGAAGTTTTTATGCAGCAACCCTATAGTTCTGACATTGTAACAGTCCCTCCAAAACTCATTTAATGGTGTAAAAGTGGTTTCAAAAGAGACCTTTGAACTTGGTGCAGTCCTTCTTTTAGAAATCACAAAAGTATTACAATGGCGGAATTACCTTAAAAATGGCAAAAATTATGAAAAAATTTGTTTCACCCAATATTTTAAGAAGCCTTAATAAATTATAAATCATATTTTGTTTAAACAAACTACTCTGTTTAGACCAACACTTTCATGCTCTTAAAATCGTTGTGATTTAATAAAACACTATCTAATTCTAATGCGAACACAGCCTCAAATCATCATATTTTTCATTTGACTATCATTACTCTGAGTGAATCAGTTTAAGATTCAGTTTTATTAGATAAGAAATTTGTGATATAGTAATAAGTTTCCCTCTTAGACTTCATCCAGAAAAAGGTGAGACAGATAGTTCACAAGGAAAAATACCTGGAATTCTCATAAAAAAATAGAAATTCGAGTAGTTTTTTAATATTATAATTTTTATGAGAAAATGCAAAAGAACAATTAAAATATATTTCTTTATGACATAAGATCGATTGCAGTATGAAGCATATAGTAACGTAAAATGTATTTTTTGATGCCCTATGGTAGAAATCGGACTCGTAGTTAACAAAACTATAGTTCAATGAATTAACTTTCAGGAAGAAATACCAAAACTACTAATATTTCAAAGTTTTTTCTCCGTAACTTCGTTTTGTCCTTTTCAAATTGGCTCAAATTCACAGGTAGGCTGGAGCCTAAATAGCATAAATACCTTTTGGATATTTTATTGAAATCGGTATATAAGTTTTTAAAATACATCGGAAAAACTGTATGTATAGTTTTATTTTCCCCCACAAATATTTCTTTCTCCACTACCCTTAAACCGATTTTATTGAAATTTACCATGGTGTCGTCTATTTATGTAGTCAACTCATGTAAATAATTTAAACGAAATTGCTGTACAAATTTTCAAATAAAATCCGAAAAACCATAAACAAAAAAAACGACAAAACTTTCTGCTTACCCTTGTTTTACTTAATAACTTCGCTCCCCATTTTATTGATTTTGCTCAAATGCAATACCAAACCAAGTTAAGGAATAAGCAACTCGCATCGTAAATTTCATCAAAATCGGTTAACGCGTTTTTGAGTCATATTGTATATTGTCGGACGGACGGACGGACATGCAGGAATCAATATAACTTTTGATTCTTTACACAACCATACCCTTAAAACCTTTCTACAAGGATTATTTCGATGTGTTACAAATGTAGTGACAAAACTTACATACCTTCTGGTAGTACCTACCATAGGGCATAAAAATGAAGACTGTAACATCGAAATCTTTTGGTCTACTATCAAATTTCAAAGATTCTTATGAAACAAAACACTAATATATATTAAAAATTTTAGTACTGGAACAATACGAATTGTTCTTGTTAAGGGGGAAACCCCATGTGATTGCTAAAAATTACTTTATTATCAGCTTTTTACATTAGGTTCTACCGCCTTTATGTTGTAAGAGAAAAATCAAAAATAATTTTCATTTTCATACATTCAAAACTACATCATAATGCCAATACAACATAAAACATAAGTAGATACGTGATACATGTTAGGTTAAACACCGTCTATATCGTCTATATGTCGTGTGATATTTAAGCATTAATACAAACATGTTCATTCCAATTCCAATTTTCAACCGTTTTCTACTACAACATCTCCTAGTTTTTAGGACTTTTTCTATATTTCATAAAGTCTTAAATACTATTAATTCCTTTAAATTTGTTTTTCTTTTAGATTAACTCGATTTGACATGACACGAGTGATCCATTTTGATTGACATCGATCATTTGGTATACAGTTTGTTTTTTTTTTACCATAATTTTTTTGTTTACATAAAATCACTCTCTAGGCTAGATCAACGTTAGATTGTTGGATTAACTATTTTTGTATTATATTTAAGCTCCTGTTTTAATAACTTCAGCTACTTTTTCGAGAGAGAAAAAAAGGATGAAATATGATCCGAAGGGATATGAATATTTTTTTTTTTTTCATTAAATAATGTTTAGTTTTTTTTTTTCTTGTACGTTCCAAACCTCCCGCTGTGGGTTAAAGACTTGGTATAGTGATATAGTTTTCGATAAGATATTAACAGCAGTTGTTCAAATTTTCCGATTCCGCCAAAGAATTATGAGATTTTGAACTTTTTAAATGGAAAAGAAAAAAGAAATTTATCGGCTTACCAAAAAAAAAAAAAAAAACAAACAAACAAATTTATATCTTAAAATTAATAATTATGAAAATTCTAATGGAATAAATAATTCCCAAAGGATGAAAGAAAGTAAAAGAGATTTTCATGGGCGAAGGAAAAAAAAACTCATTTGAATAATAAATTTGTTTAAATCTTGATTATCTTATTTTTTATGAAGTTGGAAAAAGTGATTGAATGAAATCTGAACACCCCTTAGGGTGGTTTTGATACAGTAATTAACCTTTCATATACAAAAGGATAATTTTTATTTACTTTTTTATTTAAATTTTTTGGTTACAATATCTACCTTATAACAAAAAAAAGGGGTGAAACTTTTATATTAGGGTTCACAAATTTTATTTGCCGAGTTCAGGAATTTATAGCATAAAAAAAAGATGAATATTTTATTACATATTTTTGTGTTGTTTCCGGGCTTTAGTCTGCTATAATTCCAATCTAGTAGGCAGCTTAGACACCGACACCAGTAGACAAACTCTGAATTTATGTAGGCAACGTAACATTTTGCAAGAAAGTCGACGAACTCGAACATCAAAACCTTAGGACTCTTATGTGCATCATAAAAAAGCATTCTCCTTAAGCGAACACATGTGAAGAATTGAAGTGGCAGAGTTTTCAATGTACGGAGCTTGGTTGAAGGAAACTGTGTCAGCTAAATACTTTTTGTGTAAACGCTTGACTTTTCAGATAACTAGACATATAACACTGGGCGCGTCAACTTTAAACAGGGAGAGGTCATAGTTACGAAGGAAGAAACCAGTAAAAACCAAACTAGTTTGAAACAATTGGGCATTTCTAGTCAATTGGAAGCGGGTTGACAGGTTAGATTTCTTCAAGCTAGTTATTATCATATATGTAAACATTAAATTTTTAATTTTAAAATTCAAAAAATGTTTGTTTATCTAGTTTTAGATAAACTTTCACTAGTTCATGATAGATTACAATTTTAAAGCTAGCTTTTTGTATTAAACTAGTTAAATAAGGCTAGGCTGTAGCAGCTTTTAGTCAATCTAGAAACGTGACTAGAGTGATGTCGTTTATTAGAAATACAAAGAAACCTGATTGGCAAAGGAGCCTCTAATTAGGATCGAGAGACTAAGAAAGTATATTGGGCCAGTAAGCTTCTCCAATACAATACAAACATAGTTTTTGAAAGTTTAAAGGAACTTTTACCTATAATTAGAAAACGACTATCAGATGTTTTCTAAAACTAGATTATAAGTGTAACGAATCGGAATGAATCCAAACACCTGTAAGCAACTCTTGTTTTTCTAAATTCTAACAGAAATTTGTTTCGATCTCTTGTAATGTTCGTTATATACTCAACTTCTAATTGAATAAATTATTTCAATTTGACTTGACTATAGGCTATATAATCTTGTTTATCTTGCAAAAACTTGATTCAAACCAATGAGAGCCTAACTATTTCTAAAAAGAAGCTGTTAAAATTTATCGCGTTTGCAGAAATATTTGTGTTCGTTTTTTTTTCCTAAAGAGTTTGAAAAATGTTCAGATTTATCTGTGACAAGTTGCCAAAAGCAAATTTCTTATAGTTTGAAGTTAAATGAATCTTCTTGCTATTTATTTAAATAACACTATTAAATAAATAACAGAAAACTGTGAATACATAGATTAATTGTAACAAGTTTTTATTTTGTAGTTTTTTGAATTCAATCTCAGGTGTTTTTAAATATTGCATTCGGATTTACTCCAGAAATTATTACATCTGTAAATTATAAGAAGAACGACTAATCTTGGTCGTTTTGAAAGGCAGTTCTAATATGATCGTTCTTCCGGGATATTAATATTGTAAGAATTATGTATAGGAGAAGAGCAGAGCTGTTGGGAAGTTAAGTAGTATCTTATTTCAGGTGCTTCCAAAAAAAATTCAGCCACTTTAAGATATCGTTAAAATTGTTCTAATCCAAATATGACTTAAGTGTCTCAAGTACCACCAAGTCAAGCTCAATCTAACGCAGTTGTGAAACCTAATTTAAACCTATGAAAAATTCAATTAGATATTCTTTTAAAATCCAAAATATTTTGCCTTATTCCGGCCTGGGAGCACAATTAATATCTCTTCTTATTAGTTCATCGAACTACTTAAGTAAATTATTAGCACTGAAAAATACTGCTTATTCATACATGAGGTGCATTTATCGTTCTTAAAAAAAATTTCATAATTTCTCAGGTTTTCATATACAAGAATATTTCTTGACTTTTTCGTGATATTTCAATAAAATTGGTACTAAAAGATTATTTTTGACATTTAATTATTTGTATCGAATTATTTCTTCCATCTAAAAGCATAAGAAAATACCAAAATGCTAAGCTAGTCCCACACGAATGCTTGAAAACTAATATTATTTAAGTAAGATTTTAAAGTTACGTACATTTGTTTGAATACCGTCTGAGGTTAAATCATCTCTTTGATTACTTCTACCGACGACGATCGGGAAATATTTAATCTGGTTATGTCATTATGTCATAATAACCAAAATTTCAAAAATGACAAACCACAAATTTGCAGGTTTCCAATACTCCAAAAATTCTGCATTCTGAATTTTAAAATTGAAGGTGCTGAGATGTTAAAATATTTAATAATTTAATATTTAATATTTTCGAATTATTTTAAGAAAAAGTTAAGCCAAAAAAAGAGTTATTGCATTTAAAACATTATTACACTCGTCCTTCAATTTAGGCGGAACCTTCGTTTCGTGTGGGTTTTTTCACTGGGAGTAAGATTACATAAATAAAATCTACCAGTAAAGACAGGCTGCTATTTAAAAACTATAAACTCGCTCTGTAACTGTAAGGATCCGATCGATACTTAAATTCGTATTCTGCAATCATATGTCGATGTAACTATGTTCCTGTCGAATCGTCTATATCTTTAAAATTGGGTTTGGAATATCGGAACTCTTGAAAAAGTGAAAAAAAAATTCCAAATTCTGTATTAATAAAAGGAAAATTGAAGTGAAAATCATTTACAATATGTTTGAAGCAAATCAAAATCAAAGTAAATCAATAATTCCGCAAAATTTCTTAATTTTTGTTTTTAATTTTTTTTGATATTTCACAGTAGACAATAATTTCATTTTACGACGGCGAAATAAATACAGATTCAGAATAGCAATTTAGGCGGTTATGTAACTTTGCTTACAGAATTCTCTGCATGTAATGTTACGGTTACAAAGACACTAGCTCGTGGTTTGAATAATTGATTACTTGAGTAAAAGAGAATTATTCCAATATTTTGAATAATCAAACGAAAACTGAATAATTGTTTCATTTAAGAGAAACAAAACAAAATAAATTTGGGAAGAGAAATTCTATAATGTAAAAGTATGGAAAGCTAGCAAGAAAAACAGAATAAGTACAAAAAGAAAACACGCTGTAAAAGAGTACGGAGAGTTTTCGAAATCTATTTAACGCATGGCACTCCTATGAAATTCCTCAAGAATCATATATGTATTTTTAAGAGAATGTTTCCTCTTTTGTTTTTATTACACGTTTTCTTTTCCTTTCATATAATAATTTACTTCTCTTTGTAAGCAGTAATTTTTTACATCTGGCTATTATAATAGGAACGAATTAATTGGTTTAAGACTATCAATTATTCAATTATTCACTAACCTCGAAAACCAATTAATCAACCATAATCCTAAGCCACACGATTGGACAATACGACAGATAAATTAATAACGATTTATAAAGAATCATCAGATTATATTATATGTATCTCATGGTAAGCTGTTTTAAAAGCCATAAGCTTCAAATAGAGTTTGCCATATATTTTGTAATTGTGTAAAAATCGATTAACTTATACAACACATAAAAGGCATCACGTAAAAGGAGGGGAAAACAAAATACGCGTAAGGAAAGTATACCGCTTAAATCGAGGGACGAGTATATTTTTCTTTTAAAAGATTTTAAAGCAAGGTTTTGGTCGAACAAAACTCGCAAGTGATCAAGGAATTTTTCTGGAATGATTAAATTTTTAACCAAAACAATTTTGATTGGGTATTCTTCTTTGGGGATTCTGTCAACATATCCTGTCCATTGTATACATTTCACAGTTTGATGCGATTTAATAAGTGCAGATTGTGTTTGAATTAAATTCTTAGTGTGGCCCAAAGAGTTTTTCAAAACATTTCTTGACATTATTTCAGTTAAAGTTCACATTGTTATGCTGTGTCATAGAATTATTCTTGTCAATTATTGGATTTCTTAATTCGAATATAGTTCGTTGATTTCAGGTACCTACGAAACGTGCAATGACTAATTTCGTCTAAAATTGGATTACAAAATTTCTGTTTTTCGTTTTTGGGTGGCATTGTCTCCTCTAAACATATCTTTTTTCTAACACTAAGCGAATTACGCAAGCGTACACATTTGTGGCAGTTTGTTTTATTTGATATTCTGATTTTAATTAATCTAATTCCTGTCCAATCTAATTTAAATGTATAATAATTAACTTTCGACTAATTTGGCATCTTGAATGAATTGATTTTTGTTTTCTTTTTATTATTATTTTCGAATCATTCTGTTGGCTCTAATATCGTAAACCACTACTAATTGGCAGCTCTATCTTTTGACTTTGTGGTGAATTTGCTTAAAACAATGCCATCAATTCCTTTAGGAACTTTTGTAATTAAATTTTTATTTTTATGATTTTGAACGATTCTAGACGTTTGTTTATTCAAATCGAATATAATTTGATAAAAAGCAAAAAAAAAACTTATAGAAACGACAAATTTGAATAAAATAAAATGTCCGACATTATTGACTGACGACGTGTTAATTGCATTGACGAACTTGACGTACATATAAGATTGTTTTGAATAGAAAATTTTTAGAAATTAGTTTCTTTTTTTTCCCGAAGAAAATTTATTCACGATTTTAATGATCTTCAAAAGTTACGCATTTTTTTAGATGTTGATGAAGATTTTTATTAGCAATATTTGAATAGAAATTTTCTTTTCGATTTACATTTCGAATTAAATGATTTTATTTATTAATAAAAAAATTCCTCACAAGAGAAAGCCGAAATAAGCGTACTTATTTCTTTGTTTACATGAGTTTTTAAAGGTAAAATATGTAAGTAATTCATTACGTAAAGAAACACATAAAAAACAAGATGTTAACCATCTTTAGAGGTACATATTGTAATTGACCCTCCAAAACTGATAAGATCATACGTTCTGTTATATTTAAAAGGCTGTCATATACCAGTATCTTGTAAGCAGAGGTGCATGCTATTGCAAGGTACACGGAAGTCAACCTTAACAAAAACTATCGCAATAAGGAAATAGCGATAATGGTAGTCAAGCTGCCATCAGAGCATTAAGCTCGCATACAATTTGCTCTAAGATTGTAGAAAAGTGTGTGACCAAATTAAACAAATTAGGCACAAATAATAAAGTTACCCTATACTGGATACCAGGGCGCATGGGTATCGAAGGCAAGAAGCCGACAAACTGGATAGAGAAAGGGCAGGAACACTCTTCATAGGTCCAGAACCCCAGGACTTGAACTAGATAGTACCTGCAGATTCTGTGAGGAGGACGAAGAGACCCCTAATGCGATTTTGAAGCACTCCGATTTTGAAGCACTACGTCGCAGGAAAAGGAAACATCTGGGGGCATTTTGCTTCCCCCAAATGAGATATAATCTCTTACCCACTCCGGATACTAAAATTCCTAAGAGAATAGGCCTGGAGGAGGTGCTTTAGAATGGGAAGTTTACCTAGTTACTGCGCTGAAGAAGAGGGTACAATAGATCTTAAAGGTCGCAGTGCAAAAACACCCGAAAACTTAATCCTAATCTTAATCTTAACATATAAAAAACAAGATATTAACCATCTTTGGAGGTACATATTGTAATTGACCCTCCAAAACTGATAAGATCAGATGTTTTGTTATCTTTTAAAGAAAGTTGTTATTCAATTCTTCCGGAATAAATTCTGGTTTTTTCTTACTCCAAGCACTACAATTTTGTTTATTGTTGTAAACATTTAGCCAACCTTCATCATTGTAGAAAATTGTTCAATGAAAATGTGAGTCATTTTGCAGTTACTCAAGAACTTAATCAACAAATCTACAACGCAATAAATAATCATTTGCCAGATCTTTACCCAAAATACGACGAATTATGCCGTATGATAAGCCGAAATGTTGCGAACTTCGACGAACCAATAAATTAGGATCATCACTTACACGTTCATTTACATCGGCAATAGTGCCTTCACTCCGGGCATTTCTTTTTCTTACCGGCGTTCTCTTATCATGTAAAGAATAACTGTTTTCAAACCTTTTCTCAACTTGAAAAATTGCTTGCTCAGGTGGACGATGATATCGATCAAAAAATTCACGAAGTTCATGAAGTGAATTTGGCGAATCGAAGAGTGATTTTGATAATAAGTTTTAATAACTTGCAAATGCCGATCCAACGTGAAATGCTCCATGATAAAATGGCAGACAATATTAATATACATGACTGCAATCCCTACCAAAACTTCTACCACACCTACTGGATAATCCTTTAGTAATTCTACTATGATTTCTATGATTTAATGAAATTACATATTTTAAATTTGGACTTTGCTCCAGCGTCGCTACCGCTCGTCAACGTCCGAAACCTATTTTGTGATAGCTTATATAATTGTAAAAATTATTTGAACAGCTGTTTTTCCAAAATTTTAAATTCATTAAAATTCGATAATTTCTTTTTTATCGATCAAAATCAAAACAGCTTTTTCAGTTATATAATTTATAATTTTAGCATTTTATAATTCTCTGATAAATGGGCAGCTTGCCGCCGTTTTAATGGAGCCAAATTATAGAAAAAAATTTGGCAAAAAACCGCTAATAAAAATTAGATTTAGTCAATTATTTTCAAATTCCTATTAACTTTTATCGAATAAATTAATTAATCCAATTTTACTGTATATTAAAAGTACATTAAAATATACTTGATATTAATTACGTATGAAGATAAATATTAATTAAAAACTTATTAACTTAAAACCTCTTAAAATATTGAGATAAGCATACTTTTTGGCTTACTTAACTCTTTCCGCATGCGCTTAGAGATCATTAGGACAAAAATCCAATGAAATGAATCAATATTTCAAGGCCCCGCATCATCTACAGTAGCCACTTTAGAAAGATCAACACCCTCTCCTAATCATAAATTCAATTTAAAGTCACAAAGACATTACAATGTAATAACTGAAACCAGTTTTCATATATTTTTGGAAGTCCTTAAACTTGCCTTAAGTCTTGACCTCATTATGTAAAAAAAAAATCCAAATCTTGTTTTTCAAGCGACTAAAGATACAGAACACCTATTTTTGATAATTTTACTTTCACAGTTCATTGCCTCGAAGTGCAGTTTTTTTTTGCACAGGCATTCTTTTTTTGTTTCTTAAATATAGTTGTTAACAGAATTTTCTTGGAGTTGGAGTTTTCTTGGCGAGTATATAACATCATGTCGCACACCATTTCACAAAAGAAAGGAAAAAAAAAACACAGCTGAGAAGGTTTTGTTTCTTTCTTTTTTCATATTTTTTTAATTTACTGGTTTATGATCAAGAAAAAAAAGTTTCTTATAATACAAGACATAAATAAGATACCACAAAATCAAAAGATAATAATTCAAAGAAGTGCGAACATATTCTTTACGGGCGTCAAACAAGATGGGAAAAAACAAACTCCAACTGAAGAAGAGAAATGCACCACAAAACAGCTAACATGACCAAATGAACTTAAAGCAAAAAAAAATTTTCTACTTCTGACACGTTTGTTTTTAAAAATGCGGAAAAGATTATGATTTCGAAAATATATTATAAGTTAAAAAACGAAAAGAAATACAATTTTCATATAAAATACAATAAATAGCATTTCGTTTGACATGCAAATGTTTCGAAGGTGGTTAAATTCTGTTATTTAAGCTTAAATGCTTATATAAAACAACAGAACGGAGCTTCTGATTTTCATAGCGTCAGATTGAACTTGTAGCACCATAGAATTATCTAAGACAAGTTATAAACTTGAATTTGTTACAATCTACTATAATCCAACGTGTCAAAATAAAAAGAAAAAACTCGAATCGTGACGAACTATTTGCAAACTACGACCACCCAGTTCGCCAAGTATTATTAAATCTTTAAAGAAAATTCTGAAAAGTTCATTGAAATATGAATTACAAGAGTGCATTCAATTTAGGTCAGATTTGGACCGTCGTCGCTGGTCTGGTTGGATATATTTTCAATCCCGAATTATTGTATTGGAAATTTTTAATTCAATTTCCAAAATAATTGACTTTTCTCATGGTTAGTCCTGTACCATGATCATAATCATAAATTAACTTTAACTCAACAGGAATTTGACGTACATTCTTATAATCCTGATTTATTTAGCTTATGGAATTCTTTGCTTCATTTCATATTTTTCCTGTCGCTTAAGAATCTATTAGATCTTCTTCTTCCTTATGTAAATTAAACTATGTCTAGATATGCAAACTATGTTATGTTTTTTTAAAACTACCAATGTCCTGACTCCTGATAGCACATGCTCGAGTTCTATTTTAACTCATTTTAACTTATTCCCTAGCATAAAATTTATCGATCAAATATTGCAAATACGAAAGCTTGAATATGCTGTTTTCAGTGTCTCAGCTTTATGATTTTAAACTGGCCGTTAGAAAACTATAAATTGGATAACATGACAGAGTCATGTCTTGTATTCACAATAGAAATCGCGAAGATTTATAAAGTGTAAAGGAAACAAATTTACTATCGAAATGAAATATTTAGATTTATAAATTCAACTAAATTAACTTTGTTTGACATGTGAAAACAAACCAAGTTCTGGACCCAGAAAAAAAAAAAAACAATTTATAAAAATTTACAAACAATTGAGAATGGCTTGTAACATCGTGGATCGGCACGAATTCAAATCGTTTTTCTAAAATTATAATTTAATAAATTGGTTATAGTAACGTTTTAGCGCCTTTGTTCACTAAATTACAATTCGGTCCTTTATTATATCACGAACGGGCATAACTCACTGTCAAATTAGCATTTGACTGGCTGCTAGTCGAAAACTTTAGAACTTAAAAATATCTTCTGGAAAGAGCAACAATACTACTGGAGAAGGATCAGTTTCTTTTTCTGAGACTCCAATTTGTACATTTTGAGAAAGGATTTAGATAAGAGATTCTGTCACCTGATATTTTCGTTATTTATATAGTATTTTATTCTGTTGTTTTTTGGTTGCGGTTTCTTGACTTCATAAACTGACCAAAAGAATTTTATCTTGTTTTTTGGAAGTTCATTGGTAATATTTATTCAGATTGGAGGATGGGAAGAGTTGTGCCACGGAAATCAATGCAAATTATAACTAAAACAAGAGATTATTTTGGATTGGGTTTGACTAAGTAGCTTATGGTTGTTATTTCCCACAGTCAAATATTTAAATGCTGTTTTTGTCTTTCAAATAATTTGCATAAAATCGTACGAAATATGCAATTTTATTGCATTTTTTTTGCCGAATAAAATCAATAAATTTCCTTTAAGTATTGTTATTAGTAAAATAAGTCCTACTCGTTTTTGTAAATTCCAAATAACGTCATGTTGTATACATTTTTAGTGATTTATTAATCCCCACAAAATCTTCATTCAATAGTAGTTAGATTATCGTCACAATCTTAGATTAAAATTCAAGCGTATTCTGACATTTTCTCTGTTATTTTATGCTATGTTACTGTCCTCTTATTCTTAAAATGATTTCTAACAATTTTTTCAATTTCATATTCTATAAAAATCTTTTTACAGAATAATTTAAAGCCTTAGTTATGTTATCGAAACGGAGACGGGACGGCGACAGGAACCGAATGTGATGCAGTTATATTAACGAAAACGTCGCTTCACTTTTTGACATTTGAGAAATTAATTGTCAATCAATGTTGTGTTTGATTGTAAATAAAAGTGTATGAGAAAAATAATAATAAATAGATTACGAGTTTTATGTCTAATTATTGAATTAAAAAAACAACAAAGTCCCCGCCCTCCATTCTTAAAAAATTTTCGAGATGTTTAACGTAGAAAGTTCGCTCACAATATGAAAAAAAGGGGCACAATCGTTACGATAAATACAAATGCTATAAAACGGAACGGACTCGAATTGAATTGAATCATATTTTACGAACGTTCCGTCTACATAACAGCGGCCATACAATTTGTTGTATTTGTTTTTTTCGTTTCGTCGCCGTCCCGTCTCCGTTTCGTTAAAATAACTAAGGCTTATGTTTAGAAAATGTAGAAGATTTTCATACATTGTGAACTGAACTCGAATAGCAGGAATTTGTTTTAAATAGCTAAAAACAATCCAGAATCCACGGAATATTATTTTACGTCAAATTTAACATAATATAACATTTATGATTATCTACAAATGAGTTTTTGCATATGAACATCTCGCATAATTTATTCTAATAAATTCTAAAAATCGTTTTAATATAAAATTCAGAACAAATTTCTAGTCATGTAAAATTCTAATATGAAACATAAATCTTAGATTCATGTAAAACATATTAGAAAAAGAGCCAGACACCTAACAAACTAAAATCTAATGGGAATAAATAGCGAAAACATCGATCGTAATTATTATCGTATATATTTTGCGCCCACCTTTTTTTAATCGAAATCAAAATAATGTTGAACATAATTTCCCAATTACAAGAACACTATCAACAACAACACGACTGTGAAAATTTTCTGACACCATCTTGAACCGTCGCATCATTTACAAATCCTGAAGACGAAGAAACTAGGGATAAATGGAATAATTGCGTGCTTCATTAATTAACGATAACTTTTAATGAAATGAGTAAGCAATTGCTTGTAATATAGTTTTATCTTGGAGGCATATAAATCTTCTTTTTTTTTTTTAATATGCCATCACATAAATATATGCTGGAACACAAAAAAAAAGAAATACTTTCGAGAAGGTAGTCAAACTGTTCCGAAAAAGAAATTTTTCGGTTCGTTTTTCTTTTTTGTATTTGATTTTTAATTCATCGTGGTGTTTTATCCTTTATTATAATCAGAGTAGCCCCCAAAAAATTAACCAAAGTCATTAATAATGAAAAATTTTGAATGAAAAAACAAGAATTCCGTGAACACTTATTTGAAGACAGAAATTTCAAGGAAATGTTTCTACAATGTCATAAATCGATCTTGTCTGAAAATAATATTTAAAAATTTTAAAGAAATTTACTTAGGATACGTCCACACGATCGTATTTCAGGCAGCTGTGATACCCGAAAAATTTCAAATTTTTCAGTTTTTTTCTTCGAAAAGTTAACTTTTTAATATGCTTTAAATTTAATCCAGCCCTAACTTTTATGTAAATATTTTAGCTCTAACATGAACAGCTCAACTTGATATTGAATTACTATACCGAAATTTGTCTTCAAACATTTTATTTAATTGGTAGATCACTGATCTACAGTGTGCGGAACAAATTTAGTGTGAATGCCTCTTTATATTTGATCATATAAGTATTTTAGGTTACATATTTGACTTTAAAATATTTCAACTTTCTTTTAAGAACATTTACTTTTTAAAGGATGAAAGTCTGTTCTTTTTTCTTTTTTTTTTTAAACAAACAAACAAATTATGTAAATTTTTGATTTATGAAACCAACCATGAAATCGGAATGTTCTTAAGAAATCATATTATTATTTGTGGTACAACTCAATTAGTAGCTCCTTTTGAAAATCTTTTCATGTGGATGGCTTAACTCTTTTTTTTCCCTACGCAATATAATACTGCAATAATTTAATGGTGAGCGCCCGATCAAAAGGATTACATATAGACAAACGAAGAATAATCTCTCTTCCCTAGAGTGCTTTCTGTTTTGTGCCTTTTGACATTTTGACTTAATTTATGATCATTATGATGACATTATATTTTTTTACGATTCTAAAATAATTGAAATTATGTTTTATTCTGTATATTTTCATTTCAGTTTATAGAACGAGTTATATGGTGGAATGTCCCCGAAAAAATCATTTAACTCAGATACCGAATAATACCATCAGGTGACATCTTTGTTTAAGATATTAAACAGAAACTGAAATGATTTATGATAAACAGCAGGGCGTATTCGACTAAATAACTTAATTGAATCTTGTAGGGTGTATCATGATCCTCGACAAAAGAAAGTTAAAACGGTAGAACATGAAAATTTATATTATATAAAGATTGGATTCTTGTTTAGCTGCGTGCGCAGTTTGATAGCGTTTTTAGAAATACATATTATAGAATTGTTCAGTGACCGTTGAATTGAATTGATTGGTTAATAATCGAAAGTGATCACAAGAAGTTGTTGTTCATTATGCACAAGTCAACATCTTGAAATGTAGAATACTTATGATTAAGTAAAACCAACACAAAAATTTCACTTAAGATACATACCATGGAAACGAATTTATATTGAGCAATATTTTGTCTTCACTTTTTAATCGAAATACAACTTAAAAACTTCCTACTTATGGAATCTTAAAAGAAGTGTTACACATAATCGACATTTATCGTAATTTACCATATTTGGAAAGTGAACAACTTATAAATGCAAAAAAAAAAAACTGTTATTATTATTCACGACCTACGATCCTTATTGTTGCGCAGCTTGAACTTGAACTTGAATCGTAATGCGCGATCACTATATGTACATGATCAGCCTACACATGATCATGATATTCATATTCGACAAGATCGTTGTCTCGATCGTATTTTAAATTCTGTATTATTGTTGGTTGTTTTGTTTTTTGTTTTTTTTTGTACTTGAAAAATTACACGAAAGTTACCATGACATGTTGATGATGTTGTACTGAAACACCTGTGATATGTTCTCTTTACAGAATGAATTGGTTGGCTGTGATCTTGTTCAGCAGTTTCTGTGACAATTCCATTTTAAAAACCGATTTTACTATATATAAACGGCAATATGTAATAATAATATAACTTTCCCTATACATATGTAGATATGAAAACTTACCCAAGCAGCATATTTGACGTATATAGAAGTTGATGGGTTTCATATAACAGCATACGGTCGTATTATAGTAGTTAAGAAGTGCATTTTTGGGAAAAATAAGAACAGTTACCATACATTTTATACCTGATTATTTAAGCAATGTTATTTATGGGTGTTAATTGATGGAACTAATGGAAGCATCTATTTATTATAATTTTTCTTTTTGAATTCTGGATCTTACCGAAGTTCGGCTATTTTTGTTTCGATTATTTTTTAAATGCCAATTTTTTTTAAAAAAAAAAGGTTAATTAAAGGAATGCCTAATTCAACCCGGGTTTTTTAGCTCTACCAGATTGAAAGATTGACTTGAAATCGACTTGAAATTAGCTTCAAATTGATAGACGCTTTCAAACAAATTTTTAATTTTTAGGTTACGTTTCGTCTATTTTATACTCCATTTAAAATTTCCAAGTCGATCTGGGTTTACATGCAAATTTCAAGTGGATAAGAAAAACGTTTGTGATCGGATCAACTCAAGTCGGATTGAAGTCATCCTGATCTACATGTACGATTTTAGGATTGAAGTAGATTGAAGTAGATCATATAAACACCATAATAGATTATACAAAATCGTTTTTTTTGAGAAAGTTAGTCGACAAGAATTCCTAAAAAAACACACATAAGATCTATTATTCGTTAAAAGAGCACCTGGGTGTGATCTAATAGACCTCAATCCAAGTGAAAGATAGGCATGTCTTCTATCTAATTGAAATTCACGAAATTATGAACATTTCTAGAAAACTTCATCGGATGTGTACACAAATTAAGATACTATTTATTGATTTATAGACAAAGTTTAAAATCAGTAATGAGCAGTCATGTAACATGTAAATGAAAACAAGTTTATATATGAAAAAGTAAGTAAAATAAGTAACATGCCGAGTTTTACATGGTGAAATAATTGAATGGCAAACTTCAGAGACTCAATTGACATAGAATTTCAGTCACATCGTTTTTTACGATGTTATTCTTTGTCCAGAAATTTGCACATCTATAAAAATGCAGAAATGCAGCAATTATACACGAATAGCTCGAATAGGTGTGTTTACATTGTTCTTCATTTTATAATGGCACTGTTTTTATTTGTAATAAAGTTTTTATTGTAAACATCATCATTGATGCGATTGACACCTTGTTTGTTATTTCTTTTTTTTATTTATATAAGAAGTTGAAAAATTTCGATGTCGGCTTTTCAATCAATCGCATTTGTTTTCTTTTTTGTGGAACGTGATTTTGCTTACAAAAAAAAGGCGAAATCAAAACGGACTCTTTTCCGAATCTATTTGTAACCATTATAAACGATGATGATGGATGGATAAATAATTTTCTGACAAAATTTGCATTTAAGTAGTTTGCGAATATGATTTGTTAATAATTAAGTTGTTGACATTTTTTCATTTTTAGAAAAGATATGTGATTATGTGATGGCATTTTAATTGGTAACTTTTGTATACATTTTTGTCGAAGACGTGAAATTTTGGTTAAGAGTTTTAGTGACTTCTTAACGATCCATTCATTCAAAAATAGACATTCATATATTTTATTTCAAAGAACATGACAGATACTCAATGACGTCATATTGTTTAATCATCATTTCTTATTTATGATCGATAAAATGATCGATTGTTTTTTGTGGGTTCCGAATTTATACAATAAATTTTTTTTTGGGTGAATTTTTATATCATTAAAATTGTATATTATTATAAAATTGATACAATGTATGTATATATGTTCATTATTGTCTCGTTTTTGGTCAGACAAAATACATTAGAATGGAAAATTCACAAAACAAATAAAATTATTAATATGAACGATTGATCATCGATCTTGCATTGCAAAATCATGAAATTTGATATGTCACATGACATGTTTTATGCAAATATGAATAACGGGCTCCCGCTGAATATGGGCATGAAATTCACTGACAAAAATATATCATGTTGTATATCAAATTAAACCTTTTGTAGAATCTAAAAGCGATAGTGATATCAATAAAAACAAATTCCTAAAAAACTAATTAATTCTTTATTAATTTGGTATTTCGCTTTTAATTAAAGTTTAAAAACTAATTTTTAAATTATTCGATCCATTATTAATAATTAATTAATTTATGTGTTTCAATTTGGTCTTTAATGATGAGTTCTAAGCTCTAATAGAAGAATTATGTGGAAACAAAATTAAATCGATTTGTCAAAATATGCCAAAAAACTATTCGAAATTAATAATCATTAATTAATATTTTATGAGGTCAAAAAGAAAAAAAGTATTGAATTGGTATTTTAATAAGCAATTAAGAAAAATCGTGGGTCTTTTAAAGAAAATAATTTAAGGTTATTGGATAACACGTCGATATTGATGAATCACCAGTAATCTACAAAATACGTGTTTCTCATCATTTTAATTGGCATCCAAACGAAAAAAAAAGGTAAGCAATCACAATTAGGCCTGTTTTTAATACAAAAAAAAAAAACTGTTTTCATTAACGATTCATCCATTCACGTTGTCTGTAATTAAGCCTTTGAATTTATTAAACAAAATACTTCACTTGAATAATAAAAAAAAAAAGAATTAAATGAATTATTAACGCGGGTATATTTTTTTCGGTTGGAACATTTTTCCGCGAAACCCTTAATTAACTGAGTGCGATTTCATCATTTTAATAAAGTGTTTTCATGTCCCGAAAGTACTATAATTTTAGCACCTTGCTACATCTTCATAACCGCTTAAATATCTGGACAATAAATCAGGAGAAACTTCTTTTATTACTTTTTATTTTACATATTGTACAATATTCATTTTCATTATCCGTTTTGTTAACAGAATCTTCAAGTTAAATACCATAACATTTTTTAACAATTTTCTTCTCTTTATACGTATAGAGAAAGTTATGTAATTAACACTAAATACATTGTGTCGATATTTCCGATGGTAATGATGACGGTGATAATAGGACGGCTTTCTATACCTAAAGAATAATATATTGCCAGACCAATCAGTTCACCAAGGGACAATTAACAAGAGCAGTGATTATATATCAAACTGATTATAAAGTTTTGGAAGAAGGCAAGAATAAACAACATCATCAGAATGGGAAGCTACTATACGCAGAATTTGGACCTTTTTTAAAACTCGAAATAAACAATAATCATTATGTGAACATTGTGCTTCAAAATATTACAAAAATTTACATGTTAATGTCTTTAGAAATTATTACAAAAAAAAAGAAAAAAAGAAGAAGCCTACTCGATTCTAATGTTAGGAATTTTTTGAGACTAATCAAACGAGAGCAACAATTTAGGGTATCGATGTTTTTCCATGGGCTCTTTATTATTATTACACAAATTTTTAAATAAAAAAAGATATAAATAATATAAAAATTAGCTGGTTTTCTGAGCCAAACCAAAAATTTATCAAGTGGGGATATCTGAAACTTCTCCGATTTCCATTTCAAAACTTGTATTTTTTTGAATGGAAATTTGACTTCTTAATATTTTATTAAAATCCCGACATTTGATAAGAATACAATTTTGTTTTTCTTCTTTTTTTTCTCAAATGTTTCATTTTCGTTGTCAGATAATCCGATCAATATTTCATATTTAATTAACGCTCAAAAGTAAAAGAAATGTTAAGAAAAAAAATCACGAGTGAAAGAAATTTTTGGTGGTTTTTAATACTCATAAAAAGAGGAGGTACTCAGCGAAAGGCCTAAAATAAAATGTAAGAAAATATGAAATTGTTATTAACTAAAAGTCTTATGGTATAAAAAAATGGACGAATATTAAGGATTTAGGCCCGCCACACACTTGAGCTAAGCGACCTAAACTCCGTGAGCTAAGTTTCTCGCTGCAAGTAAAAAATTCCGCATCTGCATTTGTCGTCGCATATTTCAGGGAAGGTATGAAACTACATCGCCTGGTCATGAGCGACACGAAGTAAGGTCGTTCACGTAGTTTAGGCCTACGCAAACGAGCTTCGCTGGCATTGTTGACACTAACTTATATGTACTTTCGACATTATACAATGTAGAATCGATGCTTGCAAAAGCATGTCTTCTTTATTTTGTGGTAGGATCTTGTCGACATAAATGTGTAAGTGTCAGGTTGAAAACGTCAAAATCAGATTATTTTACTAATATTTTCAATTGCAGGTTAAATAATTTACATATAGAAATGGCTACCTTTCATCACAAATGGTGAACACCAAACGCTTCTTTTCCACTCCCTTTCAACCAAACTCAATAAAATGTCTTGTTCAAATTCCTCTTCAGACAAACCTGATTCGGGATCTAGGTCTAGTAATGATTCATCGATACTGTAGTCGCACATTATATCTCTCTGACGGCTCAAATAGAACTGATGGAATGAATTTACCAAAAATATCACGTAGCTCAGTTCAAGTGTGCAACGGTGTGAGCGAGCCCAGCTAAGCTATGTAACGACAGCGAGGCTCACCCGTATAGCTTAGCTCAAGTGTGCGGCGGGCCTAAGGATCGTGCCTTAAAGTTTATTTGAAAAAATTGTCAACTGTCACTATTTTTGAGAGTATATAATTATTTGACAATTATCCATTCTGAAAATTTGACAATTGAAATCTTTACAGTGGGAAAAAAAAGTTTTGACGACACTGGACATTAATTTAAGCTTAAGACAATAAAAATTTTACTCGTATTAAACAAGTTTTGTATCTGGAACTTCATTCTTGTGAACAATTTATGGAAAATAAGAAAAGAAAATTCTCACTTTATAGGTAATATCTTTTTCTTTAAGGTATCAAAGTCTTTTGAAATAAGATCCATTTTTTTCAAAAGTTGTTAAATAATGTCATTTACAGTCTCTTAAATTAGATTTTAGAAAAGAATATGTTAATTCCCACGATCTGACAAAATATTTTTTCAATTAAGAAATTAAAATTTTCTTTAGTAATCCATGACTGTGATGGCGACCAGTTTTACAAGTAATTTTCAAATGTTTATAATAAGTATTTTATTTAATGAAAATATTAGCCATAAAATTACGAAAAGTGTAGGCTGTGAAGAAAATAAAAGTCTTTTGAAGTTTTTAATGAGATTTAAACGTAAAAATGTTAAAAATTATTTCTTAAAACAAGTTTTTAATAAAATTGTGTATTCTTTTTGATTCAATTAAAAAAAGTAACTCCATCCAAAAACTCTGGAAAAAGGTGAAAATGTGTTGAAAATTATTTTATTAATTTAGAAAAAAAAGAGACTTTAAAATATACTTTCGTTTTTTAAATCAATAAATTTAATATAAAATTTAAATAAAAATTAAAATTATTCTAATTCGATGATTTTGATGACATTTTTTAATGATTTCGAAAATTTGTCAAAACATCTATTTATTAAAAAAAAAAAAAAATACAAAAATTGGTTACCGTTTCAGGTAACTGATTAAAGTTTAATAACCGCATTAATCTTTTTTATTTTTGTTTCGATTTTAATGTTGTCGAATAAACAACAATAAAGAAAACATATTAAAAACGACGATAATCAGTGATCGGTAACCTATGATCTTCGAAGAAGACTTGTACTGAATGATATGAACTGCTGTATGGTAAATCGTAGCATTTCAAGGTGTGTATCGATTGAGACTTAGCGACGTATAGACGACTATAACTTTATGATCGTTAAAGTATCTTTAAAAATTGTATACGCATTAAAAGTTCAAAAATTTAGCTTGGATTAGCTTTGATACTACCAGTATTAATATTAAAACAAGTATATTTTAATTAAAATTATCTACCACTGATGTAAAACGGTACAAGTCACAAAATTTTCATTATACTAAAAGCCTATAAACTTTTTCTCATTAAAGATCACGCATGATCATAGTAATTCGACCAGCATAAATTCGGGTATTATGAATAATTTTAACAAATAGTTTGAAGTAATTTCTTAAATTGAAATTATTTTTATCTGTACGCATAAATATACAGCTTTAGTTTCCATTATATAAGTCACTCTGTGGTAGCAGCGGAAACGGGATCATGTATATAAAAAAAAAATGTTTTTATCATTTATTATAAATATCTAGGTTAATACTTAATAGGCAAACAAAAGACTCATGTATATCTAAAGATCGATCCGAACTATATCGATCGAATGATCGTGGGAAACGCAGGTAATGACGACATGTACATTAGTATTAAACAAGCATCTACATGGTCTGGATAGACCTTCTTGGATTTTTATTTTTGAATTAATCTGATATATTCATTTATATTCTTATATATGTGATAATTGTTAAGTCACATTTTTCATCTCAAGAAGTAGTTTTAACCAAATTCATCGTATCTTCAAATGTCATTACCTTAGTTGGGTTTATGATCGGATAAAAGATGCGTAAATGTTCATCTCACAAATATGGCGTTTGATCAATTTCTAGGTCGTGTCCGTGTCATTGACTTATATCACCATAAAATAGGCATTTTTAAAATAATTTGATTTCGCATATTTCGATAAAGAAAGGAATTTGTTTAGGATTAGCCACTTTTCAGATAAAAACAACGCCCATAATTAAATTAAGGGCTTCTTGTTATTGTAATAAAAGGTATTGAAAAGGCTAAGGCCAAACTTGAGACTGGAATCTCATTGGGCCAGTCATTTTTAAATTCATAGAGACATACTTTTAGTCACGCTGTTTTCTGCACGTTTACAATGTATCTTTGTCCTAATAAATTTTTTCCCATATTTCAAATAATTTCTCTGACAACTGATAAAGTGCGGATTTCTGAAGAGGTTAGTGTACCGAACGAAAATAGCTTCTGTTTTAAACAGATTCAGAAGAAATATAACACATTTTTTGAGGTTTCTCATAAATACCAGAGCGTTTTTAATTTCTTTGCCAATGATTTCACAATCAATTCTTTTCATAATCATATTACTCGCTTTTAAAAGTTGTTATTATATTTATTTTTATACAGAATAGAGAAACCGCAGGAGGGGTCTCATTGTGGCATATGAATTTCATATTGCACTTTTTTTTAAGTTTGAAATAAAATCAAACAAAAAGGTATAATACGTATATATAGGGTGATCCAATTTGAGTTTCCTATGTTGGCAGCACTATAAATCAAGCAGCTGTCGATAAGCGCTTATTTTCCTAGTGTCAAATGTCAGTGTGCAACAACATATTTACGAAATGGATCGCTTAACCACCGCTTTACGCGATACAATTGTTCAATTCTTCTATAGAAATAACAATTCTGTACGAACTGTGTATCGAAATTTACGGGAAGATTATGATCAATTAAATCGTCCTAGTGAGCTAACGATTCGCAACGTTGTGAAAAAATTTGAGATACTGGAAGCATTGGAGAAAGGGTAAGGTCTGTGCATCGTCGTGGCGATCGTTCAGCCGAAAATATTGCTGCTGTAAGTGAAATTGTGCAATTGCCGATTCGTCGGCTTTCGCAGATTTTGGGCTTTTCTTATGGCTCCCTTTGGCGCATTTTTTTTTTTTTTTAA
The DNA here is from genome assembly GCA_963422695.1 of Xylophagus ater. Lineage (NCBI taxonomy): Eukaryota > Metazoa > Arthropoda > Insecta > Diptera > Xylophagidae > Xylophagus > Xylophagus ater. The sequence continues at coordinate 24,549,691 of OY730485.1, read as the reverse complement.
TTTTCGAAAATCTATTCGATTTATTTTGTAATTTATAGACTCTCAGCTGTAGCCATTTCTTGTTCGAAATCTAATGCAACATAATAAAGTTTCTTTTTAATATCTCTTACAATTTCGCTTTCAGCTATTGTTGTGAATGAATAACCACGTTCAGTTAAAATTTTCATAAGGTAATCAGTCAAATCGCGTCCAGCTAAGTCCAAACGTAAAATTGCATGTGGCAAGGCATAACCTTCATAAATTAGTACAGTGTGTGAGACACCATCTCCAGAATCCAATACGATACCAGTTGTACGACCAGAAGCATATAATGAAAGGACAGCTTGAATTGCAACATACTATACATAGCAGGTGTATTGAATGTTTCAAACATAATTTGAGTCATCTTTCCTCTGTTTGCTTTTGGATTAAGTGGAGCTTCAGTTAATAAAACTGGATGTTCTTCTGGTGCAACACGAAGTTCATTGTAAAAGGCATGATGCCAGATTTTTTCCATATCATCCCAGTTTGTAACAATACCGTGTTCAATTGGATATTTCAAAGTTAGGATACCTCTTTTGCTTTGGGCTTCATCTCCTGCATATGAATCCTTTTAGCCCATACCAACCATGACACCTTGATGTCTTGGACGACCAACAATTGATGGAAAGACAGCTCGTGGAGCATCATCACCAGCGAAACCAGCTTTACACATACCAGATCCATTATAAACAACGAGGGTGGCAACTTCTTCGTCACACATTTTGATTTATTTGGTATAATTTGCTCTAAATTAAAAAAAAAAATTAAATATCACTAATTTTATTTTTATTACTAGAAATCGACTTTCCGCACTGCTTTTCTAATTTTTTGTTGTTTTTTGGCAATTATAACTTCAATATCGCTTCACGAGGACGTAAAGTGATGTGATTTTGCACCAGAATTTGCATCTACATCCGTATAAAATTCATTCGCATTTTTTTACGTTTTCGTGGCGTCAACTAGCCACCAAGATTATGCCGTTGGATTTCTTTTTGTGGGGTTACGTTAAAAGTCGTTTCTACGGCAACAAACCCGAAACGTTGCAGCACCTAAAAATCAACATCCGCCAAGTTATTGCCGAGATACAGCCCGAAATTTACGAAAAAGTCATCGAAAATTACCTCGAAAGGAAAAGGTCCAGGTCCAAAAGGTCCAGAGGCGCCCATTTAATTGATATTATTTTTCATAATTAATGCAAAATAACAAAATAAAATGAGTATATAGTATGTCGTTAAATTTGTGTATTTCATTTTGTTTTAAAGTTCGGAAACTAAAGTTGGATCACCCTTTTTAATATATCTCAAAAAATCAACGATTTTTATATGTTTTTGATTTAAAACACGATTAAGGATTCACCAATCTCATTGCGACGGTCTATAAATTAATTTATTGCATTAAAAATCGAGTAATAATAGTTGTTAAACGGAGCGAAACAAATTAGGCGCCCTTTTTTATTTCGTAAATGATTTATATTTGTTGATTTTGTCAAGAAAGAATATTCGAATTGTTCTTTTTTTTTGATTTATACAATATTAATGAATAAATTATAAATAATTACAAAACAATTATACGCCACCCTAAAATCCTTTTTAAAAACCGTGTTAAAATTCCCCCTTTTTAGAGCAAAATTAAAATCACGGGATTTGTAACTCAGTAATAGGCTCCATGCGCATTTTCAAAGAGATCATAATTGACTTATATTGTGTCCATGACTAACGTACAACAGTTACTTTTCTTTATTCTAAAGTTGTGCAATAATTCGGTTTTAAAGCTTTGACATGCTCATATGGACAACACTCGTTGAAATACATATTTAAAATATATATTTGAAGTAGGGGCTGCTCCCTGGGCTCGCTAAAATCATACTATCTCTAGAAAAATGAATGCAGATATTCGAATGCAGTCGTTTTGCTTTCATGAATTTACATGATTAATAAAATTAGATAAAAAATATTTAATAGTTTTTTTTTTGTTTTGGATAGAAATGCTTCCGTGCAGATATCCGATCAAAACCTATTGAATTTTTGATGAACTCTAATGGATTTTGGACATTAATTTGGTGCCCTTTAGAATGAAATTAATCTATTTTGGGTGAATATTTAATTAAATTTTCATAAAAATAAAGTGGATTACAGATACCCGAAATGGATAACATAAGAATTTTGTGTTGATTCCGATATTTTAAGGTTAAAGAATTGAAAAATATTTTTCTTTGATTAATAACTGATACATAAATTTGAAAACCCATTTTTAATCGCGGCAAAGTTTTTTTTGGGAGAAGTTTAATTTGTTTATAATGTAAATAAATTAAATTTGAGTAATAAAAATAACTAAAAATATTTATATGAAAGTCTTCCGAAACAAATTTGTCGAAAAAAATGGGAAACATTAAAAATATTATCGAAAATATGACTATTAAAAAATTTTGATAAAACATTATGTGAAAAAAAAGAGAAATTGTAACCTAAAATTGAAGAAAATATTTTCCAATTCGATTTTTAGGCCCACCGCACACTTGAGCTACGCTATACGGGTGAGCCTCGCTGTAGTTACATAGCTTAGCTGGGCTCGCTCACATCGTTGCACACTTGAACTGAGCTACGTGATATTTTTGGTAAATTCATTCCATCAGTTCTATTTGAGCCGTCAGAGAGATATAATGTGCGACTACAGTATCGATGAATCATTACTAGACCTAGATCCCGAATCAGGTTTGTCTAAAGAGGAATTTAAACTAGACATTTTATTGAGTTTGGTTGAAAGGGAAGAGAAGCGTTTGGTGTTCACCATTTGTGATAAAAGGTACCCTTTTCTATATGTAAATTATTTAACCTGCAATTGAAAATATTAGTAAAATGATCTGATTTTGACATTTTTCACTTGACACATTTATGTCGGCAAGATACCACAAAATAAAGAAGATATACTGCACTTTTGCAAGAATCGATTCTACACTGTATAATGTCGTAAGTACGTATATTTTAATGTCAGCGATGCCAGCGAAGCTCGTTCGCGTAGTTGAGGCCTGAACTACGTGAGCAAGCTTAGTTCGTGTCGCTCATGACCAGGTGATATAGTTTCATAGCTTCGCTGAAGTGTGCGATGACCAATGCAAATACTGAATTTTTCACTTTCCGCGAGAAACTTAGCTCAAGTGTGCAACGGACCTTATAGTTTCTTATAGCTTAACCTCTCGATAATTGTGACACTTATCTTATATTGACCCAATTATTTCATATAAACTGTGATCGTCGAAATATTAATTCCTTGCATTTCTACTGAAATAGATAAGTTTGTTTGGTTCCAAATATATGATATTTGTTCTGCCCCCAATAATATTTTCCACACTTATTAACATTCTCTGAAGTTTTCTCGGTGTCCAGAATTTTTTCATCGCTCTTTCCTCTGTGTTAATTTATTACCAAACCATTTCTCAGTCCTTAACAGGGTCAATACTTTTTGATTTAGTAACATGACATAAATATAACCAAAATAAAATATTTACAATTTTATTGAATGTTCATAAATTTAAGATAAAAAACAAAATTCCAGATTAAAAATCTTCTCGAAAAAGGCAAGACAAATAAGTTTGTTTTGTTTTAAACGGTTTTTTTTTTGTACGTTATCAACACGGAATAATCTCACATACCAACTAATTGCTTAGAACACCTTTAGTTAAAAATCACCTGGAAACTACCACATTCCACTGCGGGATTGTGGATGTAATCGCGCCACTAGAAGAAATCTTATACGTATCTGTCCATATGCAGTCTTATGGACAAAGATAAAATCGGACATAAAATTATTAACTTCCCTCGAACATATTTCATCTAGAAAAATTATGTTTTGATAATTTTATGAAAATAATATCCAGAAATTGGAATTCATTCGCCTTAAGAGTGAAGCGCCTTTTATAAGAATAAAATTTACAACTATAGTTTTTTATCTGTCTAGAAAAAGGGTAAACCATTTTTAGGCCTATTCTAAACAAAATGTTTCAACAGTTTTTAAATTTTGATCGTTAATCGATATGTCTTGATGTGTCAAAAATAACAGAAATGTGACAGAAATCTGTCAACTTCAATTTAAAAAGAAATTGTTCCGGAAATTTCGATAAAATGCATAAAATACAGAGACGTAGTTAGTAGTGCGCGGTAATCTTCGAAATAGAGCAAAAAATCGTGGCAACAAGAAAGGCGGATTAGAATTATGTCCACTTATTGCCTTCATAAAAAGTGTACCAGTTAGTTTCTTGTAAAACGTTGAAACTGAATAGAAAAACCAAAATTTATGGAAGTATATTCAGGTCTTGTACTTAAATAGTTGGAGAGGACAAGAAAAAACAAGAAAAAGAAGACCCCTTACAAAGAAAGGTCACAAGAACAGATCTCGATTTTTCCGATAAGCTTTCATTGGATGGAAGACTTATAATTTGAATTATGAGTCTTGTACGTTACCACTTAGCTAGTTTCAGTTAAAGTCCATCAACACCGATTCAAATAAAGAACAGTGTTCGAATTAATTTGGCCCTGTTTAATATACATTAGTATCGATTTGATTGATCTTTTACAATTGGTCATACTTTCCAAAGGGCCTTTTACCGTTATGAGACAAATATCTTTAATATCTTTCAATTAATATTAATATAAATGATGTTCTCGCACCTTTAAAGCTTCATTTGACGTGACAATGCCACCAAAAGAAATGAAACACTTAAAAGAATTCCGGATTAAAAGAATCTACTCTATTTTTAATCGGAACACAATTGTTTAGAATGCATCAAAATTCCAATTTGAACCTTTTGAAATTCTTGACTACTTAATTGAAATAGATTTTAAGTAGATATTTAAATTTGAATTTCCATTACTTAAAATTTGCAAAAATTCCAATTAGCCCATATATTAAAACCGATACGGATATGTTGTATTATTTCATCCAAAACAACTTCATTGACAAAAGGGCAGCATTCTGCGACATGCATAGGACGGGTATAAAAAATGCAGTTCTTCAATTTAAATGATGTTGTTTTAAAATCTTGAATTTTTCTTATACATTAATATTTTTTCTGATTGTTTCCAAGACGGTTGTATACTCGATGTGTCATTGCACTGGTTGCACTACAATCAACACAAACAGGAAGGTATTATATATTATTATGTCGAGATGATAATTTGCGAAACAATAATAGTAGAGCGGACTTTTGTTAGGTCCATATATCAACACGACCCGAAAACATTTAATTTAAATTCGTGAAATATGATTGATGTGTTTTAAGTGTTTTTTACGAATTCGTATATATTTATAAACGACTTCGTCACCTTCGCGCATTGATATATAGTTTAATTAGAGACTGAAACATTAAAGATAATGAGATTTCAGTTTCGGAACATATAACAAAATTAATTGAATTCAACCTTTAAATCGAAAATAATAACTTGGTGAGTTTAGAGATTGCAACAAATATTAGAAATAATGATAATGTCTAAGGTATTCAAGAGTTCTTGTTATTTAGAAACTAGGAAAAATCGAAGGTGAATTTGGAAATATTTAAAATTTTGAGCCAAACATATAACAAGCTCAAAAAAATCTTCTTCTCTCTGGTAAAGGACAGAAAGAAAATGTAGAATCAAAAATCGTATACACATTACTAAAGGAGCTTTAGTATAAGCTTTTGCGTAATACAGTGTGATCCAATTTGAGTTTCCTATGTTGGCAGCATTTTAAATGAAACAGCTGTCGATAAGCACTTGTTTTCAAAGTGTCGAATGTCAGTTTGCAACAACACATTTACGAAATGGATCGCTTAACGCTTTAAAATTGCTGAGGAAGTTGTGCTGATTTTTCAAAGAAAATCCTCTTCTCTGATGAGGCACATTTCCACCTCTTTGCGTGTTTTAATAACCAAAATTACCGAATATGCGGAGATGAAAATCCTCATGAGATTCACGAGATGCGATTACATAGCTAAAAAGTGACTGTTTGGTGCGCATTGTGGTTAGGCGGCGTCCTTGGACCCTACTTTATTGAAAACGATAGGGACACACTATAACATTCAATGGTGACCGATATAGGCGCATGATAACCGATTATTTCTGGCACAAAATCAAAGACATTGATGAGGAAGAGATGTGGTTCCAATAAGATGACACAACTTGCCACACAGTGGGCGCAACGTTGGATGTTTTGCGTCCAAAGTTCCCAGGTCGCATTATTTCACGTTTTGGTGGCGTCAATGGGCCGCCAAGATCATGCGGCTTGACGCCGTTGGATTTCTTTTTGTTGGGTTATGCTAAAAGTCGTGTCTACGATAACAAACCCGGAACGTTGGAGCACCTAAAAAACAGCATCCGCCAAGTTATTGCCGAGATATCGCCCGAAATTACCTCCAGAGGAAATCATTTAATTGATATTATTTTTCATAATTAATGAAATACATAAAAATACTAAAAAAATAAAATAAGTATATTTCGTTAGATTTTTGTGTTTTATTTTGTTTTAAAGTTCGGAAACCGAAGTTGAATCACACTTTATTTGCTCGTGAAATAACTGAAGTGCTGATATAGGTACATCTATAAATGGCATCTTCTATATTTATATGTTCTGTACTCTGTTACTAGTTAAAATTATTTTGAAAACAATAAAAAATGAAATTGCGTCATTAACAGAATAACATGAACTCTGCTAACTCAATAATATTTAACTACTAATTTCTATAAATATTTAATATTTTCAAGTAATACATAACTTTAATATTTCCATTAAAACAAAAAGAATAACAAAACATTAAACTAAAATAACAAAACTCTGCAACAAGATCATAAAAAATAGAACAAATTTATCTGAATTCAAATCAATTTCTAAAAATAGGATATTAGAAATCAAATGAAGACATATCATAATAATCGATATATGATTCGATTTTTAATTTGAGATCAATGAAAAAGAAAAACGCGGGAAAAGTGCATTTTCATATATTTTACTCAAATTACATGAATTTCTTAGAAAAAATCAATATCAAAAGTGAAAAAAAAACGCTTATAATTCTGAACATTTTCACAAAAAAAAAAACATTAAAAACTTGTTCAGCTTGTAAAATAACCAATTAAAATCCGATTACATGGAATTGTGTTAAGTTGGATAAACATGCGCACAAGAAATCTTTTTTGTATCAATAATTTTTTAATGGAAGTTTATGATATTATTTATGGACTCTCACAGTAATAGGAACTAATTGGAATTAATAAATTCAGTCTTATAATTGCTACTACTATGGCGCTTCAACTCGTTGTAAAGCCTGCGCCTCGTCAGTTTTTAATTTTAATTTTTTTTTTCATATATAAGTTCTTTTACATTCAAGCCTATTATTAGAGTCACTTGACAAGTGATGAGACTATCAGAATAGGCTTTAGTGTCTTATATGTCTTATCTACGTCATTTGAATTAATTCATAAACCTATGTCAAGAGTTTACATCTCCATAAGTTAGTTTATCGTGCCGCTCAAAGAAATTTAATCAATATTTGACGTACAGAAAAGCAACTTAATAAATAAAAAGAACAATCAAATTGTACAATAATCCTATTTCGTGTAAAAATACTTGCAACTCCTAAACATGTAGAAAATTTAATATTCTCAACAATACATGTGGTCTATTTGCCACTTACTCGGGATGAAAACCAAGTTTTATCATTGAAACTATTAACAACAAAGCGGAACAGGCCTAAGAAATCCTCCTCCTTAGAATTCATGAATTCAGAAAAAATAAAGAAAACAACATTTTACTAATTCCATGTCTATCAGTCTTCGATCTCTTACCGTTAAATTTTCGAAATGCAAATTGATTTATGTCTTCCGGAACAACTTATTTGAAGACTTCAGAAATAAGTCAATTAATTCATATCAATAAGAAAATCCTTTGACGTTGAGTACATTTTTCATGATATAGTTCAACTTTTTTTCTACTTTGAAAGTGTATTATGTAAACGAGGTTAAGTCATTGACTTCATTTCACAACCCAGTCTTCAAAGGATACAGGTTCTACCACTCCAGAAACAAAGTGTATTAAACTCTAAATATTTTAATTACTGGTAAGAACGAAAAGTTAATTATTGATTTATTAAAGAATTTTTAATAATTCAGACTTTAAATGGTTTGCCAAACCTAATGATCTCATGTAATTAATTTTAAGCTTTCAACAAATAATGGGAAATATTTATTGTTTTGTCATCATTAATACTAAAAAGAGCCCTTCAAATAAATCAAAGTCAAGAATGAAAAATGTTTGAAAGTTTCCGCACGCAACGCTTTCGTAACACATCTGGTCAATCATCAAAAAAACTTACATATTGTTTTATTAATTAAATTACAACATTAAAAATTGTTGACCCCTTTTATAGTCAACACTTTGTTATAGTTTACTTTCTCTATACTTGTGTAGAAAGAAAATTTTATTGAAATTCCCATTTACAATCATTGGAACTTCAAGTTTTAATTTTAATTTTAAACAGACTACGAAATGCGTCAGGTTTATTTTACTATAACATATAGTAACGTAAAATCCGCCTATAGTCGATTTTTTGATGCCATAAGGTAGAAATGAAGCTTGTAGTTAACAAATCTATAGTTCAATGAATTAACTCTGAGAAAGAATCACCAAAACTACTAATATTTGAAAGATTTGTTTCCTTAGTTAGTTCCTTTCGTCTTTTTCAAATACGTTCAACTTTTTGCAAATTTTATTGAAATCGGTATATAAGTTTTTAATATACATCGGAAAGACTTTATTAACAGGCTTATTTTCCCCTACGACTATTTCTTTCTCCACTATCCTTGGATCGGTTTCACTGAAATTATCATGGTATCGTCCATTTATGTAGTTATGTAAATAATTTTAAAAAAATTGTTCAAATGTTCAAATTAAATCCAAAAAACCATAACCAAAAAACGACAAAACTTTCTAGTTATCCTGGTTTTTGTTTAATAACTTCGCTCTTCCTCGTTTGATTTTGCTGAAATGCAAGACCAAACCAAGTTAAGGAATAACCAACTCACATTGTAAATTTCATCAAAATCGGATGACGCGTTTTTGAGTTGTCTTGTATACGGACGAACGGACATGCAGAAATAGATATAACTTTTGATTCTCTAAACAACCATATCCTTGAAACTTTTCTGCGATGACTATTTCGATGTGTTACAAATGTAGTAACAAAACTAATATACCCTCAGGTAGTACCTATCATAGGGCATAAAAATGTAAAGAATTATTAAAAATAGATACGAATATGTTTATATGAATCAGTATTTTTAAATTTCACATTTTCAAAGCTAGAACTATCTTAGCTTTCTCTTTTTGAAAATGAAAAGTATGATACGATCTATATTTTAAATAGTTCTAGTCTAAATTAATGATCTGCACTCAAAATTAGGTATAGAGGAATTTGGGTATAGAGAAAATCATTTTATTGGTTGTTTTGAAAAATATACGCCACCAAAAATTATATAACTAGAAAAAAAAGACTGAAACGAATTTCTATAAAACTAACAAAATTGCTTTCATAATAAAAATTCAATAAAACATAATAAAAAATTAAGAATAATAAATTTAAATAAAAAAATACATTACTTAATTTTTCATTATCATCGCTTTATAATCCGATTCAAAATGAAAAGAGCATCGCACCTTTGCGGGCTTGAAGTCTCGATCAACGACAAAAAAAAATGTCATGTCCTGAAAATGAGTTCGATTTAAATTGAATTTCACGGTGTTAATTCGTGATACAAAAATTGACGTGCAGATTCATTTCTGTAACGCTTTTTAATTCTCAAAAAAAAAAAACAACGATCAGAACTTCTTATTTTGATGGCAGTTAAGTGGTTTGACAACATGTTCCCGACTTCTGAAGGAGAAAATTGTCCAAAAAGTGTAAAAAATATAAAGTTTTACGAAATTTTTGCCTCTGATGAAAAATTTAGAATAAGATTTGTGAGACTATCTGAAGGAAAAACCATTTAACAGAGGTGGCCAATTTTATGAACATTATATTAGCATTTCTCTCAGAACTTCGTTGATGATGATCGTGCAAGTGATCTTCACTTGCTCAATTTTAAAAGAATTTATTTTATATTGAAGATACGACTACAACAAAGGTTCAGGGATTGTTAAACTTTTTATACTATCAGATATTTTCAGGATTTTACAAATGATCTGCCAAGAAGATCATTTTACTTTGACTATCACTTTCGAAGGCAAATTCCAAACTTCATTCGAATGACTTTATTAGGAAGTGTTTTCTTTTATAGTTTCATTTTTTTTTCTTTTTTTAATATTTACTTATTACAACAATTGTTAAATATTTACAATAACATCAGACTAATTTGTTTCTATATGAATTTTCATGAAAAAAAGTGTTGAGGTACTTAAAAGCGAAGAAAAAACTGAATAAACATAAAGAAAATTCCATTCATAGAGGTGCGAGAATGAGAAAAAAATTATGTTAATAACATTTTTTTGTTATTATTGTACCACCAAAATGTTTGCTGAAGACAAATCAACCGATATAAATATTGACAAAGTTTCATCGTACCAACAACAGCAAAACGTCCTAATACTTGATGAAAAAAAAACCCCGACAACAAAAAAGATAAAAGATATCATATTTAAAAACTCACCGTGATCTTTTATATTTATTTGTAATCAAGCATTTCCTTTTTTATTATAAGAGAAGAGGTTGTTCCTGTTGTATTGTATAGAAAATGCATTCATCCTTTTTTTCTTGTTTGTGATCACTTGTTGTGTGCCCCTGAATTACATTTTTGAAAGAACTTTCTTTTTACGTGTCATGAGAAAGTTTCCTCATTACAGAACACGCATGAATGGCGTTAATTGTAAATATTTGTACATCAGGGCTAGAATAGAATGCATTCATGGATTCAGGTAACAAGATCATTATTTGGTTTATTATTCTTTAAAGCGATCATATAAAATGTGTTCAATCATACAGCGTGCTATTATTAAGACGGTAGTGTCTTTTTTTCTTACTTCTATTATCAAAGTTTAATACTGGAAGATTTTTTTTTTTTTTCATAAATATATGCTAATGAGAAACCACACACGTTACAGTTTGACCCAATTTTAAGACATGCTATTCGATCATCGATCATTTTGAAAATTAGTGTAAAAGTCCAATTGACATTTTAATATGCATCATTTTGAGTTTTTTTTTTTTTTTTAATGTAAATAACAATTAGTATATATTAGATATTATGATGCGGTAAAAAGAAATTGTTGTAAACTGAATTAATTGATCATGTAAACATATGATTTGTTAAATCTATTTTCATTTCTTTGGGTGTAGTTGGGTGCTTAACTTCATTTCAAATCATGCATTTATAGTCAATAATCGAATAGTGAATACAAAGATTAAGGCCTGTCAGACACTTGAGCTAAACTACGCGGGTGAGCCTCGCTGTAGTTACATAGCTTAGCTGGACTCGCTCACCCCGTTACATACTTGACCTAAGCTACGCTGCGATATTTTTGGTACATTCGTGCCATCAGTTCTATCTGTCTGTCTATTTCTGTATATAAATTATTTAACCTGCAATTGAAAATATTGGTAAAATAATCTGATTTTGACGTTTTTCACTTGATACTTACACATTTATGTATGTCGACAAGATACTACCACAAAATAAAGAAGACATACTACACTTTTGCAAGCATTGATTCCACTGAATAATGCCGAAAGTACGATGCTCGTTCGCGTAGTTGAGGCCTAAACTACGTGAGCGAGCTTAGTTCGTGTCGGTCACGACCAGGCGATGTAGTTTCATAGATTCGCTAAAACGACGACCAATGCAAATACTGAATTTTTTGGAATTTTTGGGAATAATTTGAGAGCATTTTTCTGACATTTAAGGCAGCATTAAAAATATATACTAACTTAAAATCGGCCTATAGCCGATTTTTTGATGGTAGAAATATGGTAGAAATAGGAAAGAAACAGTCAAATCTATACCATTTCAGTTTCAAAATGAGAATAGTAAACTTCAAAATGAGAATAGTAAACTTCAAAGTGGAATAGTAAACTTCAATATGAGAATAGTAAACTTCAATATGAGAATAGTAAACTTCAATATGAGAATAGTAAACTTCAATATGAGAATAATAAAAAGGGAGCTCTCAAGAAAGTTGTCAAGTATTCTTAACATCAGAAACGAATTATCCGTCAAAAATAGAGAGTAAGAGCCTTAGAAAGCCTTATGGAAGAAGGTCTGCAGACAATTATACCAACAACATGTGCCAATTTCATCGCAAGCATTCAAAGAAAATTCACTGCAGCTCTTAACTTAGAAAATATGCTATATTAATAAATTTAATTTAAAATATTTTGAATTAATATTAATTGTTTTAAATTAAATTAAAATAAAAAATCTCATAATGAAGTTTACTATTCTCATTTTGAAGTTTACTATTCTCATTTTGAAGTTTACTATTCTCATATTGAAGTTTACTATTCTCATTTTGAAGTTTACTATTCCACTTTGAAGTTTACTATTCTCATTTTGAAACTAAAAAGGTATAGTATTTCAAGGTTTTTTCTTAATAACTTTGTTTCCTCTTTTCAAAATTTCCTCTAATTTGCAGGTAACTAAGACCCTAATAGGGTAAATCCAAACTACAAATTTTATTTAAATCAGTATATTAGTTTTTAAAGTACATTAAAAAAACTTTATGGACAAACTTATTATTATTATATCCTAGGGTTTTTTCTTTCTCCACTATCCTTGGACCGAATTTGCTGAAATTTAACATGGTATCGTCTATTTACGTATTTGACCAATATGATTAATTTAAACAAAATTGATTCACAAATTTTCCAGTTGAATGCGTAAAACTATATAAAAAAACGACAAAACTTTCTGGTCACCCTGGTTTTTGCTTAATAACTTCCCTCCCCTTCAGTCGATTTTGCTGAAATGCAATACCAAACGCAGTTAAGGAATATCCAACTCACATTCTAAATTTCAACAAAATCGGATAACGCGTTTTTGTGTTATCTTGTCCACTGACGGACTGATGGACGGACGGACATGCAGCAATAGATATAACTTTTGATTCCCTGCACAACCATACCCTTGAAATTTTTCTGCGATGATTATTTCTATGCGTTACACACTTAGTGAGAAAACTAATATACCCTCTGGTAGTACCTACTATAGGACATAAAAAGGGAATTATTTGTACCCATTTGACGTTTTGTAAAGTCAAAAAAAATTAATATTTATATATTTTACAATATTTTTACTAAAAGTTTAATTTTATAACAAAATGAATAAATTCGAATCTAAGATTTGTGTATTTTGTGATTTTTTTTAGTTTTTAGTTGTTTGAAATCAATTCCTGTTCAAAATGTCGAATTCAGTTCGTAATGTACTGAAAATGTGAAAAGATTTTTATAGGTTTTTGCAAAATTTACAAAATATTCCTGTATAATCGTGCTAAAATTGTCGGATTTTAAAGTAATTAGATCAATGATCATATAAGTTATCCTCGGAAAACAAAAAGATGTTTATATTAGCTAAATACACTTATGATTGTAAGAATCGACAACATGATCAAGAGATTCGAACCTCTTTATTCTCAATCATGTCATGATCAATTTTCACTACTTCTCACATATTCTTATTACGTTTATATCACAAATCCTTTCCTTGTTTCTGAGTTAATAAACTGATTTTATAAGTTAATTTATATCAGAAAAAACGAAATACGATCGTTTAAATTAGATTTCATTCCAGTTTTTGATTAAAATATTGATCATAAGTTTTGAAGTGGGTTTTTTATGGGTCATAAAAATGGTTGGAAACGAATTTACAACAAATAAATATGCTCCAAATTATTAAAATGATTGACAAGAAACAACATTGATTTAAATTACATGAAAATTGTTCAACATGGCTCGTTTTTGAATGAAATTGACTTATTTATGAATTTTTATGAGCTTTTTTGAAAGTCATTAAAGTAAAAAGTTTTTATGCCCTATGGTAGGTATGACCAGAGAGTATATTAGTTTTGTCACTACATTTGTAACACATCGAAGAGAATCAAAAATTATATCGATTTATGCATGTTCGTCTGTCCGATCGTCTGTATACAAGATAACACAAAAACGCCTTATATGATTTTGTTGAAATTTAGAATGTGAGTTCTTTATTCCTTAACTGGATTTGGTGTTGCATTCCAGCAAAATCCACCGAGAGGGAGTAAAGTTATTAAACAAAAACCAGAAAGTTTTGACGTTTTTTATATGGTTTCTCAGATTTAATTGGAAAATTTGTGAAGCAATTTTGTTGAAATTAATTTCATTGGTTAAATACATAAATAGACGATAACATGTTATATTTCAGTAAAATCGGTTAAAGAATAGTGGAGCAAGAAATAATCCTAGGAGAAAATAAGCTAAATCATAAAGTTTTATTAAAAACTAATACACCGATTTGTATAAAATTGGCAGATTAAATTTATGCTATTAGAGTCTAGGTTACCTCTAATTTAGAGAAAAGGGGAAACAAAGTTATTAAGAAAAAACCTTAAAATATTGTTAGTTTTGACAGTTTTTCTGTTCTATTTCTGTCATAGGGCATCAAAACATAGGCTATAGGCCGATTTTCAGATACTATATGTTTTTTTTATTAAAGTTATGTTCGTTTTTTTTTTTAGGGAAGTATGTTTGAAGATTTTATACTTCCCACATTTAAAAAACAAATACCTTATTAGAGTTCGAAATTATGTTCCGTAGAAATTTTAACAGTATTCAAAAAGGAAAATGCCCAAAATCTGCTAAAAAATCTGGTCTTATAAACATTTTTAATGGAAAATCATAAAAATAAAATAATGACAAAATTTTAGGTTTTTCAATATTTAGAAAGCCTACAAAATTGAGATTTCTAAATTTAAGTTGTTAAAAAAAAATTTTGAGAATTGTTTTACTAGGAATGAAATTTTGAAAAGTCAAAAAATTATTACAAATATTTCGAATATAGTTTGTAGGCTGAAAATTACCTCAGTATTTAATTCTCAGAATTTTTAAAACGGTTAAGAAACTTGGGGTTATTTCCACTGACTTTTTAGGAAGCCTAAAGTTATTTTGTTTACGCGGAAAATTCAATTGCAAAGAATATAATCGCTTTAAAATAAAATAAGAGAAAATTATGCGATATTAATTTTGTTGCAACCTCGAAACGATTTCTATAAGAAAGCTCAAGATCAAAGCTACAAAATCGCAGTGAAGCAGTGACATTTTTCATATACTTATCGTCATTTAAGATCATAAACAAAGCGAAATTAAATTGAAAAAAATATACATAAGATAACGTGATTGTAGGAAACTTTCTCTATACATATGGATAATTGATTAAACAAACACAAATTGATTTCCTATTAAATTCATTCCGTCTACTATAGTACATCACTTAATTCTTATACTAAAGACACATTAACGGCTATAGTCTACATTATCTCACGATTGTCGATTAAAATGCGAGAGATTATCGAATTTTAATGAAGAATCGTGAGATAATGTGCATTATTACTGCTAATGTGTCTTTCGTATTAGTCAAGCACCATCAAAATTTTAAGAGTTAATACTACGTCGTTAATAATACGTCGATATTAGGTGATGACGATGACATTAAGGCAACAATAATATAATATTATTCATAATTTTAGTACATTCGGACCTCCTTACGGTGAAAACGTTGCGTATTATATCGAAATTTTGTTAAAATAAACCTGAAAAATTAGTAAAAATCAATGAAATGTTCTCTATGTTATATCGAAATCGTGAATCATGTAATATGGAAACTATTTTAAGAAAAACCTAGAAAGTCGTGAAAGGGATAGCGGTCAGTACATAATCACCCCTATTCTAAGATACAGCGTTAGGCGAGTAAACATAACGTATTCGATTTAACGAGATCAGAGTTCTAAAAAACGGCGAATTGGCTGCCTTCGTTGGTTAAAGAAACGGTCAGCATAGCATGTCAAAAATCAGCTTGTTGTGTTTCTTTCTTCGTTAGCAATTTGGTTGTAAGCTATTGGATCAATAAAATGTATTTAACGCTTCCAATTTACTTGCTAAAAAGACGGGGGGAAATAAATTCACTACATGAGCAACGAATTCTTTTGAGAGATTCTTTCATTGGTATTCGTGTGTAACCCTTAGTCAAGTCAGGATGATCTTTCATTGTGTCGATTTGTATGTTGAATTGGGCAGTATTTGTAGAAATTTTATTTCCACTCCTAATTTAAAAAATACACTTCGTTATTTTATATTTAAAAATACATTTATCAAACTCTTTATCAACATTTTCAACCATCAAGTTGAACTCAAATGCACATTCAAGAACAGCGAAAATGGAGTATCTGTATCGAGTACCCATCGAGTAAATATCGAATAAACTAACGTAAACGCTGTATCTGAGAACAGGGACGAATATAAATTTACATACATACACATACTTCGCATTGCACATCACTGCTAAAAAAGATAGGTAGGGAACTTCCTTATTGTGCATGGAGGATTCCCTAGCCAACCGATACAATGGAATGGGAATATTCGTATTTTAAAAGGATTGTTCAAGGTTATTAAGTCGCGCCGTATGTCGCAATTTTTGCAACTTTTTTACTGTATGTCGAAGAAAATGTTACATTAAGGGAAACATGTTTTGTTTGCAGTACTTGGCTGGTTGTAGTTGCTTGACTATGCTCATATATTGAACGTAGAGAAAGTTAAGATCCCAAAAAATTATGAATTTTTCTTTATATTTTTGTCTTTTAATATTAAATATTTCTAAAATTTTGTTTGTTAGTAAAACAAAAAAAAAAAAAGTGGAATGATCATCAATAAACAATTTAAATCTGACAAAATTTAAATAAAAAAAAAAATATTTTCAAGGTGGACATTTTTTTTTAGTGTTTCATTTTTTGATCACGGAATTTTTTTTTTAAAGAAATGTTTTTCTTATTATTTTGAAAATGATATCTTTTTTGGATTTTTAGAGCATAATTATATTTTTTCGATACTTTATTTGATTTGATTTTTATCAAAGTAGTTTAGTGACATTGTAATAGGTTTCGGTTGTAAGATGAAACCAATTTTTTCGGAAACGTATGATCAAAACGCGATCAAATTGCCACCAAAGAAGGAATTAACATGTTTTGAAACAGGTGGAAGTGGAATAAAGTGAATCAGGTGAATTAATGATCGTCACTATTTTGTTGTCATCAAAATATTTTTTATTATTTTTGATCTTTTTCCTATGATAAAAAAAATGGTGGCCTGAAAAATGGTGAAAAATAAATTAATATACAATTTTTTCTTGTTTGGAAATGTTTGTTATAGGAATTGTCTAAGTAGGCAAATAAAATATTGGAAGACAACATTTTTATTAAATATTTATTTCCAAAAATTCCAGTTTTACCTAAATCCTTAAAACTTGCTTCACTTGGCCACAAAAATTTTAACGAAAATTTAAAATATGTCTTGCATTCCCAAGCTGCAATATTATTTATAAAAAAACATATACAAGTAGTAACGTAAAATCGGCCTATAGTCGATTTTTTGATGTCATATGATAGAATTGAAACTCGTAGTTAACAAATCTATAGTTCAATGAATAAACTCTGAGAAAAAAGAACCAAGATTACTAATATTTTAACGTTTTTTCCCCAAACCTTCGTTTCTTTGTTTCAAATTCATTCTAATTCATAGATAAGCAGGGGCCTAACAGCATAAATGTCTTCTGCAAATTTTATTTCAATCGTTGCATTAGTTTTTAAAATAAATCGAAAAAACTTTCAAAGCAGACTCATTTTTTCCTACAACTTTTTTTCTGCACTATCCTTGGACCTGCTCTATTTCTGTAGTAAATACATATAAATAATTTAAACAAAATTGCTCTACAAGTCTTCAAATTAAACCCGAAAAACGATTAAAAAACGACAAAACTTTCTGGTCACTCTGGTTTTTGCTTTATAACTTCTCTTCCCTCAGCCGATTTTACTCGAATACAATACCAAACTAATTTAAGGAAGAAGCAACTCACATTGTAAATCATCAAAATCGGATAACGCCTTTTTGAGATATCTTGTATACGGACGGACAGACGGACGGACATGCGGAAATCGATACAATTTTTGATTATTTGACTATTTCGATTTATTACAAATGTAGTGACAAGACTAATATACCCTCTGGTAGTACCTACCATAGGGCATAATCATGTATGGCAACAACAAGTGTCTTACGAACTGAGAAAAAGACATTCTTTAGTCATAAAACGGTCAAATTTCATTAAATTTGAAGTTTGATTTTCTATTTTAGTGATCGCTTCAAGCATAATTAAAAATCAAGACAATTTTTAAAACATTTTTATGTTCTAAATTGTGTGTTCATAAAGAATTTATATTTAAAATTTTATTAAAAAACAGGGATTCACTTTAAAATTAACTGTTTTACATAAAAATTGTGATTTTATTCGATTTTTTATGAAGTTTATTAGGATTTTTTGAAGTTTTTGCTAAATTTTAAAAATTCCAAATGCACTCCCACCAAATGAAATATGGTCTTGTTCGCTTTGGGGTATCATGAAATCTCATCAGCAGTAAAACCGATAAAGAAGGATCATAAAACAAGCCTAAAAATGAAAATATAAAAAGATTTTCCTCATGGAAATCATATAGTCTTCTGGGAGGCATTAGTAAACATTTCATCAGATTCTATCATCGCCTCTTTTTTTTCTCATTTACTATAATGAAAATCAAGATATACATACTTCATGTGGAAAACTTAAAGAAAATTCTCAATGTACTGCATTGTATGGTTGCCAAAAAATTATACGCACGAACAATATGATGAATTGGGTGACTGGAATAGTATTCAGACTGTTTTAATAACTCAAAATAAACTTTAAATATCAAGAAGAAACTGTATTATCTTATTTTAAGAAATCAGTTACGTTACGAATATTGTAGACAAAAATTTTCAATTATTAGAGTAACAAGTGGCTAAGACATTGTTAAATTCAGAACCTTGAAAATTAATTTACTTCAGACTGAATAGATCCTAGATAAAATAAACAACAGCACATCATAGGCAGACGCAGATAACCTGATAACATACGCGTTCTTTTTTTTTCCTTTCTTTGGTCTCCCCAAATTCCACAGAATACTAACATCAGTTGGTATCTCAATGTTCTAACCCTTTTTACCCAATTACTTTGTATAAACACGATTGATTTTCATTCAATTTAAAGTATACAATTTAAAACCCTAATAATATCACCATATCGTCCCAATATACTGTTCTGTTCCTGATTTGTTTGACATATGACTTAGTTCACCTCAAAAATTACTTCTTAAGTAAACATGTAATGAATCTCATCTTAACTATTTTTAGTTCAACCACAAAATGTACCAACCTCATCTAAGAAAATGTTTTGATTTTCAGATGCCATTTCAAATTTGTTATAATAATGACGGCGTTAAGGGAATCTAGTTTCCAAAAAAAAAAATATATAATGGAATCTCAACAAAACAAGAGAGACACAACAAACATCTCCTTGACAGAGTATTTAACATTTTTAAATCTTTTGGGATTCAGAAGTTTCTCGTTTATCTAAATTCGTGTTTTCTTTTTTTTTAGGATAAAATATCGTGACTTTTTCTTACATGTTATTTCTTATGTAATCATTTGTCCCCAATTTAGAATTTCTTGACTGCACTTTCGTTGGTAAATCCAACAAGATTTTCCCTTCAAAATAGGGCTCAGGGAATTATTTTTTTTTTCTCATGTTCTATTTTTTTTTTCTTGGAATAACCAAGAAAAAATTACATTTAAATGATTTTTTAAAATGTTTCTATAATTTTTATCTAATTGGGATTAAAAAGAAGAATTTGTATAGTTCCTTAAAGAAAAAAAAAAAAAAAAACAATTTTGAGCTATATTTTTGATGAAATTGTAAAAGAAAAAACATTCTTTTGGATTTAAGAAATTTTGTTCCAAAAATAGGAAAATTTAATAAAAGAATTTCCCAAGAAATATGCCGCAACTTTTATTAAACGGAACATTAATTTATCATTCGAATTACTTAACGAGATTTCTTCAATTTTTTTTTTTTTTAAGAACGTGACATCGCGGATATCAATCAATGTTCTTAGCAATGCGCGTTTATAAAGCACATTTAAGAACATTTTATAGAATTTCATTCGGACTTTGATGGATTGTTGATATGAGAACATTTTTATAGCTGCTAAAAAAACGGTTATAAAATCATGACATAAAAAAGCTCTCAAAAAATTAGATAAAAAATCAAAGCTTTATGGAGAATTTTTTGCCAAAATAAAACAATATGAATATACTGGTCACAGATCACGTCAAACTAGATGGAGTGATTAAGAAGAACATAACAATCTCACACATAACAAGTATAAACAGTAGAGAGGGGTAGCCTAATTCATTTTTCTTGTCCTTTTTCATAATGTACTTTAACTGGTCCTCATCACATGAATCCAGAAAAATTACGGAAAACTAGCGCATTTTCAGGTTCTTGGAAAATAAATTTCAAAAATTATCACAGTAAACTCACGGAACTATTATAAAATCTCTACGAGATAAGCCCTTTAAAGTAGTAATTAACAATATGTCAATTTTTAAGACTTTAAGAGCCATTACAGCTTCCTATATTTCGAATCAACTCAAAAGAATTTTCAGAATTTAATGAAAATCCATATATTTTTCCCGGACAAGTTAAATCCGAAGTTGAAAATTTTAACTTTCTATATTACACTATCAAAACTAATTTTCATCAATTCAAAATCCATAAAATTTCAAATTGAAATGTTAATCAAAATTGGTCATAAAACTAATTTTACTATACTAAAATTATAATACATAAATTTCAAAAGGATTATTATGTTTTAGAAATGATGCGTTTGTGTGTGGGAAATCCCGGAAAAGATTTATTGTATAAAAACCTCTCTGTCAGTACCTAAAAAATATCGTACCCGAATTTTATTAGAAGAGGAATTTCACGGTCATAAATCTAAATAAAATATGATTTGTTAAATTTCATATTTAGAACATAAAAATACAATTTAATTCTAACTAAGTTCAATTGAAAAAATTTGTTCTTCCAAACACTAGAAAGTTTGAAGGCAATGCTCCAAAATATTTTGGGTTATAATTTCCAGTGTAACATAAAAAACAAAAATACTTTCCAACCCGAAATAAAATTGATGACGACGAGTTTATTCAACCTGACTTGATTTTTTACTACCAATTTTTTGAATAAACAAGTCTGTAATGTTATCTGGATTGAGACTACCTTAATTGAGCTAATTTTATTGCCCAGAGTCATTGCCGTTTTGTTATCCGAAAACAAAACAAAAAAAACGAATAAAGTGCAGAAGATTTATTTTTATTGTACTATCAAAAGTCATTTTTACTCGTGCCACATGTGTCTTCAACAAAATATGGACTTTTTTCACTTCAAACTTGAGGTAAGAAAATTGCTCAACACATGTGCGTGTAGAATCTTTCCCTATTAGCTTTCCAATGCAGAGCATGTGATTAATTACTTCGCTGGTATATTTCTTATCATATTCAAATTGCTTTGAATAATTGAAACTATACGTAAAATACATGATTGCAAAAGATTCAAGAAAATGTCATTCTTCAATGATAAGCTGTAGAACCGGTGGTCTATTTGTTACGCTTTCATTGATAGTGGGTGCTAATAAATTAGTAACAGCAAGTGCATTTGATTTCTCTCTATAGTATAATTTTGCTCCATGAAAACCGCGAAATATTATCCATCTATCGGCAAGATACTAAAAGTATAAATTAAGATTATAGAAAATATTTTCGTTTTGATCTTAGATATAAAGGGTGTCCTAAAATTCACCCAAGAAGTACTTTTGATAGAAAACACAGATTTATAATTAAAACTTATAAATTTTTTATTGATTCATAAAGTATACAGTATAGGATTATGTATGGACTAGCATATCGGGATAATGGCCTCCACGGCTTTGTTGGCACATACGCACTATTTTGTTGAAATTTTCCATGACTGTTTTGCATAGTTGCACAAATGTGCCTGAATTTCGTTGATACAGCGCTTAATTTCCTCCTTCAAAGCGTGAGTGATCATAGGCTTGCTGGTATAAACTTTAAACTTCAAAAACCTCCCAAGAAAAAAGTCCAGCAGCGTTAAATCGATCTGGACGGCCGATTCACTAAAATGGGAAATTACACGCTCAGAAATTTTTAAAATATTGGTCAACAATGAAAACGCGTTGTTCTTTGGTGTAGCCATTTTTAATAACCATGAACTGTCAGCTATCACGCAGTCTTTTTTTTCGATGGTAACACTTTACCGCACAAGTGGTGCAAAATTCAAATCTTGCGTGAATTTTGGGACAACCTTTATAAATTATCTAATTAACGCGCTATTTGAATTTTTGAAAAAATAGCTATGCAAATTATTTTGAGAGTTATAAACAAATTGTCATAAAAGAGTGCTAAGGACGAGCGGCAGTGAGCCACACTAGCGGGTTCTATGCATACCAAAATATGGTAATTTGTCATACTATATATACTATAAATGAGGATTTTCCACACTCGGTATCATTATTAAAGTTGATCGATCCCGGTCTGAGAAGACTTCCAGGCATATTATTTCTAGTTAATTTTAATGCGTTTGTCGTCACACTTACGATGGCTTGTCATCATATTTTGTTATTTTAGAAATTCTTCATTCCAGAACATTTCTATAAAAAGACACCAATCATGTTTCGTTTTTGTGTGGCACTAATCAACACCATATCATGTCAGGGCCGCATTAATATATATTTACGAGTCTAGGAGAGAAAAAAAAGACACATTGGATAAATTCGAGTATGCAAAAAAGAAAAAAGAAAAACATTCTTTCCTATCAGCCAATATCAAAATTTCAATCTATCAATTTGAATGAGGACACCTTTTAAATACTAAAGTATTTAAATATTGTGAATTTCTATCATTATAAAAAGTTTTTCTCATGCAAATCATTTCTTTCTTTTTTATCAAATGTCGGTTCGATCTGTCAACATGATCGTATTTAGTTGATTAATTAGAAACCACTTTGTGACTATATTTGAGAAGTTTTTTTTCTTCTTCTTCTATTCTATATCTTTATTATAGAATTGCGATAAAAGAAGAAAAAAAAAAGCCGTAGAAATAAGAAGAAATATTTTGTTTGCAAAAATATTGATCGATTTCAAATGAAAACATCTTCATGATCACTTCTTGCTTTCGTCTTAACTATTCTTGATCACAGATAGTGTTTGTTTAGGGCTAAATACAATATTAGGATTATAATCTTGATTCTATTTCTCAATTTATCTTTAAAATGATTTTATTATAATTTGATTTGATTTAAATTTATTTTCATGTTATTCAAATTGTTTAATCGAAATTGAATAATAATTTTGATTTAATATAAATTGAAAGCCTTCAGGACTACAAATTGATCGACACTTTTGAATCCTTAAGAAATTTTCTTGGCGCCTGTACTAGACAGAATTAGTTATACCGGGTAAATCTTAAAATTTTGATTTCTTGGTTTTGCAAAATGAAATTCAAAAGCAATTTTCTAACTTTCTAACAATTGCCTTTTTTTAAAATAGTTATCATTCCGATTAAAGTTATGTTGTTGTCATCGTAGCTTTGAGCTATAAATTCCATTCTTTTAGAAATCACGATTTTTGTTCACATTTCAAGAGTGAAGATCAAATTGTGTACAAAGTTGTGCTATGATCTTTACCTTGTCAAGTTTATTTATTTATTTATTTATTTATTTGTTTCAACACCTTTATTGGTATGATCACTACAATCTTAATCAATATTAATTTATAAGTATGGTTGACAATAGTACTTATGAGGTAAGCATAAACTTCTATGCTGCACCAGTGTCCAGTTGGGCATATTCGCGTATGACCTCATCTATCCATTTTATTATTAAATCATTGTGTATTTCTTTATTAGGCATATAGCGGTAAGCGTTGGTGATCATTCGAAGAAGTTTATTTTGGCTGTGTTAGATTACGTCTCGATTAGTTTTATGATATACAACCCAAGAGCTGCACACCATACATCCATATTGGCTTGAGAATAGACTGGTAGACAAGTCTTTTGCAATGCAGATTCATTTTGGAGTGATGTCCAATTAGTCAGTACATTTGACGTGATTTGAATCGAATCTGTTCAGTTTTTTGTCTCACATGATGTTTTCAGTTTAGTCTGTCAAGTTTATGCCAGGTTCAGGATAGATTGTGGATTATTAGATTCCACTAATGAAGAAAGTATCAGCTTTCCACTGGTATATAAATGAAAATTTTTTTAGTAGTTCAGTGCTTCAATTTCAAGAGGATCATAAAATTTGAACTCAAAATTAAAAATTTACTTTTACGCCGAAAATGAGTTATGAAAACAATAGAAAAAAAAGACGTTATTCAAAACGTATTTCCGAACCAACCATAAATTCTAATCAATCTGGTAACCCTCTTTAAATATGTAATACAAATAAAATATTTCAAAACAATTTTTAACCTTCAATTTCTAATGAAAGTGAAAATTATGTGTCGTTCTTTTAACCACTTTTACTTCCTGTCATTGCGTAATGTTTGTCATCATTAAATCCAGAGGCGCGTATGCGCGTTTTATATTTTGGTTATCGATATTTTTAATGTGGATTAAGAAAAAAAAAAAAAAACACTGAAGTCCCGAATTTATAATAATTCTTATGACATTTAGAAGTACATTTTTAAAACAATGTAAATTCGTGACATTTTCTCATTTTTTTTTCCAGAACTTATTAATTCAAAATTTTTGAAGACTTTGATTGATCTATTTTTGGTCTTTTAATCATTTGTCTAGACGAAAAATACCACACCTTATTAAATAATAATTATTATTTAAAACAAAACAAAACAAAACAAAAAAACATGAGAGTTATAAAAGTTCAGTAGTTTCTATAGTCACGATAGTGCAATAAATTAATTCACAAAAGAAGACTTATTAAACAACCATATTTTAAGTCTGTTACTAAAATGTCACTAATATGATTAATGAAATAAATTACATCAGTGTAATCTTTGCGTTCTGCGTGTGGGAATTATTTTTAATCGAAATGAAAATATTATGTTTAATAATATTTTTAAAACACTCTTTCAGAAAAACTGCATGCATTTTTCAACATAAAAAAATTAAATATAGATCACAAAATGTATATAAAATGCCAGTGATTTTTAATGGCATTAAATCTTATTCATTAAAATATTAAAAATAAGAAAAAAGAACTTTTGATTTAATTCCCTGAACTTGATCTAAATAAAATTTCATGAAATTTATTTCTATATCTCACGCATTTATTAAAAAAAATCTCGTTAGTACAAGTTTCGCTAATAAATATGATATTTTAATAGCCTTCAAAGATGTCTGAAATGCCTTTGATTTCTTAAGAAAAATACACAAATAAAAAAAGAAAAATAATATTAAATTGAAACAACGTAATTTGAGAAGGTTTTGTGAAAAGTCTATTTTGAGAAGAAGACTTTTTTTCCAAAAACAGAAAAAAAAAAAATAATAAAAATACGTTGAACAGCAGAAATCAATTAACTTTAACAAATAACAATAATAATAATAAAAACAATAATCTTCACGGTCTTTGCTAATAGATTGAAAAAAAAAACGCCTTTGGACTTTAATGGAGATTCTTTTTCCAGATCGAAAAATCAAACATTTAAAGACTGTGGTGTTCGAATACTAAATATCTTAAAGGAGAGTTTAGATCGGTAACACTTTACCACGATCATGAAGAAGATCGTTTCCCATATGGAAAATTTTAAGAGCAATAAAAACCTTTATTAAAGTACTAAATGTCCAGATTGCCGGAATATTAAAATTTACTTACAGCTTTAGCAGTCGATAATTGCGACACTTCTCTAAAATTATTTTTTTATTTAAGTGATTGAATAGTTTTGCGCCAAGATTGTGAAGTCAGAGTCAGAGGCATAATCAGACTTATCATACTTCTTCATAATTCTGACTCCGAACAATTCAAGTTGAATATCAAATAGGGAAAAAATTCCTAGGAATTACACGTGCACGCAAAAATTATATTACCATAAAAAAGCAGAGTTTTTTTGAAAATCAAAGCCCGAGTCGGAGTTGGAGACAGAATCGGACTTTGAAAATTTCGTTCATCGGAATCGAGATCGAACTTGGAACTATTTTTTGACAGTCGTCATAAATTTAATTTGAATTTAATTATATAGGACTGTAAAGTCCACAATTCTGCTTACGTTCATAGCTTCATGATTTTCTTCTGTGTGAATGCACCTTAAACTTAAACTTCTTTTCGGTATTTATCTATAACACGGCAAATATAGGAGGATAAAATGTTTTGCGAATTATTTGTTGCGTGTGCGCACCTGTTTAATAGTTGAAAATTAACAATTCAAAGAGATTTATTCATTGAAAATAGAATCTTCTCTTCAAGCGTATTGTAAATTCAATTATTGTAATCAATTTTATAAAATCCACAAAATACAAAAACAAAAAAATTCAAAAAAAATATTTCAAAAAAAAAAATTGATATTAAATAACACCTTCACGTACTCGTTACGAATACGTGAATAAGTTTTTACGATACGCAATCGTATTAATGATTTCTGAAACAAAAATGGAGACAATGATCGCGAATTATGTTTAACAGAAAATTTCTGTCACACCAAAAACAATTTAAACATGATAATTGCATAAATTTCTATGCAAAAAAGGTGTAAAAATATGCATCTTTATTTATGTTTTACAAAAACAAAGTGCTCAATTCCATATTACACTGAATCTATAGTGGTTTACATTGGCGTAGGTAGAGTAAATTATTTGCTCGTTATTGCATACTTAGATTATGCTCAACGTTTCAACCGATGTAAATGCACAATCAGTAATAGTTTTGCTGCATAAGCTCGAATAGTATGTCAAGGTATACTAGTGGTACACATGGTATATTCATTCCATGGAAGACGTAGTATCCAACGCTGTCCTGATTTAAAGTTGTTTCATCTCCAATAGTCTGTTCTGGAATTTTTGACTGCGAAGCCCAGAAACGAATTAATTTCTAAACGCCATTTCTAAGTAGTTACCAAAGTTCAAAACTGAAATTTAGTTGAGTTTTGAATTCTCACAACTGAAATTCAGCTATTACAACAAAAAATTCAGTTGCCAGAACTAGTCAAAAACTTTCTGATTTTTCTATGTGTAGACTTCCATTAAATTTAGTTTTCAATAAATTGATTGTTTCTTGAGCTGTGTGGCACGTTGTGCGATCTTGTTGAAACTACAAGCCGGCGACATCCATATCATCAAAAAAGGCAAAAATGGGTTATTATGTCCCTGTAGCACGCTCTATTGTAACAATAGTAATAGTAACAGCTACATTAGCCTCATTTGCAAAAAAATATGATCCAATAATGCCACCAGGACGAAAAGCACAACAAACAGTGACAGTGACGAGATCTAATGATTGTTCAACGATTTTTTCTGAAAATCCAACACTATGTTCAATGAGCCCAATCAGCAAATTGCCGATATTGAAAATGATCTAGTGGCTTTAATTCTTGCACTAAGTGGACCATATAAGAAGTCTTTAGAGCCAAGTCCTTTTACAAAATGAACTATGTGTTGCTTATGGACAAGCCTATTTGTTGGGAACGTTATGGAATAGCAATATTTTTAGTTGAATGAGCGGAACGAGTACGTGTTGTTGTTGTTACGCTCTATACTAAACCAGTAAACTCTAATTTTTCTACTAAATTCTTAGTTGCAGGCTCTGATAGAAGATTATCACGACCAAAAATATCAACGATTTTACGAAATATGGTTTTTATAATGGATTTCAATTACTTTTATAGTATTTTGGAGCGATATTGAATTCATTATAACAACATTTAGACTTTATACTGCAATTATGTCGAAAAACTGAATGACACCACTGTCATGATAAGTAAATATTGAGAAAAAAAGTTATTATTGAAAACCCTTTACTTCAATTAAAAAAATTAAATAAAAACATTTTCCAATAAGGAAATAAACATAACTAAGGAATTGTCTAATTAACATAATCTTCATTATTTACCTCTAATTTATTAAACTTATTTCTTGCTTTTAAATTTAAATATAGAAAAGTAAATCAGTAAATGGGTCAGAGCCGCTACGCTACGTCTTCCTACGTCACTGCCATACTGATCGATAAAAATGCATCCAACACAAATATTTAATGAAAAAAAGGGTTAAATAAAAATAGTTCGATAAAGTGCAAAATTTGAATCATGAAAATAATGAAATTAGACGCCAGAATTAATTCAATCGTAAAAATAAATACAAAAATGGAAAAGGAAAATTGTTTTAATTAAATTAAAATAAATTAAAAAATATCAGAAACCTTTCTTATACGAAATATTCCAGTCGACATCAAATTCGTTTTATTACCTGATTATAACCTAACTTTATACCAAATTTGAGCAAAACCTAATTAGTTTTTCCCAAGTTCTTGATCTTGAGCATTCAAGAAAGTATCACACATGCATAGAATAACACACTTACGGTTTATCACTTTCGGTGAAAACGTAGCTAGTTTTTGTTTTTAGTGGAGGTTTTGTGTGTACCAAATTATATTGAAATTGGTCAAATAGTTCTTGAGCTAGTACCACATAAAAGTTAAAGTGAAAGTTAAGTGAATCAATGGAATGCACAGTCGTTGGAAATCTTCATTATTAGTCTATATTTACTATATACTGTACCTTTCTTAAGCTCTAAAACCTGGTACATACGATCAAATCTAGCATCCGTCTTTGGAATGACAAACTAGATTGGATAAAAAGTTTGTTATATTTTCTGCATACACACCATCAAACTTTTCATCCTTGGCGTTATCATTAGCCGACCTCAGAATTTGGGAAGCTAGTTTCTACCGTACTCAGTTTTATGATGACTAATTTTGAATATTTCCACGGACCTTAAGGACCGTGTATTATTGCTAAGATGCATTTTGTACAGCAAAAAGGGGAAGTCTATAGCATCATTCAGGGTTTGACTCACGAAAACCACATCCGCTACTAGGCGCCGCCTTTCTAAGAACTCTAAATCTATCAAATTTAATCTATCAAGGGATGATGGCAGTAGAAAGGGGTCATTTCACGGAAGGCTACGTAATACAAATCATACGAACGTACGTTGGACAGACTTCAAACTGTAATTTAGGCTTTTTGGCATATTCAACTCTTGGTCTAACCAGGGTAATAAAAAAGGCTTTAGTGATGATGAGGTTTGCAAATTCCTTGGAATTTATGTATAATATTGTAGATTTCCTTCCCACACAATTGAATATACAAAAATTCTAACTGTTAATTCTTTTTTAAACATTGGTGATTGGCGCCTATCAGTTCTTTTTTGTATTATTTAATTTAAAAATTTTATTTGTTAAAAAATAAGAATAGAAATGATAAGAACATTAAAATTTAATATTTACTTAACCTGTGAGAGCAATTATTGTTAAGAAGTTTCAAATATTTTAATTGAGATAAGAAAATCTTTTGTTGATTAAAATGAAAATAAGTTTTATTTGATTTGGAATTAAATGTGGATTTAATTTCGAGTGTGGAACACTTCAATTTCTTAGAGAAATATGTCAAATCCATAAAGAAAAGGATAAATATTGAATTAGCTTCCAAAAATTACGCGCAGGTGTAATACCAGTGATGTAGATTTGTGATAATGGGAACTCTTTAACGATGTCCTATTTTCGTGGATACAGGAATTATCTTGACCTACCGGTACGGTCTTCAACAATATCCTCGTACTGTACTCGGATAACTCAAAATGTTTTAATTGTGTGTAATAGGTAGATAATTACAGAATCAATTCTAATTTTCAATTATAAGACGTTTCCGAATGATTAACCTTAGTTAAGCTGGTTCCTAACGAGATTATCTCTGAATAGACTTCTCGCACTTTATAGTTCTTTCAATACATATTACACTGTACTACGGTCTCGAAGATATTATCGGATTATAAAGATAATGTTCGTACATAGATTTTTGTTGTTTATGAACAGAAAAAAATTACATTTTCTAAACTAACGAAGGAGAAAATCCAATTTTGTATGCAAAACTTTAATTTTTAATGTAGAACAATCACCAGATCAGCGGCGCCGATAATTTGTTTTATAAAAAATGCAAGTTGACAATAAAATATTATGTTTTTTTTTATTGCTCCATTCTTTTTCTCACTTGAAGTGAGCTTATGTAAAAAATTAGTAAATCTACAAAAAAGGTGATTTTTTATCGATCGCTCTTGTAAATGCCCTTCGGGATGAATTTTAATTATAAGTTCCGTCATTTAAAAAAAAAAAAAAAAAATTATAATTTTTCAAAAGCCAAAAAAAAAAAAACGTTTATATCACCTCGATTAGAACATGATAATCAAGTTTAAGTACCAACTTGTAAAACTGTGAACACAATTTGTGCCGGCATTAAGTGCCTAAACTTAATTCCTTTTTTTTCGTCCACTTCTTCTTATGCTCGTTCACTGTTTGTCGGCATCAATCACGTTGCACGTACGCAACGTTCCTAAGTATGTGAAAATTGTTCTTTTCAACGCGAAATTTGTAATTTCGGTTTACAAATTCTTACCCTTAAGCGTTTTACATTCTAATTATGACTATGATAAGATTTGATTTTGGTTGAATAAAAAATTTGTTTTTACCCATTTTTGGCATATTTTTATGAGTACTAATTGCAAAGCAATTTTCATATATAAAAAAAAATTGAATAAAGTTTAAAATATAGTAATAAAGTTATATCAACAAATCGTTTGAATTTAATCAGCGGTTCTTTAGTTTTAATTAGAAACTAGCTTTAATTCTAGTAGTTAGAACTTTTTCTCCTATAATTTCGAAATTTTTACCTTCGGGATTCGACCCTGATCTCATAAAATTAGTTGCTAATCATTTTAAAATCGGTATTTTTCTATAAAACTTTAATTATAGTTATTGCAAATTTTTAATTAACTCGTTCAAAGTAAACGTGATAATTTTTACATTATGTTCGTAATCCAATATAAATTTTTTTCGAATATTATGTAAATTTATCACTTAAAATAGGAATTATTTAAAATATTCCAATTTTTTATCCAACCAACATTTAGTGGGACTATTCTAATCCCACGATAGACTAGGCTTTTAGTCGTTATAACTAATCTAGTTTAACTAATCCGGTTTTATTTCCTTTATTATGCTGTATGGTAGGTACTACCAGAGGGTATATTAGTTTTGTCACTAAGTGTGTAATACATCAAAATAGGTTTCAAGGATATGGTTGTGTAGGGAATCAAAAGTAATATTGATTTATGCATGTCCGTCGGTCCGTCCGTTCGTTCGTATACAAAACGTGTTATCCCATTTTGTTAAAATTTAGAATGTGAGTTGATTATTCCTTAACTTGATTTGGCATTGCATTTAAAAAAAAAACCAACCGAAGAGGAGCGAAGTTTTTAAGCAAAGACCAGGGGACCAGAACGTTTTGTCGTTTTTTTTTATATGGTTTTTGGATTTAATTGGACAATTTGTCAATCAATTTGGTTTAAATTAATTGCATTGGTTAACTACATAAATAGATAATAACATGTTAAATTTCAGTAAAATTGGTCCAAGGATAGTGGAGAAAAATTTAATCCTAGGAGAAAATAAGCCTGTTCATAAAAAACCAATACACCGATTTGAATAGAATTTGCAAATTAGATTTATGAAGAGTTATGAAGAAAAAACCTTGAAATATTGTTAGTTTCGACAGTTCTTCTGTCCCATTTCTGCCATAGGGCATCACAAAATCGGCTATAGGCCGATTTTCAGTTACTATATGTTTAATTTAATAGTTTCGATTTCAATTATTTTAAATATTATCGCCTTAGTTCTGATAGATGCTTATTCATCATTCTAGCTGATATTAAAAATCATTATAATTTTAATAAAACTGACTAAAGCAAAAAAAATTAATAATCGATATACTAAAATAAAAATCACGATACTAAAAAAAATTGTTTTGACTGCAAATACATTTTTGCAGCTGCAAAAAAAAAAAACAAGAAAAGAAAATAATTTAGTTATAAAAATAATTAATTTTATGGGAATTTTCAAGAAATCACATAAAAAAATTCACATCAAAATCATAAAAACATATTTAAGTTCGACATTCAATCAAGACACTTGAAAAAAAAAGAAAAATCAAATTTAATCGATTCTAATCAAAAAGCAATTTTCAATTTCCTATAAAGAAATTGATCTGCAAGTCCGTTGCAATTTCAGTATGTCAAACAATTTTAGCTAGCGTTTTTATAAATACAGCATCACGTATAACACTTGCAATTTTTCCTTGTACTTGGAAATTATATGCGTTAGCTGCTCTGCCGTTGTTGTTCTGTATTCATGTGATCTCATCAGAAAAAAATTATGCAATCCGTTCTAAATGTTCACTTTTAAAAAGTTTAACGACCTGTGATGCCGCGTAATCATCATCATATGTTATGTGATGTGATATCTTCTTCTTTCATTCATTTATGTCCGAACGAATGTAATATGTTGCAATATAGTTATATATGTAACACAATGGCACACTAATAAATTGAAATGATAAAAATAAAACTAGTGAACACACTTTATCCTAAATATACGACCCCTTCATCCATTCGTACTGTAAATGTTACATCAATTGAAGATATGGAAAACCTAAATGGTTGTATGCCAGAGTAAAATTGATATTTATATAAACTAGAATAATTGTTGTTGTGTTTTCTTAGTCAAATAAATACTAATTACTCTCACTTTTGTTTATGAAGTTTTATGATATTCGAAAATGTTATCTTGAACTTAATATTTACTCATTTTGAAGGCAGATAGAGAAAAGATGTGGATTATGGAATAGAAATTATTTGGTAATGTCACAGGCGCAAACAAATTAAACGAAAAAATTAAATAAATTATAAGGTAAATGATCCATTTATCGACCAAGTACGTAGTACTGTTATCATATTTATCCTGTTGCTCGTTCTATCCAGAATATACAATACATTCCAAGTCTCCTTTAAATTAGCCCATCATTCGCCGAAATTGAGACTTTTTTCTTCATTTTGCACTCCCTACAACCCCCTTAGCAGCTGGCGATATACAGTTTGTTTATGCTCGTACCGAATCAGTGCGATTGAACCATTTTAGTTTACACATAAATGAAGACCGATTGTACCTTTATTTGATTTTATTTTCGTATGGACTACATCATACCGAACTGGTTTGTTTGACACATAAAAGCGCTGATAGCCTATCTTGTGACTGGGCATATCCTGGATAAACTTTTCAAGTTTCATGAAATCCAGTTTAGTAGTTTTTCAGTTTACCCGGAACATACAAACAAAGAAAACTACAAACAAAAAGATTTATTATACTCGTATAAGATATGTTAAGATCATATTGTATTAAGAACATATAGTAACTGAAAATCGATCTATAGAGAATTTGATGCTCTATGGCAGAAATGGGAGAGAAAGTCTGTCAAAACTAACAATATTTCAAGATTTATTCAAAACGGTGTATTAGTTTCTAAAGTACATCAAAAAAAACTTCATGAAAAGACTTATTATTTCCTAGGATTATTTCTTTCTCCACTATCCTTGGACAGATTTTACTAAAATGTATCATGCTATCGTTTATTTATGTAGTTAACCAATATAATAAATTTAAACAAAATTGCTTCACAAATTGTCCAATTAAATCCAAAAAAGCATATAAAAAGACAAAACTTTCTGATCACCCTGGTTTTTACTTAATAACTTCACTACCCCTCAGTTTATTTTGCTGTATTGCAATACCAAATTCAGTTAAGGAATAACCAACTCACATTCTAAAATTCAACAAAATCGGATACCGCGTTTTTGAGTTATCTTGTATGCGGACGGACGGACGGTTATGCATAAATCTAGACACTTGAAACCTTTCTACGATGATTATTTCGACGTTTTACACACTTAGTGACAAAACTAATATACCCTACATACCATGGGGTAGACAAATTCATATAAGTTACTGTTTTTTCCGAAAAAGTTTGACAAGCACATGAGAAGCTGTATTATCGCTAATATCAGTAACTGCATTTTTACATGTTGATAATAGGGTCACGAACACGACGAGCTTATATTATTTGATTTAAAGGATTATGTGATAATAAATATTATAAAAAAATGTATAAAAATTACATTTCAAAGTTTCCGTCTCTCTAAGAAAACGTACTAAACTAACGTATACGTATAGTTTAACATATCGGTAATTGGGGCACTTACCTTAAATAGCTTAAGAGATTGTTGTATTTGAAAAAGCACTGAATATAAATTTAAATGGAGTATAATATCATTTGGGCGGACCTTAGCGTCTGTAATTAAAAAGTATGGTTTAATTGTTTACGAAACAAATAATGGATACACATCATAGCACAGGTACTAATGAATTTTTGTTAGAAACACAATTACGTAATGTAAATGGAAATAAATAATTTGTATCCTTTTTGCGTTTCCGTAAATTGATTTTAATCAAGGTTCTCCCACGAAGAGTCAAATAAAAATATTTTTTTATTTTTTAAATATGAAATTATCAAAACATTCAATCTAATCACAAATTGAATTTATTCCGTTCATGTTTTGATTTATTCATTTGACAGCAATAAAATTTCATTTAAATAATGTCGGCCTTTAAATCACGCCCAACTTTAATAAATCATACTACAAAAAAAAAAAAAAAAATTACGATCATAATTTTTAATAAAAAAAACCGGAAAATTCGATGTCGATCATTTAAAGTTTATTGAATCTAATCAATATTATTATGCCCTTTCCCTTTTCTAATTCGAGGTTGTGTAAAATCTAATTCAAGAATATACAAGCTGTGTTTTTTTGGGGAAAAAAGGTACGGTTATCAAAGCGTTTTAACTATAAAAGATAATATATTCCGCTTTATATTCGTACACATTATTTAGATGCGTCCGTAATATTGACGTCATTGGCGCATCGCAATCCAGCTGTCAAATAAACCAAAATTGTTTTGTTTAGTTTGTGCTTCTTTTTAAATGAAAATTGTGAGTTTTGTGATTCAGTTAAAGAAAAAAATGGTTTATAGAAATTGTAGTATTCCGAATTGCTCGAATGTGAGAAAAAAAGTCATCGATTTCTCAAAGACAAAGTAACAAGGAAAAATGGTTGAAATTTTGTGAGGATTTCAAAAATTATTGCCCCAGTATGGTAATATGTTCAATTCATTTTGAAAAGGAATGTTTTACAAGGGATCTAAAAGCTGAGTTAATGTGACGTCATCAACACATTATTTCATTGTAGTGAACCGGAGTAGATCACCTTCTATAGTTAAAACTCTGCACGATTATCATATATTTTATACGGGCTTATTAAAATAATGTATAATATCGAGGTCTAATTTAACGACAATTATTTAGTATTATATTCCAGATAATAGATGGCACAAATTCAAACTTTTGTTTTTTTGATTGCATTTTTGAAATTAACAGAAAGTTGGTTTGAATTTTGAATCTTACCTGATTTCTAATTACTTTTATTGCCTTTTGTTTTATTTGGTAGCCGTCTCGCAAAATATTATTTGTTTTAATTTCACTATTTGTCTTAAAAAATAATTTTTCTAACCTTAAAAGTCATGACTGTGATTGGCTGCGTGTTCCATCAAATAATTTCAGTCGTACCAACATTCGAAATTAAAAGTTATAAGAACATAGATTAAAAACATAGTTTTTTTTGAGAAAGTGAAATAGTGATCGATAAAAATTCCTAGCAAAATAGAACTACATTGTACTGAAAAATTAAAAATGTAGTTTTTGTTAGCAATTTATCATTTTAAGTTAGAAACAACGGACAACAACGTGTAACAGCGATCTAAGCAAAGACATTTCGAGATCATAAACCTCTTTATTTTAAATTTTTTTATAATACTTTTCTCTATAATAAGATATTAGATATCAATCATGTTCCTATTACTAAGAGCAATATACTAGCAAGTATCAGCTACTTACCTGGTACAGAAAGTGTTAGTTGGGATACAATTATCGTAGAAAGGTTTCAAGAGTAAGGTTGTGTAGAGAATCGAAAGTTATACCGATTCATGCCTGTCCGTCCGTCCGTCCGTCTGTATACAGGATAACTCAAAAACGCGTTATCAGATTTCGTTTGACTATGTAAATATGTGATACAGTGTTAAATTTCAGTGAAATCGGTCGAAGGATAATGCAGAAAAAAATAGTCGTAGGGAAAAATAAGCATGTTGTGCGAATTTTAAGAAGACCAAACAATCCATAACTTTATTTGGACTTCTACAAATCCGCACAACCTTTAAATAATAGTAGTTTTGGTGCTTCTTTCGCAGACTTAATTCATTGAACTATAGATTTGTTAACTACGGGTCCCATTTCTACCATAGAGTATCAAAAACTCGGCCATAGGCCGATTTTACGTTACTATATGTTTTTGTTTTAATTTAAGTATAGAGAAAGTTATTCTAGAAAATTAATATTGCTTTTTATATTCGATTTTTCTCAATTATTTTCCGGAATATTTTATACGACGTCAGCAGTGTAAATATTTTTACAAGATCAATTAGTTACAAGTTGAAGATCGTCAGTTGTTAATGTACTAAATAGAATGAAGTGCACCAACGTCAAGTGAGAATAGTTAATTTTTTTTTCATAATTTTTGACCCTTTATAAATTGCAGGTTTTTTTATTTATTGTTGGAAAATTGAATATTATAAAAAAATTAATGAATTGATCATGATCTTGTCACCTTAACATTGTGTCGATAATAATTGCTTTTGGAATTCAAATTTTCAATACATGATCGATTAGGTTTTTCGATTGTATATTTTAATAATAATAATTCCTTTTGATTGTAAATCAAATCAATATAACAGATCAACAAATTCATCTACACGATCGTTCTATGAGGTTAATTAGGATTTTAACTCGTTTTTTAACTTAGAAATAAAAACATCGGAAATTGTTATTATTGTTTGGAATTTTTCCGACAGCAGGAACCATGAAATTATGTAAGTTTTTTTTTATAGAATGGCTTTTGTTGATATTTTAATGATATTATTGAAAAATCAAATAAAAAGAAAAAGCTTAGTGATGATAAGATCGCAATGGGTTTTTAATATCAGAGAAAGATTAAAGATGATCATTCAAGAAAACCCAACGTGATGTCTTAATTAAAAGAAAAGCTTTTTTTTTTGTTAGAGAGAACGATATGTGATCGTTTCTAATTGATCTCGAGATTATTTTCGTAAGGGAAGACCCACCATGGAGAAAAATATTAAGAATATATAAAAGATCAATTAATTAACGATTTTTGCTTCAATTAGGAATATTTAATGGAATCTAAATGATTTAATTTAGAAATTTAAGATCTCATATACATTAATAATGTGGTTTCGATTATAATTTTTCAAATAAACTTATAAGAAAACGGATTTTCATTGACATATCTAATTTTGTTTTTAATGTAGAAAATCAATGCTCTAAGAAGATAATATGATCATGATCTCACGTTGGGAATAATAAATATAAATTCCGGTAAAATATGATATAAAAGACATTTTGTTTAAAAAGAAAAATTAATTCTTTGTTGTGCGGTTAGTAAATTTTCAAGAGAAAATGTGATCATGAAGTTAGTTGGGTAAACGATCACTTTTTTATATAAAACAAGACTTTTGTCAGATGATGGCGCCTTCATTCTTTTTCAATGAAAAATTCACATTTAAATTTGGATTATGAGAGCTTTTTTTATTCGGTTTAGAATTTGAGATCCATTTTTGTAAAGTGTTTTAAAATATGTAAAATATTGAAAGTGTGAAAAGAAGTCGTTAGAGGAGAAAAATAATAATAGTTTGGCACGAATATCTTGTAAGTTATTAGTTTTGTAAAGAAATGAAGAGGAGTCTTAAGAAAATGAAGTTTTAATAAATTACAGAATTATAACTTAATTTGTTACGAAACACTACCTAGAAGTTTGAATGAAAAACAACAGAATTATTATTATACAATATGGGAATCTGAGACGTTAATATTAAAGAAAATTTAGGGACCTAATTCAACTTGGTAAGCTAAGACGAATATTTTTATAGATCGAACCTAATACTCGTCAGGTACTAGCATTTGCCTGTATATAAATTGAATATTATTCGAACCATACAATTGGTATTTGTGTTGTTTGTAAACTATTCAATGCTAATTCTTTGAATGTTCTATGTTTTAAAATACCAGAACCAATTTTCACTAAAACAAATTGCTAATATTTTAGACCCGAAAATTAAAAAATTAAAATTCTATAAAATAAGATAAAAGAAGATAAATGTCCTCTCTTTTCTTCAAATTTACTCTGACTCACAAGTAGTCTGGGCCCTAATAGAGCATAACGCTATTCTGCAAATTTGATTGTACATTAGTTTTTAAAGTATGTATGTCAAAAAAAAACTTTATGAACAGGCTTCTCCTATGACTATTTATTTCTTTATTATTAATTTTGGACCAATTTTACTGAAATTTTCCAAATAAATTCGTAAAAAACATGAAAACTTTCTGGTCAATCTGGTTTTTGCGCTATAACTTCACTCCCTCTCAGTTGATTTGACTGAAATGCAATACCAAATCTACTTAAGGAATAACAAACTCACATTGTAATTTTTATCAAAATCGGACAACATGTACAAAAATACAAGAAGAAAAAACATTAATTTATATATATATGTACATACATAAATTTCACTAATATTATATTTGAGTTCCTATGTTGGCAGGCAGCATTTTAAATCAAACAGCTTTCGATAAGCACTTGTTTTCAAAGTGATAAATGTCAGTTTGCAACAACACATATACGAAATGTATCGCTTAACCACCACTCAACGCGTGTTACAGCAGCAGGAAGTTGATGCCGATATTTCAAAGAAAATCATTTTCTCTGATGAGGCACATTTCCACCTATCTGGCTGTGTTAATAAACAAAATTGCCACATATGGGGAGATGAAAATCTTCATGAGATTCACGAGACACTATTACATGGCCAAAAAGTGGCCGTTTGGTGCGCATTGTGGTCAGGCGGGGTCCTTAGGTTTTTAAAAACGATCAGGGTCGGACTATAGCAATCAATGGTGAGCGATATAGGCGCGCATGGAAACCGATTATTATTGGCACGAAATCGAAGATATAGATAAGGAAGACATGTGGTTCCGACAAGACGGCGCAAATTGCCACACAGCGGGTGTAACGTTGGATGTTTTGCGTGAAAGTTCCCAGTTCGTATTATTTCATGTTTTGGTAGTGTCAACTGGCCGCCGAGATCATGCGACTTAACGAAAAAAAAGTAATCGAAAATTAACTCGAAAGGATCTGCTGCTGCAGAAGGTCCATAGACGGCCATTTAATTGATATTATTTGTCATAATTAATGAAATACATAAAATTTGTGATTAACAAAATAAAATAAGTATATTTCGTTAAATTTGTGCGTTTTATTTTGTTTTAAAGTTCGGAAACTGAAGTTGGATGACCCTGTATATAAATTTATATATCAATTAGAATGATAATACGTAATAGGTGGATAATTGGGACACTTACCTTAAAAAGGCATAAATAATAATATTTGAAATTTTCTTCTCACTACGAAAATCCGAGTTCCCATTAAGTCTTAACATGTTTAATTCCAATTTTTATGATTTAAATCACAAAACGACATCATTATCATTTTAATGATTCAATTTTTAAGCAAAATTGTACAAAAGAAAATCGATGATATTTTACACGCAAAAACGAATTCCATTCGGGTAGAAAAAAATGATTTTTATAACATTTTTAATAATATATTTTGTTTTGTAGCCACGGACATCTTCCAGCATTTGACAGCTATCAATTTCAATAAAAGTGTGTCATAGTACCACCCAGAATTCCTATAAAATGTTCTATTTAATTTTTTTGTTTGAACATTTTGTCGATATAAAACTTTCTTGTTAAATTCGTAAAAGTTTTTAAACTTGATTGACATCCTCGGAAGTATCTTGCATATAGGAATTGGATGTGTTATTACCGGTGATACTATTAAAAACCTATGCATTCATTCCCATTACAATGATTCGATGCATTACGGACCCAATGTGAAGTATTTTTGGTTTCATTATTTTAAGTATTATATTTAATTTTTTTTTTTTTTTGAGTCTCCAATTTAAAAGTGTTTTATTTTCGGAAGAGATGTCTGACACAAGAGGAACAATTTACTTTAAGAGTTAAAAAAAAATACAAAAATAAAAGAAAAAAAAATTCTTTATTCTTTTCTTTTTTTTCTTTTAAATTGTCCAATTTTCTATTTTTAAATCGATTTTATTTTTAAAATTTATTTGAAACGATTTTATTCAAACAGCCGAGTAACATTTTTAACAAAAAAAAAAACTAAAATGTTTACGAGTCACATTCTTGTGCTTTGAGGTATTAAAGTCGAGTTTCGAAGTTGTCTTTTTTTTTCTCGCGGGTATAATGAGTTTTTTTTGTGTTCATCTTCCTTCCTAGTTAGAAAGAAAAAAAACTACGTATCTTAAAGAAATGTTCAGTCAATAAGTCTGAAAAAAACGTTTTAAATTTTCGAGATTTGTGGATTTTGTGGATTATCATTTGGCCTTTTTATCATATTTTTTGGCTATGAAAAAATGATTTCCTATAATAATAATAATTGAAGAAATTTTTATTAGACTCTCGAAATAGAATTTTCAAATTCTCACAGCGTACACTTTAGTTTATGAGAATTTGATTGTAAGTTTTATAAAATTCATTTTAAAATGTGTTAATTTCATATACTAGCACTAATCCAGATTTAGTACAGCTGTTGATAAACTAACCAGATGGCATCGAACCTTTTAGATCCAAGAAGAAATGATTATATAACTAATTATGGGCCTTAATTTTCAAGTAAATATGTAAACATATAGTAACTGAAAATCGGCCTATAGCTGATTTGTTGATGTCCTATGCAGATATGGGACAGAAAAACTGTCAAAACTAACAATATTTCAAGGTTTTTTCTTCATAGCTTTGTTTCCTCTCTTCAAGATTTCCTCTAATTTGCAGGTAACCTAGACCTAAACCCTAGTAGCATAAATCTAATCTGCAAATTGTATTCAAATCGGTATATTAGTTTTTAAAGTACATCAAAAAACTTTATGAACGGGCTTATTTTCTCCTAGGATTATTTCTTTCTCCACTATCGTTAGACCGATTTCGCTGAAATTTAACATGGTATCGTCTATTTATGTAGTTAACCAATATAATTAATTTCCAATTAAATTCGAAAAACCATATAAAAAAAGAGAAAAATTTCTGGTCACCCTGGTTTTTGCTTAATAACTTCGCTCCCCATTGGACGCTTTCGCTGAAATGTAATATCAAATCTAGTTAATAGAATAACTAACTCACATTCTAAATTTCAGCAAAATCGGATAACGCTTTTTTGAGTTATCTTGTATACGGACGGACGGCCGGGTATTCATAAATCGATATAACTTTTGATTCCCTGCACAACCATACCCTTGAAATCTTTCTACAATGATTATTTCGATGTGTTACAGGCTTCGTGACAAAACTAATATACCTACTATAGGGCATAAAAATGAAATATATACAATAAATTTCGCAGAGTCCGAATTAATAGTGGTTAGTGCTCGTATTTAGTTAATGATGTACCGGTTTAATGGCAAATATGTATTTTCCCATTTATCGCTTAACTTAAAGATCCTAACTTTGCAGAACTTCTTCACCTTTTTGACAAAAAACTTAACTCAAGGTGGTTTTTCGCATCGACTAAAAAGTTGAAGTTTTTGTCGTTAAAAGAATTTTTGTGAAGACCTGAATAAGTGAAAAGCAGTAGATACAATATCTGGAAAATACGGCGGTTGGGAAGAACATTCCAGCCAAATGCTAACAATTTCTGTCGGGTAGTGAAAAACACAGATACATCGTTTACATGTGGACCTCAGAATTGACTTGAAATCGTCTTGAAACTCAATCAGCGTTTTTTAGCTTTACCGGATTGAAATCGATTTTAAATTTTCAAGTTGATTTGAAGTCGATCTGGATTTACATGAAAAATTTCAAGTCGACCAGAAGAATTTTTGTGATCGAATTGACTCAAGTGGATTTGAAGTCGATCTGGGTATATATGCACGATTGAAATCTACTTCAAGTAGATTATGTAAACGAAGTAATAGAGTTTGTCTATCTTTTTCTAAGAAAACTGCTGATATAAAAATTATATAAGTTCGTTTAGAAACTGAATCGAATTATCTTATTCCGTTTATAATTAAATTCAATTGGATTTCTATCGTTTTGTAATAATCGAAACTTAAAAATCTCGACAAAACATAAGTATTTCTTAATTAACTAATAAAAGTCAACACTAAAAGGCCAAGAATTTCTATATATACTACTCAATACTATAATTTTTGTATTTTAATTAACTTTTCTTAACATTACTATTTTAAAATACCAAGTTAATCACTTTTCTTTCCTGTTGATTAAATGCCTTTTAAAATTTATTATTAAGTCGTTTAGATATCGTCCAAGAAACATTTTTTTTCTTTTGTATAATGAAATAAATTTAGATTTTCATATAAAAAACTATCACGAAAATATTCGCATTATCATAATTTAGTGATCATCAAAATAAGTATGGGAGATTTTTTTTGTTTAGTTGGAATTTTCCTCTTAAAAATGCCACATAAAAATAAAGCAACATAATTCCAAATTTTATTCAAACAAAAACAAAAAATATAGTACAGCATGTGTTCGAAATGATCATAATTTTATGAGCGTGCCAACAACAAAAAGAACACATTATATGAAATATATTACACCAAAAAACTAATATTCATAATATTTTAATGTGATCACATTCGATCGGACATTAATCGCTTAATTAACGATAATAAAGTAGCAAAATTAGTTATTTCATTGTACGCAAACGATCAACATGATCACAATTAATAAACTTAAGATTTTACACAAAATAGATAATGACTCGATAAATTTGAAGATGAAA
Organism: Xylophagus ater; assembly: GCA_963422695.1. NCBI lineage: Eukaryota > Metazoa > Arthropoda > Insecta > Diptera > Xylophagidae > Xylophagus > Xylophagus ater. Next base: position 24,506,373 of record OY730485.1, on the reverse strand, counting down.
AAGAAGTAGTTAAGATCAATTACAATGTAATATTCTATTCAATACAAGTACCTATATAGGCACTACTGAATATAGCGGTTAAATATCGATGATCATGCATGATTATTAATTTAACAAAAAAAAAATATTCAGGAACAAAAAAAAAACATGAAGATCAGTTTTCGGGTAAAGATCGCCTCCGGGCAGACTATTCACCTGTGTTTTTTTTTTCAATAAGATTAGCCCGGACGCACAACTGAATATCTGTCGAATTTATTAATGTTCCATTTTGTAGCAAAAATTGATTATATATTAGTATTTTGATTTAACTGATAGCTTTTCAACTCACACAAAAAAAGACAGGTCACCGAATTAGTAATAATGACTGTTAGAATCAGATTTTTTTTTTGTGGAATTTGAAGTAATATGTTAAAGGTGCGTGGTTCTTTTATGTAGATCTCTGAAGTAATCGTGAAGAGAAAATAATGTATTTCTTTTTTTGCGTTTTTTAAGAAACTCAGTTTCAAACGCGTGTTGATCATTTTCGTTTCTTTTTCAAGAGGCTTCTTTTCGTACTAAAATACTATATTATACAGAGGTGGAATGATCAATTCGAGTATATATATTATGTATAGACGGTAACAGATCACTTCCTTCTGAAAATATCCAAGCCACCTTGAATAAGTTTGATCCAGGCTTCTTATGAGATTTATTTATTGTCAGTCAAGGAGAATGAAGAATTTCCACTAGTCCATCACTGCTAACAGTTTAATGGAATACATAAGAAGTACAAAGATAAATTTTTATCTTAAAAATTGAACCCTTTCAAACTTGATGTCCGCAATTTTCACAACAATTTGTTTTAATTTTTAGACAAATTTTGAAGCAGCAAAATTAAACTTTTTGCATGTTTCAAATTCGCACGCGTATTTTTTTTTTTTTTAATAAGATAACTGTTTCGCTTCTTCAGAAATTGCTTGTGATGCCAGATAAAAAAACTTGATTTGGAAGATGAAGATTTCTTTTTTTTTTGGGCGTTTTGGAGAGTAGAATGGTAATTATTTATAATCAAGTTGGTATAGAATAGATGTTAACAAATTTTAGTCGAAAATATTAAACTAAAAGTATTAAATTATTAATTTTATGTTTTAGATAGTTTTTGTGTTAAACATTTTAAAAACAAATAATAAAATTCAAATTCAAAATTAATTAAATTTTGCAAAAAAAAAGGAATTTCTAATCTTATTCGATCTGCCGATTAAAAAAATTCTTGAACTTTCGTCGGCTAAAATAAATTTGAATTGATGGTGATCATGGACAAAATCTCCATCAACGATATACATGCCGTCAAGAAAGTATCCGGAATTGTTCATTTAAAAAGCCCGCGTAAAAACTGAAAAAATGTGAGTTGCACTTAAGTTAATACAAATGTACCTAATTGTCACGCAAAAATTTGGGGTGATCTGTCAATCAGTTTCTTTATAATTGTTGGTTTTGTTAGTTGAGTTCAAGTGTGCTCTGCGATTTTTCTTAAATTTTTTTGAAAAAGAAGTCATTAGAGCCATGCTTCAACAAACCGTTTTCGATCCTACATTCATGAAAGGCATCATAACGGGAGACGAAACGTGAGTTTATGAGTTTTACTGTCGTGGTGTTGTCCACACGAAATTCCTCCCAGAGGGCAAACAATTTACAGACAATATTATATTATATTATTATGAAGCCTTTGAGAGATAATGTTTGCCGGAAAAGGCCAGATTTGTGAAACAACAATTCTTGGAATTTGCACCGATAATGTGCCGTTCCCCACACCGATAGTTGTAGGCAAATCTTGGACCCAAAACTCAACAAGGATCCGTTTTCACCAGATATTGCTCGCTGCAACTTTTTCCTGTTCCCTGGTTAAAATTAACACTTCGTGGAATACTTTTTGAGTCCATTGAAGCCATAAAACAAAATTCGCAGAAGGTGCTGAAGTCTATACTGTAAAATGCCTAAAAGAAGTGTTTCGACGACTGCATTAATCGTTGGCATAAGTGTATCGCATCAGCTGAGATTATTTTCAGGGTGACAAAATAAATTTTGATGATTAATTGAACATATTGTGCTTTATGGACAGATTCCGGATACTTATTTGACAAAATGTATATAAATTTTCTTATGCAAAATCTACAATAATATGGTCCCATCCTTTCCGTTGATTGTTACACGCGGTAATGATGTAAATAAAATTATATTAAAATATATTTATTGTGACGATCATGTCATTTTTCCATTAAGATACATCAAAAAAAAAAGAAAAAAACAAAAACGTTAATCTACTCAAACTTGCATTAAATTTCAATTTAAAAGGACGCCTACAACTTTATTAAATGCCACAAAAATGCCATAATAACATATTATTCGTATATCATACATATTTGTAAATACCTATTCCCGTATTCTGCATTTTACACACGTCAGTGATAATAAACACCGGCAATATTAAAAAAAAAAAAGAATCCAAAAAATTATAAGAATTTCTTGTCTACTGGCATAATTTCTTAGCAAGAAAAATTAAAAAAATTTATACGTTTTTTTTTTCGTTAAAATAAAATTTCAAATGAGAAACGAGGTAGTTCACCTTTAAGATAAAATAAAAATAAAAACTGCGCGAAACAAATCGCGATCGAATTTACCATTAATAATTTCTAGTTTTTTCGATCGTTTTTTTTTTTTTGTTCTATGAAACTGCAACGAAAGTTTCACTTTCATTGAAGAGCAAGACTGAAAGCAGTCATTTTTGTTATTTTTCATCGATCTTTATAATCAATCAATAAATTTTGTAGAACTAAACAAATTATTAGCTAAACAACTTCTGGTGTTTATTTGCGATTATTATTTAATAGCACTAATCTTCGTTGTGCATTTAATTCTCCGAGTAGAAACATATGAATGAGTGATAAATTTCTTTAGAACCCTGAAGCAAAATTTCCGCCAATTGAATTTGGAATCCGGAAACTTATATCATTTTGGTTTTACCTGAATTCGAGACGTTTTGAAAATTAAAGTTGATTTTGCATACAACGCCCACTTGAAAGTGATCTTGTTAGAATATTCATAGTGGGTTATTTTACGTTTTAAGGAAGCAATTAGTTTCCGAGGTATGCTATTTCAATAGAAATATTGCCATTAGAACATTAGGAAACACGCAATTCGTGATTTTATTTTAAAAGCACATAGTCACACGATCACTTACTTATTGTTATGAATATTTTATTTATTTTATAAGATCTTTGGAAATAAAATTGGCAATTTATTACAAATTTTAGTTTGTAAAAGTACATAAAAGTCGTATTACAGTAGAATAGAAAGTTCTGTATATATATTTAAAAGATATTAAACTTGAAATTTATAAATATATATGTTTTTTTTGTTTATTTCAACCAAAATACTTCTGATCTATGAAACACGCGTTATCTCTGCAAGGCATGGAAGTTTTTGAACTCTAATCCTCTGATTCTCGAATATAAAATTTAAAAATAAGTTAAAAATTATATGTTTTGTCCAGAAATAATATTTATCTAAGTCCGAACATAAAAAAATAAGGAGTCAAATAAACTTAACTTTGTTAAATATAGTAATTTTCTATCCCGTGATCATTTCCAGTGAGATCAGTTTAGCAATAAATAACAATAATCATCAGATTAATACCACAACAGGAGGTTTATTTTCAACGGATGGCTTCTTGAGATCCGAAGAAAAGATCTCGTTGAACTTTCAATTTCAAAGAAGCTGACCAAAATCAATAAGATCACCTAGATCACTCGATTTAGAAAAAGAAAAACATGTCTCAATCAAATTTAAATATCTTACAACAGATCAATTCTGAATTTACTTGTTTATTTGAAAATAAACTGAAAAGTACCTATATAAAATATTTTCCGGGTACATGCGATCGTGCGTGTACCAAAAATTTTCTAAACATCCTCCTTGATGTGTGTTATGATTATCAAAATTGATTAAAACATCAAGTTTTTCGAATGGCATAAATTTCATTTTAAAACATGCTGATAGGTTAATGATCGAAACTGTTTTTTTTCCATACCATAATAAATTTTTTCCCGCGAGTTTTTATCAATAATTCGTTCAAATTTCATTATTTTGATCTTTCGCATATCGCGTTTTTGTACTCTGTTTTGAAAATATTTGATCTAATGAGTTTTGCTAATTGAACGATCATGACGATCATGTATTCCGATTATATTGCTAAAATTATACAGCCAAATGGAATAATAAAATATGGTTAGCGGTTAAGGAATTTTCATGTTAACTGCAAAATTTATGGGAAGAGAAATTTTCGCAAAAATAAAAAAGGGTTTAAGAGTTTGTGGTTTTATGTATTTTTTGTTTGTTTTTTGCATTCTTATAAAATTAAGTGATCAAGTTTTATGTGAACATAATTTAATCAAATATCTATTTTTAAAGCTGATGCCGAAGTTGGCAACAGCCTACGAATGACATAAGAGGTATGAGACAAGTACAATGGTAATGCTAATGCACAAACACGATTAATTCATTTTGAAAGTGAAAAATACATAAACCGATTCGACAGCCGTAAGTAAGTCTTCTTCCAAGATTTATCCACATTTCATTTTCAATATCTTATATTATTATGATATAAAGATAATAAATGTCAAAAATTGACACAAGCACATTACTTCGCCATCTAGCTGACAGAAATTTATTATTTTTTCTAGTTGAGTGAAAAGACAACAGCTGACCAACCAATAATTATAAGGGTATTCATCACCTTTCGTATATGTATATCGTATTTCTTCGTATCTTATTTTTAATTTTTCGTAAGCAAATGGTATATTTGTCAATTTGACGTTTATAAAATACGTAAAAAGTGAAATTTTTTTATTTCTAATTTATTTACCTTATTTAGTTAAAATTTCAAAATAAAATGAAACAATTTTACTTCCACATTTTTTATTGCCTTCACTTGTAAATATTAAATGTCAAATAAAATGCGAAATTAAAAAAACATGACTCCTAGTTGCGTATTGAAATTTTTCATACAAAAATCTTACGAAACTTTACGAAATACCAAGCTTACAACGTTTACGATGAATACGACGGTTTTACGAAAGATAATGAATATCACTTTATGAATTTGGTAGTTGATATCTTTTATTAAAGATGGCAAACAGAAGCGAGTCTGGTAATATTCTTATAAAAATACGGAAATATATAACTTATATATACGTGTTGGAGCCAAAGACCCATTTTGACCAAAATATTTAAAAAATGTAATTTTTATTTTTTTATTTTAAAAGACTTGTGCATTAAAGTAGGTAAAATTGCAAAAAATTACTTCATGTATGCTCGCTTCGCTACGCTCGCTAGCTCCACTTAAAAGTTTATTTATACTAACTGGCGATACATAAGCTGTGTCTTTTTGTGGATGGTATCCGCGCGTACCATACATTTTTTAGGCTCTGGATAATATTGGGTGCTAAATTACCGATGGATAGTAAACATGTACTAAGATGGTAGATGGCGCAAATCTATATTTTGATTTCTTTTGTTCTTTTGTTCCGTCAAATAATATAAGTAGTACCAACATCCGAAATTAAATGTTATAAGAACATTGATTTAGAAAAATCGCTTTTTTGAGAAAGTCAAATAGCGCCCGATAGAATGCCCAATATATATATATACATATATATATATATATAAATATATTCCACATTTATTTAATTAAGTTGAAATTTAATTTAACACACATTTTTTAAAGTAGTTTTCACGATTTTAAAAAGTCAGAACACGTTTTAATCCTTTTTTAAAATGCCAACACGTTCTGGCCAAAATCGGGTTTTGGCTCCAATATATATATATATAATTTTTGGAAAAAGGAACGCAAATCAATCATTTTTCTAATCATGCGTGTGTATTTGCCTGTTTATGGCTGTGAAAGGGACACGATAATTAAAGGAAGCTCGCCACTCCTACTAAAAATGAAATCGTAAGATAAAAGTGAATGATTTTGTACTATAATTTATTAGAAAATGCTTCGTAAAGGAATAGTTACCCCAAACGGGTAACTCTTGGTCTCGTAGGAATCACAATGGGCCCATAAGGTACCTGGTGTTGTACGCAGTACTTCTACTCTACCTAATCTAACATATTAGAAACTTGCAAAAATTAGGTATAAGAAAGTATAGGGTTAGTCGTAACTATATTTTTAAACGATTGCCCGCAATATAAAAATATGAGATTCTCCGGCATATTAACATTATTTTGATATCGTCATGTAAAATTTCTTAATAAACGTCTTTTTTTCCGAAAAATAATTCATGAAAGTTTTTATAGTCTTGATTTGAGTAAACAATTTACTTTTATAATTGTTATGATTAAATATACTTCAAAGTAAAATTACTTAAATCCCATAAAATTATAATCAGAATTTATTTTTTTTATAAACTTTGATTACTGATCAGTATTATTCATCGATCAAAGTATATTGAACAGAAAAAAAAATTGTTTAAAAGATAATCTTGATTTGACGCCACCATATACAAAATCTTGTAGGCCTGAGGATATGGTTACTTATGGAGCGCAACAGTTTTGTACTACGTGATTGTGTGTGCATTTATTACAATAATTAATATTTTATCTTTTTTTTGCGAGAGAGAACGGGTTACAAATTTGTATGCGTTATCACAGTTTTTTTTTTCTTGTTTATATAGCAATAAAGGCATATTATTTTTAGCAAGCAACAAAAATTGATGGTTTTTAAAATAATCATACGAGAAAGTCTATCGAATTTTCTTACAAAGTTGTCGCAAATATTTGTCATTTCATAGTAATTTACCGTGACTATGTAAAATCAACATTTTATAACTCGAATTTGGTACTTAAATTGATGTTAATTCAAATTAATAATACACTGCCAATGGATATATTGGAAAAATGTTTTCCTTTGCTTAAATTAAAAAAAAAAATTAAGTAATTCTCTATGTCTCTTATTATATTTTTTGGATAGAATTTTATAGTATAATATAGCATAAATGTACAAATCAAACACAGAGAATAAATTTCAATTGAATTAGTATTCTTTTAGTCGGTATTATGTGCCTTTTGGTCCATTTTTACGGTGTCCTTCTCCCGATCCTCACCAAATTAAATCTGCTTCCTTAAATCATCTCAGAAATTAATATTTTAAGTTTCATTATAATCGGATAAGGTGTTTCTAAGAAAAAGTTAAATCTCATATTTCATAAATCAGTCCTTTTCAGATTGATACCAGAAATAATAGAAACCTATTTCTCCGAATAACCAGCAAGTTTCCAAAATTTCAATAAGATTTAATAATGATCTTATATTATTAATAATTACATTAAAATTATCATATTTCAAAAAGAAAAAAAAAAACATTCGAACGGATCACGTATGTGATTTTAATTGGTTCTAAATCAATACAACTTTCTATTTCTGCCTTAAGTTGAATAAATAAAACTGTACTAATGTGAAATATCTATTTAAACCAGTGTTTCTAAACCTATGTGCCACGGCACACCAGTGTGCCACGAGAGATGTTCAAATATGCCGCAAGATTTTTCGACAAATAATTAAAATTTCATGGATTTTGAACTTTGAAATATTTTTCATAATTACGCCAAGGGTTTCTAAAAAAAATCTTTTTAAATTTAGTTTTCTCGCATTTTTATTTTATATTATTATTATGAACTAAGTGGTCATTTTCATCGAGAGCCAACCTCTTAAATCCCGGATTTTCTCTCAGCTATGCGACGCAATGGATTTCGACTACAAGTCATTTTATATGATACCGAAGTGCGTTGGCTTTCGAAGGGAAAAGTTTTGAAACGACTCATTCAGGTGTGCCCCAAAGAATTCTATATATTTTTAGTGCGTCGTCAACCAGAAAAGGTTGAGAAACACTGATTTAGACGGTTGGAATACAAAAATCTGCATGATCGCGTTTACAACTGATCGTATGAATGCATGTAATATTTCATAGATACGATCGTGTTCAATAAATGGACACAACTGACCTAAAATATTAGAAACAAAAAAGAACTATTATTATAATTTTTTTTTTTTTGAGAATTTTTAAACGCAAACTATGAAGAACCAGTTTTGAAAAATCATAATGAATATTTTAATAAGGAACAACGGATCAAATTCAATAATCCACTATTATGATCCTCAGACAATTTCGAAGAAAATGAAATAAAATTACGTTTGCGTGTTTCTTTAGATTTAATTAAAATAGATTAATTTCTTGAAAAACATGAACATTTAAAACCACCATCCCTGCTCATATTCATATTTCCGGAGTCACCAGCTTTTGCATAAGCTAAATATAATTATTTTCTTTTTAAGAAGCTAAGTACAGTAGAACTGCGGTATTTTGACGTATTAAATTGAAACTATAATTAAATTGACCCATTTCTAGAGAAAATAAAACCCAACTAGGACAAAGTGCCACGAGTCTACTGTATTTTTAAATTAGGTTTTAAGTTATTCTAAAAATGTTAATGTTAATTTTAAATTTTCCATTAAATTAAATATTTTTGGATATCGTTCTTTTTTTTTTGTATAAAATGAAAATCGTGAGAAAATTTTTTCTTCATTAAAACTAACTGATCTAACTTTCTTTTATAGATAAAATAAAACTTAAATTTTCACGATCTTTCGATCATGATGTTCCTCCCACATTTTTACAACCAAATTTTCTTTTTTTTTTTTTAAAACGCACGAAAATATTTTATTAATTACACATAAAATTAAAATCTTGTCGAAATTATTGAGTTCCTGACGTACGCACTCATTTCAAATTCTGATTACTTAATTCTGGTACAAAAACTTTCACTCATCATAAATTTAGTATCAATTCTTTTTTATTATCGTTATAAAATTCGAATTAAAATCGAATAAATTTTAAGTAAGAACGATTAATTCAATTTAATATGTACTAAAATTTTGTATAACATCAAGAAAATTATTGCAATTTTGATAAGAAAAAGGAAGTACAATATCTATATGCCCTAAATAAGTGATCAATCTAAGTTTTCGAATTATAATGTTCCAATTTACGATAATGCAACGATCACTTAACACGATCATTACACTAAAGTAATCGTAAAATGTATTCAGATTAGGAATGTTATAATTTAAACCTATTAGTATAGTACTATTAACAATTTAGGGACAATCTAATCACAAGATCATTTCAGAAATATCTATTTAAAGACAACATACTATAAATTGAAGATCACTTGCAGTGATTATAATGTTGTTAGAAAGGCTTTTCTGGTACGTGCTATAGACGGTTAGCTAAATGTTTATATAAAATACACGATCACTAGAAGAAATTTTTGTTTCAATAATTTTCTTCCGATCTCGCCGTCATCTCGCCGTCTAGCGCATTTCAATTTGAAATGGACAATAAATTATTCATCATTCTTGATCTTAAATGACTTTTTTTTGTGTTTCATTGTAATTAAAACATTTCACTTCCTATATATATATATTTTTTTAATTTTTAAAAAATCATTTAAACTTTTGTCATCCGGTTTTGTTTAAACAATATATAAACCATATTAAATTATATCTTTTTAAAACTCCTATTGTTAATATTTCATTACGAATTTCCAACATATTATGTTGAAATAAAAATACGTCCGCATACATTGTATAAATATCAACGACACCACTGCCAGTTGTCCAAGCTGTTATTATGGTACTCATTATACATGAAAATGATTTTCAATGGGCTTCTGATTTCCTTTCACTGAACTAAAATTCAGAAAAATATTCCACCTGTGTTGCTCGATTTTATATATGTATATATGGCGTCAATTCAATTTAAATATTTTATATACTATATAAGACGCACGCTGAAAATTCAAGTCGAACTTTGGTGAAAAATTTCACTTTCAAAATTTAAAAAAAAAAAAAAAAACTGAAGCCCGCGGCCCCACAAGTAAATAAAACAAAACGCATAATCTTATGGTATATTTATACTTTTTAGACACCAAAGATCAGCTTTCAACCTACTTACTTAACGGTTAATTCCAGTTGGAGGAAAAACAAAAAGTCGCGAACCAAACAAACAAACAAAAAAAAAGTATAACAGTGACGATTACGAAGATAGTTTGCCTCGCGGTTAAATAAAAAACATTTTACCGGCATTAATGGTTTTTTTTTTAATCGAATAAAAAAGAAACAAAACTGTAATAATTATGCACAATAAAAATAAAAAGAATTGCTGAAAAATGAAAGAGTATCGAAAAAGAAAAGAACGCACTGTATTCAGCTAAAGATTTGATGATCGTGATTAAAAAATTCTTGATTTTTAAATACCATACTAAAAATATTCAAGAAATTCTCAGATTCCTATAAACTCTTTCTTATTTTAAAGGAATTAAAATTCAAGAAGACAATCTCTGTGATGACTGGAAAATTTATAACAAACAACAATACTCAGGTCCGTATTAACATGTGTGGAAAAATATCACACACCTTGTATAAGTTGCAAATCAATTGCCACCTGTGTAAATATGTTTTAGGTCACAAGAATCGGTCAACAGGTCTTGTCTTTTTAGCGACAAGCGATAAGATCTAAAACTAAAGACACATTAGCAACAATAATGTACATTATCTCACGATTCTCGATTAATATTCGATAATCTCTCACATTTTAATCGAGAATCGTGAGATAATATAGATTATAGCTGTTAATGTGTCTTTAGTATTAAGATCTATAAAAAAAGTTCTAAAACTACGAAAATTTTTGTTAAGGTATGAAGAAACTTCCCATTAGACAAAGTGGAATGATTCAATTTTCCGCTGGGATTATATTTACAGTTTCTTCACATAACAATAAAATCTCCTGATTCACTCCTATATCAGATTCCATATCCAAAAAAAAAAAATTGCAATCATAATATTCCAATAAAAATATTTTCAAAAAGAAACTAAATAATTCTTGTACTTACTGTAATTACTGAGATCATCTTGTGTACCATTAACAGTACCATCCGGCATCAATTGTATAAAACGATTTTTTATATACAATTGAATTTTACGTGCTGCTCCCAATATATGTGAAAGATTCGCCGAACGTTCATTACGATCTAAATTATTATTGATTTTACGTGATCTTTTATTAGTTTTACTGATATTATGTATACTACGATCGGTACGCGATAAATATTGAAATTTTGTTAATGCTGTTGTTGTATCATATAGTTCCGGTACAATAGTTGTCATATCATATTCATCACTTGTATCTTGATTTATATTATCATGATCACCATTATTTTTGTTATCATCACGATCATGACCGTTATCATAATTGTGATCAAGATTATCCAAACTATTTGCTGTTGTTGTTGTTGTTGTTTGATTATGCGTTCGTAAATTTCGTATTGAATCACTTGTTAAATGTAAAACAATTGCTTTTTTACGTTTACGTTTTGTATAATTATTATTCAATTGTTCGACTACTCGATTAATTAATTGATTTGTGCTATTATTAATATTCTCATCACTTAACATTGTCACAATTTCTTTACTATTATCACTTTTATTATTATTATTATAATTATAATAATTAATAATATTTTCATTCTTATTACTATCGATCAAATGATCATTATTTATTGTATTAAAATTACTTGCACTGTAATTACTTATTATATCACTATTACTACTAATATTATTATTTAGATTACTAATTTTATGGTCACTAATATTACTAAAATTATTCATATTTAAAATCTCAATTTGTTCAAGTTTTGTTGTTGGTGTCGCTGGCATTGCACATCCAATCGGCCATTCAATAATGATGATCGAAAGGAGGGCGCCCAGCACGGCCAGGGCCCTCCACCTAAGCCGGCTTCTAGGCATTAACAATCCACCGAATTTTTTAATAAAACACTTCTTTTTTTTTTTAGTTAGTTTGTTTTGATAGGCTTTTTTTACTGAATTTTTAAAATCACTAAAAAGCGGATAATTTCTTCTTATCGAAAAATTCAGGCAAGTTTTTGCACACACAAAAAATTAAAAAAATAATAATACATATATTAACATAAAATATGAATTAAACAAAAAAAAAAAACGATCTGATGTTCTTTTCGCGATTAATAATAATTTAATTCATTTATTAGAATGTGATCACCGGGAAATAATTCAAGTAGCCATAACCATTTGATGTGCCTGATATTTGTCGAATTCATAACATTTTTGATGATCGCCTGGCACACGCATGTGATCCGTTCGTAACAACAGCAACAAGTGATCATATCCGATCGCCATTTTTTCGTTGTTTGATCGAAAATTTTCATCACCGTAATGAGATTCATTAAATTTATGTTTGTTGACATTTATAATAAAATAAATAATACTTTTTTTTTCAACTAAATAAAATAAATAATAAAAATTGATCAAAATTATTAAAAGTTGATCATTTTTAGTGTTGTTGTAGGCATTTTCACTTCAAGTTGAAATTAATTATATTACTTGTTGTTCCATTCTTGAAAACTTTACTATTGATTAAAGCTTTTAGAGGATTTTTATTTTTAAAAAATATTTATTTTTTTAATTTATCATTTTTATTGACACTTTTCAAAGACATTTTTTCTTCCACATTGTTTTCTTTTTTCTCCTTTTGTATTAATTTTTGGAAAATATTTTCATTGATTTTTGTTTATTGTCTTTTCTAAAAAAAAAAATAAAATAAAATAAAATAAAAATAAAAATATTGAGAAAATCGATAAATTTTTCACACGATTTTTCAATTAAAATTTTAACTAATACAAAATTTTAATGCTTGTGCGCCTTTGAACATAATTTGTGCCTTCTTATAAATTGTAAGATTCAAATTAAATGGAATAATTCATTAAAAGTACAAAAATTACAATATTTTTTTCAAATTAATATACGTGGTGTGATCAAAAAGTATTTAGATATTTGAAAAATAAAACGAGAATATTGTAATAAAGTTACAGCCAAATTCACGCTGAATATAAACTTGTATTGTATTGTATTGGAGGGGCCGTACAACTGTCGGCCTTAGCAGGCTTTACTGCTCTATTGTACCTCCTCCTCCTCCTCCTCCTAAAAAGGTTGGTTGAGACATTAGGTATCTTCCCCGAACCGGTTTATCATTCTAATGAAGGTCAGTACAGTAGTTAGGCCCAAGTTAGCTAACTCCTCCTTACTCAGGGTGCACGCACTTAGTGTAAAAAATTTCGTTCTAGAAAAGGTCGGACATTCATACACAAATTTTCTGCTGACTCATTTTCTTCCAGACAGACTCCACATATCGGACTCTCGGCCACCCCTATTTTCCACATGTGTACGTTTAAGGAGCAATGTCCTATCGCAATACTTAATAAGCTTACTTGTAATTCAGACTTCTTGTAATAGAATGGAAAGAGTAAAGAATCAACCCTTAATTATTAAGATTATTTAAGATTATGTCTAAGAAAAATATTCACAAAATCAAGTATATGGCCACTAAGTGGCATGACTTGATCAAGCGAAAACGAGTCCAGAATGCAAGGCTGTTGTCCTTAAAATTGTTGATTCTTTGTTTAAAAAACAAAAACCCCAAAAAATTAAGCTCGAAAACAAATGTTTTAAATCGACTTACAGTAGAATTTTCAGTTAAACTTTTTTCAAATGCCAAGCCAGATTTTCGAAAAAATTAATTTAAATAATAAATTAAATAATATTAATAAATCAAGTCATAATAACATTATTAGATTCTTTAGGTATTCAAAATTAATTATAATTAAGTATAAACATAAAGAAGAACAAGTTTCTTTGCGCAAAAATGATTTTAGTATTAATTTGAAGATTTATTAGGCAACTTTTAGAAGCATAGGGGAAGGTGCTGTTAGCTTTACCACCAACACTATCAATGTCCCATGTTCGTTCAAAAACGTGAGAAAACACGATAGTCTGAAGTCAGCTTCTACAAATTTATTAATAGATGAATGAACCACAGCATACGTTCCAGAGGAAACATACATTCCCTCTAATAAATATCCGGAATTGTTCATTTAAAATATCTAACCTAGTTAGTTGAGTTCAAGTGTGCTTTGCGATTTTTCTTAAATTTTCTTGAAAAAGAAGTTGTTAGAGACATGCTTCAAGCCGATTTGGACCCTACATTCATGAAACGCATTATAACGGGTGACGAGACGTGAGTTTATGAGTTTGACATGCAAACTAGCCAACAAGCTTGGGAATGGCGTTTCAATAACGAGCGGAAACCGAAAAAAAACATCAACGTCGCCCGAAAATCATCATGTTGATTGTTTTCTTTGATAATCGTGGTGTTATCCGCACGAAATTACTTCCGGAGTGTCAAACAGTCAAGAAACAATATCATCTGGGCGTCATGAAGCCTTTGAGAGAGAATGTCTGCCGGAAAAGGCCAGATGCGTGGAAGAACAATTCTTGGCTTTGCATCGATAATGAGCACACATCGATGGTTGTACGCAAATTTCTGACCCAAATCTGAACAAAGGTCATAGATCAAGCACAGTTTTCGTCAGATATGTCTCGCTGTGACTTTTTCCTGTTCCCCGGTTCCACTTCGTGGAATCCGTTTCGAGCCCACTAAAGCCTTAAAACAAAATTCGCCGAAGGTGCTGGAGGCTATACCGGAAAATGCCTATAAGAAGTGTTTAGACGACTAGATTAATCGTTGGCATATGTGTATCGCATCAACTGGGACTATTTTCAAGGAGACATAATAGATTTTGATGATTAATTGAACATATTACATTTTATTGGCAAATTCCGAATACTTTTTTGACGAAATGTACAGTCCAATCTATAACACTTTCTCCTACTGTAGCATACTTCAAATTTGTTATAAAAAAACAAAAACTAGCCAAACAACATATTTCTTTTTTACTCAAAAATTTCAAAAACCAATTTTGTGTGATTTCAAAGAAAAAAAAAGATCAAAATCTATAAAAATTACGCGTTTTTCTTTTTAAATAAATTTGGAAACTAAATTTTTTAGCGTAAAAATATTGAAGATTACAGAAATTTTTATCACCCCGAAAAAAGGTGGGTGGGTGTATAATTTTTGCAACAAAATTGAAATAAAGTTGTATCTTCCTATATCGTACCGGGTGTTTCACCTAGTCTTGAAATTTTTTTTCCTATTTCAAATCGATTCTTGCCCACCCCTTGAAAATTCCATTAAGCACATCTTGACTGTCCCTCGATGACACCTTTATTTTGAGTGCCTCGTAACTTCACTTGGATACTCGCGTAATTATCGTGGTGACCAGCCTCTTCAGCATCTTTAACTACCTTCCCTCGGACTAACCAATCATATTAGATATTTTGAAAAAAATTATAAATTCATTAAAAATGTAAGGTTTTTAGTTTTAAAAAACATTTTTCCATAGCCGAGAATGTATTTTTCGACTGACAAAAACCAGGTCGAGTGTTTTCAGTATTGTATTGTGACGATCTCAATCGGATAACGAAATTGAGAATACCGATTTGGTAAAACTTGAATCAATTTAGCATATTTTCGTATATTCAGCTCGATTCCCTTTGAGAATAGGCACCCTGAGCAACTAAGTGTTATACACTATTATAACTGTTATCCTATTAAAATCCAAGTATAAACTAATGAATATAGTAGAAAATAAATTGTGGAATGCCCTGTTTATTTACTTTTAAAACCAGTTGATTTTAAATATTACAAATGACCCATTTATGAATAATAAGGCTATATAAATTTTTATATTTCAAACTTAATAAACTTTGTAACAATATTTCTATAATGTTAGGTTTAAAAACTGTATAAAAATAGAGTTTAAGGAGTCTCTTTACTCAAAAACTAAGTATTTCGACATAAAAATGAAAATTATTTTACTGCATATTATAATGCTTCCTTCATAACTTTGTAAAATGAAACTTTTCGAAAAGTACTGAAACAAATGTTTTTCATATTTACGTAGAACTAAGAAATGCATTCAAATAATTCAATTTCATATATTAATCGATCGATTTTTTACTTATTGGTTTTTAATAATTCGAGCTCCAGAGTAGAATTACTTTTTTTTAACAGATTCTTGAATGTAGAACAAAACTATTTACCCATTGGATTTTTCATAATATTCACTTAAACAAGAAATATAAATTTTTAAATTTGAAAATGACCTTTATTTTAGTCATTTTTGGACTAAGGGAACTGTTAAGGGGACCCAGAAAAGTCAATTCAGTTCCTATGAAATCATTTCAGATGTCATTTCACAAGAAAAAATTTAAATAGTCTTCAACTTTATACTCTTTATAAATTATCAATTTAATTAATTAAATAAATATTTAGAAAAGCACTAAAAATAGTTAATAAAAATATTCATATAATAGTCACTTTCACGTTTCACCAGATTATTGAAATATAATTTCTTCCAAAAATACGAATAAATTTGAAATTTTTGATGAAAATCTTTGTGACAAACGTCAAAGGGTATCTAAATTTCTTTTATAGGAAATATTTCACATAAGAAATTATCATAATTTCTCAATGGTAATTATTATCGAATATTTAACTAAATAAACAAACAGAAAATATATAATAAAACAATGTCATCTAATTGGAAGTCATTTCACATATTTTTCTTCAGATTTTCCGACATTTTGAGCAACAAAAACGATAATTAACACCTTGATATTCGTTTGAAGAATAAGACAAGAAAAACACAGCCTGATGATTACCCATTACAAATAAGTATATCAACGCATTGATAAATACATTATAGAAGTCTAAAATCAGCTTATGGCCGATTTTTTGATATCAATGAATTAAGTCTGAGAAATCAAACATCCAAAATAAATACCAGACTAGCTGTCAGACTACCTTCTCAAACATCGTCATTATATTCGACCCCACCTGCCGCAAATGCGGAACTGCCGAGGAACTTTATTACATGTTCAATGCTTATGAAAAAGAATTCTCGGAAAATCTTTCCGTGCCAGGTTTTTCCATTGAGATGCATTACTAGAGATATTATTTTTCTGTCTTGCATGGGCCGACAGAGGAGAATTTAAAACTGGCATTAAATGTATGGAAAACAACAACAAAATGTTAACTGAGATAAAACCAAGTTAGATTATTATATCCCATTGGCTGAATGGGGAATTATTACCTCTGAAACCTGTAAAACTTGGGAACGAGGAAGCGAAATGGCCAGGTAATATACATATCTCATTTGGACGAACGGATGTGAAAAAATCGATATAATTTTTTATTATTTAAAAATAGCGTCTTGAGACTATTCTGCAATGATTATTTCTATGCATTGCTAATCTAGTGACAACTAGGGCATGGTTTGATTATTGGATTGATTGAGTAATCAAAATTTGTTCAATATTTTGACGCTTGGCTATTAACAGAAACCAATTAATCAGTTTCAAACCAGTAATTAATCAATTAATCACTTACCTCGGAAACCAATTAATCAATCATGCCCTTAGTGACAGCTCGAAAATACCGTCTGTTATACTACCATAGGAGTACAAAAAAAAAATGTGACAATAAGCATAACATATGATAAAAATAATGCAATTGAATTGTCGCTTTAGTAACACGCGCATGCGTGAGCAGCTTTTATTCATGAAACATTTTTATTTGAAACACAATTCACAAATTCAATTCTCTACGACATACAAAGGGTCATTGGCATATATTTTAAATTTAACATATCTTTTTTTTAAATACATAATTATTTCACATATAGAGTTCGGTTTGATTCGTAAATTCTTCTTTTCTTAACACTTGTTCTTTTTCTTTCTTTTTTGTGGTACATCAATCCACTTTTTTTTTTAAACTAAATTAAAATATGATATATATTTTTGGGGGATTTACAAACACTTTTGCATAAGAGTGCGGATTTTGCACTAAAAAAAAAACCGAGAACGTTAACACAACTTTGAGATTTTGGCAAAATAATTGAGTGGAATTTTAATGTGCACATCGAAGCAACATATATGTTGGTTAATAATAAAGCAATTTTCTTGAAAAGCATGAAATGCAAACAAGAAATTAAGAAGAAGAACCTCGAACATTGTAATTTTTAGAAGTACCTAATTTTGTGTAATAATTTCTTCATTTTTGAAATGAAAAACACAAAATTTTTATTTCATTTGTCACACACAAACGATTTTTATCACCGTGCATTAAAAGTAATTATAGTGGTGTCTAAAGGCAGAAGCAAAGTTTGGAGACGTTCAATTTTCTTTTAATTTTGTTTGTTTAAATGGATTTTTAGATATTTGTAAGGAATAAATATTGACTTTGGGTCTGCATTGTTCGATCCTGCTATTAAAAATAAGTCATGAAAATAAAATTATAAAGTGTTACCCAGTAGAAGTGATATAACTTCTGATAAGGAAGTGTAGCCATGTTTATGAATATTTTGACAGCTGTCATTGTTAGTTACAATTGCGTTTACAACTTCCTAATTATCAAAATCAGTCTCGGATTCGCCAAACTCAACGAACATTTCGTGAATTTTATGGTCGACATAATCGTCCATCTGAGCAAGCTACTCGTCGAATTATTGAAAGGTTTGACAATATTAATTCTTTACATGATGTGGGGACACCGGTAAAACAAAAAAATGCCTGGAGTGAAGCCAAAATTACCGCTATAAATGAAGGTCGTAGGAATAATCCAAATTTATCGATTCCTTGACGTTTAGCGACATTTGGGTATATCATATGCACAACATGGCGTAATTTGTGTAAGGCCTGTACCCACCACACAATCCACATAACAAGAAAATCAATTTTTACTAGTTCTATTGAACCAGCTAATCTTTCCCTTACAAATGTTCTATGATATTTTATCGTAATCGGCTTTAAGAAATATATATGTAACATATGTACTCTTAATTTTCAGAAATTTGTTGTAAAATTGAGCTAAAACTTTTCAGTTTCCTAAAATGAAAGAACAACTGATATGAGCCCTTAATAAAATTAGATCACCTAATCCAATTCAATTCCATGTGCCTAAACTATGCCTAATTCTACAAAAGAATTTTGAAGATGATGAATGCCATTTTATGTAACGGATGAATGCGAAAGTTTGAATATACCGAAAAAAATAATTAAATATATTTTATAATTTATAACTTTTTTGTTATCAATGGCATAAATGGAATACAAAACAAATAAACATAGAATAACATAGAAAAACATAGAATAAAATAGAAAGCCCAGCCTTGCCAATTTAATTGGAAATTTTTGTGAATGAAAATAAATTATTTGATTTGTAAGAATATTTATGAATTATATAAAACAAATTCCATAGTAAAAAAATATGTGGAACGCTCGTGTTGAATATTTTAATTATTAAAAAAAACAAAAATTTGGAAAACATTTTTGAAGCCATGCAAATTTTAATATGAATAAGATTTTATTCACATAAATTATGCAAAAAAAAAAATCCAATTTTGTTATTATTTTGAACTAAAGAACAGGTTTAATAACCTTCTGAATTACTAAAAGAAAGCAGTACAGGACCCATAACCTATAAAATAATAGGCTTACAATGAAACAAAGATTCGAGATAAGAAGAAAGTGCTTTTATTTATTTTAGATTTTGTTTTTTAAATAAGAAAGGAATAAAAGGTTTAAACTTCTATTCTTAATAAGGTTTTGGAAAAACATCTTAAGAACACAAGAAGTTTACGTAACGTAAATTTAGGACTTGTTTTGATAGATTTCAGCTAGGTTAACTGTGTGTTATTCCGAATATACCATTTCCGGAGATGGGTTTGGTCAGCTAGTGTCCAAATATAGCAAAAAGGTGAAGAGTTTTACATATTAAACTGAAGAAAGATCTCAAAATTTTGTATCTTTTTTTTTTAACTGATTTGCATGATTGATACGACAAAGAAATAAGCTGATATAAAATTTATGGAGCTTTTTTTATATAAAAAAAGGTATTTATTTGTTTGTGTTCTTAATAAAAATGTTGTTATACTTAGAAACTAGCAAAGAAATCTTTAAAATCAACAGATTTTTAACTTCTATACAAAGAATATAAATTACTGTAATTACAAGATTCTAAATCATTTACAATCATTTTTATGCAATGTCTGTCTGCCTGTCTGTCTGTAATAGGAAAGATTGCTCCCGTATTTTTAAAGCGATTTCAACAAAGATTGGTAGGAGCGGTTTTTTCCACATGAGAACCATTCTATCAGAAGTTGGGTTCGATCAGACTAAAACTTCGGGTAGCTGCCAAAGAAAATTTCGTATTTTTGTGTTTTACAGGGTATTATAACATTATTTATGGATGGATTTCAATAAAATTTCGTACAGGATACCAATCATGTCCAAAAATCAATTGAATCCGAATATAATTTCGTGGAGCTGCCGAATAAAATTCTGTTTTTTTTGCTGAAATGAAACAATTTCCGAGGTTTCCTTCCATATTATCTTCATAAATTTTAGTTCGGATAACTGAAAAACGTGTTAAACGAGTTTAGTGAAATTTGGAGACTTCGTTGACTGTACGTATGGTAGGATGTCTCGTCAGGATCTAAGGAAAGGTGCAGAAGGAAATCATTTTAGCAGAAGTAAATTTTCAATAAATATTTATGAAATCTTGCATCAGGATTCAAATGATGAGAATCCATTATCCAAAAGTATTAATAAAGACGAAATGTATAAAACAGGACATCAAGTTAAAAACTTGGTTTCGAAGTAATTTGCAAAAGAAATTGTATTAAGATTAACTTGACGAAAGAAGAGAATTATAAAAAAAGACGAAAAGGATAAAAAAGGATATCAAGTTAAAAAGCCTCTTTTTAAATAATTGTCAGAATATTCAGTTTCATGATTGGCTTGATAAGGACCAAATGAAGGACGAAAAGGCTAAAATGATATGTCAAATTAAAAAGTTTGAATTTCAAGTAAAACTTTGCCTTGAAGAACCGAATGCAGGACTTTTAGAAAAGGGACGAAACACATTAGGATATCTAGTTGATAGCTCCGATTTGATGAAATTTTCTAATAATTCCATATCAGGATTAAGCAATATTATATAAAAGGACGGAAAAGACTAGCGCTAAATTTCCATATTTTATAGTTTTCTTTAAAGACAATTTTTTGAAAACTAAAATGATTTGGAAATATGTATAGAAGTTTCAATAGTGATTTTGCACTATAGCTTGTTTTTTTACTGATTTTCTCGTAAAAACAAGAATTCGATTTCAAATGTATTTTTGAATGTATTTCTTTTTATTATTACTTTTTATTGTTTTTTTTTGTTTTTAGATTTTTTAAGGAGTTTAGCGCAATAACATTGCTCTTAGTTTTGTTAAGCCGCCAAAAAAGAAAATGTTATAACTTTGCGCAAAAAATCTAAAAAAAAATTATTTAGTTTAAAATTTAGACTAATTTTTTTGTTAGTTTGTGAAATCCAAGAACAAATTACAACAACAACAAAATCTTTAACAATTAATAAGACAACTTTCTTTTTTTATCATGCCTTGCTATGGATTACATAAAAGCATTTTGTTATTTCAACTTATAAAGAAAAATGAAAAAGATAAGAAAATTTGAATATAGGTAATTATTTAAAAATAATTTTTAAGTTTTTGGGATGCTATGTACAATTTTCGAGAGTCTGGGATGGTTTGGGACATTCAAAAATTACCCAATAAACAAATTTTAAATGAATTTTTGATTTAATTTTTTCAAGAAATTGAATTTTTATTTCAAAATTTGAATATTAATCGCTTAAAGTTTCACATTTTTTTCTAGATTTTTCGTTCAATTGAATTGAATAATAATAATAATTTTTTTACTTTGTCAGGCATTTTGTGCGTTACAAAGATCTTTCTAAATATTAAACAGTTTTCAATTTGCTTAAATAATTAATAACGAAAGTGTATTATTAAAATTTTGGAGAAAGTGTGACGAAATCTTTTTTAACATCAATTATTTTATGTCTTTTAGAAACTCAATTCAATTATAGTTCGTAATTTCAGTATCAAATAAGAAAATCAGTCTAAGATTTGAAATTGACCTTCATTTTGGGATTAGACAATATTTGGCCAAAAGAAAAAAAAAACTTGTCATAAAAAACATGGCTATTTTTATAATAAAAACATTTAATTCGCAGACTTTTTATTTTATGTTATGTTATTTTCAAAACTTAAAATAACATAGGAAATGCTAGAATACTTTAAGTTATCTGATTGAGCTAAATTTTATTTGGTTTTTATTCTGTTAATAGATGAAATTAGTTTAAAAAATTAGGTCGATTTCATTGTGACCTGCAGAATACTTAGATAGTTCGTACAAACCAAATGGACAACAGAATTATACGAGAATTCCAATCTGTATTTAATTTGTATTTGTATTTAATTGAGTAATCAAAATTTGTTCACTAATGCTTTCTAAATTGTTATTTTTACAGCAAAAATTTTGACGCTTGGCTGTTATAATAGAAATCAATTAATCAGTTTAAAACCAACAAGTAATTGATTAATGACTTATCTCGGGAACCAATTAATCAACTACGCGCAGAAATATAGTTCCCAATTGAACTTTTAAAGAATTTAAGTATGTCGGCTGTGGTGGAACCACTGTAATACTTTAATTTTAACTACTGTAAATTTATATTTTTCTTGTTATTAAGTTTACTTGTTGTAAAATAGTAAATTTAAGTTTATAGATCAAGTTACTTTTTCTTTATATCAATTTTTCTTATTCTAAATAAATTATAACTTCTCAGAAAACTAACGAAGGATCAACACAAGTTTTAATAAATTTTGAAAATAAAAATAAAATCAGTGTTTATTAACAATCTTATTAAAATAATTAAATTTTATTTAATAATACGCTATAAAATTGGTGACCCCGACGTGATTGTGCAGGCACGATTGTCCCGACGTGATAATAGTTTTATCAAATTTTATCAAAACGAAGAAAATCCAGAAATTTCTTTTCCTAGAAGAAAATATTGCATGGAAATCAAGAAAAATATTTCATGGAAATCAAGAAAATATTTCATGGAAATCAAGAAAAATATTTCAGGGAAATAGTGAATTTTTATTATTATTAATAAATTCTATAAAATTGAATAAATTTAATAACATAAAAAGGAGTTCAAGAAAAAAAGAATAAAGGAAACGAATTTTCGCTTGGGTGTTGATCCCATAAGAACAAACAAAAAACAACTTAAGGAAGAACAAATTTCCAATATCAGGTTTGGCAGTAAATGAGGTACGACCAAAGCAAAACAAATACATTTTTATTAATTTTTATATATAGTTTAAGTGTGTTAATTTGATTTCATTTATATATTTTTACATCATTAAATTATTCCTTTCAATTATGTACCCGCATACGTATATTTCTCTTCCAGCTAACAAATAATAAGTTACTATATTTACGTTTTTCGCGCAAAGAGTGTGTGTCAGTTCATCCATTCTGGGCTAATCGTCCAGAAATGTGATTCGCGCAACTCGAAATGCAATTTACCTTGAATAATATTTCGCAAGATTCGACCAAATATTTTTACGCTGCTGGAGCATTAACAGAAGAAATTGTTAACTCGGTTTATGATATAATTAAAAATCCTCCAGTAAATGATAAGTATTTAAACTTAAAGAAAAATTTAATATCGAGATTCGTCTTTGCATCATTTTTACAGACCACAAACCGCTAACCAAAGCTTTAGATGCAAAAACAGATAGAAGCCCTCGACAGATTCAACACATGGAATATATAGCGCAATTCAGTTCAGATATTCGGTATATTTCCGGTAAATCGAATGTGGTAGCGAATACATTTTCTAGATTAGACGACATTTCCGTTATAACTTCAAAAAAATTGGATGTGAAATCCTTTAGTAAAGAACAACAAAACGATTCGGAACTAAAATCGATTATTAACAATTTATCACAAAACGGCAAAAACACACTTCGACAAATTAATATTCCTTTTACGAATCAAAATTTGTGGTGTGACACTCCCAGTATACTGGTAGAACTAAAGAAAATATTTAAAGACGTAAAAGCTACCAACACTAGATCAAGTAATACTACCAAAACCTTCCTTCATCCAAACCAAGATACCTGAACCCATGTTTTTGTCAGAATTGATCGCCATCGACCAGCTTTAACTCCACCGTACGAAAGGCCTTACGAAATTATACAACGTTCTAAAAATCATGTTTACGTTAAAATTTCAAACAAAACCACCCCAATCCATATAAACCGCACCAAACCAGCGCATATTTTAAATTATACATCGCCAAACGAAATTAAACCTAAAAAGAAAGTAAGTTTCGTAATTAATTAATTAGCTGGAAGGGGGGTATTGTGGTGGAATAATTGTAATACTTTAATTTTAACTACTGTAAATTTATATTTTTCTTGTTATTAAGTTCACTTAATATTTGTTGTGAAATAGTAAATTTAAGTTTTTAGATCAACTTACTTTTTCTTTATATCAATTTTTCTTATTCTAAATAAATTATAACTTCTCAAAAAACTAATGAAGGATCAATACAAGTTTTAATAAATTTTGAAAATAAAAATAGAATCAGTGTTTATTAACAATCTTATTAAAATAATTAGATTTTATTTAATAACATGCTATATCGGCGTTCCTAACTAATTTATTTAATATAACTGAGTTGCCCTAACATTAATCGTCCTCATAAAAGCTACGGTTTAAAAAAATTTATAATTTATCTGGTATCAGTTATAAGAACTGACCAACTGACAAGTTTTCGTTTGACGTTATTCTGTACTAAACATAAAATGTGTTTTCAGCAATTTGGTTGTCCCGCAACTGAGCAATGCAACACTTTTTTTGCTATAACTACAAGAAAAGCTTTATTTGTGATCAAATAAAACTTCAGTTTAGAGAAATAAATTACAGTTGAAAGAACTAGAATTTATCTGTAATATTTCAATGTAACTTTAAATGAAAGTCGTAAAGTATACACTAAATAAACTTTTAGTTAAAACGGCAAAAAAATTAGTTGTTACGTTATCTATATAAATAAAAATAAAATGCTGTTCGTTAGTAAGCGCATCACTTGAGAACGGCTGAACCGATTTCGCTCATTTTTTTGTTAAAATGTTCGTAGTAGTCCGAATATGGTTCTTACGGAAAGAAAAATGGGAAAATTTTCCCGGAAAATTGGAAAATTCGGGAAAAACTGAAAGTGCTTTTCTTCAATGGGATTTTTGTAGCAGAAATACGTATTTTTCTCATTTTTACTTTGTTTACACATTTTCAATAGCTTTTTACAAATCCACAAAACGATCACAAACAAATTTATTGAAATTTGGACAGGACAACATCTGTCGGGTCAGCTAATTCTTAATAAATTATTTATTTTTTAGTTCGGACAACTAAAATTCAGTTGTCGCAACTAGCAAATAACTTTAGAATTTCTTTGGGCGTATGTAAATTATAGTTTGATCTTTCCAAAAAATCTTTTTGGCCAAAAAAACATGAACATGAATACTATAGCAAGGGATGGGCAATTTACATAACTGGATATAGAGAAAGAAGACTTTACAATGTCTTTAATTTGTTTAAAATTATTATTTTAGCCAACATTTTTTAAATATTTGAAGAAATTTATATTCAAAATTTGATTGAACTTAATTTTAGGATGAAATTGTTTTCAGTCATTCAGTCTTGTTTAAAAATGTATTAAATTTTCTGCGCAGAAAAAGCTCAAGGCTTTTCTATTGCGAAATTCACGATATTCACAAAAAAATATGAACACACAAAAATTGCATTTTCAAATTTATTAAATTTTATTTTTGGTCTATTTTCTAGCGAAATGGAACATATTTTCTGAATTAAATTTAAAATCATATAAATTTTGTGTTATAAATTTTTTTTTGTAAAAAATTTACCAAATTAATTTCGAAATTCATTGAAATTTTTGATTTGAATTTTTCAAGCCAACTACTTGAAAGATTAAAATTTCCATGTAAAATTTGGATGAAACGACTTTTCTCAAAGTATGTAATAAAATACAGGGTAAAATAAACGTTGTGGTATTCCTTAAAAGAGCTGTTGAGTCCCTTGGAGTATGGGCTGTGGCTCCATCATTTTGGAACCAAAGGGTTCGATGGTTTTCGACAGCTGGCCTTAAAAAATGTTGAAACATCATCCGATATTGAGCACTATTGATAGAAACTTCAATACCGTCATTATCAAATTGTGAATATAATCTGGATTTTTTTTTGCCGGACATAAAATACGCCACCCTACAGTAAGCAACTACAAACTAAGAAGGACAACAGGTACATGTTTCCTAAAGTGCTCGATTCGAATTGAATTTAGCTCCTTGCACTTTTTTTGATGGTATTATATAAAAAATAAATTCCACGACCGTTTCTTTTTCTTCTAACAGACTTCCTCAACGTTTTATATTTAAATGTTTGATCATTTTTACACTTCGTAGTAAAACCATAGACTGATAATAAAGACTTCCAACGAATTTGCATTCAACTGATTCTTTTTGTACCGTGATATCGCGACACAATATATATTAATCTTTTTCTTTCACATTAAACCTCTTTTCATTCATTCTTCTTTAAGTTCGCCTACAACAACAATACTGAACATCATGCTGCTCATTTGGCTTGGAAATCTAGGAATACTAATCAATGGTAAAACTAGCTTGGCATTACTGACTTCTGCTATAAATACCGTTCAATAATTGGGTGGAAAACTCTATTTTAATCAAGAAAATTTCATTAAAATTCCATTGAAAAAGGAAAACCTTTTTCTAAATTCCATTAATTTAAAAAAATATTTTTTTGTTTTTAAAACTTACTTTAAACCAGAATAAATTGAAATTTTGGATACTTTTTTTTTATAAATTGAAAATTCTTGCATTTAATTTGAAAAAATTTATAAGGCAGCACTTTCAATTTTTTTTTTTTTTTTTTTAAATCAAAAAAATATTAAATTTTCTTTAATTTCGCACTAAGTTTTTTCTAATTTTTAATAAAATTATACAAAAAAAAGAAAATTCCACAAAATATTTATTTTCATTTTTGAACAAAATTCAAATTTGTCACAAAATTTGCAAAGTTTGCAAAAAAACTAGAAACACTTAAAACTTTAAAATTCTCTTTAATTTTCTTTTAAAAAATTTTTAGGAAAAATTTTTTTAACACAAAAGTCACAAATTTTTAAAATTAGTAATAATTGGCCAATAAATTTTTAACAAAAAATTTCACATTCAAAAAAATTTGAAAATCGTTATTTTAAGAACTCTCGAAAAAATCATTCAAAAATTGTCGTCAATAAAAAGATCCCTTCAGCACATTAAAAAAAAAAACTACCAAAAAGAAAATTCAATATTATATAAAAAATTCGCAAAGAATTTTCCCCTCAAACGCAAATTCGTGTAAATCTAACTTTGTAATTTTTTGAAATGAATTTATTTATTCTCATTACTTAATGAATTTGATCGCGAGTTTTTTTTTTTTTTGAAAATCTAAATTAAATTTTCACGAAAAACTGTTTGCGAAGCCAAAAAAAAAAAAGAAAAAAACTATCACGAACTAGACACAATGACTGACTTGTAGTAAATATGGCGAATGAGATTTTCAAAAATTATGCATCAAAATGCATTCACATTTAACTTAAAAATATTTCGTAGATAATTTTTGCAATGCCGGTCTCGCGAACATTTCCCATAATTGCTGAGTTTAGCCAAAAAAAAAATATGTTCAAAATGTTTTCTTTTTCAAAACGGGACAAAAAAGCACGTAAAAATCACGGCGAGAAAGAAAAAACTGAAAAGCCGGTCGCATATTAAGTACCATACTCCGGAAAAGGGTATAATTCATAAGAACAATCCTCCGGGTGGGTAGTACTTGGTTATTTTACTAATAAAAACAATATTATCACTTTATTTTTTTTATTTTAATTAAAGATAAAATCGAAATTCGGGATTTAATTGACTGATTGCCAAATCTTTACACCTTCGAAAATTGTTTCGGGCACTGTTTTCTTAAATTCTAATTCTTAAAATTCGCATCACTAAAAAAAAAACCCCCCAAAGTTTTGTGACATAAATTACACGAAAATTTAATTAAATTGAACTCGAAACAAAGCGATTTCAATCAAATCGAATGCACCTTAAGAGTTCAAAAAAACAAAATTCTTTACGAAAATCGGCTTCCGGGTTTGAATTTTCACATAAAATTTCAAATTTTTTAAATAAAACAAAAGGAAATTTTCCATTAAAAATTTTCCAAAAATTAATTTTGAAAGGGATTTAGATTTTAAATTTTTGCAAAAAAAAAAAAAAGCAAAACTAAAAAATTTCGCAAATTTTTGAATTACGCGAAAACCGGAAAAGTTAATTTTTTCTTGCCTTATTTACTAATGACCGGTTATTTGTTTTACCGAAAACCGGGTACACTTAAAATGTTAATTTTTTTCTTTTAAAAATAAAAAAAAAGAAAATTTAAAAATTATTAATTCATAAATTTTAAAAAAAAATTAATACTGTTTTTTTTTTGGTTTTGGTTAATTTTCTTTTTCGCGTTCACAAAATTGTTAAAATTGTTTTTCATAAAAGTAACAAAAAAAAATCAACCTAAAAAAAAATAAAAAAATAATATAAAAATTTGTATTTTTTAAACAAGAAAATTTTAAAGCTCGACTTCGATTCGAAAAGCAGCACAAAATATTAAGAACTGCAACGATATAATCTTAACGATGGTTGAGCACTGACTGAATCAACCAGAAAACATAAAACACCGAAAAAGAAAAAAAACTTGATTCAATTCAAATCGATTTCAATAATTTTGCTTGAACTGTTCTTTTTGATTTGGTTTTTGTCGTACGTTTTGTCGCTTCGAATGGGCATATTTTTTTTCTTTAATATTTGCTGTGCCGGGTATAAATTTTTTCTTTTTTTTTTTTGTTCCGGCAAAACAATTGCAACATTGAGACAAAACATACTGCATTAAAAGTGTTCGATTTTGATAAGAAATTTTCAATTTTCTGTATACACGGGTATAACAGTTATGTTTCGGGGAAAATTTAAAAAGAGAAGATTATAAAGTGGGCAACAATTAGTATACAAGTTATGTTTATAAGAAAATTGATATGAAAGGTTTAATACAATTTATAACAGTTATGTTTTCTTTCGTTTCGAAATGAAAATATGAGAGAGAGAAATGGAGGGGAAATTTCCATATACATAGTTTTATTTTGTTTGAAGAATATACTTTCGAATATGAACGATGAGGATTCATTTTAAAGGGTTGGAAAAATGTTGCACCAAATTGTGCATCAAATGCATCAAATGCATTTTCTCATTTTTCTTTTTAGGAATCCAACAATTTCAATCAGTGGTTCTCAACATATTCAACTTTTTTGATATTTTTTTAGTTGAATAGTTTTTGAAATATTTGATATAAGGCAATTTTATTTTCTTATGCTTGATTCGACATTAGGTCATATGCATAAAAAGCAGACTTTACTCTACTTTACTAAATTTTGAGTAGAGTAAAGTAATTGAGTATTTGTTCAATATGGTATTCTAAAAACTGTACTTTACTCCGTTTAGTCCGAAATTCGGAGTGAGTAGCATTCTGTCATTTAGTTGTGATTTCATGTGATTTGAAATTTCAGTTATTATTCATTACGGTTAATTAGGATCTAGACGTGTCAATTAAAATGGATTAAAAATTAAAATTAATGATTTCATAATAAAAATGATTACAAAGAAAATTTATTTTCAGAAATCCAATAAACAAATTAGATTTTAATAATTATAAATTAGAAAAAATTATGATTCGGCCTTTTCTTATGAAAATTGTTGTCTCGACAAAGTTTTCATATCATAACACTGGACCGACCGATTTACGAATTTACTAGCATCTCTACTAAAAGGGAATTTAAATTTTATTACGATATAAATTTATATCTAAAACAATAAAACAGTCTTCCTCCCCCACTGTGTCAGTATAAAATAATCTTTCAAGTAATAACTGATCCGATTTTGATAAATATTAGGAATTAAGACATTTTACATTATCTTCTCTACAATACAAGAAGATAAGTTCAAATTTTCAATGTTTTTATGTAACGTTTTTGTGTAAAGTCCAACGTAGACCAACGTGCCCCACCTTGGACACGTATGCTTCGCATGCTAGTACGATATAAAAATATATAATTTGCGACCCTTGTATATCGAAATTTTTTGAAATGTATGCCAACATCAAGCTACTACTGGATTCATTTTCCACATTCATTCCAGCAATTACGGTTAAAGAAAACGCAATCGAATGCATTTTAATTGTTTAACGCACAGAAATCCGTTCACTTTTGTCGACAACTAATTGAAAATAAATTGAAAAAACTGAATTCTAGCATGAGTAAAGCTGTCTGAGCATGGTGTCGACCAAACTCAAAATTTTGCGAGTATCTTCGACTTTTTTAACTTTTATGCATACGGAATTGATAGTCCGAATACTCAATACTCACTGACTTTACTCATAGACTTTTTAGCATACGAATGCGAAACTTTACTCCAAAATGTCAAAATTTAGCAAAGTAGAGTAAAGTCTGATTTTTATGCATATGACCTATTAACTCTTTTATAATATTGGGTTGTCCGAAAACTTTGTGACAGTAATGGCAAAAATGCCTCACAAACAGCCGTTTTTTGTTGCCAAGATACCTGAGAAGAATGAAATCTTGATGTTATATGAAGGGTGAAGAAAATTTGTAGAACAAAATATATAATTCCATAATTAAATTAATTTGCTTTTAAAATCAGCACGAAGTTTCCAGATAAAATTTGATATTTTGAAGTTGAATACTTTCGAACTTTTTTCTAAAGATGTTAGTGAGTCTGCAAGAAGTTTTGCAATAAGTTGGGAACGTGTTAACCGATCTTGATAAAAGTTTACTTCGTTTACATGATCTACTTGAAGTCGACTTCAATCCGAAAATCCTCCATGTACAAATTTTTGTGATTGGATCGACTCAAGTCGGGTTCAAGTCGATCCGATCATAAAAATTTTTCTGATCGACTTGAAATTTGCATGTTAACCCAGATCGACTTCGAATCGACTTGAAAATTTAAAATGGAGTATGAACAGAGGCGAAATATAACCTAAAAAAGAAAAATTTGTTTGTTGATTTCAAGTCGATTTTGAGTCAATCTTTCAATCAGGTAGAGCTAAAAAACGCGGGTTGAGTTTCAAGTCGATCTCAAGTCAATTCTGAAGTCGCCATGTCAACCAAGTATTTGACATTGAAGTCTATTAAACTGAAAGAAATATGTACTTGCTTTTCTGTTACAATAATTATGTTGCAATTTCATATTTTGCATATTTTTTTTTATATTAATTTTGTACATTTTTTGTGTATAAGAAAGTTTCTATTCAATATATTTTCTCTTTTGTTTTGTGTGTTTTAAACAAGAACATCTATGTTTTTTCTTTCTTTTTTGGAAATTTGCCACATAAATTAGAAAAATTTGTAATGAATTCGTAGAAATATTCTCGTTGAACTTCTTAAATGACAAAAAGAAATTTTTTTTCTTTTTAAAATAGAAAATTCGCATGGAAGAATTTTGAATAATATTTTTTTTTTTTTTATTTTATTAGAAAAGAAAATATTTTAAAATAAATTTCTTTTTCAAATTTTGATAGTCAGTTGAACGTGTTGAAGGTCGCTAAGAGTGGAGATGGAGGTGATCGCTCGTCAAAGATTTGATTGAGGACTTCTTTTTAAGAATGTATTAAAAAATTAGGATTCTTATTAAAATATTGAGAAATATGTCTGAAATTGATCATCAAGTGGGCCCCGAAAATATAATAATACTTTTAGAGAAAGTTTAATATTCGGAATGAATCTGCTAAAGAAATACTGACCCTCTTTGATACATCATTTTCACGATTCATGAAAATGAATTTCCAAGCAAATATCTATCCTAAATTTAGAACCGAATTTGGCTGTGATCTCTTGGGGGGGGAGAAACATTTTTTTTTTCTAAAATAGAAATATGAAATTTTATGGTCAATGGCCAAATAATTACTTCTATCAAATTCTCTTCAAATATAATTTTCAATAAAACGGAACATAATAATTACATAATAAAGTGTGACCAGATATTCAGATAATATTAATCTCATATAAATAAATAGGCATCAAACATTTTTTTGTACCACATATGAAAGGTGTCTCTCACCACATATGTATATATCCCTATATGATATAATATACTATTCCACAAAATATATTATTTATGATCACTAGTTTCATTTCTAAAATAAACAAAATATTTTTGTTATTATTTATTGAACGATCATCAAACAGATCAAATATAGTAGCACCTTTAAAATTCTGATAGAGAACAATATTTCAATACCACGAGAAACGAGACATGAGCGCATGCCATTATATGGTAAAAATAAATTTCTAAAATTACATCATAGATCATAATTTTTGTGATCTTGTTTAGATCTTATTGAGATGAAGAGATCATTGGAATATCGAATACCTTTTGATCACACATGAAGCCTACTCATAACAGTCCATAAATAATGTTCGAAGAAATCACACATTTCCTGAAACTTTATAACGCAATAATATGGAAGATCACTAATGTATAATTACGATCGATGCAAAATATTCTTATAGAAGTATATGAAGGAACATACAAAAAAAAAAAAAACATTGTGCATCAGATCTCGAATTTTTTCACGACACTGTATTATAAAATCGGCTATATATGATCAATCAATTGACGGGAATCATCATATTAAAGAGTTTTGCGCATATTATAACATTTAGCGGTTTATGTGATCCTGTTTTATATTGCATCTTAATAAAATTCTATTTTTCTATTTTTTTTTTTTTTACGATTTCATTTTTGTTCTGATCATTTCACACAAGAGTATTTTGAAGTTTGTTTGTTTATATTAAAAACACCGCACTTCCTTATTATTCTTTTAAAAAGGTATTCGCGAAAAGAGATTAAAAACGTGTGTGTACATTAGATATTTTTATATGTGATCTTAAATATCAGCAGTTTATATCTTTTGCATGCATATCTTTCATATAAATATGATTAATTGAATATTATATCAATATAATTAGAAAAAAAAGTACACGACAAAAAAAAAACTACGAACTTGTTGATATTAAGATATTTGCAAAAGAAATAAATCTAAGAAAGTAAGAACTCATGATTTTTTACCACCAGAAAGTCATATGAGTGACTTGACAGAAGATTAAAATTAAGATGATGCACGCGGATAACATTTTTTGTAACCGTAAACTGACGATATGAAAAAGATAATCTATAATTTAAATGGAATTCAGGTGAAAACTCAATATAAACTAAGATTTTTGTTAATCATAGTGAAAGATTTCATATGCGTGGTTTTTTTTCCCTAGTTTTTTCTTTGGGGTAAAATTAATTTTGAAGCACCTGGAAAATGAATTTCATCGAATTAATATTTTAAAAGTGTTAATGAACTTTTAGAAGGCGTGGTAAAATTATTTCTATTTCTTAAGGTGTTAGAAATTAACAAAATTATTGAAATGGAAATTGTTTTGTAGGCAAGGAAAAAAGTTAATTGCAGTTCTAGAAGGCCTGCTAATAGAGATAATCATTTTGTTTGACAATATTTCATTTGATTATGCTGATAAAAATCTAATTGAGGAATATATGGATTATTAGACAAGATTTCTTAATTCGTAATGAAGCTTTCACCAGAATTTCATTGAAAATTCGGTTCTTAAAGAACTTTTTTAAGTGAGAATTGTTAAAAGAAAATAATAGAAATATTTATAGAAGTTTATTTATTAAAATTCTTTATTTAAAATATAAATGGATTGATTAAATAGATTTTATATTTTATTTACAAGTAATTACACACAAATTAACATACTCTTAGGCGAACGTTTTAAAATGTGTTCAAAACCTTTTAAATGTTTCATTTCAAAATTCAACATTTTTTGTAACAAATAAAAAAATAATTACACAAAATTTTAATTAATATAAATTTACATTGGATCGAATGGATTTATTAAGTATAAAATTTGATAATTTGAAATTTGAAATTTGAAATTTCATGTAATCGAAGAGACTTATGAAAACAATTAATTATTTACTTTTTCACATGTCTTTTGCGGTACACGTATATGAAAATTTAGTAAATAAACTTCAAATCGTAATTAAAAGATTCGTTTAGGTTAATGTTTGACTTCATGTAAACCTTATTTTGTTTTTTGTTGTTCTCTAATTTAATCTTTGCGGCAAATACTCTTCAAAATAATATTTAAATTTCTATAAAATATTTAAGACGCCTATCGATTTCTTTCGCTAACAAATCATTGCCCTTTTTCTAATAAAAGTTCATAAAAAAACGCATGAATTTCCCAAAAAGCAAGTAAAATTTAAATGACATAAAAAAATGATAAAAATCTTTCTTTAAAAAAAAGGAAAACAATCCCATTTATGAATGCCTTTTACCGTCATAAAAGAAAAAAGGGGTTTTCCCAGGGGAGATTCTCTCAAAGAATTCCTTCTGGCAAAAAAAGATAAAAAAAATGTCTTATAAATGATCTTCTTTGAAAACTCACACCATTTTTGACAAGGATTTACCATCTTTAGGAAAATAACTTTCTCTACAAATTCTTCGGAATTCCTTTTTTTTTTGTTCTACATATATTTCTATAGTATTTATTTACGAATATTTCTCAAGTACTATATTTGATTGTACTCGGAGGCACGTAGTGCTGCTATAGATATAAACAGTTTTCCGGAAATAAGTTCAAAAGTGTCAGCGGTAACATAATTAATATTGAAAAGTCACCTGAAAATTAAGTGAGTCCTCTTCCCCCAAGAATATGAACCTGAGAAGTTTATAATTAGAAAAGAAAGTTATATAAATTTTTCAGCTGCGGTATTAAATCGCCCTTCGATTATTTATTTATTGCATCTTATTTTAATGGTTTTAAAAACAGCAGATGGGTAAAAATAAATTCCTTTCTACTGAATATAACCCGTTTATTAGAACAACGACGCACAATATTGGATAAAATTAAATTGGGTTTTTGTTAATAAACAAATGATTTAATTTTCCAAGCTGTTTATTAACTTTACTTGTCAGGGTGAAATCTTCGAAGCTAATTTTGACCCATTTCCAGACATCCCATCGAAACTTTGCGCATACATGTAGTTCCAATTATAATAAAATATTTTCATGTATCCGAAACGAGTGAGGGAAGAAATAAAAAATGCCTGACTCCAAAGCACCACAGAAACATAGTCTAATGCATAGAGTGAGGCAAAATAACGAAATACATCACATACTATGTTTCAAGCTCTAAAAGTTGCTCCAACTATTTTAGTATTGTATACAGATATTGTAGATCTAACCAGGGCTGTTAGCACGTAAGTTGTTTCACACTTTTGATTCGACCAAACAGTAAGTCGTTTCAACTTTGGTGTTTTCTTCCATAGTTTCGAAAGTTCGAAACACAAACTGTGAAAGAACTTACGTGTCAACAGTCCAGGACTGCCATTCTGTACAGCAACAGGCGATTATTGTTGTTTGTGACCAATTTTAAAGTGATCACCGCATATTTCGGCATTACGTAGGGCGATCACTTTCGTTCTCGCCTTAACTTTTGAAAATGTTCTGTGAAAAGTAAAAAATTGTTGTTGGTCAAAAAAAAATATTGGGTTGTATGGAATTGTATTTAGTATTAATACTTTCTTTTTAATAAAAAATAAAAGTGTTATGATAATAAATTCAAAGAACATTAACACTTAAAATATTATTCAAAAAAAAACAAGAATTTTTAATGTTTTCAATAATATTATTAAATTAATTTACTTACACTTTAACCAAAAAGAAATAAAAATAAAATAAAATAAATAATTGCCAAAAACATAGACTTAAACTTCTAAAATTATATAAAAGCGACAAAGTTTGAGCTGTTGCTTCAAATTCATCAATATGCAGCGATATTGATGGTGATATTACCTTACGGAATACCGAAAAGCGACGAGCGACAATCGCCTATCACCATATAGAATGCCTACCCAGATAAAAAATCCTACCGTTCAGCAATTAGTCTTATCTTAACTCTTAATATTCAATATTTACGCTCCACGCTTTTATTTTTAGTCATATAAGAGAGTGACCGACCGATTCCACTCGGAAAAATCCACTCGGAAACAATTCCACTCAAACAATTCCACTCGGGCAAAATTCCACTAACTTTAACGAGAATTATTTAGTACCAAACTGAAACTTTTGTTTTTTTATTGCTTTATTTGAAATTAAGAGAAAATTTGAATTTTACCAGAATTCATTGGTATACGGCGCTTATCATGTAGTATGCGTTGCAAATGTGAGATAAACTTCGGATTTAAGAATAGCGATTGTATGGCGAATCGAATCGAACGCGTTTGGTTTTAGCTTGAAACGTCGGATCACAGAATAAGTATGATTGTCTTTCAAATTAACATCAGTTAAATCAGCTATGTCCCACTTGCGGCCGATGAGTCGTATGGGGCCTAATCAAGGCTTTCCGGCGACCCCTCTAAACTACAGTGGGCAGCTAGCTATATTCTAGATTTTTTTTTATAATTGTATGAAGAGCATGTAACTATGATAAATTTTTTACTTTTTATATGTTAGCATTAGAAAATTTGAAAAAGAGGAGAAAAAGTTATGCAAAAGCTTGAAATATTATTACGAGTAGTTTTGGATGTTTTCTTATGCCATTTCTGCCATAGGGCATCAAGAACCAGCCTATAGGCCGATTTTAAGTTACTATACGTTTTTTTGATTAAAATTAAAACAACTATAATATTGACATTTTAAATAAGGGTAATCTCCTGTAATGACATCACATAAAAGCATAATTTCTTTTGTAATCAAAATATCAATAAATTGATTGATTTCTAATAAAAAAAGAAATTCTGTATAATCTCTCTAAACTCCTGGTTAAATTTGGTTGAAATCAATAAAATATGTCACGAAACTTTATTCTATAAATACAGGAAATATTTTACTTTAATTTTTTTAGTCTGAAAAATTGTTGAAATAAATAAAAAATTTTAAAATTAATTTTAAAAAAAAACCTGGGCTCAACCGGGATTTGAACCCGGGACCTCTCGCACCCAAAGCGAGAATCATACCCCTAGACCATTGAGCCACACAATGTGAGGGGCTCAATGTAAGCTTTTCATTAAAAAAGCTTTGAAAATAATATATACAAAGCTTTTTCATTTATAAACATACAGTAACTTAAAATCGGCCTATAGCCGATTTTTTGATGCCCTATGCTAGAAATGCGACAATAAAACTGTCAAAACTAACATTACTTCAAAGTTTTTTCTGTATAACTTTGTTTCTTCTTTTCAAAATTTCTTCCAATTTGCAGGTAACCTAGACCCTGATAGCGTAAGTCTAATATGTAAATTTTATTCAAATTGGTGTATTAGTTTTTAAAGTAGACCAAAAAAACTTTATAAAGAGGGTTATTTTCTCGTAGGATTATTTCTTTCTCCACTATCCTTGGACCGATTTGACAGAAATTTAACATGATATCGTCTATTTATGTAGGCAACCAAAATAATTAATTTAAACAAATTAAATACGAAAAGCCATATAAAAAACGACAAAACTTTCTGGTCACCCTGCTTTTTCCTTTATAACATTCCTCCCCCTGGATCGATTTTGCCCAAATGCAATACCAACCCAAGTTGAAAATAAAGATAAATAATGGAGTCTTCTTCCTGGTTTTGAATTAGAAAGCATTTTCATCATTCTAATGAATAAATTCAAGAGCTTTCTTAATTGTACACCCAACTCTTTTTTTACACGGTCTTTTTTTACACTATTTTGAAATAACACGGTCCACAAAAAGTAAAAAATATTTTTTTTTACACGAATTATTTGTTCTAACACGAAGTCCAAAAAAAATTTTGTATACATACGCAGTTACAAAAATAAAATATAATTGGGGAAATTCCCGGAATTGTTTTAGTCGCATTTTATATTTTTATATGTATTTAAAATTGCGTGTTAAGTACATCATTAAATAATTGTATTCAAAAGTGTTAACATTGTGGTTGGTTGAAGAAAAAAATATTTGTTTCTATAAGTTTTAGTGCCAATATTTTCTTACAACAAAAAGGTAATATTATTGCGAAATCTGGGGTCGAATTGTTTGATAAACCTTTGGATGAGGAGGATCTAATTGAAGCTGCAACAATTGATGCTACTAATGAGAACCATGATGATGAAGACGAAGTTGAAATTCATCAACTAACAGCTGATTTAATTCGCGATGGTTTGAAATTTGCTACAAGAATGGAAAATCATTTTCTCACATATGATCCCGACATGGAACGTGCATTAAAATTTAAACCTAACATGCAGATCTGTAAAGCTGGGTATCAAGAACTGTATAAGCAACTTGAGAAACCAAAAACACAGCAGCTGATTACAGATTTCCTAATTAATAAAAAGCCAGCATCAAAGAACGTTAATAATGAACCAGACTCTTTATTGGATTCAAACTCGTCAGAATATGAATATATATAAATATATTTGTTTTTCATTATATTCTGTTTTTCATTAGAATAGTGTTGGTTTTTAATATTATACTTTTTTTGCACGCTTTTTAGGACAACCTATAGCTCTTTTTTTGATCTTACACGGTTTTTTAAAGTTGCGGAACACATCCTCAATTTTAATATGCGCTGCATGTCTTTTTTTACACGGTTTTCGTTGGAACGTATCTACCGTGTAAAAAAAGAGTTGGGTGTACCGTGAAATAAAGGGTGTCCCAATAAGAAGTGGAAAATTTAATTTACGTAACGAAGTATGTGTATATCTCGGGTATTCTGCATCCTATAGATACGATCCATACCTTATTCGGCGACCAATTTAATAAGGAATTAAATGCCATTCGCGGTTTTCAAAAATATTCCTTCTAGGACAGAAAATCTAAAAATTCTCTAGTATCAAGGTATACGTATATCTCAGGTATTCTGGGTCCTACAGGTGAGATCCATACCTCATTCGACGGGGAATTTAATAATTTATTAAATAAAGACTGCTCCAAAAGAAACGTACGATTTGAAATTTATGGAATTGTCTTTTTCATTACAGCAGGCACTCGAAACTTGACAAACTGTCAATAATAATGTCGTTCCTTCGTGGAGAGTGCCATGACTATTAACCGCAACAATGGCAAATGACTGATGTCAAGATTTTATTACTGTAAACTGAATGAAACGAAAATAACGCGAAATTTAAATTTGCACCTATTATGGAGACACCCTATATATCCCAGAGAACCTGAATTCCAATACCAATGCGAGTCTTTATGCCCTATGGTAGGTACTATCATCGAAATAATCATCGTAGTAAGTTTCCAATGGTAAGGTTGTGTAGAGAATGAAACGTTATATCGATTTCTACATGTCCGTCCGTCCGTGTGCAAAATAATTCAAAAACGCGTTATCCGATTTGCTTGAAATTTAGAATGTGAGTTGGTTATTCCTTAAATAGATTTGTTATTGCATTTCAGCAAAATTGATCGAGTGGAAGCGAAGATATTACGCAAAAACCAGGTTTTTCATATTTAATTGGAAAATTTGTGAACCAATTTTGTTTAAATTATTTATATTGGTTAATTACATAAATAGACAAAAGCATGTTAAATTTTGGTAAAATCCGTCAAAGGATAATAGAGATAGAAATAATCCTAGGAGAAAATATGCCTGTTCATAAAGTTTTTTTGTATGTACTTTAAAAAGTAATAAACCGATTTGAATAAAATTTTCAGATTAGATTTATGCTATTAGGGTCTACATTACCTGCAAATTAAAGGAAATTTTGAAAATAGGAAACAAAGTTATCAAAACAAAACCTTGAAATATTGTTAATTTTGACAGTTTTTCTGTCCCATTTCTGTCATAGGGCATCAAAAACTCAGCTAAAGCCCGATTTTCAGTTGCTATATGTTTTTATTATTGCATTCTCATATAGCAACTCAACATTTAGTATTGATGAATAAACTCATTTGTGTTATTTTCGTTCTAGTAAAGAAAATAATTGAGGTGTAATCAATTTTCAATTTAGCCCATTAATAAACAAATTGCAATGTAATATTAATCAACATAAATGGATGGACAGGTTTTAGTAGTATATGTTTAATTTTAGAACAATTTAGTTAATTGCCGCAATACTTCCAGAAATTTCTCCATCTTTAATTAGGAAAGTTGTCTGATCTTCACAAAAATTTAATCTAACTTTTCTCCACGTAAACAACAAATTTTTCTTATTACAAAATTTTTCTTAAACGCAAATTCAGAAAAGAAAAAGAAAACTAAACGGTTTTAACTGAGGTTACAAATGTTCTGAAACAGCATTTCTCTGACGAACTTTTGACGAAAAAAAGAAATACTATTTCCGGGATTTATACGCGGGGCGAGATTTAACAATCTTATAACTACATATTTCTCTGGAAATAATTTATTTTAAAACACGGAAGTGACCTTCTCTCTTAACCCTTAATTTAATTGCTGTAAAGATGCACACTCATAGTTGATGTACTCTAATTAGTTTTCTCTGTTAAACTGATTTGAAAATAGTGAACCGAAACCATATTTTGGATATTTGTCGTAAAATATTTGTATATGTGTATTTTGAAGTCATTAGGGCATTTTGATATAGAAAACCGCTGGCAGAAATTTCTTTGTAAATACTATTTACTACCCTAGGAAATATTTGTACTGGCACCCTTTTCAATGATCGATTAAGTGATCACGTTAATCTTAAACGTAATGAATTGAAAAATTATATTTTCCGATTTGGACTAATTAATCACAATTTAAAACCATTTTTAAGCCTCTTTTTGCAGTTTAGTAAATTATCATTTCCAAATTGAAATTCGCCGACATTTTTTGATAAAACGATTTCAAAAATTGGCTTACACGGAAAAATATCCAGATATAAGACAGCTTTTGAAACCAAATTCTCTTTAAATCAGGATAAATAAAATGTACGGAAATTGAGTTTTGCGCAAACTTCCTGAAAGAGAAACATATTTTTTATACAGTTTACACGTATTTTCTCCGAAGTGGTAAAAACTCCGCAAGACTTTTGTAGAAAAGTTTCGTAGGTAATAAAGAGATTAATAAATTTGCTTTAAAAAACACGAATGTCCTGGTCTTGCATTTTCCCGAGA
Source organism: Xylophagus ater (assembly GCA_963422695.1). Lineage (NCBI taxonomy): Eukaryota > Metazoa > Arthropoda > Insecta > Diptera > Xylophagidae > Xylophagus > Xylophagus ater. The sequence goes on along the minus strand of OY730485.1, from coordinate 24,465,081 downwards.
AAAGGACACTTAAGATCAAAATTAACTTTTCGGAAAAGAAACTTTTGAGTTTGAATCTTGTAACAATCATACGAACAACTTTTATATTTATTAACAGTATAAGCAAGTATTGATCTAAATGATATTCTAAATTGGTTATTCTACTAAAAAGTCGACATATCTAGTACATTGCAAATACAATGTTTTTGCAATAGTTAACTTAACTTATTTTTGGGCCTAAAACAGGGGCTGTAAATTAAAATTTTCTTATATGGGACAATAATTTCCAAATAGATTTTCGTTTTGTGTTTTACTGTGTTAGTAATAGAAATTCTCTGTTTGTGAAGAATTGCAAAATACCTGCCATTCTTTTAAGATTCTGTTAAGTGCTCTTAATTTTTTGTTTTACTAAGTCCATAAGTTCATAATGGAATCAATAAATCAGATTAAACACTCTGTAATTCAAATTTGTTTTTGTTTCTCAAAAATTCAGTCAAAGAGGCCATTAAAAAAAAACTCTATTTTCTGTTGTAAATAGAACTATACGAATTCTAATTTAAAAAGAAATTCTATTAAGGTTCTATTTTTCAGTCCTTGAAAATATATATATTCTTAGAATTTAAGGTCTCTGTAGAAGAAAATTTCCACATTCCGCCAAGTTCAAGACTTCAGCAATTTCATTTGTGTAATAATTATGATTGTGAATTATTTCGAAACATCAATATAGAAAGTTCATTGACTGAAATTCATTGAATATTAGTGCAACTGCAAATTAGTAACATATTTTTGGTGTCGAATTATGATTAAAAAAAAAAAAATGATTATATTAAAAACTAAAATCAAAACTCATTCAATTCTTTAATGTTGATGATGTTTGCGAAATAAGTCAACAAATAACTGACTTTCTGTATACCAATGTGATAGAAAAAAATTTCAAAAAACACTTTATGAAAACCAAAATAGTTTTGATTTGTATTTATTGAAAATATTTCCAAATGTGATAAAGGGTGCGGCATCTTTTGGTCATCTGTAAAGTGACAGAAATTCAGTATTATATTCCCGGTGAACGAAATGAGTCAATATATGCTTGATCAACGTTGGGAAATATTGAAAACTTATTTCCATTTTATTTAATATGCATTTTTAAAACGAACTAAAAGTTGCCTCACTCTATATAAATACGTGTAAACAAGCTCCCTCTACACCGTTTTTCGAGATAATTTCTTTTAACATATATAAATATACAAACACAAGAAATAGCCCTCCAATCCTAGTTTCGGTAGTTTCTACGTAACCAACAGACTTGCATCCATATTTTGAGATAATATACGTGGATGCGACGCTTGTGTGTGTCGACAGAATTATGTAGAAATACTCTCTAAAGCATTTCTCATCAACCAAGTTCTCGATGCGAGAATTTCAAATTTTTCCTTCGAATGACATTATGAATCAAAATCAATTGAAATTGAAATAAGGTACCATTTACTATATGATGGTACTTTGTTTAAATTTCAACCAATTTTTCTGTACAGGCGGTCCTTGGTATAGAGAAAGTAAACATTTTATATTATTTATGATTCGTACAGGTAATTTCAACTCATTAGACTTTTAACATTGCGCAGAATTAACAAAAAAATACCTAAATTAGGTCTAAAGTAATTTTTTTGCAAACTAAGATTTTTTATTAAAAAAAAAAAAAACGAAAAACTTCTACTTGCAAATTTTTTAATTGTTATTTTGTCGTGAAACATTCGACATTTAGAATTATTCAGTTTAAAGTTCTTGAGCTGAGAACATCGGCATTAAAAGTGGTCAACTAAGAAAAGATAAAATAAAGTGAATTCCTTCATCAAAGTGATATTATTTTAATTTAAAGTATTAAGTTTTAAGTGTTTGAAAATTAGATATGGCTTTGGTGAGTTTTTCGTAAATAATCGAAGTGAATTATGTATTTGAAAATATGAAATTTCAGGCATTGAAGGTGTTCGTAGGCCTTCTTTTAATAGTTGGATTTGTTTCCAGTGAATACGCTGAAAATTCAGAAAGTATTGACAATCAATATCAAGTTGGAAGTCCTCAAGATGCAGATCCGATTGTATGACTTTTTTTTAATTTTTTATAACATTACATAAATTAATTTTGGTTCTTAGGTTGGAATTGGTATGAAAGGAATTGGTCTTAAAAAAGTTGCTCTAGGTAAAGCTGTCCTAGGTAAAGCGGTTATAGGTAAAGCTGTTATGGGTAAAGCTGCTCTAGGCGGTGGTCTTGCTTTAAGCAAAGGTGCTTTTCTAAAAGGGAAAGCATTAGGTGCATTGAAAGCTAAGAAATTTGGTGGATATGGTTTAGTTGGTGCAGCAAATCCAAATGCTGAATCGAATATTGACGAAGGACAACAACAAGAAGCTGATCCTAGTGTAATGGGTGCACATATGTGGTTAGTACCACAAAATAATCAGAGACAATCAGATGACCATCAAGTACAACATCAAATTGTTGGTGATACCCAACAAATGTATCAAGAATATCAGTATGGTGCACAGGCCGATCAAGCACAGTATCGTGCCATGCAGTATGATCAACAATATAATTATATGATGCCACAACAGCAGGAGAATTATGAATATGGAGCACGAGTAGTTTCATCTGGTTTACCTCCACCACCAAATAATCCAGGAAATTTGACTCCACCACCAAGTCCTTCAACAAATTCGGCTGCGTCACAAAAACCTAGCAATAATGCTGAAAAAATAACTAACAATAAAAAACCAGGACTGCAAGCACCAACTGCACAACGTGCTATGAATCAAGACGAAATTAATAATTATATGGCATATGGGTATAATTTCGACCAGTCTCAGTACAGAAATGCTGAATTTGATAACAGTCAATATCGTACTGCAGAGCAAGATCAGCAATATAACTATATGATGATGCCACAACAACAGGATATTTATGAATATGCAGCACAAGAAACTCAAGCCGATCCACAAATTAGTCCAGATCCACAATCAAATCAGTCGCAAAATTCAGATAAGCCACAAAATACTGGGAACACTGAAAATCAGCCATCTAGTCCTACGGAAGACGGTTCAGCGGCAGCTCGTGCCATGAATTCAGATGGATTCCGTGCTTATATGAGTCCTTTGGATTATAATTTTGAGCAATATCGGAATGCTCCAATGGAAAATCCAGAACAACAAAAGAAGGAGGAGAAAAAATCATATGAAGGAATGGACGATGCCAATTACAACTACTATTCGGCACAATTTCGTAATCCGAATGATGAACAATTGAATGAAATTGAATTCAAGGATGACAGCCAAAAACCTGTCGCATATCAGAATATTGTTGGTGCAATTGGACCAAATCCATGGATGAATGAAGATCAATATAATTACCAACTGTCGCCTTTAAGAAGTGCTTCTGATACCAAGCAACCGGATACCAAAGATAAAACGAAACCATCAAAATATGAAATGGAATACAGAAATGACGATCAACTAAATCCTACAGAACTCCATCATATGGAACCTAATCAGGATCAGTTTAGATATTCTATAAATCAAAACTTCGGACAGGCTTACGAACAAGAGGCTCAGTATAAAAATTCTCAAAATGCCGAGCAACAATTTAATCAACAGCAGTACAGACAAATGGAATATCAAACACCAGAAAATCATGAATATTATGGCTATGAATATAATCCAGAATTTCGCAGTGCGGACAATCATCCAAAAGGACCAGAAATTAAAAAATCGGATAAGACAAAACCAAAATCAACTAAAACTCCATCTCAAATGAAGGATGATAAAAGCATGTACAATCGAGATCAACCGAAATCCTTAGTTAAAGCTCGCCAAACTGAAACTGAACAACAAGAATTATATCAAGGTTATGAAATGGCTATGAGAAATATGGCCGAAGATACGCAGCCGAAAGGACCTCAAAGGCCACAAGGACCAGACGCAAAGAACCCCGAATCAAGTTGGACATCAAATTCTGAATTTCGTCAAGTTGATGGCAAACAACCAGAACCTAAAGATAAAGTGCCGAAGCAAAACTTAGAAGACGACAGCTTATTCAGTCAATCGTTTCGAGCTGAGGAAACTCCTCAAATGTTTCATTATGATGACTCCTCTGATGCTCTTGTTGGTAAAATGGGGCCACAAGATCCACAACATGAAAGAACATTTTACAAGGGAAATCTTTTTGGGATGCAAAGCTACGATTATGGTAGTGGAGGGTATGGTGGGGGTGGTTATGGCGGAGGGCAAGCATATAGTGGAATCAAAGGTTTTAAAAAGGGAATAAAAGGGGTGAAGGGCAAAGGAGGAGGTGGATACGGTGGCGGGTATAATCGTGGATACAGTGGATACGGGGGAGGACACGGATATGGCGGAGGACACGGATATGGCACCGGACATAATTATGGAGGTGGTCATGGATACGGTGGAGGACACGGATATGGAGGTGGTCATGGATACGGCGGAGGTCACGGATATGGCGGAGGACACGGATATGGTAGCGGGCATAATTATGGAGGTGGTCATGGATACGGCGGAGGACACGGATACGGCGGAGGACACGGATATGGCGGAGGGCACGGGTATGGCGGAGGACACGGATATGGCAGCGGACATAATTATGGAGGTGGCCATGGATACGGCGGTGGTGGATACGGCGGAGGACACGGATATGGCAGCGGACATAATTATGGAGGTGGCCATGGATACAGCAGCGGCTACGGAAGAGGATACGCGCTGGGATCTGGGTATCGAAATGCCGAGAACGTAGGCGAAGCAAATCCATCAACAGAACAACCGCAGCCCGAACCAATGAAAACTCCTGAAAACGCTGCCGAACAGGTAAATTTTGTGAATAATAAAACTTTGTCTTTTTCAGTCATCTTCGTTCACACATAACTAATCAAATACATTCATTAATATTTCCAAACTAATGTCTTTTATTCGTCCAACGGACTTCATTAACAGGCAACGAATTTCAGGAAATAAAACTTCTGCCGCTTAATTTTAAGACCTCCTCAACAAGTGATTTACAAATGAGCGCAAGTGTTCAAATGCAGCCATCATTTTCTGTTCTTGGCAGCTCTTCATGGACATCAGGACAATCACTTCAAAGGTTAGCAAATATGAATTATCAAAGACTTAAACGTGATGTAAATAAAATGAAATTATTCACACCAAATCCGGATTATGTAAGATATTTTAAAGCGAATTTTAATGAAAATGATAATCTTAATAATAATAAACGTCCAATGAACATCACAAAATTTCCTAATAATGAACGACCAATTGGTAATTTTCAACATAACCGACAAACAAAAATGTATAATCGTCTACCAATGAAACCGAAATCAAATAATTATATTCGAAATTCTCAATATGAAAATTATCCGTCGCCAAACCTAAAATTCGGTTCATCACCTGTTAAGGAAATTTTTTTAAATTCAAATGAAGATTTTTCAACACTCGAAAATTCCAGTGTATATCGAAAAATCGTGCAACATACTGAAGATTCGATTAAAGAAGCATTAAAAAATGCTGGAAATTTACAAGATGACATGCAAATTATTAATGAAAATCCTTCTTCAAATGAACAAATCGAAATTTCTCAAAATCCAGGAAAATTTGAAATTCATAAAAATTGGAATCAAAATATCGATAGAACACCACCAGAAAGTTATTCACCAAATTTCCATAATCAATTTCAATCAAGAAATCATCCAAATTTTCAGAATCCAAATAATCGACAAAATTATTTCAAACCAAAATATAATAATTTTCATGGACAAAATACAAATTTCCAATCAACGATAAATCACAAAAAGAATTTTCATAATTTCCAAGATTTTCAAAATTACCCGAAAACAATTTCACATAATTCGATTAAATTAGGTCCAACAATAACAACAACAACGACTGAAACACCAACGATTCCAAGTTCTTCTGAATCCAAAACCATTTTCCCTGAATTCTATTATAATTCAAGAAATCCGAATCAATATAATGGTGGTGACGGTAAAAATTATTTAATTCATGAAATGACCGAAAATCCACGGAAAATTGATGAAAATTCTTTTAAATTTCAACCATATTTAAATCAAATTCAATTACCGAACGTTGAAAATTTAGAAAATGGTATTCGAAAATCACGACAAGATTATGGTAATGAAGATTTTCTATTAACATCGGATGTTGAAAGGAAAACACTTGAATTTGCGAAATTATCAAGTGATTCATTGCGAAAATTGGTGAATACGATACAATCGAAATTGTTTCAATGTTGTGAAAAATGTAAAAATAAAATTCTTAATGAATCTCTTGTAAAAATCGAATCAGATGCCAGTGAATCCAAGTTAATCGAATCAACAACTTTGACAACAATTCCTTTGAATGAAACTACTACGAACACTCAAAAGAACAATGAAGCGATACAAGTGAACAACAACTCAGTTCGTAATATTACTGAAAGTGATCGAAAACAAATTAAAGAATTGCTTCAACATTTATTGGATATTAAGAAAATGTATCACACGAAAGAGAAAATTCTTGTTGATCAATCGGAAATTACTGACGATAAAAATACTTTGGATAATATATCATATGAAAATTTACAAAGTTTAAATGAGAAAGTGATAACCTGTCCGGAACCGAATTATGAAGAATGTAAAGAAATTCTATCGAATGATAACATTTGGAAGAATAATCAAGATAAACTAACATCCGAAGAGAAACTTCTGAATCAAGCATATTTATGCAGTGTTCATATGTGCCAAAAGAAATTCGATGAACGTAAAAAACGTAATGAGAAAGCACGTCGGAAAATCATGAAAATGATTCGAGAACAAAATGGAGAATAATTTCTTAGTACTCGTAGTCCCTATGTTGTTTTTTTACATATTCAATGATTCCAACTATTTCGAATACAATTTTTGAGCGGTTTGAATCTGTAAATACAAGTTATTTTTTCTGTTACTACCTCTGCACGAAAAATTCCCTAAGTTGACTTCTGACTATCTGTTTTGTGATATGTTTTAATATAAATTTTATTCGAAATGTGCACTCAGGCAGCGTGAACTCAACGCGAACAAATATGACAAAGTTTATGTATTTAATTTTTGATAAGATTTATGGGAGGACATATGACAAAACATTTACCATTACAAAGTTGGTATCAAATTCAAGTGAAACTGAGTCTCTTTATATATAGATCCTCATGAATTGATCATTTGTTTCCAATTCTAATTTTAATGCAAAAAAAAACATTCCTCAGCTTAAACAACTTAGTCGAGACACATTAGGTATCTTAGTTTATTTAAAAAAACGTTACAAATTAGTTAATTCTTTGTAAAAATTTTGTTATATTTTTAATAATTAAGTCTTTTTAATAAAATGTATATTTATAAAAAAAAAAATTTCTTAAAACATTTTATTAGTTCCCAGACCAAAAATAGTACACAAAATTTCATAATTTCGTTTTCATTATTATACATATTTCATAATAAGCGATATTCATAAAACAACCATATTTAGAATATAATTAACCATAAAAAAAAAAAACATTTACATAATATAACATTACCATTTTTAATATATTTTATTTTTTTCATAAACCAAAAATTTCATCTCATCCCCATTCATATCACATCATCAACACAAACAATATACTTTAAAACAATTCCCAGAAGTGAAAATTTACAGCAAAATGTTGAAAATGATGATCAAAATGTTGGTATGATGCCATGGAGACCGTTCCTAAATCAACCATATTTAGGACTTTGGGATCCAAATGGAATTATCGGACGTTGGGCGAAACCAACGGAAATCGTTTATGATGCTTATCAGAATATGAACAAATATAAACGTTCCGATAGTCATTATTATACTGGACTGGAATCTGAGAAGCCTGCAACTGTGAACGCTACAAATATATCAAGTAAAAGTCAAGAAATTTCCGAATCAGAAAAATTACTTGTTTAGGAGGATTTAAAATGTATGAATGAAAAAAAATGATAATTTTTGTATTTAATTTTAATTTAATTTTTTTAAAAAAATCAAAATAAAATAATATTTGAAGAAAAAAAAGTAGGATTTTTAATTCATATATTTTAGGATTTTAAGTTGGGATTGTTGCCTTTAAAAAGAATTACTACAGTAATACAAGTTGAACTAATTAGTTGAAGTTGAAATTTTTAGATGGCTTAGAAATATCTATCAGAATCTTTTACCATTGCCATACGAACGAAAAGATATTAACTTCATGTTCAATAGTGTTTAAAAAATGTCTAAATTAACATTCTGTCTGATGCACGGCTTTAATATTAAATTTTACTACTGCAGATTGTCTTAGTGCACTAAAGACTAAAGCAAGCGAGACATAACCTGAACAATTTCAAGTTGAAAAGCGCAAGAAAAGTGGTTATGCACTTTTAAACTTCTTTTTTTGTTCAAAGTATCCTACAAGCAGAGCCGAATTTCCCATTAACTTAGACTTCAGCCTACGGGCCCGCACCACAGAAAAAAAAAACCGTTTAAAAATTTTAATTTTGAATAGACTAAAATAACATTCACCACAAAATTACCGCAAGTAACAAGTAAATTGTCAATTAATTATAATCATTACCATATCAATTTATAAAATAATATAACAAAAAAAGGTTCATTTAATGAATGATGGAAAGGTCTTTTTCAAGTATTTATCGATATTTTTCATGTAAAACATAATCTATTATAATTTTTCACAAATTGGTCTAGAAATGACCAGAATATTCGCGATATAGTAAAAAGTGCAACATTCGCTTCCTTGCGGTAGGGCCCGCACCATAAGCTCAGCCTAGGGGTCTACAGATCCTAAATACGGCCCTGTCTAAAAGGAGATAATAATTGTCTGTTTCCCATGGGGCAATTTGGCGTTTAATGTATGGAAAATAACAACTCAGATTTTAAATGCTAATTTGGATTGAACCAAGTTAAATTAAAAACATATAGTAACTGAAAATCAGCATACTATATAACCGATTTTTTGATTCCCTATAGTAGAAATGGGGGATAAAAACTGTCAAAACTAACAATATTTTAAGGTTTTCTTTATAACTTTGTTTCCCCTTTTCAAAATTTCCTCTAATTTACAGGTAGCCTAGACCCTATTAGCATAAGTATAATCTGCAAATTTTATTCAAATCCGTGTATTAGTTAGTACATCAAAACAAACTTTATGAACAGGCTTATTTTCTCTTAGGATTATTATTTTCTCCACTATCCTTGGACAGATTTTACAGACGCATTTTTGAGTTATCTTGTATACGACCGGACGGACGGACATGCATAAATCGATATAACTTGTGATTCTCTACGCAACCAAACCCTTGAAACCATTCTACGGCGATTATTTTGATGTGTTTCAAATGGAGTGACAAAACTAATATATCCTCTGTTAGTACCTACCATTGGGCATAAAAATGGACCATGGATTTATATGGAAAATTACCATCATTATCTCTCCATGTAATATAATTTTCTTGGTATTTTCCCGTTTTAGATATGAAATTTTTTCCAAATGAGGTACACATAACTTTAGGCTGAATTCTAATAGGAAGAGCAAAGCTTAGATGAACTTACGGAAATATACTAATCTTCATAAATCGTATGTTGCTTATGCATTCTCTATATTTTCTTTGGTATCCTCGAAATAAGATCGTTTACTGGGAATTACAACTGCTCACTTTCTGTCTCAATATTCATGATTATGGAAAATAATTTTATTATATATTTTGGGAAAGAATTACATTTGTTTTTACAGTATAAATTTTATTTAATATTTTCTATATAAACTTATAACTTATTTAAAACTAATTTAAACTTAGGAAAAATTATAACAAAACTCCACTGAATTTGATATAGTTTGTATTTTTTCCTTGAGTCAGTTTCAAACATTATTGATTTTCAATTTTTTTTAAGGCATGGAAGATTTTGATTTGTAACTATTTTCACCGTCAATATTTGTCCTCGAATCTAATAAATTTTAAAATTTTAATAAAAATTATACCGAAATTAAACAAAACCTCAATGTTATACTATCGAAAGAAAACCATGTCAAGAATAGTTTATAATGAACTTAATTACACCAACGAGCATATATTTGGAATTTCCCAAAAAATTAGTCATAATTTACTCTAAGAAATATTAGCCGTATTCCCTTACTGATGTAAGTCATGGTGTACTGTGATATCTGCTGTATGATTCGAAATATGGGATCATACAATTATGCAACGATACACCACGTTTTACAACAGTAACGGAATATCCATATTATCTATTATAAAATTAAAAATTAATTAATTAAAAGAATTGTCTAACGGCTCGATTAAATTGTCGGAGATATCGATTCGGTCTATTCGGTCCATTTGCTATCGTTTGAATAACTCCATTTACAGTACTTGCAATTCCTCCAACAATTTCTCCGGCAGATAAAAATGGTGCCTGAAAAATAACGAACAACAAAATTACATGAAACTTTTTAATAAGAAAGAAATTTACCCTTGTTGTTGAATCATATGGAATATATTCAGAAACTGGTCGATCATCTTCGACTGAATCAAAAGTTTCATCTGGATTTTCTGTAACCGGACTACCGCCAATACCGCTAACAAGACCACTGTCACCACCATCCCCATTGCTACCACTACTACTACTACCTCCGCCTCCACCACTACTACCTCCACCACCGCTGCTACTACTACCGCTACTTTGTGGCCTTTGACCAAAAAATCCACCAGGACTAAATGCAGAAAGGAAATTATTCCAACCTTGTTGAAAGTCGCTTGGACGATAATCATAAGATGGACCACAATCATAAGAAGGTCGATCGTAATAGGGTCGATCGTTATAAGGACGATCATTATAAGGACGATCATTATAAGGACGATCGTTGTATGGACGGTCATGATATCCACCTCCTGGATAAACGTTATAAACATTTAAATCCCATAAAAATCGACCTTCGCGTTCATTTCTTGCATTTCGATAACAGGGATCACTATTATACGAAGGACGGTATCGTCTTCGATTACGATATTTATGGAAATGTCGTGTTTCGGCACGATCATTATTAGAATTTCTTTGACCCGTTCTTCTTGATGATGATGATGATGATGAGATTGCATTTGGACGGTTATACTGTGCTCGTCGTCTTGCATATAGATCATTTTGTGCATCGCATAAAGAATCACTTATAATCCACTGAATTAGGATAAACAATAATGTTAAACTGATCTGCAAAAAAAAAACAAGAACAAAATAAATCACTTGATCAAAAAATGGAGTAAAAATTTCATATCACACTTTTGTCATTTTTAAATTCACTTTTTTGTAATTCACTCTTCTATAAATTTTTAATCCTGTTTTTGAACCGTCTTCCAATGTGTTTCGCACGTCGCAGCAAAATCTCAACTGAGCTGCCGATTCTGTTCGTTTTTAATAAAATATCAACGTTTTTTAAAGAAAGTGAAATTTTTGTCGCCAATTTTGTGCGATTTTATTATGCCAGGAAAAACGATGTTATATAATATTCGTCTATATGTACTCTATGACGAGTCATTTCGCCGTTTATAGCCTTTTATATAGTCGTATATAGTCTTTTGTTGCAAAATTATTATTTTTATTTTTTTCGTAAATGTAGTTTTTAGGCCTCATTCGCACGCCCACTATGCTATCGAGATGGCTGATGGTCAATTCAAGAAAACTTTGAATTTCAATTTGAATTTATTTCAAATTTATATGCAAATTTATATATTCGAGTGACATATATTATTTTGTTTTTTAAAGTGCGCGTAAATGCGCTAATTTTGTATTCAATAAGGAAGATGTACAATGTCTTGAATGCATTTGTTTTAACAGTAATTCACATTTTAAGAGGTAGTTGAACTTCTTACTATGATATCGAATATCATTGTCACAATGTAATTGCCATTTTATAAAAAAAATTGGTTGAAGAATTATCGAAGTTGGAAGATATTATCTTTATAAATGAACGCCGAATGCGTTTGATGCAAGTCCTGACTGTATTTGGCGAATGTTAACTTAGCAAATACACAAAGTTGTTGTGATCTGTAAAAATGAAAAAAATATCTTATAATTCTGCCGTTAGGTTCGTACATGCTTACAGTACATACAATTACAAAACGTTTATCATTGTAAAAAATGAACGAAATACACCGTATCAGTGAATTAACATTTTATTCTATGCCGCCCTGACGGTTATGAAACTTTCCTAATAATGCCATTGAATACTATACTGCGCTCTCGTTTAAAAACATTCACTTAGCTCTCGTGCCGCTCCGCCCGTCTAGCTATGCTTACGCCCGATTCTGCTCTTTTCTCGCATTTGTCCCATTTTGGTCCTGTTCTTATCCGCATCCGTTTTGTCGCTCTAAGAATTCAGTGCAAAATTTAGCAAGGTCTGCCTGAAGTCCGAATACTTCGGCTGTGTGAATTTCGGTCCAGTAGTTTGGGTTCCATGAAGTGTGCAAAAAAGTGTTGCCATAGCCAAAATCCAATTAGATAAACATCTAAACTGTCAAAATTTCGTTGAAACCGAAAAGTTTTCTGATGAGTGTTACCATAAGTGAATTTCATTAAATGACTTAAGCAGACCTGCGTTGGGTCTTAATACGAAAACTATGTAAATTTCATCAAAAATGAGTTGTTTACAACGAATGCACAATTCACAAATAAGTTATATTTGGACAAAAATTGTTCTTCGACAGTGTTCTGTACTCGAATAGGGCGCAAAAATTAATCACTTATAAGTCAGATCAGGACCAATTACACAAATTGTGTGAAATTTGGCGAATTCGGCTGTGCGGTTTGTTCTGCACTACACTTACAGAATTTTGTCGGTTTTTGACAAAAAAGTTTTGATATATATATATAAATTTTGCCAAATTTGGTGCAAACTGAAGTGTCATGAAAATCCCATTACACGTTTTCCAGTTGTAATTCATTGTAATTTCGGAAAACGTAAATTGAATTCAGATTAGTCAATTCAATTTCAGAAAAGGTAAATTGTAATTGAGATTGTATGAAAATTCTTATGTCGTAAGAATGGGAAAAAACCTATAACGACAAAAAGTCGCACTAGATATGGTTGGAGCATAAGATGAGGCCTTTAGATCCAAACTCCTATAGCGATTTGTCAACGAACGAATAGAAGCTTTCGTTCATAATTCCTTTCAAAGTTATGTGTGGACATTAGCTAATGGATGAGACTTGAATTTAATAAAATCTATTAAACAGTCTAATTATTTCGCAAAATAATTACGATAATTAATTGGCTTGATTTATTCCATACTTAATTTTTGAAATGCCTTAAAACGGAAGAATCCAAAAATTTTAATTTTCTTTGAAATTTCCATGACACAAAGATTTTAATTTGAAACAAACAAACATTAAAAAAGGTGAATAGCTTATCTCGACATTAAAAAAAACAGTTAAATAATTTAAGATAAGATTTTTAAAACGCCCACAAACTGACCCACTTTTATCAAAACACAATTGTGTTCTCCTTACGATTAAGTCACAAGAAACCACAAAAAAAAAAAAACAAAACAAAACAAAATTGATTCATCGAACTCAAATGGCGACCATTAAAAAAAGTTTCAAAATTAAAAATTTTTAAGAAAATAAAAATATTATGAAAGAAGACCTTGAAAACTCCAAAAACAATAATTTTATATTAAAAGAAAACAAACCAATTTATGCTCGAAATTTTCTTAAAAAAAAAAAATGCTTTATATTTTCCCAAAAATTTAACAAAAAAAAAAACTAAAAGATTTACAAAAAACTAATTTAGAAACAAACGCCTAAAAATATATTAATTTTTTTCTGATAATACATTAAAAAAACAAATCTTATAAATTTTCCATAATTTTTATAGCATTTATTTATTAGTATTTATTGAAGAGGAGCGAATCCAAATTGCGGATTGTATGGGACATAAAGTCTTCCATCAGCTGCGACAATGGAATTAATTGGAGCGACCTGTGGTTGTACTGGTGGTGGTGGTACTGGTTCAACTGGTTGCACTGGAGCGACTGGCGCAACAGCAGCTACTGGAGCTACGGGTGCCACTGGTGCTACGGGTGCTAATGGCCTGAATGGGAAGTATCCTGGATAAAGATGTGCAAGTTCTGGTGGAATTTGATATGGATAAAGTGGTGCAAGGTGTGCTGGTGGAAGATACCCATCGAACGGTGTTGTAAAGAATTTATTTAATGGTGGTACTGCTAATCCGTTTATTGTAAACGGTTTAGCTGTTACTACACCAAGGATAATTGTGAAGATAGCCTGAAAAAATGGAAATTAAATTATTTTCAATTCACAGGAAAAATAATAATAATAATGAAGTTAATTTGAAATAAAATTTGTTTCTTATTTATTATTCTTGTTCCCTTTTTTTCTTGTCCGAATTCTGGTCACCCATCCACAATTGGACATTTCGAGCCGAAAGATAATTTTCCAACGAATTTATAACCAAAAAACTTTTATTAATTAAATTCGTAACGGATTTCTCTAGTTTTAAATAAATTTTCTACTTTAATCACTTTCAAAATTAACACCAAAAATTCTTCTAAATTAATATTAATTAAGTTCATAATTAATTCACTTACAATTATTGAACGCATGATGGTAAGTTATTTATAGTTTTCTTTTAAAAACTTCCCCCAAAAATCGATGTGGAACAGTTAAGTGAAGATCTAAGACTGACTGATAAGATGATAAGAAATTCTTGTATGCCGTTTTTATATTAAATTTAGCAAAGTTCTGTTTCTGCCATCTTTTTCTTTTTTATACGAAATTCGGAATCGCTTTTATTCGTGTATTTACACAAAAACTTAAGTGAACAAAAAAAACTTAAAAGTTTAATGTTTTAAAAAAGTTATTTATTTTAAAGTTGTTAAAATAAAAATTCTTAAAATGGTACAAATCTACAGTCTATAATAATTTGATTAAAATAAATAATTTCTTAAATTACATTCTTTCGAATTTTCAATTTTCAATTTTAAAAGATTTATTGGTGAATTATTCAAGTTGGAGTTTTTTAATTTAATAAGAGTACGTGGTCGAAAAAATTTCAATTATCCTACTTAATTCCATGGGGTTCAGTATTTTCCTGTTATTAATTATTTTAACAGTCACGTCTGCGTTCCTTTAGATATTATTCACGCTGGTGACATTTAAAAGTTTGTCCAAATTAATCAAGTTGTCGTATTATTGAGTCCAAATTTTTTGAGTACTATAAATTCAAGTCATTGAGCGATTCATGCCTATTCTGGCCATTAGTAAATATGGTGTGAGTCGCGAAATGAATTATATGACTTTCAAAATAGGGCCTGAATATAAATATAAGGTGATCCAATTTGAGTTTCCTATGTTGGCAGTCAAATGTCAGTTTGCAACAACACATTTACGACATGGATCGCTTAACCACCGCTCAACGTGTTAAAATTGTTCAATTGTTCTAACGAAATATCAATTCTGATTTTTCAAAGAAAATCCTCTTCTCTAATGAGGTACATTTCCATCTCTCTGGGTGTGTTAATAAGCAAAATTGCCGAGATGAAAATCCTCATGAGATTCACGAGATAACATTACATGGCCAAAAAGTGACCGCTTGGTGCGGATTGTGGTCAGGCGGCGTTATTGGGTCCTAATTTCTTGAAAACGATCAGTATCAGACTGTAACAGTCAATGGTGATATAGGCGCATGATAACCGATTATTTGTGGCGCTAAATCGAAGGTATTGATGTGGAAGACATGTGGTTCCAACACAGCACACAGCGGATGCAACGTTGGATGTTTTTGCATGAAAAGTTCCCAGGTCGCATTATCTCACGTTTTGCTGGCGTCAACCTGCCTCCAAGATCATGCGATTTAACGCCGTTAGATTCCTTTTTGTGTGGTTACGTTAAAAGTCGTATCTACGCCAACAAACCTGAAACATTAGAGCACCTAAAAAACAACATCCGCAAGTTATTGCCGAGATTCCGCCCGAAATTTACGAAAAAGTCATCGAAAATTCGCTCGAAAGGATCGGCTGCTGCAGAAAGACCGGAGGCGGTCATTTAATTGATATTATTTTTCATAATTAATGAAATACATAACATTTGTGATTAACAAAATAAAATAAGTATATTTCGTTAAATTCGTGTGTTTTATTTTGGTTTAAAGTTGGGTCACCCTTTATTAAATTGACATTAGCATTTTGGTCATGACTACAAAAATTTGAACAGCAAAATATGGTCATCCTGACAGATTGTGTCACTAAAGTCAAGAAGATGAAAATTAATACGAAGAATGAATGTTACAGTTTTGAAATGAAGTTGTGCCAGCCAATTTAGCCTTCTTTATATCCCGAATTTCTGTCTGATAATGAAGTGTAAACTAATTTGCGATTTTTTTCATTCAAGGTTTTTTTTATACGAAACTAGAGTCCTTCTCAAATATCAGAGAGTTTTATTCGCTTGATAAATATCAGTTATAAACAAGGCATAAGATGGCGTTAATCCGTTTACATTATCTGGACCCTCATAGTGGCATCAACAAATCTTTATAATTGATGTTATACATATCTAACATACTATTTCAGTTAAATCAAGCTATAGTGCGCAAATTACTATAGGAAGTTCTATACATATCGATCAAATTATTTCATACAACAATTTATGATTTATTTTGTACAAAAATTTCGAAGTTTTGTCCGAGCACCCAAAGTTATGCTCCAAATTTCATACAAAAAAATCCGAATTCTGTTCGGCAGCTACGCGAAGTTGTAATCGGATTCAATTGATATTTGGACACAATTGTCCCTTCATTGAAAAAGTGTCTCATGCCCAATTTCATAAATAACCTTACAATACCCTGTAATGTAAAAATACAAAAAACCGAACTTTTGTTCGGCGGCTAACCGAAGTTTTAGTCCGATCAAACCCAACTTCTGATAGAATGGTTCTCATGAGGAAAAAAACCGCTCTTACTAATTTTCATGGAAATTGCTTCAAAAATACGGCCGCAATCTTGTACACGACAGACAGATCGACAGACCGACAGACCGACAGACCGACAGACCGACAGACCGACAGACCGACAGACCGACAGACAAACAGACAGACAGACGAAAGACAGACAGACGACAGACAGACATTGGATAAAAATGATTGCCAATGATTTAGAATCTTATAAAACGTGGAGATATTTTTTTCGATCATGATTCCAGTAACTTATATACTTCGTATAGAAGTTAAAAATTTCAAGTTAAAGGATGTGTTTGTAGAGCCAATTAAGGTGGACAGTTGAAGTATGATATATGTAGTGTGGTTTATATTGATGCGAAGTTTAATAATTTGTTTGTTTTACGTTTTTTTTTTATTTTAATTAAAATTTTTGACGTAATTAAAAGAAATTCTGTTTTTAATAATTAATATTTGAACAAATTTTTTGAAATAAAAAAAAAATTAGTAATTTTACTGCGCAACGAAAAAAAAAAACACAAAATTTGTTCTTCTAAATATTAAAAAGTATATTTTTATTGATTTAAGTAATATCGTGTCTTTTTGGGCCTCCCAACAACACACGAAATTCAATATATTTTGGCCTTGTTTTTTTTTTTTTGTTTCACAAATATTATTCCAACTGTTAAGATTTTTCAAAAAAATCGCTATTAATTAAACTTTTATGAAGAAAAAAATGAAGAAAATTTTTTTGACCGAAATGAAATTCAAAAGGAAAATATAACAAAATTTTATTGAAATTAGTAAAATTAAAGAACTTCAATGTTTTTTCTTTTCAAACTACTATATTTAGCGGAAGGTAGTAGTTTTTTATTTTTATTGACTTTTATATTCAAATAGGTGTATTTTTTTTTCGTTCAAATACTTTTTTTTCTATAAAATTTTGTCGAATATTTAAACAATTGGCGCAGAGTTTTTCATAATTTACTTAAAAACAATTAAAATTAAAATTAAATTAAATTCAAAAGAAAAAAAATGAACATAATAGAATTTTTGTACAATTATTTGAGAAAGGAATAAAATTAAATAAAATACGTGTTGTTTACAAAATATTGTTTAAAAACTGTTTTTAAACAATATTCTTTTGAATTATTTTCGAAATTAACAGATTCGCCTAAATGTATGTTAAAATTTTATTATCTTTTTGAAATGGAAGTTTTCATATAGCTTTCTCTATATTTAAGAGGTACACATTTTATTATTTTTATATGTGAGGACAATGATAACACATTTCTATAGTGAAGAGTAGTTCCAAATGCCAGTTAGCTCCTAGGGCGTATTTTTCAAAATTCAATACATTTGACCCATAATTTTGGTCAACACAAGTAAAGTATTTTTAGGGTACAATAAGTTTAGGTTATTTCGACGCTCAGTGGCGTTTTTTCAGGTGTTCTAGTCGTACGCCTAACAACTAAAGAAAAGTAAATGTAGAACCTTAGTGTTTCTAAGAAACTAATTATACGATTTAATGATTTGGTATTACATTTCAGCGAAGCAGTGGAGAAGGAAATAGTTGTAGGAGAAAAGAAGCGTGTTCATAAAGTTTGTTTAATGTACTTAATAAACTGATACACTGATTTGAAGAAATCTACACGATACTACTATACTAGGTACTATACAATTAAATTGAGCAACTGACGTCCCTCCTAAGCAGAAATTTTGTTAACATTTAAGTGGGAATTTCGATAATTTAATGTAATTCCCTGCCGAAGGACCAGCTAGCCGAGAGTCCGATATGCGGAGCCTGCCTGGAGAAAAATGAGTCAGCAGAACATTTTTTGTGTTAGTGCCCGGCCCTTTCTAGAATGAGACTTGCCACACTGGGTGCGTGCACTCTGAGTAAGGGAGGGGTTAGCTAACTTTTACCTAACTACTTCGCTGACCTTCATTAGAAGAATAAACCGATTCAGGAAGAAGACCTAGCCTCTCAATCAAGGAGGAGATACAATGGTCCAGCAAGGCCTATATGCTAAGGCTCGCAATTGTGCGAACCCTCCAATACAATACAATTTCCTGCCTTAATTTTTACGGCATTGGTTAAAAATACATTGTTAAAACATTGTTTTTAAGTAAATGGTGACGAATTTTACGTAGAATCTAGGTAAAGACAGGTCATGCTTATTTACTCGTATGCATTATTATTTTATTTTAGAATCTTATTCTAAAATTCCAAATGATTTTCACAAATTATTTTTATCATAGAAAATATGGCGGAATTTCGATGTTCGGCCTAAAAGTTAATTTTTCTACTTTTGAACTAACTGTATTAAGTCATTTTTACCCATTATATCTATTTAATTCGAACTTTAGTTTGCATAACTATAGGCGAAATCTACATGCACACAGAAAAACTTTACTAATTTTCGTTTTTAAATTACACGAGAAACATAAAATCTGTTTAATATTTTCAGATAATTCTCAAAATTAGATAATCTTTTCAGAAACAATATTTTTTCTTCTTCAATTTTTGAATTCAAGAATAACAAATATTGAAATTATGATTTTTTTCCGAAAATACCATATACGTAAAGTTAAGAACTTTATTTCTAAAAATGTTAATAACAAATTGCCAATTTTGCAACAAATTGTTATTTGTTGTAAAAAGGCTTTTAAAAATAGTGTTGCGTGCTACCCCTCTGGTTCGAATGTTATAGAATGATAACACTTTTTATTTATGTGAATTCGGTGTATAAACTTCATTTGCAATTATTTCTGCGGTAACAGTTAGTCTTAAAAATATTTGTCTATCAATAATTAATTATTACAAAATTAATTTATCACAGATTATTTATAATATATAGTACAATCAGTATATCCAATAATTTATCACAATTCTTACTTTTAGAAGCAAAGTTACTGCTCTGCGCTAGACTTTAACATTTGAAACATACAATTTGACTTTTCGATTAGAACTGATTCAGTACTCGATTCTTGCCTGGTATTTATATTCTAATGACAGTGTTTGAAGAATCGTCTACAAAATGTTCTATTGTTTTGACAGAATCATTTCCAATTCGTGGAAATATCGAAATTGTTAGTCGGTCGTGTTAAATGAAATAAGTGTAGTGTTTTCTAGAAATATTCTAATTTCTTTTTTTTAAATAAAAGAAATAGAATGTTTCTCGCAATTTCTAGTGCAATAGTTTATAGTCACTTCTTTTTTATTTAACTCCAGTGATATTTTTTTCAGCAATTTTTTGGGGTGTAGGCATTATATGAAATTTGTATTTTAGTTGATGAAGTGGCGTAATCATCCGTTTCAAGTTACAAGAGTACACCAACCAATATGAAGACAAAATATAGGGTTATACAAAGGAACTTCAACTTAAACAGGTAAACCTGATTTTAGAATAGGTAAAACCAATTTTCTTTTCACTTGGGCTTAATAGAAAAGTCAAGAGTACAGATTGTTCCGGAGTTCAAATCTTGTTTGCGGTAGTTTCACATTTTTTAATTCTTTCAGTTTAAATTAGAATGGAAAAATAAATATAAATACGGACTACACTAACTTTTGGATAAATGCAGATATTCTGCAAATTTTACAATACGCTTTAATTACATTCCAAAAGGGTTTTCAAAGCCGTACGATTTCATCACGCAAAGATATTTTGTATATATTGCTAAGAAACACATACGAATTAATGTAACTTAATAAATAAATAAACTTTTTAGTTTTGACAGCAAAAAAATTAGTGGTAATAATAATTGTTTAGTTATATCACATAAATTATTTATTTTCTTAGTTCTTACAACTAAAATTTTACCTTTTTCAGTTGTCAGTTGCCACATAATATATTTTGGTGTAGGATGTGTACTGGCTGCGGTGAAATAAATCAGCATATTGGATCTATTCTGTAATAAACCTGTTCAACAAAATTTTGGATTACATAAAACTACAAATAGCGTGTGTTCCGTCCAAAATTCAAATATCAAATTTATGTAGTCTAACAGCGTATGTACACAGAAAGAAAGCTGGCGGTGTGATTTGTAATTTATAATTTGGATGAGTTTTCGTAAAATGTTTCATGGGCAGAAAATGTACCAATTAGTACACAATAAGAAATATGTACATTAATTATTTAACTAACAATACTTTTAGTATGATAACAACTTTTGAATTGATAATAATATTTTTAACTATGTTAGGAGTTTAAGGACTTATGCCTTAGACATACTACACACTTTAATCCAGTGGATTATTTTTTAATCGAGAATTGCGACACATTCTGTTTTTCTGGATTAAAATTCATTCTCAATTAATTTTTGACATTTCTCAAAGCTTTCTATAAAATCTTTTTGTGGTTAGGAAATTTTGGAAATAAAAAGAAATTATTTATGAATATGCGAACATCTAAAATCTAAAAGAAAAAATTTAAAAATATTATATTTTTTTAAAAAAAAAGAATCATTTCCTTGAAAATACAAAAAATTAGAACCGCCAAATTAAAATCTATTATTTTGTTCTGTGTCTTCTTCTTATTTTCTCTAAATATGAGCGGTATTACCAGATTTAAAAGCTAAAGCTTTAAAGCTTTATTCAATAATTGAGATCAAAATACTCAGTTAAATATCCTCAATAATTGAGAAAATCTGGTCCATTATCGAATTTTAATCGAGAATCGTGAGATAATCGAGATTATCGCTGCTAATATGTCTTTAGTATTAAATATATTTGTTAAATATAGCACTTCAAAATAATATATTTTAATGGGCGAAATGTTTTTTTTTATTCCGAAGATATCATGGGACATCGGATAGCCGACACAATTTTTTTTCTGTGTCTAAAAGTATAAAACTATTAAAATAAAATTTCTTATACTACTAGATTAACTAATGGTCGCTTATTATCCAAATAATCACAGTCGAATGAAAAATCATAGACAATAAGAATGTTGTGTGTCTTGCAACATATATCTTTAAACATATTGTATCTCGCAAAATGGATCCTACAAGTGTCTTATCAAATGTAAATGTAAAACATATAGTAACGTAAAATCGGCCTATAGCCAATTTTTTGATGCCCTATGTTAGAAATGTGACTCGTAGTTAACAAATCTATAGTTCAATGAATTAACTCTGAGAAAGAACTTCAAAACTGCTAATATTTCAAGTTTTTTTCCCCATAACTTCGGTTAGTCTTTTTCAAATTCGGTCAAATTCACAAGTAGGCTGGGGTCTAATAGCGAAAACAAATTCTGCAAATTTTATTGAAATCGGCATATAAGTCTTTTAATTTAAAATACATCGGAAAAACTTTATGAACAGGCTTATTTTCCCCTACGATTATTTCTTTCTACACTATTCTTAAACCGATTTCACTGAAATTTACCTATTTATGTATTCAATCCATATGAATAATCTAATCAAAATTGTTCCAAAAATCTTCAATCAAATCCGAAAAACTATAAGCAAAAAAACAACAAAATGTTCAGGTCAGCCTGGTTTCTCTTTAATAACTTCGTTCCCCCTAGGTCGATTTTGGTGAAATGCAATACCAAACCAAGTTAGGGAATAACCAACTCACATTGTAAATTTGATCAAAATCAGATAACTCAAAAACGCGTTATCTGATTTTGATAAAAAAAAAATCGATATAACTATTGACTCTCTACACAAGCATACCCTTGAAGCCTTTCTACGATGATTATTTCGATGTGTTACAAACGTTACCCTCTGGTAATACCTACCATAGGGCATAATAATTCAGATTAATTTTTCTTCAAATTTATATTCTTTATTGCGTTTTTCGTTCAATGAATAATAATAATTTTTCCAAGCGCATTATTAGAACACTAAAACAGACCCAACGAAACTTATCTTTCTACTCATCGTGCTCTGTTAATTCTAAGTTCTTCTAAGTTTTCGTACCGTGTACCAAATCTTAATTGACCTAAACTTGTATTCGAATCTGAACACTTTTACATGCATCTACAATAAATAAAATTCAAATTTTTTACGCCACCTTCGTGATCATGTAATCTCAACAAACCATCAATGAAATTTCATAACAACATCAGACAATAACATTTCATATGTGTTTGCATTTAACAATATTACATAATTACGGGAAAACCCGTAAAACTACATACACCCAACATATAGAGACAGACGAATCGACCCCTTCCTCACTTTGGAAGCTTCCAATTGATTCATTTTCATTGCGATGTCAACAAAAATTCAATGGTGTGAACTAAATACTGTGCTGAAAGGAAAGTAAATAAATCTCAGTACTTTACTTTTTTATATCTGCCTTTTTCAAAGGAAAAGTGAAGGGATAGCTATTTGTCTATGTCCAAAAAGATAAGTAGTTCAAGCGGTTTCGGAAATTCCTAAAATTGTTTTTGAAAATCATTTGAATAATACAATTTTTACTCTATTTTTACGCGTTAACATTATTAATTTCTTTTTGTTTTGCATATCGTGAAATCATAATTACGCGGCGCTTCAACTTGATTTTGTTTGTGTTTCGGATTAATAAATTTTTTTTTTTAAATAACCAATGTCGAAATAAAAAAGTTATGACCATGAAATTGGACATTGGCATTTGGGAATTCCCTACGTTCATTTTTTGTTATGCAATTTTGGGTCTGAATTCCATGATATTTTATTTTTATAGTATTGCATTTACATATAATGAAGCCCTTGATGTTTCGAAATATATAATTGTTTCAAATTTATTGGCCTGGGAAAGAAAGATGTTGGATCTTCTGCAATTTTGAAGTAATTTTAAGACAATTAATCAAAGACCAAATCGGTGGATCACAGTCTACGATTGGGATTTTCATATGTAAAACATTTATGTATTTCTCCTAAGAAAATATTATTTGATTTCTGAGTCTATTTGGAGAATGTTTAAAATCTTGCAAATTATTCAAGAACAGTTAATCTAATCTAGTAGCAAAGTCGAGAACTCTATACCAATAAAAATAGGCTTCACCTTTTTAGTAAAAGACGAAGTTTCCATCAATATAACTTATTTTATTTTAAAAAATTTACTTTTTAACAAAAAAAATGGCAGTCTTATATATGTATATTTATATGTGTTCCAATGAAATATGGAAAATAGCTGGTCATCGGGATTTTTCTTCGGATAAAATGTTACTTCTTAACGATTCCATTGTATCCACCTCCATATCCAGGATAGCCTCCGTATCCTCCTCCATACCCGCCTCCATAACCTCCTTGATTACCATAGCCTCCGCCATAGCCTCCGCCATAGCCAGGATATCCACCTCCATGGCCGCCATAATTTCCGAAACCTCCAAATCCGCCTTGTCCTCCCGGATATCCTTGATTACCATAACCTCCGCCATAATTAGGATATCCACCCCCATGCCCGCCGTAATTTCCGAACCCACCAAGTCCCCCTTGTCCTCCCGGATATCCTTGACTGCCATAATAACCTCCACCATAACCAGGGTATCCACCGTAACCCCCTCCGAATCCGCCACCATAACCTGGTCTAGCTCCACCATATCCACCTGCTGGAATCAAGCCATATTTTCCCCCTTGGGCTAAGGCACTAGTGGCTAGCATTACCATCAGGAACATTAAAATGCACTAATTTTGGAAATAATAATTCCATTAAAATCGATAAAAAATAAAAAATTAAAAACTTACGATTTTCTTCATTCTTTTAGATTGTTTTCCAAGAACTTGTTTACAGATTGATGAATAAACTCAAACTAACTATTATCCCACTGAAATTGACCTCTTTTATAGAAAGTTTCTTTTCTTTTGATTTAAAGTGTTAACATTCGTGTAGAACCCTCCCAAAAAATTATTTAATTATTTCTGTTCTCATATTTATGAGAGTTTTCTCAGGTTTATACAATCCAGACGCTTAAAGAAAAGACGGAAATCATACCAGAAAACCATAATACATACGGTATTCCGGTCTATTGCACCGAATTCTGCAAGCGGCGGACAACCAACTTGTTCATTATGAATTTGCGGAGGCGATTCCGCTAAGGCTATTGCATTTACTGATGCGTCACTTTGAAGTGTATCGAACACCTTGGGTTAGGTCAAGGAAATTAAACAAAACGTATTTTATATTATGTGTGTTTTTTCAAAACATATTGTATTAAGTCATATTCATAATATTTACTTTCTCTATATCAAAGTTTAAATGCGAATAAAGCGAAATTTTAAAGTTAATTCTTAGTTTAAATTTTGTAAAAATTTTTTCGCCCTTAATAATTGCTTATTTGCTTTTAATAAGAGCTCTGCAGTAGTTCAGCTTCGTTGCTTGTAGTTGCCAATTGCAATAAATTTGAAAGAGATTTATGTGTCAGTGAGTATTTGTGCTTTTCATCCAAAATGTTTATTGCAATCTCAATCTGTCTGGACATTATAAACTTTTAAGTTCAATTGTATCCAGGCAAAGCCAGTTCCAATAACTTTAACTTTCCTAGGAATTACCTGTTCCGCATTACAAGAAACAACTGCACATTCATTTATAATACTAATGCCCCGTTTTACAGTGAACGTTTAAATTTAAGTTTATGTAACCCAGGTACCCCGATTAAATTCCTAGGTTAACCAGAATGCGTTTTAAAGTCCATTTTTATTTTTCGTTTACCTAATCTGAAAATGGCAAGTTATTGTGAATAATTTTCCTTTATTTACTACTTTGATTGAAAATTTTGATGTTCAAAACAAAAACGAAGGAAAAAAAACGAGACACGAAATAAAAATTGAATATTTGAAGGAATTATGAATTACCATAAAATCAAAGTTGAAAAGGAAAATAATTTATAATCGAAAAAAATGTAATAAGCATGTTTTCTTCTAATATAAATATTATCGAAAAATTGGTTATTGGAAGATTTCACATTGATGTGTTTTCTTCAACAGGTTGCCATAATTGCTCCACGTTTATTTTAAAATATTAAACTTTTTCCCTTTTTTGTTAAATGTTGAATTTTAGATAAAATACGTACTAAATAAGAACTAAATATTAAAAACCCTTCTTTTTAAAATCTAAATTTCAATGCATTTACATTTGAATTATTTTTGACATTTATTTTATTTTACTTTCCTGTATTTTGATTGGTTAACCGAAAAAAAATTCGTTTAAACTGTGTAAATCGGCCGATTAAGTAAAACTGAATTTTAACCGGGCTACACAGATTAAACTCGAACTGTAAAACCCATAATTTATTAACTCTAAAGTTAAACGTTTATAATAATTTAAGGGTTAACTGTAAAATCGGGCATTAATAAATCATAATACTTTGCTTTGTTGGCACGTTTTGTTGAACTTTTCCATGATCATTTTGCATAATTTTATAAATATTACTGAATTTCATTGATACAGCACTCAATTTCCTCCTTCAAAGTGTGGGTGGTCGTGGGCTTGTTAGCATAAACCTTAGACTTCAAAAAATCCCAAAGGATAAAGTCCAACGCCGTTAAATCGCCTGATCCGGGCGGCCAATTCTGATCACCAAAATGCGAAATTACACTGTCAAAATATTCTTACACAATGAAAACGCGTTGTTTCTTCGTGTAGAGCTCCATTTTTAATAATCCTGAACTGTCAGCTGTCGCGCTGTCTTTTTCGTTCGTTCGAAACACTTTACCGCACAAATGACGCAAAATCGAAATCTTACGTGATTTTGGGGCACCTTTAATTATGATTAGAAAATCGCAATGTTGCTAACAGTATTTTGATGGTTGGAGTAGAATGCCTTAAGTTGTTATGCCAACAAGTTGAAGTGCGAAAGATTGATTTAAAAAAACACAGCATCACACATCAAAAACCGAAGTAAATACGACCGTAATTTTACAATATATGGGTAAATATATCAAATTGTAGCCGATGACCTAATTGCAAAAAAATCTTGCTAATAGCAATAATGAAAACAAATTGAAATACGTATAATTAACATTTGAGAATAAATGTTTGTTTTTTTGAACGCTTAAAATAAACCAATAAAATGTCAACAATAAAAGTTGGCACGCAAAGGAATAATATTGCTTAGAGCCGAGGAACAACTAAAACCAGTTGGACAATACACTCAACGCCTGATTGTTTTTCAACATACAATACTTTTCATTAAAGATAATGGAATGAGTTTTCATAGGACTGTGACTCATTTTTCTGCAATCTTTGTTTCTGACAAAATAGCAAATATTAAGTCGTCGGAAAAACTACACTCCTATAATGAATTTTCTTCTTCTCTTCTAGAATTGAACACAGACTAAGTCAAGACTTGAAAATAAAATTTCGAACTGTTTACAAGTATAGAACAAGTTGGTTTTGAACGTATCTTTATATTATATTACATTTTGTTTTCCAAAAATGTTTAACAATTGTAATTATTAATACCCAAAAATGGCGTCTAGGTCAATTTGATTATAAAGTGTCCAATTCTAAAAGAATGAATAATAAAATGCGATTTTCTCAATTCTCAAGGATCATATCCAAATAATTTGTGATTTTCCGAAGGTTGGGGAAAAAATGCCCGATCATTTTATACCATAGTTTCTTAGCCGAGTCATAATTTATATTATAATATAGCTTAAAAGAAATATTAAAAATAAAACTTATTATTATATTATTTTAATAATTAATTAATTAAAAAAAAATAATAAAATTTTCTTAATGAAAGTTCCTTTTTTTTCTTTTCTTTTGTAGAAACTGGCTTTCCTTGAACGACATTTTCAGTATTTTTTAAGTGTAAAGTTGGATTTAAAAATTGTAAAATATTACAAATCAATAAGAAATCTACCTTTTTCTTACTGTTTTTTTTTTTTTTTAAATAAAATTGGAAATCCCGATGAAAGTAGATCGAAACGTTTTTTTGCTTATGCTCAAGTAGACCAAATCTTATCGTCGTTAAATTAAAGTTCGTAAAATAATTGCAAAATAAAATTAAAATAATTTATAATAATTTTTTTATTTTCATTGTAATAATATGTCTCAAGATTTGATTACATAAAAGTATACGATTACGTAACGGGGGGAACCCATTAAAACAGAAGTGCAGGGTGATTGATAATTACAAAGTATATTTCTAGGTGCAAGTATATTCAAGTAATGTTTAAAATACTAGTTTAGTGGTGTATATTTATTCAGGGGTGACACAACATTCATGTGGTGCCCATTCCATATCCATGGAAAGAGATATATAGTATAAAAACAACAATAATAAAGAAAAAAATATAATTCAACACATGTCACTCCAGTTGAATTTTTTCGCCTTTTGTTTGTCGAAGTTGGCAACACAATCTTAACATCATTCATTGCTCAGGGCTATCTCATATTGAATTGACTGAATTGCCAATTTTATAAACCGTTCTAAACTGAGCCATGATCAAATATAAATTTTAATTACTTTGAATATTGACAAATTTGTTTCACCACTTACCAATTGGACCGAAAATTGTTTGAATTGCCAACATTCTAAAATATTCCAAATTATTTTGAAGTGCCTAAAAGATGTTTTGGGCAATCTGGGCAAAAAGAATTTTGCAATAAATTTAATAATTATTACAATGAACTTATTGTATTTTATGGAACATTAAAATTATTTCCAATTTTAGATGATTGTATACTCTAGCTGATTATCTAGCTTCACCTATATGGGTTTACTGACAAGTTACATCTTATACAAGTACAGAAGCTGATATTTGGTTTGAGACTGAACTTTAGAGATAATTTTTGGCCAAATAGGACCACATGCTACTAAAATCGTATATTAGTTAATATCTCGCTCTGGATAATTGGCATATAGATAAACGACCGAGTAATTAATAGGTGAGTTCGATAACAGTGTAATCTTAGGCTGGACTCACAATTTTTTTGAAATCATTTTCTGCGATCAGAACTTAAAAACATATAGAAACTTAAAACCGGTTATAGACCGACTATCAGTCAGCCTATAGCTGAATGAAATGAAAAATCATAAAAAACGGCAAAACTTTTTGGGTACCCTGGTTTTTGTCTAATAGTTTTGCTCCCCCCTCAGTGAATTTTATTAAAATGTCACATCAAGTCGTAAATTTCATCAAAATCGGATAACGCGGTTATCTTGTACACGATCGGACGGATATGCATAAATCGATATAACTTTTGAATCTCTACACATCTATACGGTATGGTTGTGTAGAGATTCAAAAGTTAGGGTATAGTTTATACCCTTGAAATCCTTCTACGATGATTATGCGTTGCAAATGTAGTGACAAAGCTAATATATCCTCTCGTAGTACCTACCATAAGGCATAACAATACCTTGGTTGTCAGAAAATACTTTTTACCGTAAATGTCAGCAAATATTGTTAGTTCGTTTAAGACTGCATTAAATCTAGCAGCTTGAGAAACGCTTCATTACACAACAGCAGTATTTTCCATAAATGCTTCTTTAATTTCAGGCTTAAAAAAATGTTATTAAAATTATAATATAATTTTTGAAACACCCTTTTATATGCTTGCCGAGAGTGGTTCTATTGTCAACATTAATATTTTTCCTGCGACAATAACAATTCCGACAACAAAAAATATTTTTTATTTATTTTCTGAACTATTTGCGATGGAATTTGGAATTTTTGTTTGTTTTTTTAAATAAAATACCTGAACCAATAAAAAAAAAATAATGAAACTTTAAAAAATACTGTTTTTGAAGAAATTCATGAGAACTTTTCTATTAAAGACAACTTTTTTGGGCAATTTTCAAATGTTTAAATTTTTTTTTTTTATAATTTTTGAAAACTAAAAAACTTTCAAAATACGAAAATATGAAAAATTCGTGTTCAAAGTTAATTATGTCCAATTTATCAGAATGAGTTAATTTTAATCAAATTATTACAAAATCATGAAATCTTCTACAACAACTTCAGCGTCAACACGAACTCTTATCATATGAAATCCGTTAAATTTCGTTTCAAATGGAACATTTTTGAATTCAATTTTGAAACTGAATTTAAATTCCAACATTCAGTTTTAATTCACGATATTTGAACTCAACCATGCAAATCCGTAAATGAATTTCCTTCCTCAATTTTGCAAAAACACTGAACTTGACTAAGTCTGTGACGTCTCTCATGATACTTTTCAAAGTTCACTAAAATCTTAAACAAAAAACTTTGTTTGACCGTGAATTAAATTTTGGTCCCACCTGAAAATAATTATGATGAACCGAACGTGATTAAATTATTCATATTCCGGATTGCATCTTTGATTTGCGGTTTTTTAAAAATATTCGCCATTTATCCAAAAAATTGGTTGGAAAATTTTTACGTAGGGAAATTCATGACCCTCAAAAATCAAAAAAAAAAAAAAAAAAACCAAACAAATTGAATCAATGTTTTGATCTCAAATAAAACTAAAATATTATGTTTACAGACAACATACCACCTCCAACTTTCCCGCTTAATTTTGTTTAACATTAATTTCAGCATCTTCAAGGTCGTGTTGCTTTGCTTTACCTACAAAAAAATGTCATTCGCTCAGACGAAGCCCCAATCAATGGCTTCACCAAAACTTTACCGAAAAAAAACCTATAAAAGAAGTTTAACTTAAAAATTTGTGAACAGTTTGATTTTGAATTTGGTTGAATGAGGTACATCAAATATTTTAGAAGTCCATAAAAATGCAATCAATAAAGGTAAATCGGGTATAATTAAGGGAATCGTAATAATTATTCAATGTTTTTTTTTTAGATAATGTTTGTTATGTTCGCCATGATTTTGTCTGTTGCGATAGCGCAAAAGGCTCAAGGCAGAACTTTTGGATTACTTAGCGGACTGGGACTTGGACAAAGATTTGGGCCAGGTTATGGCGGATACGGCGGGTACGGAGGATACGGTGGGTACGGTGGATATGGTGGATACGGAGGCGGTTATGAAGGATACGGAGGGGGTTACGGCGGATACCCGGGATATGGATATGGTTACCCTGGTATTGGTGGTATTGGAGGATATCCAGGAGGAATTGGTTATCCGGGATATGGTGGTTATCCTGGTTATGGACACGGTGGTTATGGCGGATATGGTGGATATGGAGGATACGGTGGGTATGGTGGATACGGCGGACTGGGGGGCCTTGGAGGCCTTGGAGGTTTTGGTGGACTTGGTGGATTGGGTTTCCGAAGTGCTGTTAAAAAATAGTTTTAAAAAATGTAGTTTTTAAAGTTTTGGTGCAAATTAAATAGTTAAGTTTCGGACTAAGTGTTATTTATTAGTTTTTAATAATGAACGAAAATGCGTATATTTTTTGGAAATACTTTGTTTCATTTTATAAATAGTTCACGATAATTTATACATACCACATCTAAGTGCACTTCCTTTCGACTAGGCCTAAGGAAAATAGCGTATTAAATCCATTTCTTCCTTTTCAAATTGGTAAGTTCGATTAAATACGTTTCCAAATCACAAAGTGTCATCACTTGAATAAAATAATCGCGTTAAATTTATTACAAGGCTTTTTTTGTGAATAATTTTTTTAAAAAATTTCAAGTAAATTTCTCCCCAAGGTTATAAAGTTTACCGCAAAAATTAATCAATTTTTTTGGAAAATAAAAAAGACTTTAATTTCTTAAATAAAATTATGTACCCGGTACGGCAACTGAAGTGTCCGTCTAATTCAAATCGCTGTCAAATGTAAACCGCATATCTTGCAATACTAAAATTTGACATGAATGTTGCTTGCCAAATTGTCTGTCAGTAGTAAAAAATATTTGTTGGTGAAAAGACGCATTCTTATTTTTATAAATATGTATACATTTTTTTGTTTCAAAATTACATTAGTTTTAAACTAAAAATGGAAAAAAGGATTAAATTATAGAAACTTCTTTTTTCTGTTAGTTTATTTTATTGCTATATTTTTAATAATTAAAATATTACTATTGTAAAACCTAAAATATTAGTAATCAATTCTTATTTACATAATTTGTATGTTTTCTTTTTATTTTTTTTATTAAGAACAAATAATAATTAAATTGAAAATAAAACATAAATGCAATAAAAATTAGAAAGAAGAAGAAATTATCACATTATTATTTCGAAATTAAATTAGAAACATATAGTAACTGAAAATCGGGCTATACCCGATAGGGCTATGCCCTATTGCAGAAATGGAACAGAAAACCTGTCAAAACTATCAATATTTCAAGGTTTTTTCTTCATGAGTTTGTTTCCTCTTTCCAAAATTTCCAGTAATTTGCAGGTAACCTAGACCCTAATAGCAAAAATCGAATCTGCTAATTTTATTCAAATCTGTGTCTTAGTTTTGAAAGTACATAAAAAAAAGTTTATGAACAGGCTCATTTTCTGTTAGAATTATTTCTTCCTCCACTATCTTTGGATCGATTTTAATGAAATTTAACATTGTACCGTCTATTTATGTAGTCAACCAATGTAATTAATTTGAACAAAATTGTTTCACAAATTTTTCAATTAAATCCGAAAAAGCATATAAGAAAACGGCAAAAATGTCTGGTTAACTTGGTTTTCTCTTAATAACTTCCCACCTCTTCGGCCGATTTTGCTGAAATCGAATACCAGATCCAGTTAAGGAATAACCAACTTACATTTTGAATTTTAACAAAATCCGATAACGCGTTTTTAAATTATCTTTAAATTATCATGGACGGACGGACGGACAGACATGCATAAATTGATATAACTTTTGATTCCCTGCACATCCATACCCTTACAACATTTATCCGATGATTATTTCGATGTGCTACACACTTAGTTACAAAACCAATATACCCTCTGGTAGTACCGACCATAGGGCATACAAAATTCTTAGACATCAAAACCATTATTTTGTACTTAAATTCCTAATAGTTTTGACATACCAATAGACAAATGACTTTGCTGACAGAAATCTAATCGAAAGTCAACGATTTTCAGAGATGCAAACCGGTTTCTTTGAACCACTTTGAACCGAACCAAGACCACTGAACCATCGAAATTTTCCGAACAAAAACCAAAACCAAAACCAAACCACTTTTAAAATGATTCGGTTGAACCAAACCAAAACCAAACCAGTTTTAAAATTAATACTTGAACCGAACCATAAACCGAAGTTTTTCTATTGATTTATGGTTCGGTTCAACAGAAAAAATTTGTCCTAAAATTTACATTTTCCTTTTAAAAAACTGAAAAAGTCTACTACATTTTCTTATAAAAACAATGGTTAATCAACATTCAACAGTTTGCCAGTTTTCAAATTTCTTTTTAACGAGTAATCAAACACGACATAGTTTTTCATTTAGTGAAATCATAATTAAAATAAAAACAGAAACAAACACAAGAAGGAAGAATATCCTTAAAATTAAAAGATATAAAATTCATATCTAAATGACAAATGTAAGCAAGTCTGTATATTTTTGAGTTTAATAATAATTTTTTTAGTATTTCCTAAAAGAAAATGTCCGGCAACAAAGATAAAAAATACCCGGTTTTTAAAAAATTTGGTTGTTATTCAATAACAAATAGAAGTAAGTGCAATGAATGCAGTATTGTTATGACAAATAATCACCCAGAAAATTTAATGCGGCATCTTAAAAAAAAGCACTCCGAATCCTACGGCATAATTGACACGAAGCGAACAAATAAAACTGCTGAAAAAATTTTGCCAAGCAAATCTACATTGACTTCCTTCGTTTCTGTCACAACAACTAAGAAAAAAGACATATTTGTTCTGAACCAAAACCAAAACCAAACCAAAACCAAAACCAAAAATTATGCAGTCTTTAAACCAGAACCAAACCAAAACCAAATTTTGAAATATTTAGAAACCAAAACCAAACCAAAAACCAAAAAGAAGGTTTATGCTTAAACCAAAACCGAACCAACTGTAAAAAAGTCTTGGTTTGCATCTCTGACGATTTTATGAAAATGCTTTTAAATTTAAAAAAAGAATTTTTTTTATAATCATTTTGCTAATGCCGGCGCCAACGTTGGACGCTTGATGGTTGGACGCATCGTGTGGCCGATGCGCGAACTAAGTGCTTTTTTTTTTGTTGAAACTACTTTATTTTCCCTATATACTATAATTCAATTTTTATCCTTAAAACTAAAAAGTATAAAAAGTTTTTCTTAAATTCTAAATTAAAAACTAGACTAAAGGCTAACTAAAGCTACTGGGTCTAAGATTAATTCATTTTTTCTTATTTTTAACTCTATTTTTTTTTTTTTAATATTTTTAATAATAAAAATTTTTTTTAAACAATTTTTCTTTTTATGGAGGAAAAGGGATGAAAACCTTCCACCAATTAACTCTTTTTTTTGTCACTTAAATTATTTATAAATAACAAACAAGACAAGACAACATTTACACGAGCACACTGAGTATCACACGTCTCGATGACATTTTCAGGAATTAATATCCCTGTAAGTCGTGCGATACTCCGATGGGAAATAGGGATAAGGGAGGGGTTGGAAATTAATATTTGATCTATTTTAAATCGCAGGTCGGACCTCTATTGAGATCGGTTCTAGAGCCGGTGATACACTGATTTCATTTCCACCAGTATTTACTATGGTATGGATTAAGTCTTTTATCTCGGCAAGAAATATCCGTAGAAAATCTGATCTGGTTCGGTATATCCTTTATATTTCTTGGGTTATAAAGTATCTTTTTATCGTTCGAATGACGATAAACATGATATATCGACGGGATCATATTTCTGTCTTGGATATATCCTTTCTTATCGAGATAAATAAATCGTTCCGGTGGGAAGTATCCAGTTATCCTTGCACTCTCAAAGTATGCGTGATCCACATGATAAGGCAAATATATATTATCATTTTCGTGTACTTGCACGGCTTTGCATATGTGATCACGTATCAGCTTGAGTGTGAAACTATCAAAACGATGTACATTTGCTGTGTTGTACAGGGTTTTACTAGGATAATGGTGTAGGGTTTGTAAATTCCTGAACATACTTAGCGCGGTGCGCAAGCACTTACGTTCGAATACGCGGATTTTCTCCATATAGGATGGAGAGATGTTATACCACACCGGGCATCCGTAAGTAGGTATAGGGCGGATCAGCGATTGATAGCATATTATTTTTACGCGGGTGTTTAGATATTTGGTGTAAAAAAGTTTTCGAATTTTGTGGTAAGCCTTATTAGCACTTTCCAATCTTATGTTCACGTGTTCGTTGAAGTAAAGAAATTGGTCTAGGTGAACACCCAAATATCGAACCACTTTTTTAGTCTCAATTAAATGGTTGTTGAGAGTTTTAATTTGAAATTTTTTATAATTTTTCTTAATATTATTTTGCGCAATATAAAGAGGTGTTCTAAATAAAATGCTTTCGCATTTATTGAAATTAATTTTTAAGTGCTAGTTTTTACTATACTCTTGTACTTCATTGAAATGATGTTGTACTTTTTGTGTTAATATTTGAATTTTTTTATTGTGGCGATATATAACCAAGTCGTCTGCAAAGGCAATGGAATTATTTGGTTTCATTTTTATAAGATCGGACGTGAAAATATTGAATAGTATTGGGGAATTAACAGTGCCTTGTTGCAACCCGTTTTTAATTCTGTAAGTTTGTTCCGATCGTTTATCGCCATCAGTTAGGTAAAATTCCTTTTCTATTATCATTTCATAAATCAGTCTAATTAGGTGTTGTGGATAGACTGAGCAGTTAACTAGTTTGTATATTAAACCTTTCAACCAGACGGTATCGAACGCCTTTTCAAAATCAATCAGACATGCCCCAGTTGCTTCTTGTTTGTTTTTGTAGCAGATTATGGCTGACACAAGTTTTGTCACTGCATGTGTCGTTGAGTGTTTATGTTTGAAACCATACTGGTTATTAGGTATAATATCTCCAGCTTTTGTGAAATGAAGGATTGATTTGTTTATAACTTTCTCATATACTTTACAGATATTCGGCAGTAAACTAATCGGACGATAGTTACTTACTGAACTTAAATCTTTGCCTTTTTTTGGAATTGCAAAAACCTTTGCAGTTTTCCACATTTTTGGAAAGGCACTGGTGTTTAATAAGTTATTAAAAAGCGTACAGTAATCTTTTATAATTGAGACAGGTAAGTGTTTTAGTACGATATTTGGGACGTGATCATTGCCCGAAGATTTTTTGTTATTAAGTGTTCGAAAAATTTCAGTCAATATGTCTGTAGATGTAAAATAATTATTCAAGAATTCATCGGGAATATCGTTCGCTCGAAGCGAAGAAGAGAACTGAAGAATTGTTTGGCTGGAATTTATTGCGCTTTTGTGTTGAGTTATAAAATTTTTCAAGATATTTCCGACCAAACTGTGCATAGAATTTTTTGAATTGAAAGGAATTTCCTTATGAACATCTTGAAGAAAGCAACCTAGAACATTTAATTTATTTAATTTCGAATTTATCAGAATTTTTCCTTCCTCAATCGGAAATTGAGTGACAGAGATTTGAGCATCAAGTATGATGGCTCTATTTAATTGATTGTCCTCTATCGAAAGGTTTTCAATTTCTGATTTTCCTTTTGAGCGGAAAATTCTATTAATATTTGGATACATATTGACTGGATCGCTTGGTGATATATTCTGAATTTTTTTTTTCCAGTAGTCATTAATATTGTTTGTCATATTCTGCTTCAGCAATATTCTGACGTTATTAATAACTGATCTATATCGTTTGACAACTGGGTCTTGGGAGCCATCGTTTAAATATGAATAATTAGCACGAATATGATTTTTCATTTTACTGACAATGTTGTTCTTATACGCAATCAGATTTCTTATTATCCTCGACATATAAGGTTTAACGGAGTCGATATTGTTTGACATTTTTGGTACTGTCTTTTCAATTGTCTCAATAATAACAGAATTGATTTTATCTAGGAAATGTTCAATTTATTTATGTTCTAGATTCCGATTCGCTGGTATCTGAATATTTTTATCTTCATAAATTCTCGTCATTTTCTTTTGAAACATTTTCCAATTCAACATTTTGAAATTCAGCGTGTCTGAAGGACTATTTGAATTAATATTTAAAATGTTGAATGGTGACTCTCTTGAATGCTGTACTTTTAAGTGTACTGCATTATGGTCACTATCGTAGATGATCGTTTGTAAAGAATTCGTTGTTGTTTCGTCATGTAGATTAGAAGAATCTTCATAACATAGACGGTTATCCATTAGAAAAATATCCAGATACGAGTTTCCGCGAGTAAAAGTTGGTAATATACCCGTTAGTAACTTCGATCTGTAAATAATTGTGTTATCATTGAGCCAATGGACAAGGTGTGTTCCTCGTGTGTTATTGACTTCGTTTTTCCAATTTGTATGTTTGGCATTTATATCGCCACCAATTATATAAAAGTTGTTCGGATTATTTAATTGGAGTGTTTCAAATAAGATGCTCAGTTCCGCAGAAAACCCATTACCAGTTTCATGTTTTGCATATGCGGCCACGATAAATAAGTTTTGATTTCGTGTTAATTTTATTCGAACGATTGTTGTCTCTAACGTTTTAAAATTAAGAATTATGTCATTTTCGATATTTTCGTACGCGATATTTTTCCGGATAACAATCGCTGTTCCGCCTGCTTGCTTCGCTCTTGGTCTATCCGTTCTTATTATGTTATAGTCTTTCAGAGAGACTTTATGGATTTTCTTGAGCTTGGTTTCGCTCAAGAGAACCATATCTGTGTTGTGAATTTTCAGAAAGTTTGTCAGATTTGCCCGTCTAACATTAGAGATTATGGAATTAACATTTATTGTATAAATGTTGAAAGCAATTGTGGCTGAAATTCTGTCGGGCAGTATTGTATGAGCTTTAGATCTTTAAAGATTCGCCATTTAGACACGATTTTCAAAAATATCGTACAGTACCGAAATTTTTTCGGAATGTACACCAAGTTGATTTTCAATACCACATAAACGATTTTCCAGTGACTTTAATAATTTAAGGATTTCGTGAAAGTTATTAGTCTGATTTTGCAAATTTTCTTGTGGTGTTGTAATTTGTGTATTATTATTTCTTATATTAGTGTTTTGGCTTGGTGTACCATTTTTCGTAACAGAGTTTTTTATTATCTTTGCGAAACTTACGTTTGGTTGTACGAAGTTATTCACAAATTTGGAGTTCTGTTCAATTTTGGTTTGTTTATCTAGTAGTTTTTGGCGAATCAACTTTTTCATTGCTACATACTTGGGGCATCCTCTGTATGAAGCAAGGTGCCCATTACTTTGACAATTTACGCAATAGATTTTATTTTTTTCCGTTATTTCGAGAATTTTGCATTCCCCGGGACTATGATTCTCATTGCATTTTATGCAACAAAAATCCATACCGCAGTTACTGGCAGAATGTCCGAATCGCTCGCGAACTAAGTGTGTCCAATGTCATATGTCCAACGTTCGTGTTGGAACATGTTCGGGCTGTTGTCGGTCTTTTGACATGCGTCAAGGAGATTTTTGTAACCCCACCACAACATTTGGTTCACATTTAATGCATTTGAATTCCACTGCTACACGAATCGTCCAACATTGGAAGGCTTTATAATTTGACATGATATATGTTTTATTAAAATTGGACGAATTTTCATTATTGCTGTATAAAAAAATGCTTTTATAGTGTTTTATAGTTTTTCTTTAATTATAATCAATCAAACAGGAATTATGTTAATTTATAATTTATAAAAAATATTGTTTTTTTGATTTAAGGTTAATTCTGGTCTATTTAATCAATGGTTTTATGCTTGACAGCTTAAAAGTTTTAATAAATAAACAAAGAAATACTTGATTTGGCTACATTTTGTCAGGGTAGGTGCCATAGGTTTTTAAAAAAAATAAATTTATTATTCATTTAAACCACCTCCTTTTACGTCTTTTAAATTTATTTTTTGCCAGAAGTAATTTGCAACAAGACAACAAAACTACTGTCGCGGCAGCAGCGACAACATCATCATTTTCCATTGATTAAATAATTTTAAGTTATTATTAAATATTATTATTTTTAATAAAAATATTATAATAATATTGTATTTAATTTAAATACACAAATGTCAGAAAAAATTGAACCAACATTTGAACCAACCTTTGAATCATATGTATTGGATCAAACATTCGTTCCAACGTGTAGCAGGACACTTGCCATGTCAATCGTCCAATATTTGACTCAAACTCTGGAGGCAAACATTTGAATCAAGCGTTTACCCCATCGTCTGGTGCCGGCTTTACGAGTTCCTCATAGATATAGTTTATACATACTTGTCCAAATTTTCAGGCTTGGTACTTAGTTACAACCGGACACACAAACTAACATATAAAATATACTAAATTGCTATCTAAATTAGGCTTAGTTTGCCTCTGATTTATAATTTATTTAACCTTATTTCAATTAACTACGTAAAATCAATTGACATATTCCAAAGATCATCAGGGATCTTTCTAAACTTTGTACGATCAACATTGAATTCTAAACAAAACCAAAGTGTAACTAATAATAAAGTCGGGAAACTTCCTATCCTTACCGTACCGCGACCGCCGTTTTTCAAATTTTGCCTGTTCTTTTTCAAACAATTTTCTATCCACTGCTGACATAGATAGCTACATATTGTACGTATGGGTGAAAGAGAAATATAATCTAAGCAAAGAAGCACGTTTTGAAATTTATATGGCAATGCACAAAGGCTAGAAGAAATATAAGGTTTTTAAGAGTTTTTCATGTGCTTTTTTAAGAACATTTCATTTTCTCTCTTCCTGATGGACTTTGCTTATGAAAACTGTAGGTACTCTATTCTTTCGCACTTATTGCCACCTGGTTTTTCTGGCTACTTCGCTAGCTTTCCGGACTTTATTATTAGTTACACATTGACATAACCCAATTACCAAACTCTAAATAGTAGCGTAGAGGGGGACGAAAAGACCGCAATGCATATTCTGTCCGATTGAGAAGCACTTCTCCGTAGGAGGAGCAAACGTCTGCGGTCATACCGTTTCTCCTCAATTTAGATACTATCTACTGAACCACTCCGAATACTAATATTTCTAAAAGAAATAGACCAGGAGGAGATCCTCTAGAATGGGAATGTAATCTAACTTCTGAACTAAAGAAAAGGTGGTACAATAGATCTCAACGGTCGCAGTACAAGAACACTCCAAAACTTAATCTAATCTAATCTAACAAACTTTAACAAATCTAATTAAAGCAAATCCCGAAAGCTGGAATGGCTAGCAGATGAATAGGATTTTCATTCAAACGATCAAGTTACCAAGTCAATTGTATTAAATAAGAAAATATTATGTGTTTTTTTTAAATATGGACGGTTACCATAAATTATATAACCGTTTATTTTTCTTATTTATCGCTGTTAATTTTTGTCAGACTTATTCAATCTTATATTTGAGGGATCTTGTATTTGATGGGACTAATGGAAGTGTTTATTTATAAGCTTACCTGATTTCGACCATTTTTCTTTCTGTTATTTTTATTTTTTTATGACCAAATTTTTTTAAAAAGTTCATTTGGCTAAAACAATGCTTTAAATGTCCATCTTGTAAGATATCGTTTCCTTTAATTTCATTATTTGTTTAAAAACAAGAATTTTTGGTTTGTTAAACGTCTAAAAAGCATGAATGAAGTTAACTACTTTTCCAGTAAATTCTAGTAGTGTCAATATCCTTAGAAAAAATTATAATTGCGTAGTATAAACAAATTTAGTTTGGAAAATATAGAATTTTATTAAATTTTCCTTTCTACAATAATTTTTATGGTACAATTTTACGTATTACTTATTTTAACATTTGCAGAGAATCATTTTCTGCGTTCTGTGCTTTTGAATCTTTTTCTCTATATGTCGCCTACTGTCCACCGATGTTTTTTTTGTTTTCTTTTGGTCTCCTTTGCATGATAAATTTTACTCACTTTACTTTATCTCGCGCAACTTGTCCAACGGTATTTGCATTCAATGATTTGTTTCACAGCGTCAGACACCTTGTAGTCCACTAAGTTATTACCCTTTAGTAGCTATTTACCAATTGACCAATTTAACAAAAGTTGGACAAAAACAAGTGGCTAAAACGTGCTTGTTCTAAGAATGAATTTGAATTTTTTTTATATAATATAGATTTAAGATTAACGTCATCAACTATTCCCACACAGCATAAGATTTATTCACTCAATTATTTCTGGCCTTCTATATTATTTAATAACTGGGTGGTAACCTGTCCTAAGACGGCCTCCTAAAAATTTCGATTTACAAATCACAGTAAATTAACAAAATGTATTCAAGCGTAGCATATTAATTCGCAATATAATGGATCTTTTACCCCGTTCTCGTAGCACCTCTGGCGGTATATTTCATGTCTTAAGTCGACCTATTCAGAATGCATACTATTTACCCCGCAACACGCCGTGCGAAGATATTAAATTGATCCCATTTCCCCGGTTGGTAAAATAGCTCCCGTCAAACATATATTACGTAAAAAAAAAACCTCGATAGAGTAGGGGCCAAAACAACCGCAGCGCCAAAGTGGTGAGAGATAGAACTATATTGTCTTCAAAAGAAATAGTCCCCATGAAAAGTTCCACAACTTTACTGAACATTGTAATTGCGTGTGACTTCTATATAAAAAGTTCGTAAATTTGTATTGTATCCAGCGCCAAAGCGGTGGGAAATGGAACTTTGCCGTGTACGTTAGAATGTCCGGCATAAAAATCTTAATAAGATTGCCTCAGGTCAGAATCATGTCCGATGTATATTTCAGATTATAAATGAGGTTTCCTGAAATAAGCTTCCAAGCTTCCCTTTGTAGAAACAAAATTTCTCCACGTTTCAAGTAATTCTCTACAACATATCAAAAAGTGTTTTTTTTTTGCTCAACGCATATTTGTTAAACTACAAATTTACATTTTTTTGTTTTAAATAATTATTTTATAATTGAAAAATATAATAATATTAATTTTGCTTTAAAAAAACAAAAAAAGCTTCTTTTATTTATGTTTCTCAAATTATTAATTTTATTAGTTTTTTTCTTCATACAAAATGTTAATTCACTTTGCGTTGTTTCAGACTGCGACCCAAAATTTTGGAGCGTATCTACGACGCAAACCGAGGCCTAGGTATATAATTAATAAATTTTTTGTTTAGTTATAATTCGTAGTTCTTGTTATCACTTCCACGTACAAATACAGTGATCAAATAATAGACTTTCAAACAAATAAGGATCTATACTAATATTTCTTTTTCTTTTCTTTTTTTTGACAAATTTTTCAATTAAATCTGAAAAAGCATATAAGAAAACGGCAAAAATTTCTGGTTAACTTGGTTTTTTCTTTATAACTTCCCACCTCTTCGGCCGATTTTGCTGAAATAGAATACCAGATCCAGTTAAGGAATAACGAACTTACATTTTGAATTTTAACAAAATCCGATAACGCGTTTTTAAATTATCTTTAAATTATCACGGACGGACGGACAGCCATGCATAAATTGATATAACTTTTGATTCCCTACACATCCATACCCTTACAACATTTATCCGATGATTATTTCGATGTGCTACACACTTAGTGACAAAACCAATATACCCTCTGGTAGTACCGACCATAGGGCATACAAAATTCTTAGACATCAAAACCATTATTTTGTACTTAAATTCCTAATAGTTTTGACATACCAATAGACAAATGACTTTGCTGACAGAAATCTAATCGAAAGTCAACGATTTTATGAAAATGCTTTTAAATTTAAAAAAAGAATTTTTTTTATAATCATTTTGCTAATGCCGGCGCCAACGTTGGACGCTTGATGGTTGGACGCATCGTGTGGCCGATGCGCGAACTAAGTGCTTTTTTTTTGTTGAAACTACTTTATTTTCCCTATATACTATAATTCAATTTTTATCCTTAAAACTAAAAAGTATAAAAAGTTTTTCTTAAATTCTAAATTAAAAACTAGACTAAAGGCTAACTAAAGCTACTGGGTCTAAGATTAATTCATTTTTTCTTATTTTTAACTCTATTTTTTTTTTTTTTAATATTTTTAATAATAAAAATTTTTTTTAAACAATTTTTCTTTTTATGGAGGAAAAGGGATGAAAACCTTCCACCAATTAACTCTTATTTTTGTCACTTAAATTATTTATAAATAACAAACAAGACAAGACAACATTTACACGAGCACACTGAGTATCACACGTCTCGATGACATTTTCAGGAATTAATATCCCTGTAAGTCGTGCGATACTCCGATGGGAAATAGGGATAAGGGAGGGGTTGGAAATTAGTATTTGATCTATTTTAAATCGCAGGTCGGACCTCTATTGAGATCGGTTCTAGAGCCGGTGATACACTGATTTCATTTCCACCAGTATTTACTATGGTATGGATTAAGTCTTTTATCTCGGCAAGAAATATCCGTAGAAAATCTGATCTGGTTCGGTATATCCTTTATATTTCTTGGGTTATAAAGTATCTTTTTATCGTTCGAATGACGATAAACATGATATATCGACGGGATCATATTTCTGTCTTGGATATATCCTTTCTTATCGAGATAAATAAGTCGTTCCGGTGGGAAGTATCCAGTTATCCTTGCACTCTCAAAGTATGCGTGATCCACATGATAAGGCAAATATATATTATCATTTTCGTGTACTTGCACGGCTTTGCATATGTGATCACGTATCAGCTTGAGTGTGAAACTATCAAAACGATGTACATTTGCTGTGTTGTACAGGGTTTTACTAGGATAATGGTGTAGGGTTTGTAAATTCCTGAACATACTTAGCGCGGTGCGCAAGCACTTACGTTCGAATACGCGGATTTTCTCCATATAGGATGGAGAGATGTTATACCACACCGGGCATCCGTAAGTAAGTATAGGGCGGATCAGCGATTGATAGCATATTA
Source organism: Xylophagus ater (assembly GCA_963422695.1). NCBI lineage: Eukaryota > Metazoa > Arthropoda > Insecta > Diptera > Xylophagidae > Xylophagus > Xylophagus ater. The sequence continues at coordinate 24,421,172 of OY730485.1, read as the reverse complement.
TTTTTACGCGGGTGTTTAGATATTTGGTGTAAAAAAGTTTTCGAATTTTGTGGTAAGCCTTATTAGCACTTTCCAATCTTATGTTCACGTGTTCGTTGAAGTAAAGAAATTGGTCTAGGTGAACACCCAAATATCGAACCACTTTTTTAGTCTCAATTAAATGGTTGTTGAGAATTTTAATTTGAAATTTTTTATAATTTTTCTTAATATTATTTTGCGCAATATAAAGAGGTGTTCTAAATAAAATGATTTCGCATTTATTGAAATTAATTTTTAAGTGCCAGTTTTTACTATACTCTTGTACTTTATTGGAATGATGTTGTACTTTTTGTGTTAATATTTGAATTTTTTTATTGTGGCGATATATAACCAAGTCGTCTGCAAAGGCAATGGAATTATTTGGTTTCATTTTTATAAGATCGGACGTGAAAATATTGAATAGTATTGGGGAATTAACAGTGCCTTGTTGCAACCCGTTTTTAATTCTGTAAGTTTGTTCCGATCGTTTATCGCCATCAGTTAGGTAAAATTCCTTTTCTATTATCATTTCATAAATCAGTCTAATTAGGTGTTGTGGATAGACTGAGCAGTTAACTAGTTTGTATATTAAACCTTTCAACCAGACGGTATCGAACGCCTTTTCAAAATCAATCAGACATGCCCCAGTTGCTTCTTGTTTGTTTTTGTAGCAGATTATGGCTGACACAAGTTTTGTCACTGCATGTGTCGTTGAGTGTTTATGTTTGAAACCATACTGGTTATTAGGTATAATATCTCCAGCTTTTGTGAAATGAAGGATTGATTTGTTTATAACTTTCTCATATACTTTACAGATATTCGGCAGTAAACTAATCGGACGATAGTTACTTACTGAACTTAAATCTTTGCCTTTTTTTGGAATTGCAAAAACCTTTGCAGTTTTCCACATTTTTGGAAAGGCACTGGTGTTTAATAAGTTATTAAAAAGCGTACAGTAATCTTTTATAATTGAGACAGGTAAGTGTTTTAGTACGATATTTGGGACGTGATCATTGCCCGAAGATTTTTTGTTATTAAGTGTTCGAAAAATTTCAGTCAATATGTCTGTAGATGTAAAATAATTATTCAAGAATTCATCGGGAATATCGTTCGCTCGAAGCGAAGAAGAGAACTGAAGAATTGTTTGGCTGGAATTTATTGCGCTTTTGTGTTGAGTTATAAAATTTTTCAAGATATTTCCGACCAAACTGTGCATAGAATTTTTTGAATTGAAAGGAATTTCCTTATGAACATCTTGAAGAAAGCAACCTAGAACATTTAATTTATTTAATTTCGAATTTATCAGAATTTTTCCTTCCTCAATCGGAAATTGAGTGACAGAGATTTGAGCATCAAGTATGATGGCTCTATTTAATTGATTGTCCTCTATCGAAAGGTTTTCAATTTCTGATTTTCCTTTTGAGCGGAAAATTCTATTAATATTTGGATACATATTGACTGGATCGCTTGGTGATATATTCTGAATTTTTTTTTTCCAGTAGTCATTAATATTGTTTGTCATATTCTGCTTCAGCAATATTCTGACGTTATTAATAACTGATCTATATCGTTTGACAACTGGGTCTTGGGAGCCATCGTTTAAATATGAATAATTAGCACGAATATGATTTTTCATTTTACTGACAATGTTGTTCTTATACGCAATCAGATTTCTTATTATCCTCGACATATAAGGTTTAACGGAGTCGATATTGTTTGACATTTTTGGTACTGTCTTTTCAATTGTCTCAATAATAACAGAATTGATTTTATCTAGGAAATGTTCAATTTATTTATGTTCTAGATTCCGATTCGCTGGTATCTGAATATTTTTATCTTCATAAATTCTCGTCATTTTCTTTTGAAACATTTTCCAATTCAACATTTTGAAATTCAGCGTGTCTGAAGGACTATTTGAATTAATATTTAAAATGTTGAATGGTGACTCTCTTGAATGCTGTACTTTTAAGTGTACTGCATTATGGTCACTATCGTAGATGATCGTTTGTAAAGAATTCGTTGTTGTTTCGTCATGTAGATTAGAAGAATCTTCATAACATAGACGGTTATCCATTAGAAAAATATCCAGATACGAGTTTCCGCGAGTAAAAGTTGGTAATATACCCGTTAGTAACTTCGATCTGTAAATAATTGTGTTATCATTGAGCCAATGGACAAGGTGTGTTCCTCGTGTGTTATTGACTTCGTTTTTCCAATTTGTATGTTTGGCATTTATATCGCCACCAATTATATAAAAGTTGTTCGGATTATTTAATTGGAGTGTTTCAAATAAGATGCTCAGTTCCGCAGAAAACCCATTACCAGTTTCATGTTTTGCATATGCGGCCACGATAAATAAGTTTTGATTTCGTGTTAATTTTATTCGAACGATTGTTGTCTCTAACGTTTTAAAATTAAGAATTATGTCATTTTCGATATTTTCGTACGCGATATTTTTCCGGATAACAATCGCTGTTCCGCCTGCTTGCTTCGCTCTTGGTCTATCCGTTCTTATTATGTTATAGTCTTTCAGAGAGACTTTATGGATTTTCTTGAGCTTGGTTTCGCTCAAGAGAACCATATCTGTGTTGTGAATTTTCAGAAAGTTTGTCAGATTTGCCCGTCTAACATTAGAGATTATGGAATTAACATTTATTGTATAAATGTTGAAAGCAATTGTGGCTGAAATTCTGTCGGGCAGTATTGTATGAGCTTTAGATCTTTGAAGATTCGCCATTTAGACACGATTTTCAAAAATATCGTACAGTACCGAAATTTTTTCGGAATGTACACCAAGTTGATTTTCAATACCAGATAAACGATTTTCCAGTGACTTTAATAATTTAAGGATTTCGTGAAAGTTATTAGTCTGATTTTGCAAATTTTCTTGTGGTGTTGTAATTTGTGTATTATTATTTCTTATATTAGTGTTTTGGCTTGGTGTACCATTTTTCGTAACAGAGTTTTTTATTATCTTTGCGAAACTTACGTTTGGTTGTACGAAGTTATTCACAAATTTGGAGTTCTGTTCAATTTTGGTTTGTTTATCTAGTAGTTTTTGGCGAATCAACTTTTTCATTGCTACATACTTGGGGCATCCTCTGTATGAAGCAAGGTGCCCATTACTTTGACAATTTACGCAATAGATTTTATTTTTTTCCGTTATTTCGAGAATTTTGCATTCCCCGGGACTATGATTCTCATTGCATTTTATGCAACAAAAATCCATACCGCAGTTACTGGCAGAATGTCCGAATCGCTCGCGAACTAAGTGTGTCCAATGTCATATGTCCAACGTTCGTGTTGGAACATGTTCGGGCTGTTGTCGGTCTTTTGACATGCGTCAAGGAGATTTTTGTAACCCCACCACAACATTTGGTTCACATTTAATGCATTCGAATTCCACTGCTACACGAATCGTCCAACATTGGAAGGCTTTATAATTTGACATGATATATGTTTTATTAAAATTGGACGAATTTTCATTATTGCTGTATAAAAAAATGCTTTTATAGTGTTTTATAGTTTTTCTTTAATTATAATCAATCAAACAGGAATTATGTTAATTTATAATTTATAAAAAATATTGTTTTTTTGATTTAAGGTTAATTCTGGTCTATTTAATCAATGGTTTTATGCTTGACAGCTTAAAAGTTTTAATAAATAAACAAAGAAATACTTGATTTGGCTACATTTTGTCAGGGTAGGTGCCATAGGTTTTTAAAAAAAATAAATTTATTATTCATTTAAACCACCTCCTTTTACGTCTTTTAAATTTATTTTTTGCCAGAAGTAATTTGCAACAAGACAACAAAACTACTGTCGCGGCAGCAGCGACAACATCATCATTTTCCATTGATTAAATAATTTTAAATTATTATTAAATATTATTATTTTTAATAAAAATATTATAATAATATTGTATTTAATTTAAATACACAAATGTCAGAAAAAATTGAACCAACATTTGAACCAACCTTTGAATCATATGTATTGGATCAAACATTCGTTCCAACGTGTAGCAGGACACTTGCCATGTCAATCGTCCAATATTTGACTCAAACTCTGGACGCAAACATTTGAATCAAGCGTTTACCCCATCGTCTGGTGCCGGCTTTACGAGTTCCTCATAGATATAGTTTATACATACTTGTCCAAATTTTCAGGCTTGGTACTTAGTTACAACCGGACACACAAACTAACATATAAAATATACTAAATTGCTATCTAAATTAGGCTTAGTTTGCCTCTGATTTATAATTTATTTAACCTTATTTCAATTAACTACGTAAAATCAATTGACATATTCCAAAGGTCATCAGGGATCTTTCTAAACTTTGTACGATCAACATTGAATTCTAAACAAAACCAAAGTGTAACTAATAATAAAGTCGGGAAACTTCCTATCCTTACCGTACCGCGACCGCCGTTTTTCAAATTTTGCCTGTTCTTTTTCAAACAATTTTCTATCCACTGCTGACATAGATAGCTACATATTGTACGTATGGGTGAAAGAGAAATATAATCTAAGCAAAGAAGCACGTTTTGAAATTTATATGGCAATGCACAAAGGCTAGAAGAAATATAAGGTTTTTAAGAGTTTTTCATGTGCTTTTTTAAGAACATTTCATTTTCTCTCTTCCTGATGGACTTTGCTTATGAAAACTGTAGGTACTCTATTCTTTCGCACTTATTGCCACCTGGTTTTTCTGGCTACTTCGCTAGCTTTCCGGACTTTATTATTAGTTACACATTGACATAACCCAATTACCAAACTCTAAATAGTAGCGTAGAGGGGGACGAAAAGACCGCAATGCATATTCTGTCCGATTGAGAAGCACTTCTCCGTAGGAGGAGCAAACGTCTGCGGTCATACCGTTTCTCCTCAATTTAGATACTATCTACTGAACCACTCCGAATACTAATATTTCTAAAAGAAATAGACCAGGAGGAGATCCTCTAGAATGGGAATGTAATCTAACTTCTGAACTAAAGAAAAGGTGGTACAATAGATCTCAACGGTCGCAGTACAAGAACACTCCAAAACTTAATCTAATCTAATCTAACAAACTTTAACAAATCTAATTAAAGCAAATCCCGAAAGCTGGAATGGCTAGCAGATGAATAGGATTTTCATTCAAACGATCAAGTTACCAAGTCAATTGTATTAAATAAGAAAATATTATGTGTTTTTTTTAAATATGGACGGTTACCATAAATTATATAACCGTTTATTTTTCTTATTTATCGCTGTTAATTTTTGTCAGACTTATTCAATCTTATATTTGAGGGATCTTGTATTTGATGGGACTAATGGAAGTGTTTATTTATAAGCTTACCTGATTTCTACCATTTTTCTTTCTGTTATTTTTATTTTTTTATGACCAAATTTTTTTAAAAAGTTCATTTGGCTAAAACAATGCTTTAAATGTCCATCTTGTAAGATATCGTTTCCTTTAATTTCATTATTTGTTTAAAAACAAGAATTTTTGGTTTGTTAAACGTCTAAAAAGCATGAATGAAGTTAACTACTTTTCCAGTAAATTCTAGTAGTGTCAATATCCTTAGAAAAAATTATAATTGCGTAGTATAAACAAATTTAGTTTGGAAAATATAGAATTTTATTAAATTTTCCTTTCTACAATAATTTTTATGGTACAATTTTACGTATTACTTATTTTAACATTTGCAGAGAATCATTTTCTGCGTTCTGTGCTTTTGAATCCTTTTCTCTATATGTCGCCTACTGTCCACCGATGTTTTTTTTGTTTTCTTTTGGTCTCCTTTGCATGATAAATTTTACTCACTTTACTTTATCTCGCGCAACTTGTCCAACGGTATTTGCATTCAATGATTTGTTTCACAGCGTCAGACACCTTGTAGTCCACTAAGTTATTACCCTTTAGTAGCTATTTACCAATTGACCAATTTAACAAAAGTTGGACAAAAACAAGTGGCTAAAACGTGCTTGTTCTAAGAATGAATTTGAATTTTTTTTATATAATATAGATTTAAGATTAACGTCATCAACTATTCCCACACAGCATAAGATTTATTCACTCAATTATTTTTGGCCTTCTTTATTATTTAATAACTAGGTGGTAACCTGTCCTAAGACGGCCTCCTAAAAATTTCGATTTACAAATCACAGTAAATTAACAAAATGTATTCCAGCGTAGCATATTAATTCGCAATATAATGGATCTTTTACCCCGTTCTCGTAGCACCTCTGGCGGTATATTTCATGTCTTAAGTCGACCTATTCAGAATGCATACTATTTACCCCGCAACACGCCGTGCGAAGATATTAAATTGATCCCATTTCCCCGGTTGGTAAAATAGCTCCCGTCAAACATATATTACGTAAAAAAAAAACCTCGATAGAGTAGGGGCCAAAACAACCGCAGCGCCAAAGTGGTGAGAGATAGAACTATATTGTCTTCAAAAGAAATAGTCCCCATGAAAAGTTCCACAACTTTGCTGAACATTGTAATTGCGTGTGACTTGTATATAAAAAGTTCGTAAATTTGTATTGTCTCCAGCGCCAAAGCGGTGGGAAATGGAACTTTGCCGTGTACGTTAGAATGTCCGGCATAAAAATCTTAATAAGATTGCCTCAGGTCAGAATCATGTCCGATGTATATTTCAGATTATAAATGAGGTTTCCTGAAATAAGCTTCCAAGCTTCCCTTTGTAGAAACAAAATTTCTCCACGTTTCAAGTAATTCTCTACAACATATCAAAAAGTGTTTTTTTTTTGCTCAACGCATATTTGTTAAACTACAAATTTACATTTTTTTGTTTTAAATAATTATTTTATAATTGAAAAATATAATAATATTAATTTTGCTTTAAAAAAACAAATAAAGCTTCTTTTATTTATGTTTCTCAAATTATTAATTTTATTAGTTTTTTTCTTCATACAAAATGTTAATTCACTTTGCGTTGTTTCAGACTGCGACCCAAAATTTTGGAGCGTATCTACGACGCAAACCGAGGCCTAGGTATATAATTAATAAATTTTTTGTTTAGTTATAATTCGTAGTTCTTGTTATCACTTCCATGTACAAATACAGTGATCAAATAATAGACTTTCAAACAAATAAGCATCTATACTAATATTTCTTTTTCTTTTCTTTTTTTTGACAAATTTTTCAATTAAATCTGAAAAAGCATATAAGAAAACGGCAAAAATTTCTGGTTAACTTGGTTTTTTCTTTATAACTTCCCACCTCTTCGGCCGATTTTGCTGAAATAGAATACCAGATCCAGTTAAGGAATAACGAACTTACATTTTGAATTTTAACAAAATCCGATGACGCGTTTTTAAATTATCTTTAAATTATCATGGACGGACGGACGGACAGCCATGCATAAATTGATATAACTTTTGATTCCCTACACATCCATACCCTTACAACATTTATTCGATGATTATTTCGATGTGCTACACACTTAGTGACAAAACCAATATACCCTCTGGTAGTACCGACCATAGAGCATACAAAATTCTTAGACATCAAAACCATTATTTTGTACTTAAATTCCTAATAGTTTTGACATACCAATAGACAAATGACTTTGCTGACAGAAATCTAATCGAAAGTCAACGATTTTATGAAAATGCTTTTAAATTTAAAAAAAGAATTTTTTTTATAATCATTTTGCTAATGCCGGCGCCAACGTTGGACGCTTGATGGTTGGACGCATCGTGTGGCCGATGCGCGAACTAAGTGCTTTTTTTTTGTTGAAACTACTTTATTTTCCCTATATACTATAATTCAATTTTTATCCTTAAAACTAAAAAGTATAAAAAGTTTTTCTTAAATTCTAAATTAAAAACTAGACTAAAGGCTAACTAAAGCTACTGGGTCTAAGATTAATTCATTTTTTCTTATTTTTAACTCTATTTTTTTTTTTTTAATATTTTTAATAATAAAAATTTTTTTTAAACAATTTTTCTTTTTATGGAGGAAAAGGGATGAAAACCTTCCACCAATTAACTCTTTTTTTTGTCACTTAAATTATTTATAAATAACAAACAAGACAAGACAACATTTACACGAGCACACTGAGTATCACACGTCTCGATGACATTTTCAGGAATTAATATCCCTGTAAGTCGTGCGATACTCCGATGGGAAATAGGGATAAGGGAGGGGTTGGAAATTAGTATTTGATCTATTTTAAATCGCAGGTCGGACCTCTATTGAGATCGGTTCTAGAGCCGGTGATACACTGATTTCATTTCCACCAGTATTTACTATGGTATGGATTAAGTCTTTTATCTCGGCAAGAAATATCCGTAGAAAATCTGATCTGGTTCGGTATATCCTTTATATTTCTTGGGTTATAAAGTATCTTTTTATCGTTCGAATGACGATAAACATGATATATCGACGGGATCATATTTCTGTCTTGGATATATCCTTTCTTATCGAGATAAATAAATCGTTCCGGTGGGAAGTATCCAGTTATCCTTGCACTCTCAAAGTATGCGTGATCCACATGATAAGGCAAATATATATTATCATTTTCGTGTACTTGCACGGCTTTGCATATGTGATCACGTATCAGCTTGAGTGTGAAACTATCAAAACGATGTACATTTGCTGTGTTGTACAGGGTTTTACTAGGATAATGGTGTAGGGTTTGTAAATTCCTGAACATACTTAGCGCGGTGCGCAAGCACTTACGTTCGAATACGCGGATTTTCTCCATATAGGATGGAGAGATGTTATACCACACCGGGCATCCGTAAGTAAGTATAGGGCGGATCAGCGATTGATAACATATTATTTTTACGCGGGTGTTTAGATATTTGGTGTAAAAAAGTTTTCGAATTTTGTGGTAAGCCTTATTAGCACTTTCCAATCTTATGTTCACGTGTTCGTTGAAGTAAAGAAATTGGTCTAGGTGAACACCCAAATATCGAACCACTTTTTTAGTCTCAATTAAATGGTTGTTGAGAATTTTAATTTGAAATTTTTTATAATTTTTCTTAATATTATTTTGCGCAATATAAAGAGGTGTTCTAAATAAAATGATTTCGCATTTATTGAAATTAATTTTTAAGTGCCAGTTTTTACTATACTCTTGTACTTTATTGGAATGATGTTGTACTTTTTGTGTTAATATTTGAATTTTTTTATTGTGGCGATATATAACCAAGTCGTCTGCAAAGGCAATGGAATTATTTGGTTTCATTTTTATAAGATCGGACGTGAAAATATTGAATAGTATTGGGGAATTAACAGTGCCTTGTTGCAACCCGTTTTTAATTCTGTAAGTTTGTTCCGATCGTTTATCGCCATCAGTTAGGTAAAATTCCTTTTCTATTATCATTTCATAAATCAGTCTAATTAGGTGTTGTGGATAGACTGAGCTGTTAACTAGTTTGTATATTAAACCTTTCAACCAGACGGTATCGAACGCCTTTTCAAAATCAATCAGACATGCCCCAGTTGCTTCTTGTTTGTTTTTGTAGCAGATTATGGCTGACACAAGTTTTGTCACTGCATGTGTCGTTGAGTGTTTATGTTTGAAACCATACTGGTTATTAGGTATAATATCTCCAGCTTTTGTGAAATGAAGGATTGATTTGTTTATAACTTTCTCATATACTTTACAGATATTCGGCAGTAAACTAATCGGACGATAGTTACTTACTGAACTTAAATCTTTGCCTTTTTTTGGAATTGCAAAAACCTTTGCAGTTTTCCACATTTTTGGAAAGGCACTGGTGTTTAATAAGTTATTAAAAAGCGTACAGTAATCTTTTATAATTGAGACAGGTAAGTGTTTTAGTACGATATTTGGGACGTGATCATTGCCCGAAGATTTTTTGTTATTAAGTGTTCGAAAAATTTCAGTCAATATGTCTGTAGATGTAAAATAATTATTCAAGAATTCATCGGGAATATCGTTCGCTCGAAGCGAAGAAGAGAACTGAAGAATTGTTTGGCTGGAATTTATTGCGCTTTTGTGTTGAGTTATAAAATTTTTCAAGATATTTCCGACCAAACTGTGCATAGAATTTTTTGAATTGAAAGGAATTTCCTTATGAACATCTTGAAGAAAGCAACCTAGAACATTTAATTTATTTAATTTCGAATTTATCAGAATTTTTCCTTCCTCAATCGGAAATTGAGTGACAGAGATTTGAGCATCAAGTATGATGGCTCTATTTAATTGATTGTCCTCGAAAGGTTTTCAATTTCTGATTTTCCTTTTGAGCGGAAAATTCTATTAATATTTGGATACATATTGACTGGATCGCTTGGTGATATATTCTGAATTTTTTTTTTCCAGTAGTCATTAATATTGTTTGTCATATTCTGCTTCAGCAATATTCTGACGTTATTAATAACTGATCTGTATCGTTTGACAACTGGGTCTTGGGAGCCATCGTTTAAATATGAATAATTAGCACGAATATGATTTTTCATTTTACTGACAATGTTGTTCTTATACGCAATCAGATTTCTTATTATCCTCGACATATAAGGTTTAACGGAGTCGATATTGTTTGACATTTTTGGTACTGTCTTTTCAATTGTCTCAATAATAACAGAATTGATTTTATCTAGGAAATGTTCAATTTATTTATGTTCTAGATTCCGATTCGCTGGTATCTGAATATTTTTATCTTCATAAATTCTCGTCATTTTCTTTTGAAACATTTTCCAATTCAACATTTTGAAATTCAGCGTGTCTGAAGGACTATTTGAATTAATATTTAAAATGTTGAATGGTGACTCTCTTGAATGCTGTACTTTTAAGTGTACTGCATTATGGTCACTATCGTAGATGATCGTTTGCAGAGATGCAAACCAAGACTTTTTTACAGTTGGTTCGGTTTTGGTTTAAGCATGAACCTTCTTTTTGGTTTTAGGTTTGGTTTTGGTTTCTAAATATTTCAAAATTTGGTTTTGGTTTGGTTCTGGTTTAAAGACTACATAATTTTTGGTTTTGGTTTTGGTTTGGTTTTGGTTTTGGTTCAGAACAAACATGTCTTTTTTCTTAGTTGTTGTGACAGAAACGAAGGAAGCCAATGTCGATTTGCTTGGCAAATTTTTTTCAGCTGTATTATTTGTTCGCTTCGTATCAATTATGTCGTAGGATTCTGAGCGCTTTTTTTTAAGATGCCGCATTAAATTTTCCGGATAATTATTTGTCATAACAATATTGCATTCATTGTACTTACTCCTATTTGTTATTGAATCACAAACAAATTTTTTTAAAAACCCGGTATTTTGTATCTTTGTTGCCTAACATTTTCTTTTAGGAAATACTAAAAAAATTATTAATAAACTCAAAAATATACAGGCTTGCTTACATTTGTCATTTAGATATGAATTTTATATCTTTTAATTTTAAGGATATTCTTCCTTCTTGTGTTTGTTTCTGTTTTTATTTTAATTATGATTTCACTAAATGAAAAACTATGTCGTGTTTGATTACCCGTTAAAAACAAATCTGAAAACTGGCAAACTGTTGAATGTTGATTAACCATCGTTTTTATAAGAAAATGTTGTAGACTTTTTCAGTTTTTTTAAAAGCAAAATGTAAATTATAGGACAATTTTTTCTGTTGAACCGAACCATAAACCAATAGAAAAATTTCGGTTTATGGTTCGGTTCAAGTATTAATTTTAAAACTGGTTTGGTTTTGGTTTGGTTCGACCGAATCATTTTAAAAATAGTTTGGTGTTGGTTTTGGTTTTGGTTTCGGAAAATTTCGATGGTTCAGTGGTTTTGGTTCGGTTCAAAGTGGTTCAAGGAAACCGGTTTGCATCTCTGATCGTTTGTAAAGAATTCGTTGTTGTTTCGTCATGTAGATTAGAAGAATCTTCATAACATAGACGGTTATCCATTAGAAAAATATCCAGATACGAGTTTCCGCGAGTAAAAGTTGGTAATATACCCGTTAGTAACTTCGATCTGTAAATAATTGTGTTATCATTGAGCCAATGGACAAGGTGTGTTCCTCGTGTGTTATTGACTTCGTTTTTCCAATTTGTATGTTTGGCATTTATATCGCCACCAATTATATAAAAGTTGTTCGGATTATTTAATTGGAGTGTTTCAAATAAGATGCTCAGTTCCGCAGAAAACCCATTACCAGTTTCATGTTTTGCATATGCGGCCACGATAAATAAGTTTTGATTTCGTGTTAATTTTATTCGAACGATTGTTGTCTCTAACGTTTTAAAATTAAGAATTATGTCATTTTCGATATTTTCGTACGCGATATTTTTCCGGATAACAATCGCTGTTCCGCCTGCTTGCTTCGCTCTTGGTCTATCCGTTCTTATTATGTTATAGTCTTTCAGAGAGACTTTATGGATTTTCTTGAGCTTGGTTTCGCTCAAGAGAACCATATCTGTGTTGTGAATTTTCAGAAAGTTTGTCAGATTTGCCCGTCTAACATTAGAGATTATGGAATTAACATTTATTGTATAAATGTTGAAAGCAATTGTGGCTGAAATTCTGTCGGGCAGTATTGTATGAGCTTTAGATCTTTGAAGATTCGCCATTTAGACACGATTTTCAAAAATATCGTACAGTACCGAAATTTTTTCGGAATGTACACCAAGTTGATTTTCAATACCAGATAAACGATTTTCCAGTGACTTTAATAATTTAAGGATTTCGTGAAAGTTATTAGTCTGATTTTGCAAATTTTCTTGTGGTGTTGTAATTTGTGTATTATTATTTCTTATATTAGTGTTTTGGCTTGGTGTACCATTTTTCGTAACAGAGTTTTTTATTATCTTTGCGAAACTTACGTTTGGTTGTACGAAGTTATTCACAAATTTGGAGTTCTGTTCAATTTTGGTTTGTTTATCTAGTAGTTTTTGGCGAATCAACTTTTTCATTGCTACATACTTGGGGCATCCTCTGTATGAAGCAAGGTGCCCATTACTTTGACAATTTACGCAATAGATTTTATTTTTTTCCGTTATTTCGAGAATTTTGCATTCCCCGGGACTATGATTCTCATTGCATTTTATGCAACAAAAATCCATACCGCAGTTACTGGCAGAATGTCCGAATCGCTCGCGAACTAAGTGTGTCCAATGTCATATGTCCAACGTTCGTGTTGGAACATGTTCGGGCTGTTGTCGGTCTTTTGACATGCGTCAAGGAGATTTTTGTAACCCCACCACAACATTTGGTTCACATTTAATGCATTTGAATTCCACTGCTACACGAATCGTCCAACATTGGAAGGCTTTATAATTTGACATGATATATGTTTTATTAAAATTGGACGAATTTTCATTATTGCTGTATAAAAAAATGCTTTTATAGTGTTTTATAGTTTTTCTTTAATTATAATCAATCAAACAGGAATTATGTTAATTTATAATTTATAAAAAATATTGTTTTTTTGATTTAAGGTTAATTCTGGTCTATTTAATCAATGGTTTTATGCTTGACAGCTTAAAAGTTTTAATAAATAAACAAAGAAATACTTGATTTGGCTACATTTTGTCAGGGTACGTGCCATAGGTTTTTAAAAAAAATAAATTTATTATTCATTTAAACCACCTCCTTTTACGTCTTTTAAATTTATTTTTTGCCAGAAGTAATTTGCAACAAGACAACAAAACTACTGTCGCGGCAGCAGCGACAACATCATCATTTTCCATTGATTAAATAATTTTAAATTATTATTAAATATTATTATTTTTAATAAAAATATTATAATAATATTGTATTTAATTTAAATACACAAATGTCAGAAAAAATTGAACCAACATTTGAACCAACCTTTGAATCATATGTATTGGATCAAACATTCGTTCCAACGTGTAGCAGGACACTTGCCATGTCAATCGTCCAATATTTGACTCAAACTCTGGACGCAAACATTTGAATCAAGCGTTTACCCCATCGTCTGGTGCCGGCTTTACGAGTTCCTCATAGATATAGTTTATACATACTTGTCCAAATTTTCAGGCTTGGTACTTAGTTACAACCGGACACACAAACTAACATATAAAATATACTAAATTGCTATCTAAATTAGGCTTAGTTTGCCTCTGATTTATAATTTATTTAACCTTATTTCAATTAACTACGTAAAATCAATTGACATATTCCAAAGGTCATCAGGGATCTTTCTAAACTTTGTACGATCAACATTGAATTCTAAACAAAACCAAAGTGTAACTAATAATAAAGTCGGGAAACTTCCTATCCTTACCGTACCGCGACCGCCGTTTTTCAAATTTTGCCTGTTCTTTTTCAAACAATTTTCTATCCACTGCTGACATAGATAGCTACATATTGTACGTATGGGTGAAAGAGAAATATAATCTAAGCAAAGAAGCACGTTTTGAAATTTATATGGCAATGCACAAAGGCTAGAAGAAATATAAGGTTTTTAAGAGTTTTTCATGTGCTTTTTTAAGAACATTTCATTTTCTCTCTTCCTGATGGACTTTGCTTATGAAAACTGTAGGTACTCTATTCTTTCGCACTTATTGCCACCTGGTTTTTCTGGCTACTTCGCTAGCTTTCCGGACTTTATTATTAGTTACACATTGACATAACCCAATTACCAAACTCTAAATAGTAGCGTAGAGGGGGACGAAAAGACCGCAATGCATATTCTGTCCGATTGAGAAGCACTTCTCCGTAGGAGGAGCAAACGTCTGCGGTCATACCGTTTCTCCTCAATTTAGATACTATCTACTGAACCACTCCGAATACTAATATTTCTAAAAGAAATAGACCAGGAGGAGATCCTCTAGAATGGGAATGTAATCTAACTTCTGAACTAAAGAAAAGGTGGTACAATAGATCTCAACGGTCGCAGTACAAGAACACTCCAAAACTTAATCTAATCTAATCTAACAAACTTTAACAAATCTAATTAAAGCAAATCCCGAAAGCTGGAATGGCTAGCAGATGAATAGGATTTTCATTCAAACGATCAAGTTACCAAGTCAATTGTATTAAATAAGAAAATATTATGTGTTTTTTTTAAATATGGACGGTTACCATAAATTATATAACCGTTTATTTTTCTTATTTATCGCTGTTAATTTTTGTCAGACTTATTCAATCTTATATTTGAGGGATCTTGTATTTGATGGGACTAATGGAAGTGTTTATTTATAAGCTTACCTGATTTCGACCATTTTTCTTTCTGTTATTTTTATTTTTTTATGACCAAATTTTTTTAAAAAGTTCATTTGGCTAAAACAATGCTTTAAATGTCCATCTTGTAAGATATCGTTTCCTTTAATTTCATTATTTGTTTAAAAACAAGAATTTTTGGTTTGTTAAACGTCTAAAAAGCATGAATGAAGTTAACAACTTTTCCAGTAAATTCTAGTAGTGTCAATATCCTTAGAAAAAATTATAATTGCGTAGTATAAACAAATTTAGTTTGGAAAATATAGAATTTTATTAAATTTTCCTTTCTACAATAATTTTTATGGTACAATTTTACGTATTACTTATTTTAACATTTGCAGAGAATCATTTTCTGCGTTCTGTGCTTTTGAATCCTTTTCTCTATATGTCGCCTACTGTCCACCGATGTTTTTTTTGTTTTCTTTTGGTCTCCTTTGCATGATAAATTTTACTCACTTTACTTTATCTCGCGCAACTTGTCCAACGGTATTTGCATTCAATGATTTGTTTCACAGCGTCAGACACCTTGTAGTCCACTAAGTTATTACCCTTTAGTAGCTATTTACCAATTGACCAATTTAACAAAAGTTGGACAAAAACAAGTGGCTAAAACGTGCTTGTTCTAAGAATGAATTTGAATTTTTTTTATATAATATAGATTTAAGATTAACGTCATCAACTATTCCCACACAGCATAAGATTTATTCACTCAATTATTTTTGGCCTTCTTTATTATTTAATAACTAGGTGGTAACCTGTCCTAAGACGGCCTCCTAAAAATTTCGATTTACAAATCACAGTAAATTAACAAAATGTATTCAAGCGTAGCATATTAATTCGCAATATAATGGATCTTTTACCCCGTTCTCGTAGCACCTCTGGCGGTATATTTCATGTCTTAAGTCGACCTATTCAGAATGCATACTATTTACCCCGCAACACGCCGTGCGAAGATATTAAATTGATCCCATTTCCCCGGTTGGTAAAATAGCTCCCGTCAAACATATATTACGTAAAAAAAAAACCTCGATAGAGTAGGGGCCAAAACAACCGCAGCGCCAAAGTGGTGAGAGATAGAACTATATTGTCTTCAAAAGAAATAGTCCCCATGAAAAGTTCCACAACTTTGCTGAACATTGTAATTGCGTGTGACTTGTATATAAAAAGTTCGTAAATTTGTATTGTCTCCAGCGCCAAAGCGGTGGGAAATGGAACTTTGCCGTGTACGTTAGAATGTCCGGCATAAAAATCTTAATAAGATTGCCTCAGGTCAGAATCATGTCCGATGTATATTTCAGATTATAAATGAGGTTTCCTGAAATAAGCTTCCAAGCTTCCCTTTGTAGAAACAAAATTTCTCCACGTTTCAAGTAATTCTCTACAACATATCAAAAAGTGTTTTTTTTTTGCTCAACGCATATTTGTTAAACTACAAATTTACATTTTTTTGTTTTAAATAATTATTTTATAATTGAAAAATATAATAATATTAATTTTGCTTTAAAAAAACAAATAAAGCTTCTTTTATTTATGTTTCTCAAATTATTAATTTTATTAGTTTTTTTCTTCATACAAAATGTTAATTCACTTTGCGTTGTTTCAGACTGCGACCCAAAATTTTGGAGCGTATCTACGACGCAAACCGAGGCCTAGGTATATAATTAATAAATTTTTTGTTTAGTTATAATTCGTAGTTCTTGTTATCACTTCCATGTACAAATACAGTGATCAAATAATAGACTTTCAAACAAATAAGCATCTATACTAATATTTCTTTTTCTTTTCTTTTTTTTGACAAATTTTTCAATTAAATCTGAAAAAGCATATAAGAAAACGGCAAAAATGTCTGGTTAACTTGGTTTTTTCTTTATAACTTCCCACCTCTTCGGCCGATTTTGCTGAAATAGAATACCAGATCCAGTTAAGGAATAACGAACTTACATTTTGAATTTTAACAAAATCCGATAACGCGTTTTTAAATTATCTTTAAATTATCATGGACGGACGGACGGACAGCCATGCATAAATTGATATAACTTTTGATTCCCTACACATCCATACCCTTACAACATTTATTCGATGATTATTTCGATGTGCTACACACTTAGTGACAAAACCAATATACCCTCTGGTAGTACCGACCATAGGGCATACAAAATTCTTAGACATCAAAACCATTATTTTGTACTTAAATTCCTAATAGTTTTGACATACCAATAGACAAATGACTTTGCTGACAGAAATCTAATCGAAAGTCAACGATTTTATGAAAATGCTTTTAAATTTAAAAAAAGAATTTTTTTTATAATCATTTTGCTAATGCCGGCGCCAACGTTGGACGCTTGATGGTTGGACGCATCGTGTGGCCGATGCGCGAACTAAGTGCTTTTTTTTTGTTGAAACTACTTTATTTTCCCTATATACTATAATTCAATTTTTATCCTTAAAACTAAAAAGTATAAAAAGTTTTTCTTAAATTCTAAATTAAAAACTAGACTAAAGGCTAACTAAAGCTACTGGGTCTAAGATTAATTCATTTTTTCTTATTTTTAACTCTATTTTTTTTTTTTTAATATTTTTAATAATAAAAATTTTTTTTAAACAATTTTTCTTTTTATGGAGGAAAAGGGATGAAAACCTTCCACCAATTAACTCTTTTTTTTGTCACTTAAATTATTTATAAATAACAAACAAGACAAGACAACATTTACACGAGCACACTGAGTATCACACGTCTCGATGACATTTTCAGGAATTAATATCCCTGTAAGTCGTGCGATACTCCGATGGGAAATAGGGATAAGGGAGGGGTTGGAAATTAGTATTTGATCTATTTTAAATCGCAGGTCGGACCTCTATTGAGATCGGTTCTAGAGCCGGTGATACACTGATTTCATTTCCACCAGTATTTACTATGGTATGGATTAAGTCTTTTATCTCGGCAAGAAATATCCGTAGAAAATCTGATCTGGTTCGGTATATCCTTTATATTTCTTGGGTTATAAAGTATCTTTTTATCGTTCGAATGACGATAAACATGATATATCGACGGGATCATATTTCTGTCTTGGATATATCCTTTCTTATCGAGATAAATAAATCGTTCCGGTGGGAAGTATCCAGTTATCCTTGCACTCTCAAAGTATGCGTGATCCACATGATAAGGCAAATATATATTATCATTTTCGTGTACTTGCACGGCTTTGCATATGTGATCACGTATCAGCTTGAGTGTGAAACTATCAAAACGATGTACATTTGCTGTGTTGTACAGGGTTTTACTAGGATAATGGTGTAGGGTTTGTAAATTCCTGAACATACTTAGCGCGGTGCGCAAGAACTTACGTTCGAATACGCGGATTTTCTCCATATAGGATGGAGAGATGTTATACCACACCGGGCATCCGTAAGTAAGTATAGGGCGGATCAGCGATTGATAGCATATTATTTTTACGCGGGTGTTTAGATATTTGGTGTAAAAAAGTTTTCGAATTTTGTGGTAAGCCTTATTAGCACTTTCCAATCTTATGTTCACGTGTTCGTTGAAGTAAAGAAATTGGTCTAGGTGAACACCCAAATATCGAACCACTTTTTTAGTCTCAATTAAATGGTTGTTGAGAATTTTAATTTGAAATTTTTTATAATTTTTCTTAATATTATTTTGCGCAATATAAAGAGGTGTTCTAAATAAAATGCTTTCTCATTTATTGAAATTAATTTTTAAGTGCCAGTTTTTACTATACTCTTGTACTTTATTGGAATGATGTTGTACTTTTTGTGTTAATATTTGAATTTTTTTATTGTGGCGATATATAACCAAGTCGTCTGCAAAGGCAATGGAATTATTTGGTTTCATTTTTATAAGATCGGACGTGAAAATATTGAATAGTATTGGGGAATTAACAGTGCCTTGTTGCAACCCGTTTTTAATTCTGTAAGTTTGTTCCGATCGTTTATCGCCATCAGTTAGGTAAAATTCCTTTTCTATTATCATTTCATAAATCAGTCTAATTAGGTGTTGTGGATAGACTGAGCAGTTAACTAGTTTGTATATTAAACCTTTCAACCAGACGGTATCGAACGCCTTTTCAAAATCAATCAGACATGCCCCAGTTGCTTCTTGTTTGTTTTTGTAGCAGATTATGGCTGACACAAGTTTTGTCACTGCATGTGTCGTTGAGTGTTTATGTTTGGAACCATACTGGTTATTAGGTATAATATCTCCAGCTTTTGCGAAATGAAGGATAGATTTGTTTATAACTTTCTCATATACTTTACTGATATTCGGCAGTAAACTAATCGGACGATAGTTACTTAGTGAACTTAAATCTTTGCCCTTTTTTGGAATTGCAAAAACCTTTGCAGTTTTCCACATTTTTGGAAAGGCACTGGTGTTTAATAAGTTATTAAAAAGCGTACAGTAATCTTTTATAATTGAGACAGGTAAGTGTTTTAGTACGATATTTGGGACGTGATCATTGCCCGAAGATTTTTTGTTATTAAGTGTTCGAAAAAGTTCAGCCAATATGTCTGTAGATGTAAAATAATTATTCAAGAATTGATCGGGAATATCGTTCGCTCGAAGCGAAGAAGAGAACTGAAGAATTGTTTGGCTGGAATTTATTGCGCTTTTGTGTTGAGTTATAAAATTTTTCAAGATATTTCCGACCAAACTGTGCATAGAATTTTTTGAATTGAAAGGAATTTCCTTATGAACATCTTGAAGAAAGCAACCTAGAACATTTAATTTATTTAATTTCGAATTTATCAGAATTTTTCCTTCCTCAATCGGAAATTGAGTGACAGAGATTTGAGCATCAAGTATGATGGCTCTATTTAATTGATTGTCCTCTATCGAAAGGTTTTCAATTTCTGATTTTCCTTTTGAGCGGAAAATTCTATTAATATTTGGATACATATTGACTGGATCGCTTGGTGATATATTCTGAATTTTTTTTTTCCAGTAGTCATTAATATTGTTTGTCATATTCTGCTTCAGCAATATTCTGACGTTATTAATAACTGATCTGTATCGTTTGACAACTGGGTCTTGGGAGCCATCGTTTAAATATGAATAATTAGCACGAATATGATTTTTCATTTTACTGACAATGTTGTTCTTATACGCAATCAGATTTCTTATTATCCTCGACATATAAGGTTTAACGGAGTCGATATTGTTTGACATTTTTGGTACTGTCTTTTCAATTGTCTCAATAATAACAGAATTGATTTTATCTAGGAAATGTTCAATTTATTTATGTTCTAGATTCCGATTCGCTGGTATCTGAATATTTTTATCTTCATAAATTCTCGTCATTTTCTTTTGAAACATTTTCCAATTCAACATTTTGAAATTCAGCGTGTCTGAAGGACTATTTGAATTAATATTTAAAATGTTGAATGGTGACTCTCTTGAATGCTGTACTTTTAAGTGTACTGCATTATGGTCACTATCGTAGATGATCGTTTGTAAAGAATTCGTTGTTGTTTCGTCATGTAGATTAGAAGAATCTTCATAACATAGACGGTTATCCATTAGAAAAATATCCAGATACGAGTTTCCGCGAGTAAAAGTTGGTAATATACCCGTTAGTAACTTCGATCTGTAAATAATTGTGTTATCATTGAGCCAATGGACAAGGTGTGTTCCTCGTGTGTTATTGACTTCGTTTTTCCAATTTGTATGTTTGGCATTTATATCGCCACCAATTATATAAAAGTTGTTCGGATTATTTAATTGGAGTGTTTCAAATAAGATGCTCAGTTCCGCAGAAAACCCATTACCAGTTTCATGTTTTGCATATGCGGCCACGATAAATAAGTTTTGATTTCGTGTTAATTTTATTCGAACGATTGTTGTCTCTAACGTTTTAAAATTAAGAATTATGTCATTTTCGATATTTTCGTACGCGATATTTTTCCGGATAACAATCGCTGTTCCGCCTGCTTGCTTCGCTCTTGGTCTATCCGTTCTTATTATGTTATAGTCTTTCAGAGAGACTTTATGGATTTTCTTGAGCTTGGTTTCGCTCAAGAGAACCATATCTGTGTTGTGAATTTTCAGAAAGTTTGTCAGATTTGCCCGTCTAACATTAGAGATTATGGAATTAACATTTATTGTATAAATGTTGAAAGCAATTGTGGCTGAAATTCTGTCGGGCAGTATTGTATGAGCTTTAGATCTTTGAAGATTCGCCATTTAGACACGATTTTCAAAAATATCGTACAGTACCGAAATTTTTTCGGAATGTACACCAAGTTGATTTTCAATACCAGATAAACGATTTTCCAGTGACTTTAATAGTTTAAGGATTTCGTGAAAGTTATTAGTCTGATTTTGCAAATTTTCTTGTGGTGTTGTAATTTGTGTATTATTATTTCTTATATTAGTGTTTTGGCTTGGTGTACCATTTTTCGTAACAGAGTTTTTTATTATCTTTGCGAAACTTACGTTTGGTTGTACGAAGTTATTCACAAATTTGGAGTTCTGTTCAATTTTGGTTTGTTTATCTAGTAGTTTTTGGCGAATCAACTTTTTCATTGCTACATACTTGGGGCATCCTCTGTATGAAGCAAGGTGCCCATTACTTTGACAATTTACGCAATAGATTTTATTTTTTTCCGTTATTTCGAGAATTTTGCATTCCCCGGGACTATGATTCTCATTGCATTTTATGCAACAAAAATCCATACCGCAGTTACTGGCAGAATGTCCGAATCGCTCGCGAACTAAGTGTGTCCAATGTCATATGTCCAACGTTCGTGTTGGAACATGTTCGGGCTGTTGTCGGTCTTTTGACATGCGTCAAGGAGATTTTTGTAACCCCACCACAACATTTGGTTCACATTTAATGCATTTGAATTCCACTGCTACACGAATCGTCCAACATTGGAAGGCTTTATAATTTGACATGATATATATTTTATTAAAATTGGACGAATTTTCATTATTGCTGTATAAAAAAATGCTTTTATAGTGTTTTATAGTTTTTCTTTAATTATAATCAATCAAACAGGAATTATGTTAATTTATAATTTATAAAAAATATTGTTTTTTTGATTTAAGGTTAATTCTGGTCTATTTAATCAATGGTTTTATGCTTGACAGCTTAAAAGTTTTAATAAATAAACAAAGAAATACTTGATTTGGCTACATTTTGTCAGGGTAGGTGCCATAGGTTTTAAACAAAATAAATTTATTATTCATTTAAACCACCTCCTTTGACGTCTTTTAAATTTATTTTTTGCCAGAAGTAATTTGCAACAAGACAACAAAACTACTGTCGCGGCAGCAGCGACAACATCATCATTTTCCATTGATTAAATAATTTTAAATTATTATTAAATATTATTATTTTTAATAAAAATATTATAATAATATTTTATTTAATTTAAATACACAAATGTCAGAAAAAATTGAACCAACATTTGAACCAACCTTTGAATCATATGTATTGGATCAAACATTCGTTCCAACGTGTAGCAGGACACTTGCCATGTCAATCGTCCAATATTTGACTCAAACTTTGGAGGCAAACATTTGAATCAAGCGTTTACCCCATCGTCTGGTGCCGGCTTTACGAGTTCCTCATAGATATAGTTTATACATACTTGTCCAAATTTTCAGGCTTGGTACTTAGTTACAACCGGACACACAAACTAACATATAAAATATACTAAATTGCTATCTAAATTAGGCTTAGTTTGCCTCTGATTTATAATTTATTTAACCTTATTTCAATTGACATATTCCAAAGGTCATCAGGGATCTTTCTAAACTTTGTACGATCAACATTGAATTCTAAACAAAACCAAAGTGTAACTAATAATAAAGTCGGGAAACTTCCTATCCTTACCGTACCGCGACCGCCGTTTTTCAAATTTTGCCTGTTCTTTTTCAAACAATTTTCTATCCACTGCTGACATAGATAGCTACATATTGTAAGTATGGGTGAAAGAGAAATATAATCTAAGCAAAGAAGCACGTTTTGAAATTTATATGGCAATGCACAAATACTAGAAGAAATATAAGGTTTTTAAGAGTTTTTCATTTGCTTTTTTAAGAACATTTCATTTTCTCTCTTCCTGATGGACTTTGCTTATGAAAACTGTAGGTACTCTTGCCTATTCTTTCGCACTTATTGCCACCTGGTTTTTCTGGCTACTTTGCTAGCTTTCCGGACTTTATTATTAGTTACACTTTGACATAACCCAATTACCAAACTCTAAATAGTAGCGTAGAGGGGGACGAAAAGACCGCAATGCATATTCTCTCCGATTGAGAAGCACTTCTCCGTAGGAGGAGCAAGCATCTGGGGTCATACCGTTTCTCCTCAATTTAGATACTATCTACTGACCCACTCCGAATACTAATATTCCTAAAAGAAATAGACCAGGAGGAGATCCTCTAGAATGGGAATGTAATCTAACTTCTGAACTAAAGAAAAGGTGGTACAATAGATCTCAACGGTCGCAGTACAAGAACACTCCAAAACTTAATCTAATCTAATCTAACAAACTTTAACAAATCTAATTAAAGCAAATCCCGAAAGCTGGAATGCTAGCAGATGAATAGGATTTTCATTCAAACGATCAAGTTATTAAGTCAATTGTATCAAAGAAAATATTATGTGTTTTTTTTTTTTAAATAAGGACGGTTACCATAAATTATATAACCGTTTATTTTTCTTATTTATCGCTGTTAATTTTTGTCAGACTTATTCAATCTTATATTTGAGGGATCTTGTATTTGATGGGACTAATGGAAGTGTTTATTTATAATCTTACCTGATTTCGACCATTTTTCTTTCTGTTATTTTTATTTTTTTATGACCAAATTTTTTTAAAAAGTTCATTTGGCTAAAACAATGCTTTAAATGTCCATCTTGTAAGATATCGTTTCCTTTAATTTCATTATTTGTTTAAAAACAAGAATTTTTGGTTTGTTAAACGTCTAAAAAGCATGAATGAAGTTAACTACTTTTCCAGTAAATTCTAGTAGTGTCAATATCCTTAGAAAAAATTATAATTGCGTAGTATAAACAAATTTAGTTTGGAAAATATAGAATTTTATTAAATTTTCCTTTCTACAATAATTTTTATGGTACAATTTTACGTATTACTTATTTTAACATTTGCAGAGAATCATTTTCTGCGTTCTGTGCTTTTGAATCCTTTTCTCTATACTCACCAAATTATATCTGCTTCAACGAATTTGTTTAAGGAATCAATTCATTATGATCGACTAAAAAATTTCCAGGATAAAATAAAGTCTCAGATTTCAAAAATCACCATCCCACCTCCGATCGATATCAAAACAATAAAGTTATATTCTTTAATTGTATATAACAGACCAGATCTCTAAATTTGACTCACAATTAATGACTACGAGAGATAACATGTGCACTAAACTTTGACACAGACAGGCAAAGAAACAGACGAACGGACATTTACATTTAAAATAGGTTTTTTAAATTCACGTCAAAACGTTAAGATCCGTCCAAATCTGGAGGTTGCAATTTTCTACCATCACAAAAAAAGCATACCAAAGAAATAGAATGACAAAATTCTATGGTCACCTTGGGTTTTTCATTATAAATTCATCGCGAGCCTGTTCCGTGCAAGCAGTACACATTCATCTAATTATCTTGGTCATGTCGCCTACTGTCCACCGATGTTTTTTTTGTTTTCTTTTGGTCTCCTTTGCATGATAAATTTTACTCACTTTACTTTATCTCGCCCAACTTGTCCAACGGTATTTGCATTCAATGATTTGTTTCACAGCGTCAGACACCTTGTAGTCCACTAAGTTATTACCCTTTAGTAGCTATTTACCAATTGACCAATTTAACAAAAGTTGGACAAAAACAAGTGGCTAAAACGTGCTTGTTCTAAGAATGAATTTGAATTTTTTTTATATAATATAGATTTAAGATTAACGTCATCAACTATTCCCACACAGCATAAGATTTATTCACTCAATTATTTTTGGCCTTCTTTATTATTTAATAACTAGGTGGTAACCTGTCCTAAGACGGCCTCCTAAAAATTTCGATTTACAAATCACAGTAAATTAACAAAATGTATTCAAGCGTAGCATATTAATTCGCAATATAATGGATCTTTTACCCCGTTCTCGTAGCACCTCTGGCGGTATATTTCATGTCTTAAGTCGACCAATTCAGAATGCATACTATTTACCCCGCAACACGCCGTGCGAAGATATTAAATTGATCCCATTTCTCCGGTTGGTAAAATAGCTCCCGTCAAACATATATTACGTAAAAAAAAAAAACCTCGATAGAGTAGGGGCCAAAACAACCGCAGCGCCAAAGTGGTGAGAGATAGAACTATTTTATCTTCAACAGAAAAAATCCGCGTGAAAACCTCCACAGCTTAGCTGAACATTGTAATCACTTGTGACCTCTATATAAAAAGTTCAAAAGTTCCTATTGAATCCAGCGCCAAAGCGGTGAGAGATAGAACTATACGGTCTACGGCAGAAATAGTGCCAAAGGAAAACTTCCACAACTTTGCTGAGTATTGTAATCACGGTGAACCCTATATAAAACGATCCAAACATTTTATTGAAAAGTTTCTATTGACTCCAGCGCCAAAGCCGTGAGAGCTGGAACTATATGGTCTGCGACAG
This sequence comes from Xylophagus ater, assembly GCA_963422695.1. Classification (NCBI taxonomy): domain Eukaryota; kingdom Metazoa; phylum Arthropoda; class Insecta; order Diptera; family Xylophagidae; genus Xylophagus; species Xylophagus ater. The sequence continues at coordinate 24,395,348 of OY730485.1, read as the reverse complement.
AAATAATTCCCATGAAAACCTCCATAACTTTGCCGAACGTCGTAATCGCCTGTGACCTCTAAATACGAAGTTTCAAAATTTTATTGACTCCAGCGCCAAAGCGGTGAGAGATAGAACCATATAGTCTTCGAAAGAAATAGTCTCCATGAAAAGCTACACAACTTTGGTGTACATTGTAATCGCATGTGATCTCAATATAAAAAGTTCGTAAATTTGTATAGGCTACAGCTACTATTTGGTCTTCGGCAGAAATAATATCCATGTTAACCTGCGCAACTTCGCCGAACATGGTAATTGTGTGTGACCTCTATATACGAAGTCCACAAATTTTTATTGACTCCAGCGCCAAAGCAGTGGGAGATAGAACTATTTGGTCTTCGACAGAAATAATATCCATGAAAACCTTCATAACTTTGCCGAAAATCGTAATCCCGTGTGACTTCTAAATACGAAGTTCCAAAGATTTTATTTACTCCAGCGCCAAAGCGGTGACTGATAGAACTATCTGGTCTTCGAGAGATATGATCCCCGTGATAACCTCGACAACTTTGCCGAACACTGTAATCGTGTGTGACCTTTATATAAAAAGCTAAAAGCTTCTATTGACTCCAGCGCCGAAGCGGTGGGAGATAGAACTATATGGTCTTCGAAATAAGTAGTCCCCATGAAAAGTAACACAACTTTGCTGAACATTATAATTGCGTGTGACCTCTAAATACGAACTTCTAAAATTTGTATTGACTTCAGCGCCAAAGCGGTGAGAGCTGGAACTATATGGTCTGCGACAGAAATTATCCCCATGAAAACCTCCATAACTTTGCCGAACATCGTAATCGCCTGTGACCTCTAAACACGAAGTTCCAAAGATTTTATTTACTCCAGCGCCAAAGCGGTGAGAGATAGAACTATATTGTCTTCAAAAGAAATAGTCCCCATGAAAAGTTCCACAACTTTGCTGAACATTGTAATTGCGTGTGACTTGTATATAAAAAGTTCGTAAATTTGTATTGTCTCCAGCGCCAAAGCGGTGGGAAATGGAACTTTGCCGTGTACGTTAGAATGTCCGGCATAAAAATCTTAATAAGATTGCCTCAGGTCAGAATCATGTCCGATGTATATTTCAGATTATAAATGAGGTTTCCTGAAATAAGCTTCCAAGCTTCCCTTTGTAGAAACAAAATTTCTCCACGTTTCAAGTAATTCTCTACAACATATCAAAAAGTGTTTTTTTTTTGCTCAACGCATATTTGTTAAACTACAAATTTACATTTTTTTGTTTTAAATAATTATTTTATAATTGAAAAATATAATAATATTAATTTTGCTTTAAAAAAACAAATAAAGCTTCTTTTATTTATGTTTCTCAAATTATTAATTTTATTAGTTTTTTTCTTCATACAAAATGTTAATTCACTTTGCGTTGTTTCAGACTGCGACCCAAAATTCTGGAGCGTATCTACGACGCAAACCGAGGCCTAGGTATATAATTAATACATTTTTTGTTTAGTTATAATTCGTAGTTCTTGTTATCACTTCCATGTACAAATACAGTGATCAAATAATAGACTTTCAAACAAATAAGCATCTATACTAATATTTCTTTTTCTTTTCTTTTTTTTGACAAATTTTTCAATTAAATCTGAAAAAGCATATAAGAAAACGGCAAAAATTTCTGGTTAACTTGGTTTTTTCTTTATAACTTCCCACCTCTTCGGCCGATTTTGCTGAAATAGAATACCAGATCCAGTTAAGGAATACCGAACTTACATTTTGAATTTTAACAAAATCCGATAACGCGTTTTTAAATTATCTTTAAATTATCACGGACGGACGGACAGCCATGCATAAATTGATATAACTTTTGATTCCCTACACATCCATACCCTTACAACATTTATTCGATGATTATTTCGATGTGCTACACACTTAGTGACAAAACCAATATACCCTCTGGTAGTACCGACCATAGGGCATACAAAATTCTTAGACATCAAAACCATTATTTTGTACTTAAATTCCTAATAGTTTTGACATACCAATAGACAAATGACTTTGCTGACAGAAATCTAATCGAAAGTCAACGATTTTATGAAAATGCTTTTAAATTTAAAAAAAGAATTTTTTTTATAATCATTTTGCTAATGCCGGCGCCAACGTTGGACGCTTGATGGTTGGACGCATCGTGTGGCCGATGCGCGAACTAAGTGCTTTATTTTTGTTGAAACTACTTTATTTTCCCTATATACTATAATTCAATTTTTATCCTTAAAACTAAAAAGTATAAAAAGTTTTTCTTAAATTCTAAATTAAAAACTAGACTAAAGGCTAACTAAAGCTACTGGGTCTAAGATTAATTCATTTTTTCTTATTTTTAACTCTATTTTTTTTTTTTTAATATTTTTAATAATAAAAATTTTTTTTAAACAATTTTTCTTTTTATGGAGGAAAAGGGATGAAAACCTTCCACCAATTAACTCTTTTTTTTGTCACTTAAATTATTTATAAATAACAAACAAGACAAGACAACATTTACACGAGCACACTGAGTATCACACGTCTCGATGACATTTTCAGGAATTAATATCCCTGTAAGTCGTGCGATACTCCGATGGGAAATAGGGATAAGGGAGGGGTTGGAAATTAGTATTTGATCTATTTTAAATCGCAGGTCGGACCTCTATTGAGATCGGTTCTAGAGCCGGTGATACACTGATTTCATTTCCACCAGTATTTACTATGGTATGGATTAAGTCTTTTATCTCGGCAAGAAATATCCGTAGAAAATCTGATCTGGTTCGGTATATCCTTTATATTTCTTGGGTTATAAAGTATCTTTTTATCGTTCGAATGACGATAAACATGATATATCGACGGGATCATATTTCTGTCTTGGATATATCCTTTCTTATCGAGATAAATAAATCGTTCCGGTGGGAAGTATCCAGTTATCCTTGCACTCTCAAAGTATGCGTGATCCACATGATAAGGCAAATATATATTATCATTTTCGTGTAATTGCACGGCTTTGCATATGTGATCACGTATCAGCTTGAGTGTGAAACTATCAAAACGATGTACATTTGCTGTGTTGTACAGGGTTTTACTAGGATAATGGTGTAGGGTTTGTAAATTCCTGAACATACTTAGCGCGGTGCGCAAGAACTTACGTTCGAATACGCGGATTTTCTCCATATAGGATGGAGAGATGTTATACCACACCGGGCATCCGTAAGTAAGTATAGGGCGGATCAGCGATTGATAGCATATTATTTTTACGCGGGTGTTTAGATATTTGGTGTAAAAAAGTTTTCGAATTTTGTGGTAAGCCTTATTAGCACTTTCCAATCTTATGTTCACGTGTTCGTTGAAGTAAAGAAATTGGTCTAGGTGAACACCCAAATATCGAACCACTTTTTTAGTCTCAATTAAATGGTTGTTGAGAATTTTAATTTGAAATTTTTTATAATTTTTCTTAATATTATTTTGCGCAATATAAAGAGGTGTTCTAAATAAAATGATTTCGCATTTATTGAAATTAATTTTTAAGTGCCAGTTTTTACTATACTCTTGTACTTTATTGGAATGATGTTGTACTTTTTGTGTTAATATTTGAATTTTTTTATTGTGGCGATATATAACCAAGTCGTCTGCAAAGGCAATGGAATTATTTGGTTTCATTTTTATAAGATCGGACGTGAAAATATTGAATAGTATTGGGGAATTAACAGTGCCTTGTTGCAACCCGTTTTTAATTCTGTAAGTTTGTTCCGATCGTTTATCGCCATCAGTTAGGTAAAATTCCTTTTCTATTATCATTTCATAAATCAGTCTAATTAGGTGTTGTGGGTAGACTGAGCAGTTAACTAGTTTGTATATTAAACCTTTCAACCAGACGGTATCGAACGCCTTTTCAAAATCAATCAGACATGCCCCAGTTGCTTCTTGTTTGTTTTTGTAGCAGATTATGGCTGACACAAGTTTTGTCACTGCATGTGTCGTTGAGTGTTTATGTTTGGAACCATACTGGTTATTAGGTATAATATCTCCAGCTTTTGCGAAATGAAGGATAGATTTGTTTATAACTTTCTCATATACTTTACTGATATTCGGCAGTAAACTAATCGGACGATAGATACTTACTGAACTTAAATCTTTGCCCTTTTTTGGAATTGCAAAAACCTTTGCAGTTTTCCACATTTTTGGAAAGGCACTGGTGTTTAATAAGTTATTAAAAAGCGTACAGTAATCTTTTATAATTGAGACAGGTAAATGTTTTAGTACGATATTTGGGACGTGATCATTGCCCGAAGATTTTTTGTTATTAAGTGTTCGAAAAAGTTCAGTCAATATGTCTGTAGATGTAAAATAATTATTCAAGAATTGATCGGGAATATCGTTCGCTCGAAGCGAAGAAGAGAACTGAAGAATTGTTTGGCTGGAATTTATTGCGCTTTTGTGTTGAGTTATAAAATTTTTCAAGATATTTCCGACCAAACTGTGCATAGAATTTTTTGAATTGAAAGGAATTTCCTTATGAACATCTTGAAGAAAGCAACCTAGAACATTTAATTTATTTAATTTCGAATTTATCAGAATTTTTCCTTCCTCAATCGGAAATTGAGTGACAGAGATTTGAGCATCAAGTATGATGGCTCTATTTAATTGATTGTCCTCTATCGAAAGGTTTTCAATTTCTGATTTTCCTTTTGAGCGGAAAATTCTATTAATATTTGGATACATATTGACTGGATCGCTTGGTGATATATTCTGAATTTTTTTTTTCCAGTAGTCATTAATATATTCTGCTTCAGCAATATTCTGACGTTATTAATAACTGATCTGTATCGTTTGACAACTGGGTCTTGGGAGCCATCGTTTAAATATGAATAATTAGCACGAATATGATTTTTCATTTTACTGACAATGTTGTTCTTATACGCAATCAGATTTCTTATTATCCTCGACATATAAGGTTTAACGGAGTCGATATTGTTTGACATTTTTGGTACTGTCTTTTCAATTGTCTCAATAATAACAGAATTGATTTTATCTAGGAAATGTTCAATTTATTTATGTTCTAGATTCCGATTCGCTGGTATCTGAATATTTTTATCTTCATAAATTCTCGTCATTTTCTTTTGAAACATTTTCCAATTCTACATTTTGAAATTCAGCGTGTCTGAAGGACTATTTGAATTAATATTTAAAATGTTGAATGGTGACTCTCTTGAATGCTGTACTTTTAAGTGTACTGCATTATGGTCACTATCGTAGATGATCGTTTGTAAAGAATTCGTTGTTGTTTCGTCATGTAGATTAGAAGAATCTTCATAACATAGACGGTTATCCATTAGAAAAATATCCAGATACGAGTTTCCGCGAGTAAAAGTTGGTAATATACCCGTTAGTAACTTCGATCTGTAAATAATTGTGTTATCATTGAGCCAATGGACAAGGTGTGTTCCTCGTGTGTTATTGACTTCGTTTTTCCAATTTGTATGTTTGGCATTTATATCGCCACCAATTATATAAAAGTTGTTCGGATTATTTAATTGGAGTGTTTCAAATAAGATGCTCAGTTCCGCAGAAAACCCATTACCAGTTTCATGTTTTGCATATGCGGCCACGATAAATAAGTTTTGATTTCGTGTTAATTTTATTCGAACGATTGTTGTCTCTAACGTTTTAAAATTAAGAATTATGTCATTTTCGATATTTTCGTATGCGATATTTTTCCGGATAACAATCGCTGTTCCGCCTGCTTGCTTCGCTCTTGGTCTATCCGTTCTTATTATGTTATAGTCTTTCAGAGAGACTTTATGGATTTTCTTGAGCTTGGTTTCGCTCAAGAGAACCATATCTGTGTTGTGAATTTTCAGAAAGTTTGTCAGATTTGCCCGTCTAACATTAGAGATTATGGAATTAACATTTATTGTATAAATGTTGAAAGCAATTGTGGCTGAAATTCTGTCGGGCAGTATTGTATGAGCTTTAGATCTTTGAAGATTCGCCATTTAGACACGATTTTCAAAAATATCGTACAGTACCGAAATTTTTTCGGAATGTACACCAAGTTGATTTTCAATACCAGATAAACGATTTTCCAGTGACTTTAATAATTTAAGGATTTCGTGAAAGTTATTAGTCTGATTTTGCAAATTTTCTTGTGGTGTTGTAATTTGTGTATTATTATTTCTTATATTAGTGTTTTGGCTTGGTGTACCATTTTTCGTAACAGAGTTTTTTATTATCTTTGCGAAACTTACGTTTGGTTGTACGAAGTTATTCACAAATTTGGAGTTCTGTTCAATTTTGGTTTGTTTATCTAGTAGTTTTTGGCGAATCAACTTTTTCATTGCTACATACTTGGGGCATCCTCTGTATGAAGCAAGGTGCCCATTACTTTGACAATTTACGCAATAGATTTTATTTTTTTCCGTTATTTCGAGAATTTTGCATTCCCCGGGACTATGATTCTCATTGCATTTTATGCAACAAAAATCCATACCGCAGTTACTGGCAGAATGTCCGAATCGCTCGCGAACTAAGTGTGTCCAATGTCATATGTCCAACGTTCGTGTTGGAACATGTTCGGGCTGTTGTCGGTCTTTTGACATGCGTCAAGGAGATTTTTGTAACCCCACCACAACATTTGGTTCACATTTAATGCATTTGAATTCCACTGCTACACGAATCGTCCAACATTGGAAGGCTTTATAATTTGACATGATATATGTTTTATTAAAATTGGACGAATTTTCATTATTGCTGTATAAAAAAATGCTTTTATAGTGTTTTATAGTTTTTCTTTAATTATAATCAATCAAACAGGAATTATGTTAATTTATAATTTATAAAAAATATTGTTTTTTTGATTTAAGGTTAATTCTGGTCTATTTAATCAATGGTTTTATGCTTGACAGCTTAAAAGTTTTAATAAATAAACAAAGAAATACTTGATTTGGCTACATTTTGTCAGGGTAGGTGCCATAGGTTTTTAAAAAAAATAAATTTATTATTCATTTAAACCACCTCCTTTTACGTCTTTTAAATTTATTTTTTGCCAGAAGTAATTTGCAACAAGACAACAAAACTACTGTCGCGGCAGCAGCGACAACATCATCATTTTCCATTGATTAAATAATTTTAAATTATTATTAAATATTATTATTTTTAATAAAAATATTATAATAATATTGTATTTAATTTAAATACACAAATGTCAGAAAAAATTGAACCAACATTTGAACCAACCTTTGAATCATATGTATTGGATCAAACATTCGTTCCAACGTGTAGCAGGACACTTGCCATGTCAATCGTCCAATATTTGACTCAAACTTTGGAGGCAAACATTTGAATCAAGCGTTTACCCCATCGTCTGGTGCCGGCTTTACGAGTTCCTCATAGATATAGTTTATACATACTTGTCCAAATTTTCAGGCTTGGTACTTAGTTACTACCGGACACACAAACTAACATATAAAATATACTAAATTGCTATCTAAATTAGGCTTAGTTTGCCTCTGATTTATAATTTATTTAACCTTATTTCAATTAACTACGTAAAATCAATTGACATATTCCAAAGGTCATCAGGGATCTTTCTAAACTTTGTACGATCAACATTGAATTCTAAACAAAACCAAAGTGTAACTAATAATAAAGTCGGGAAACTTCCTATCCTTACCGTACCGCGACCGCCGTTTTTCAAATTTTGCCTGTTCTTTTTCAAACAATTTTCTATCCACTGCTGACATAGATAGCTACATATTGTAAGTATGGGTGAAAGAGAAATATAATCTAAGCAAAGAAACACGTTTTGAAATTTATATGGCAATGCACAAATACTAGAAGAAATATAAGGTTTTTAAGAGTTTTTCATTTGCTTTTTTAAGAACATTTCATTTTCTCTCTTCCTGATGGACTTTGCTTATGAAAACTGTAGGTACTCTTGCCTATTCTTTCGCACTTATTGCCACCTGGTTTTTCTGGCTACTTCGCTAGCTTTCCGGACTTTATTATTAGTTACACTTTGACATAACCCAATTACCAAACTCTAAATAGTAGCGTAGAGGGGGACGAAAAAACCGCAATGCATATTCTCTCCGATTGAGAAGCACTTCTCCGTAGGAGGAGCAAACGTCTGGGGTCATACCGTTTCTCCTCAATTTAGATACTATCTACTGACCCACTCCGAATACTAATATTCCTAAAAGAAATAGACCAGGAGGAGATCCTCTAGAATGGGAATGTAATCTGACTTCTGAACTAAAGAAAAGGTGGTACAATAGATCTCAACGGTCGCAGTACAAGAACACTCCAAAACTTAATCTAATCTAATCTAACAAACTTTAACAAATCTAATTAAAGCAAATCCCGAAAGCTGGAATGCTAGCAGATGAATAGGATTTTCAAAATATTATGTGTTTTTTTTTTTTTAAATAAGGACGGTTACCATAAATTATATAACCGTTTATTTTTCTTATTTATCGCTGTTAATTTTTGTCAGACTTATTCAATCTTATATTTGAGGGATCTTGTATTTGATGGGACTAATGGAAGTGTTTATTTATAATCTTACCTGATTTCGACCATTTTTCTTTCTGTTATTTTTATTTTTTTATGACCAAATTTTTTTAAAAAGTTCATTTGGCTAAAACAATGCTTTAAATGTCCATCTTGTAAGATATCGTTTCCTTTAATTTCATTATTTGTTTAAAAACAAGAATTTTTGGTTTGTTAAACGTCTAAAAAGCATGAATGAAGTTAACTACTTTTCCAGTAAATTCTAGTAGTGTCAATATCCTTAGAAAAAATTATAATTGCGTAGTATAAACAAATTTAGTTTGGAAAATATAGAATTTTATTAAATTTTCCTTTCTACAATAATTTTTATGGTACAATTTTACGTATTACTTATTTTAACATTTGCAGAGAATCATTTTCTGCGTTCTGTGCTTTTGAATCCTTTTCTCTATACTCACCAAATTATATCTGCTTCAACGAATTTGTTTAAGGAATCAATTCATTATGATCGACTAAAAAATTTCCAGGATAAAATAAAGTCTCAGATTTCAAAAATCACCATCCCACCTCCGATCGATATCAAAACAATAAAGTTATATTCTTTAATTGTATATAACAGACCAGATCTCTAAATTTGACTCACAATTAATGACTACGAGAGATAACATGTGCACTAAACTTTGACACAGACAGGCAAAGAAACAGACGAACGGACATTTACATTTAAAATAGGTTTTTTAAATTCACGTCAAAACGTTAAGATCCGTCCAAATCTGGAGGTTGCAATTTTCTACCATCACAAAAAAAGCATACCAAAGAAATAGAATGACAAAATTCTATGGTCACCTTGGGTTTTTCATTATAAATTCATCGCGAGCCTGTTCCGTGCAAGCAGTACACATTCATCTAATTATCTTGGTCATGTCGCCTACTGTCCACCGATGTTTTTTTTGTTTTCTTTTGGTCTCCTTTGCATGATAAATTTTACTCACTTTACTTTATCTCGCCCAACTTGTCCAACGGTATTTGCATTCAATGATTTGTTTCACAGCGTCAGACACCTTGTAGTCCACTAAGTTATTACCCTTTAGTAGCTATTTACCAATTGACCAATTTAACAAAAGTTGGACAAAAACAAGTGGCTAAAACGTGCTTGTTCTAAGAATGAATTTGAATTTTTTTTATATAATATAGATTTAAGATTAACGTCATCAACTATTCCCACACAGCATAAGATTTATTCACTCAATTATTTTTGGCCTTCTTTATTATTTAATAACTAGGTGGTAACCTGTACTAAGACGGCCTCCTAAAAATTTCGATTTACAAATCACAGTAAATTAACAAAATGTATTCAAGCGTAGCATATTAATTCGCAATATAATGGATCTTTTACCCCGTTCTCGTAGCACCTCTGGCGGTATATTTCATGTCTTAAGTCGACCAATTCAGAATGCATACTATTTACCCCGCAACACGCCGTGCGAAGATATTAAATTGATCCCATTTCTCCGGTTGGTAAAATAGCTCCCGTCAAACATATATTACGTAAAAAAAAAAAACCTCGATAGAGTAGGGGCCAAAACAACCGCAGCGCCAAAGTGGTGAGAGATAGAACTATTTTATCTTCAACAGAAAAAATCCGCGTGAAAACCTCCACAGCTTAGCTGAACATTGTAATCACTTGTGACCTCTATATAAAAAGTTCAAAAGTTCCTATTGAATCCAGCGCCAAAGCGGTGAGAGATAGAACTATATGGTCTACGGCAGAAATAGTGCCAAAGGAAAACTTCCACAACTTTGCTGAGTATTGTAATCACGGTGAACCCTATATAAAACGATCCAAACATTTTATTGAAAAGTTTCTATTGACTCCAGCGCCAAAGCCGTGAGAGCTGGAACTATATGGTCTGCGACAGAAATAATCCCCATGAAAACCTCCATAACTTTGCCGAACGTCGTAATCGCCTGTGACCTCTAAATACGAAGTTTCAAAATTTTATTGACTCCAGCGCCAAAGCGGTGAGAGATAGAACCATATAGTCTTCGAAAGAAATAGTCTCCATGAAAAGCTACACACATTTGGTGTACATTGTAATCGCATGTGATCTCAATATAAAAAGTTCGTAAATTTGTATAGGCTACAGCTACTATTTGGTCTTCGGCAGAAATAATATCCATGTTAACCTGCGCAACTTCGCCGAACATGGTAATTGTGTGTGACCTCTATATACGAAGTCCACAAATTTTTATTGACTCCAGCGCCAAAGCAGTGGGAGATAGAACTATTTGGTCTTCGACAGAAATAATATCCATGAAAACCTTCATAACTTTGCCGAAAATCGTAATCCCGTGTGACTTCTAAATACGAAGTTCCAAAGATTTTATTTACTCCAGCGCCAAAGCGGTGACTGATAGAACTATCTGGTCTTCGAGAGATATGATCCCCGTGATAACCTCGACAACTTTGCCGAACACTGTAATCGTGTGTGACCTTTATATAAAAAGCTAAAAGCTTCTATTGACTCCAGCGCCGAAGCGGTGGGAGATAGAACTATATGGTCTTCGAAATAAGTAGTCCCCATGAAAAGTAACACAACTTTGCTGAACATTATAATTGCGTGTGACCTCTAAATACGAACTTCTAAAATTTGTATTGACTTCAGCGCCAAGGCGGTGAGAGCTGGAACTATATGGTCTGCGACAGAAATTATCCCCATGAAAACCTCCATAACTTTGCCGAACATCGTAATCGCCTGTGACCTCTAAACACGAAGTTCCAAAGATTTTATTTACTCCAGCGCCAAAGCGGTGAGAGATAGAACTATATTGTCTTCAAAAGAAATAGTCCCCATGAAAAGTTCCACAACTTTGCTGAACATTGTAATTGCGTGTGACTTGTATATAAAAAGTTCGTAAATTTGTATTGTCTCCAGCGCCAAAGCGGTGGGAAATGGAACTTTGCCGTGTACGTTAGAATGTCCGGCATAAAAATCTTAATAAGATTGCCTCAGGTCAGAATCATGTCCGATGTATATTTCAGATTATAAATGAGGTTTCCTGAAATAAGCTTCCAAGCTTCCCTTTGTAGAAACAAAATTTCTCCACGTTTCAAGTAATTCTCTACAACATATCAAAAAGTGTTTTTTTTTTGCTCAACGCATATTTGTTAAACTACAAATTTACATTTTTTTGTTTTAAATAATTATTTTATAATTGAAAAATATAATAATATTAATTTTGCTTTAAAAAAACAAATAAAGCTTCTTTTATTTATGTTTCTCAAATTATTAATTTTATTAGTTTTTTTCTTCATACAAAATGTTAATTCACTTTGCGTTGTTTCAGACTGCGACCCAAAATTTTGGAGCGTATCTACGACGCAAACCGAGGCCTAGGTATATAATTAATACATTTTTTGTTTAGTTATAATTCGTAGTTCTTGTTATCACTTCCATGTACAAATACAGTGATCAAATAATAGACTTTCAAACAAATAAGCATCTATACTAATATTTCTTTTTCTTTTCTTTTTTTTGACAAATTTTTCAATTAAATCTGAAAAAGCATATAAGAAAACGGCAAAAATTTCTGGTTAACTTGGTTTTTTCTTTATAACTTCCCACCTCTTCGGCCGATTTTGCTGAAATAGAATACCAGATCCAGTTAAGGAATAACGAACTTACATTTTGAATTTTAACAAAATCCGATAACGCGTTTTTAAATTATCTTTAAATTATCATGGACGGACGGACGGACAGCCATGCATAAATTGATATAACTTTTGATTCCCTACACATCCATACCCTTACAACATTTATTCGATGATTATTTCGATGTGCTACACACTTAGTGACAAAACCAATATACCCTCTGGTAGTACCGACCATAGGGCATACAAAATTCTTAGACATCAAAACCATTATTTTGTACTTAAATTCCTAATAGTTTTGACATACCAATAGACAAATGACTTTGCTGACAGAAATCTAATCGAAAGTCAACGATTTTATGAAAATGCTTTTAAATTTAAAAAAAGAATTTTTTTTATAATCATTTTGCTAATGCCGGCGCCAACGTTGGACGCTTGATGGTTGGACGCATCGTGTGGCCGATGCGCGAACTAAGTGCTTTATTTTTGTTGAAACTACTTTATTTTCCCTATATACTATAATTCAATTTTTATCCTTAAAACTAAAAAGTATAAAAAGTTTTTCTTAAATTCTAAATTAAAAACTAGACTAAAGGCTAACTAAAGCTACTGGGTCTAAGATTAATTCATTTTTTCTTATTTTTAACTCTATTTTTTTTTTTTTTAATATTTTTAATAATAAAAATTTTTTTCAAACAATTTTTCTTTTTATGGAGGAAAAGGGATGAAAACCTTCCACCAATTAACTCTTTTTTTTGTCACTTAAATTATTTATAAATAACAAACAAGACAAGACAACATTTACACGAGCACACTGAGTATCACACGTCTCGATGACATTTTCAGGAATTAATATCCCTGTAAGTCATGCGATACTCCGATGGGAAATAGGGATAAGGGAGGGGTTGGAAATTAGTATTTGATCTATTTTAAATCGCAGGTCGGACCTCTATTGAGATCGGTTCTAGAGCCGGTGATACACTGATTTCATTTCCACCAGTATTTACTATGGTATGGATTAAGTCTTTTATCTCGGCAAGAAATATCCGTAGAAAATCTGATCTGGTTCGGTATATCCTTTATATTTCTTGGGTTATAAAGTATCTTTTTATCGTTCGAATGACGATAAACATGATATATCGACGGGATCATATTTCTGTCTTGGATATATCCTTTCTTATCGAGATAAATAAATCGTTCCGGTGGGAAGTATCCAGTTATCCTTGCACTCTCAAAGTATGCGTGATCCACATGATAAGGCAAATATATATTATCATTTTCGTGTACTTGCACGGCTTTGCATATGTGATCACGTATCAGCTTGAGTGTGAAACTATTAAAACGATGTACATTTGCTGTGTTGTACAGGGTTTTACTAGGATAATGGTGTAGGGTTTGTAAATTCCTGAACATACTTAGCGCGGTGCGCAAGCACTTACGTTCGAATACGCGGATTTTCTCCATATAGGATGGAGAGATGTTATACCACACCGGGCATCCGTAAGTAAGTATAGGGCGGATCAGCGATTGATAGCATATTATTTTTACGCGGGTGTTTAGATATTTGGTGTAAAAAAGTTTTCGAATTTTGTGGTAAGCCTTATTAGCACTTTCCAATCTTATGTTCACGTGTTCGTTGAAGTAAAGAAATTGGTCTAGGTGAACACCCAAATATCGAACCACTTTTTTAGTCTCAATTAAATGGTTGTTGAGAGTTTTAATTTGAAATTTTTTATAATTTTTCTTAATATTATTTTGCGCAATATAAAGAGGTGTTCTAAATAAAATGCTTTCGCATTTATTGAAATTAATTTTTAAGTGCTAGTTTTTACTATACTCTTGTACTTCATTGAAATGATGTTGTACTTTTTGTGTTAATATTTGAATTTTTTTATTGTGGCGATATATAACCAAGTCGTCTGCAAAGGCAATGGAATTATTTGGTTTCATTTTTATAAGATCGGACGTGAAAATATTGAATAGTATTGGGGAATTAACAGTGCCTTGTTGCAACCCGTTTTTAATTCTGTAAGTTTGTTCCGATCGTTTATCGCCATCAGTTAGGTAAAATTCCTTTTCTATTATCATTTCATAAATCAGTCTAATTAGGTGTTGTGGATAGACTGAGCAGTTAACTAGTTTGTATATTAAACCTTTCAACCAGACGGTATCGAACGCCTTTTCAAAATCAATCAGACATGCCCCAGTTGCTTCTTGTTTGTTTTTGTAGCAGATTATGGCTGACACAAGTTTTGTCACTGCATGTGTCGTTGAGTGTTTATGTTTGAAACCATACTGGTTATTAGGTATAATATCTCCAGCTTTTGTGAAATGAAGGATTGATTTGTTTATAACTTTCTCATATACTTTACAGATATTCGGCAGTAAACTAATCGGACGATAGTTACTTACTGAACTTAAATCTTTGCCTTTTTTTGGAATTGCAAAAACCTTTGCAGTTTTCCACATTTTTGGAAAGGCACTGGTGTTTAATAAGTTATTAAAAAGCGTACAGTAATCTTTTATAATTGAGACAGGTAAATGTTTTAGTACGATATTTGGGACGTGATCATTGCCCGAAGATTTTTTGTTATTAAGTGTTCGAAAAATTTCAGTCAATATGTCTGTAGATGTAAAATAATTATTCAAGAATTCATCGGGAATATCGTTCGCTCGAAGCGAAGAAGAGAACTGAAGAATTGTTTGGCTGGAATTTATTGCGCTTTTGTGTTGAGTTATAAAATTTTTCAAGATATTTCCGACCAAACTGTGCATAGAATTTTTTGAATTGAAAGGAATTTCCTTATGAACATCTTGAAGAAAGCAACCTAGAACATTTAATTTATTTAATTTCGAATTTATCAGAATTTTTCCTTCCTCAATCGGAAATTGAGTGACAGAGATTTGAGCATCAAGTATGATGGCTCTATTTAATTGATTGTCCTCTATCGAAAGGTTTTCAATTTCTGATTTTCCTTTTGAGCGGAAAATTCTATTAATATTTGGATACATATTGACTGGATCGCTTGGTGATATATTCTGAATTTTTTTTTTCCAGTAGTCATTAATATATTCTGCTTCAGCAATATTCTGACGTTATTAATAACTGATCTGTATCGTTTGACAACTGGGTCTTGGGAGCCATCGTTTAAATATGAATAATTAGCACGAATATGATTTTTCATTTTACTGACAATGTTGTTCTTATACGCAATCAGATTTCTTATTATCCTCGACATATAAGGTTTAACGGAGTCGATATTGTTTGACATTTTTGGTACTGTCTTTTCAATTGTCTCAATAATAACAGAATTGATTTTATCTAGGAAATGTTCAATTTATTTATGTTCTAGATTCCGATTCGCTGGTATCTGAATATTTTTATCTTCATAAATTCTCGTCATTTTCTTTTGAAACATTTTCCAATTCTACATTTTGAAATTCAGCGTGTCTGAAGGACTATTTGAATTAATATTTAAAATGTTGAATGGTGACTCTCTTGAATGCTGTACTTTTAAGTGTACTGCATTATGGTCACTATCGTAGATGATCGTTTGTAAAGAATTCGTTGTTGTTTCGTCATGTAGATTAGAAGAATCTTCATAACATAGACGGTTATCCATTAGAAAAATATCCAGATACGAGTTTCCGCGAGTAAAAGTTGGTAATATACCCGTTAGTAACTTCGATCTGTAAATAATTGTGTTATCATTGAGCCAATGGACAAGGTGTGTTCCTCGTGTGTTATTGACTTCGTTTTTCCAATTTGTATGTTTGGCATTTATATCGCCACCAATTATATAAAAGTTGTTCGGATTATTTAATTGGAGTGTTTCAAATAAGATGCTCAGTTCCGCAGAAAACCCATTACCAGTTTCATGTTTTGCATATGCGGCCACGATAAATAAGTTTTGATTTCGTGTTAATTTTATTCGAACGATTGTTGTCTCTAACGTTTTAAAATTAAGAATTATGTCATTTTCGATATTTTCGTACGCGATATTTTTCCGGATAACAATCGCTGTTCCGCCTGCTTGCTTCGCTCTTGGTCTATCCGTTCTTATTATGTTATAGTCTTTCAGAGAGACTTTATGGATTTTCTTGAGCTTGGTTTCGCTCAAGAGAACCATATCTGTGTTGTGAATTTTCAGAAAGTTTGTCAGATTTGCCCGTCTAACATTAGAGATTATGGAATTAACATTTATTGTATAAATGTTGAAAGCAATTGTGGCTGAAATTCTGTCGGGCAGTATTGTATGAGCTTTAGATCTTTAAAGATTCGCCATTTAGACACGATTTTCAAAAATATCGTACAGTACCGAAATTTTTTCGGAATGTACACCAAGTTGATTTTCAATACCACATAAACGATTTTCCAGTGACTTTAATAATTTAAGGATTTCGTGAAAGTTATTAGTCTGATTTTGCAAATTTTCTTGTGGTGTTGTAATTTGTGTATTATTATTTCTTATATTAGTGTTTTGGCTTGGTGTACCATTTTTCGTAACAGAGTTTTTTATTATCTTTGCGAAACTTACGTTTGGTTGTACGAAGTTATTCACAAATTTGGAGTTCTGTTCAATTTTGGTTTGTTTATCTAGTAGTTTTTGGCGAATCAACTTTTTCATTGCTACATACTTGGGGCATCCTCTGTATGAAGCAAGGTGCCCATTACTTTGACAATTTACGCAATAGATTTTATTTTTTTCCGTTATTTCGAGAATTTTGCATTCCCCGGGACTATGATTCTCATTGCATTTTATGCAACAAAAATCCATACCGCAGTTACTGGCAGAATGTCCGAATCGCTCGCGAACTAAGTGTGTCCAATGTCATATGTCCAACGTTCGTGTTGGAACATGTTCGGGCTGTTGTCGGTCTTTTGACATGCGTCAAGGAGATTTTTGTAACCCCACCACAACATTTGGTTCACATTTAATGCATTTGAATTCCACTGCTACACGAATCGTCCAACATTGGAAGGCTTTATAATTTGACATGATATATGTTTTATTAAAATTGGACGAATTTTCATTATTGCTGTATAAAAAAATGCTTTTATAGTGTTTTATAGTTTTTCTTTAATTATAATCAATCAAACAGGAATTATGTTAATTTATAATTTATAAAAAATATTGTTTTTTTGATTTAAGGTTAATTCTGGTCTATTTAATCAATGGTTTTATGCTTGACAGCTTAAAAGTTTTAATAAATAAACAAAGAAATACTTGATTTGGCTACATTTTGTCAGGGTAGGTGCCATAGGTTTTTAAAAAAAATAAATTTATTATTCATTTAAACCACCTCCTTTTACGTCTTTTAAATTTATTTTTTGCCAGAAGTAATTTGCAACAAGACAACAAAACTACTGTCGCGGCAGCAGCGACAACATCATCATTTTCCATTGATTAAATAATTTTAAATTATTATTAAATATTATTATTTTTAATAAAAATATTATAATAATATTGTATTTAATTTAAATACACAAATGTCAGAAAAAATTGAACCAACATTTGAACCAACCTTTGAATCATATGTATTGGATCAAACATTCGTTCCAACGTGTAGCAGGACACTTGCCATGTCAATCGTCCAATATTTGACTCAAACTTTGGAGGCAAACATTTGAATCAAGCGTTTACCCCATCGTCTGGTGCCGGCTTTACGAGTTCCTCATAGATATAGTTTATACATACTTGTCCAAATTTTCAGGCTTGGTACTTAGTTACTACCGGACACACAAACTAACATATAAAATATACTAAATTGCTATCTAAATTAGGCTTAGTTTGCCTCTGATTTATAATTTATTTAACCTTATTTCAATTAACTACGTAAAATCAATTGACATATTCCAAAGGTCATCAGGGATCTTTCTAAACTTTGTACGATCAACATTGAATTCTAAACAAAACCAAAGTGTAACTAATAATAAAGTCGGGAAACTTCCTATCCTTACCGTACCGCGACCGCCGTTTTTCAAATTTTGCCTGTTCTTTTTCAAACAATTTTCTATCCACTGCTGACATAGATAGCTACATATTGTAAGTATGGGTGAAAGAGAAATATAATCTAAGCAAAGAAGCACGTTTTGAAATTTATATGGCAATGCACAAATACTAGAAGAAATATAAGGTTTTTAAGAGATTTTCATGTGCTTTTCTAAGAACATTTCATTTTCTCTCTTCCTGATGGACTTTGCTTATGAAAACTGTAGGTACTCTTGCCTATTCTTTCGCACTTATTGCCACCTGGTTTTTCTGGCTACTTCGCTAGCTTTCCGGACTTTATTATTAGTTACACTTTGACATAACCCAATTACCAAACTCTAAATAGTAGCGTAGAGGGGGACGAAAAAACCGCAATGCATATTCTCTCCGATTGAGAAGCACTTCTCCGTAGGAGGAGCAAACGTCTGGGGTCATACCGTTTCTCCTCAATTTAGATACTATCTACTGACCCACTCCGAATACTAATATTCCTAAAAGAAATAGACCAGGAGGAGATCCTCTAGAATGGGAATGTAATCTAACTTCTGAACTAAAGAAAAGGTGGTACAATAGATCTCAACGGTCGCAGTACAAGAACACTCCAAAACTTAATCTAATCTAATCTAACAAACTTTAACAAATCTAATTAAAGCAAATCCCGAAAGCTGGAATGGCTAGCAGATGAATAGGATTTTCATTCAAACGATCAAGTTATTAAGTCAATTGTATTAAAGAAAATATTATGTTTTTTTTTTTTTAAATAAGGACGGTTACCATAAATTATATAACCGTTTATTTTTCTTATTTATCGCTGTTAATTTTTTTCAGACTTATTCAATCTTATATTTGAGGGATCTTGTATTTGATGGGACTAATGGAAGTGTTTATTTATAAGCTTACCTGATTTCGACCATTTTTCTTTCTGTTATTTTTATTTTTTTATGACCAAATTTTTTTAAAAAGTTCATTTGGCTAAAACAATGCTTTAAATGTCCATCTTGTAAGATATCGTTTCCTTTAATTTCATTATTTGTTTAAAAACAAGAATTTTTGGTTTGTTAAACGTCTAAAAAGCATGAATGAAGTTAACTACTTTTCCAGTAAATTCTAGTAGTGTCAATATCCTTAGAAAAAATTATAATTGCGTAGTATAAACAAATTTAGTTTGGAAAATATAGAATTTTATTAAATTTTCCTTTCTACAATAATTTTTATGGTACAATTTTACGTATTACTTATTTTAACACTTGCAGAGAATCATTTTCTGCGTTCTGTGCTTTTGAATCCTTTTCTCTATACTAACCAAATTATATCTGCTTCAACGAATTTGTTTAAGGAATCAATTCATTATGATCGACTAAAAAATTTCCAGGATAAAATAAAGTTTCAGATTTCAAAAATCACCATCCCACCTCCGATCGATATCAAAACAATAAAGTTATATTCTTTAATTGTATATAACAGACCAGATCTCTAAATTTGACTCACAATTAATGACTACGAGAGATAACATGTGCACTAAATTTTGACACAGACAGGCAAAGAAACAGACGAACGGACATTTACATTTAAAATAGGTTTTTTAAATTCACGTCAAAACGTTAAGATCCGTCCAAATCTGGAGGTTGCAATTTTCTACCATCACAAAAAAAGCATACCAAAGAAATAGAATGACAAAATTCTATGGTCACCTTGGGTTTTTCATTATAAATTCATCGCGAGCCTGTTCCGTGCAAGCAGTACACATTCATCTAATTATCTTGGTCATGTCGCCTACTGTCCACCGATGTTTTTTTTGTTTTCTTTTGGTCTCCTTTGCATGATAAATTTTACTCACTTTACTTTATCTCGCCCAACTTGTCCAACGGTATTTGCATTCAATGATTTGTTTCACAGCGTCAGACACCTTGTAGTCCACTAAGTTATTACCCTTTAGTAGCTATTTACCAATTGACCAATTTAACAAAAGTTGGACAAAAACAAGTGGCTAAAACGTGCTTGTTCTAAGAATGAATTTGAATTTTTTTTATATAATATAGATTTAAGATTAACGTCATCAACTATTCCCACACAGCATAAGATTTATTCACTCAATTATTTTTGGCCTTCTTTATTATTTAATAACTAGGTGGTAACCTGTCCTAAGACGGCCTCCTAAAAATTTCGATTTACAAATCACAGTAAATTAACAAAATGTATTCAAGCGTAGCATATTAATTCGCAATATAATGGATCTTTTACCCCGTTCTCGTAGCACCTCTGGCGGTATATTTCATGTCTTAAGTCGACCTATTCAGAATGCATACTATTTACCCCGCAACACGCCGTGCGAAGATATTAAATTGATCCCATTTCCCCGTTGGTAAAATAGCTCCCGTCAAACATATATTACGTAAAAAAAAAAACCTCGATAGAGTAGGGGCCAAAACAACCGCAGCGCCAAAGTGGTGAGAGATAGAACTATTTTATCTTCAACAGAAAAAATCCGCGTGAAAACCTCCACAGCTTAGCTGAACATTGTAATCACTTGTGACCTCTATATAAAAAGTTCAAAAGTTCCTATTGAATCCAGCGCCAAAGCGGTGAGAGATAGAACTATATGGTCTACGGCAGAAATAGTGCCAAAGGAAAACTTCCACAACTTTGCTGAGTATTGTAATCACGGTGAACCCTATATAAAACGATCCAAACATTTTATTGAAAAGTTTCTATTGACTCCAGCGCCAAAGCCGTGAGAGCTGGAACTATATGGTCTGCGACAGAAATAATCCCCATGAAAACCTCCATAACTTTGCCGAACGTCGTAATCGCCTGTGACCTCTAAATACGAAGTTTCAAAATTTTATTGACTCCAGCGCCAAAGCGGTGGGAGATAGAACCATATAGTCTTCGAAAGAAATAGTCTCCATGAAAAGCTACACAACTTTGGTGTACATTGTAATCGCATGTGATCTCAATATAAAAAGTTCGTAAATTTGTATAGGCTACAGCTACTATTTGGTCTTCGGCAGAAATAATATCCATGTTAACCTGCGCAACTTCGCCGAACATGGTAATTGTGTGTGACCTCTATATACGAAGTCCACAAATTTTTATTGACTCCAGCGCCAAAGCAGTGGGAGATAGAACTATTTGGTCTTCGACAGAAATAATATCCATGAAAACCTCCATAACTTTGCCGAACATCGTAATCGCCTGTGACCTCTAAATACGAAGTTCCAATATTTTATTGACTCCAGCGCCAAAGTGGTGAGAGATAGAACTATATTGTCTTCAAAAGAAATAGTCCCCATGCAAAGTTCCACAACTTTGCTGAACATTGTAATTGCGTGTGACTTCTATATAAAAAGTTCGTAAATTTGTATTGCCCAAAATTTTGGAGCGTATCTACGCCTAGGTGTATATAATTAATAAATTTTTTTGTTTAGTTATAATTCGTAGTTCTTGTTATCACTTCCATGTACAAATACAGTGATCAAATAATAGACTTTCAAACAAATAAGAATCTTTACTAATATTTCTTTTGGTCGAGTTGGAATTTGAAAATTGTTTTTCCATCTCAACCATTTGTGAAATGGATACATTTTTTTAATAAAACTTAAATAATTTGTATTTTTGTATGCTAGTAATTGAAAATCGGCCTATGATGTGCTATGATAGAAATGAGAGAGAAAAATTGTGAAAACTAAAGGCTGGATTAGATTGAAGCAGCAACAGCAACAGCAACAGCAAAAGCAACAGCAAAAATTTTAGAAAGCAGGCATTTAAATGGGTTGAATTAGATTACCGACAGCAACAGCAACAGCAACAGCAACTTCATTTCTACTTCTAATTTTGCTGTTGCTGTTGCAAGTTGACAACATGATCATGCTTATAATACAGTGCATGAACCTTGAAAATATGAATTATCGTTTTTTGAATTTTTTTCGTTTTTTGGTTTTGTTTGATGAATAAAATATAATTTCTTTGTTAAATTATAATTTTTTATTGCATTTTGTTATAATTTAATTAGAAATTATTTAAATAGAAGGCAATTTACCTAAAAACGATAAATTCGTGTATTTTAATGACATTATTTTAGTATATTTTCAAATGTAGAACCAATCCCTTACGCTATTTTTTACGCGAGTTTTCGAAGTTTTTAAAATGTTAATTCTTCCCGGAATTGTAATTAGTAGAAACCAACGCGATATAAAAAATTTCTTAGAAATGTGCAATTTGGTAATGGAATAAAGGCTTTTTCTAAAAACTACCTCAATAAAAATATATCATTAAAAATATTTGTAATATTTTTGTCCTAAAACAATACAAATTTTAAACCAAATTTATTTTTAAATGATGATATACTAATTGTATACATTTTATTGCTGTTGAAAGGCCTCAAATTAATTCTCTTCCAAAAAAAATATTAAGGAAATAAAAATATTTGAAATGGAAATATTGGGAAAAATTTCTCGCAATTATATACATTTCGTTTCAATATGGCAAAAATAAGTCTGAAAAAAGACTTCCTCAAAAATTTTGCTTTTGCTGTTGCTGTTGCTGTCGTTTAATGTGTTTCAAAAAGCAGCATTCACGACTTTTGCTGTTGCTTTTGCTGTTGCTGTTGCTGTTGCTGATTCAATCTGATTCAGGAGTAACAATATTTCAATGTTTTTTCTTCATAACTTTGTTTCCCCTTTTCAAAATTTCCTCTAATTTGTAAGTAACTCAGACCCTGATAGCATAAGTCTAATTTACAAATTTTATGCAAATCGTATTAGTGCTGAAAGAGTACATCATAAAAAATTTATGAACAGGCCTATTTTCTCCAATGACTATTTCTTTCTCCACTATCCTTAGACAGACATAACTTAAATTTACCATGGTGGCGTCTATTTATGTAGTCAACCAATATAATTAATTTAAACCAAATTGCTTGACAAACTTTCCAATTAAATCCGAAAAGCTATATAAAAAAAGGCAAACACTTTCTGATCACCCTGGTTTCTACTTAATAACTTCGCTCCCCTCGGTCAATTTCGCTGAACTAATACACCGATTTGAATAGATAAGATTTATGCTATTAGGGTCTAGGTTACCTGTAAATTAGAGGAAATTCTGAGAAGAGAAAACAAAGTCATGAAGATAAAACCTTGAAATATTGTTAGTTTTGCCAGTACTTCTGTCCCATTTCTGTTATAGGGCATCAAAAACTCGGCTATAGGCCGATTTTTAGTTACTATATATTTTAAAAAGGAATTTTTGTAATTACTTTTCTAAAAGAATCAATTAAATAAAAAAAAATTAGTTAAAAAAGAATTAGCTTGTCAGTTGTCATCATAAGAAACTTAAATGTTAAGCCTTGACTATGAAATTCATTTTACCGGTTAAGCTCAATTTAAGTTACAAATTAAGCTCAAGCTTTCACTACGAAATCGGGCCTTAGTGAAAAAAACGATTAGAAACATTTTATGAGCAAAAATTTTTTCCCATTTATTATATTTTATTTTATTTTGATAAATATACAATTTACTTAAAATAATTAAAATTATAGTAATTAACTCAATTTTAAATTAAAGATATGATTTTTTAGTTGTTATTTTCAAATTAAAAAATTCGAACCAGTCGAAATTTCGGTTTTCTTTCAAATTAAAAGAAAAAAGATTAATTTAACCATCCTTTTTTAAAAAAGAAGAAAAAATTTCATATTATGTTTATTTTAGACTTGTTATTTAATTTTTTATATTTGCAAAAAGTTTAGATGAAGAAACCCATTTTTTCTTTTTTGAAAATCAGTTTCTTTTGAACTTCAAGTAAAAAAAAACTTTACTGAACTTTAGAAAATAATTCATATCTGTGCAGAACTTGTGTTTGAACTTTAAGGTTGATTTTTTTTAAAAAATCAATTGTACCTTAACACTATGAAACATTTTCTAAAATAAACTTTAGAACACGATTTTCCACGCAGTGTGAACGTAGTGTGAGAAAACATATGCTTTATTAAAATATTTTGAAAATACTTTTCATGCTTCAGAAAAAGAGTTTGTTTCATATTTGCGGAGGAAACTTATCCGACAACTCCATTGAACGTATTTCAAAACTTATTTTCAATCGGATTGAAAAAAAGTCTTGCTGAGACTCTAAAAATTGGACATTTTTCCAGTCAAACATAAACTTGGATTTTTTTGAGGAAGACTTTCTTCCAGACTTTCTTTTGATATATGGAAATTAAAAATGGGGTTGCAATGAACTGAATCCATACGAATGTATGTAATTGCAAGAGGATTTCTCCAATATTATTTTCAAATCAAATGTCAGGGCATCAAATGCCCAGGTAAAAATTTAATGTCTTCAAAATGGCTCTCGTGCCTTGAAGTAAGTCCAATGGAGTTGTCGGGTTACACATTTATGGTAATTCCAAAAATTCAATAGAATCAAAAATAGAATCAAAGCAAAACCCGAATGAGCTCAGAAAAAAAAAATATTTTTTCTATAAAAACAAAAGCTAAAACACTTTTAAAAAACCCAAAAAAAGAAAAGAAAACCTTTTTGTGACGACAATTATTCCTAAAATAAATATTCAAAAACTGTATTTAAGAAATTAATTTCAATTAAAAATTATAATATTTTCTTTTTAGGCCTTCGTTTTTTTTTAAAGATTTTATATTTTGAAAAATCTTTCGTTATTAAAATTTACATTAAAATGTTGTATTTTAGTACACATTTTTTTTTAGAAGAATACATTTTTCCCTAACTATTCCAAAAAAAAAAAATAAACCAATTCGGTTTTCTTTTTAATTTAATATTAGAATTTTCTTTAAATAAAACAAAAGTTCTTCTAAAAACGCCCGCGTTCGTTTTTTTCTTCATGATTTACATTTGCCAAAGTAATAAATGATTTGTACTGTCTTCTCGTCCAGCTATTTCGCTCATGGTATTTGTTCCAGAACTTCGAAAATCTTCATAACCATCACCACCGGATATGATAAGTACAGTTCCAGAGTCTGGTTTCTTTTTCGTATGCATTGAATGCCTAGAATATAAGTGAATGTATGAATTCTTAGAAAATGAAAATATTTTTGAAGAGGAAAGTACTACGGCATGGTTGATTAATTGGTTGGAGGTAAGTGATTAATTGATTAATTCTTGGTTTTAAACTGATTAATTGGTTTCTATTATAATAGCCAAGCGTGAACATTTTGCTTCGTCGTGGATCGGTCACGTTCTGTGTAGTCTTATGGTGGAAACTGAATGACGTATCTACAACGGATTACACAGTTTTGTTTTCAGATTGTATTAAAAATAGTCCGTCATGGATCCGCCGCGATCTGTGTAGCCTAATTGAAAACGTATATATTTAAAATTTAAATGGGTCGTGAATCCGTCATGGATTCGTCATTTTGCTTGAACCTTTATTCAAAATTTATTCATACTTTCATAGGATTTATCTTTCCAAATTTATTCTGTTTTGTTTCTCTTAAATGAAACAATTATTCAGTTTTCGGTTGAATAATCAAAATACTGAACAAACCATGCCCTAGAAAGTACTACTATTCGGGACTATAGATCACCGTTTCGTTTTGTCACCAATGGAAACATAGTGGTGATCTATAATACTCGCAGGACTCAAATTTTTAATATTCTTACCGATTATATTTTCCTTCGGAATTATAACTACTTTCATCACCACTACCATTATTACTATTATTTCTTTCATTTTCGACGAATGTTAAAAATCGAACGTGTCCTGTATGCCCATGAGGAATTCCGGTAACAATTGGTATATTACTTGTTTGTCCTTTACAATATCCTTGTGCTGGTATTGTCAATAAAACTCCAGCACTGGTCCCAATCCAAATTATATCTTTGCATGCCAAAAGTGATGTTACACGTAAACATGCAGCTTTATGTTGTCGGATTATATCATCACAGTTTGATAACATTTTGTTTACAGAAGGTGCCAAATTGACTTCAAAAAGTAATTCATAACTAAAACACAAAAATTAATCATAAAAATTTCATTTCTAGGACAATTATTTTAGTTTACCTATTTGAATGGAAACATTTTATGTGAGCCGAATTTTGTATTGATAACCAAACATAATTATTTGAAACAGCCATATTTGTTATTGGTTTCGAATCGGAAGAAATTTGAATTTGATTTTCAATCTACAAAAGTTTAATCGAAAAAGTTGAAATAAAAAATTCATTACCAAATATTTTTAGACTTACTTGAAAAGTTTTTGTATCCAATACTTTTATAATACCCTGTATTGAACACCACAATTTACCGTGAACATTCAATAGACGACTGACTGGACTTGTGACCGTACCAATTGGTATACAATGTGGAGACGTTGTATTCCAACCGCCATTATCTCGAAGATATACACAAATATCACCATTTGCCAATGATACGAATACTCTATTGTCAAGGTACCTTTAAATAGATTCATAAAAGTATTACATCATTTGGATGTTTATTTCAATTATGACTTACAAAATGGAATAAACAGCACTGACGTGCTGAATTTTGATTTTATTCTTTTTAATACGGATATTATCTGTACAATTATAAACATGTATGCAACCATCTTCAGTTCCTAGCCACATTGTGGATTGCTGGGAGTCTGTATCATCCGAACTAGAATCCTATTTTAAAAGAAAAAAAAGAAAAAACATTTTTAAGATATTTTCCATCAAATCGTAATTTTAGTGCAATCCCCACTTGATGTTGATGATGTGGTTGTTGTACGTTTGCTATTGAAGATGACGGCGGAGTTGATTGTCTTTCTTGATTACCAATTTCCATTTCTGAATCATCACTTGAACTGTTCGAATCAAGTTGGATATCACTTCCATTATCGATTTTATTGTCAGGTTTTTTTTTATCACCAGAATTTGTAATTGTTGTCGCTGTTGTTGACGAAAAAAAAGGAATTTTTAAAATTAAATTGATTTTTAACGAAGCTAGGTGGCAAATCTTCTTAAACCACAAAAAATTGGCTTCTATTTTGTTCTAATTGTAGAAATTCGATCATAAAATAAAAATTTTCGTTCTGGTTGCGCCACCAAGTTATGATTATGGTAGGTACTACCAGAGGGTATATTAGTCTCAGAAAAAAATTAGTGTGCCGTATATCGATTTATGCATGTCCGTCCGCCCGTCCGTCCATCCGTATGCAAGATACAAAGACACAAAAACGCGTTATCCGATTTGTTGAAGTTTAGAAGGTGAGTTGGTTATTCCTTAACTGGATCTGGTATTGAATTTCAGCAAACTCGACCCAGGGAGATTATTAATCAGAAACCAGGGTGACCTGAAAGTTTTGTCGTTTTTTTATATGGTTTTTCGGAATTAGTTGGAAAATTTCTGATCCACTTTTTTTAAATTAATTACATTGGTTAACTGCATAAATAGACGATACCATGTTAAATTTAAGTAAAATCGGTCCAAGGATAGTGGAGAAAGAAATAATCCTAAGAGAAAATACGCTTGTTCATAAAGTTTTTTTGATGTACTTTAAAAACTGATACACCGATTTGAATAAAATTTGCAGATTAGATTTATGCTAATAGGGTCTAGGTCTAGGTCTGCAAATTAAGATGAAAAGAAGAAACAAAGTTATGAACAAAAAACCATAAAATATTGTTAGTCTTGACAGTTTTTCTCTCCCATTTCTACCATAGGCTATAGGCCGATTTTCAGTTACTATATGTTTTTTCTTCCTTTTTAGTTTTCCTAGCAACAAATTTTTCTTCAAACAAAATTTGCTTTAAGAAGCCAATTCTTTTGTAATTATTGCTTAGGATTAGTTATATTTTGATTTCTTATTTCTTACCAGTACGCTTGACGATATCACTTTCTTTAATCGATTTGTCATTACCGAAAACGACGATACCACCCTATGAAGATATATTTATTACTATATACAAGTTTTCTTTTGTTAATCCCATTTTAGGTTACCTTTAATCCAGAAGAAAATTCCACAGTTTCATCGGCTTGACTATTTTTTGTAGATGAATTACTATTTCTCGAACTACGTGGTTCTTCAGTTGAAGAACTTGATCTGTGATCATTTCTATAATGAAAATTGGTTTTTGAAATAATTTTAATTTTATTTTAAAAAAAATAATTTAATTCAAAATTACGCGTCAATATAAGCTGGAACTGATGCAACACATAAAATTCTTGCATTACAAACTCCATTACAACTGGTCACGGTTGGTTCGGGTGTTAAACTAAGTACACAAACTTGGCCAACATACCCATCGCTATTACATACCCAAACATCTTTTTGATTACTTAATGTTGGAGCGGCACAAGTAAATTGTAATCCAGCTCGTGTTTTTCGTATTGGAATTGATGTTAAAAATTCTGGTATTGGATGACGTTCCAAAGAAGCAGCTGAAATACAATCAAGAATCAAGATACTTATAGGAAGATATTTATTAGACGAACTCATTTGTATTGTATTTTTTTATAAATTGATTTTATTAGAAACAAATAAAAATTTACCTAATTTTTGTTTAGCTTCATTAAAAGCTTCCTCCCATTGTGAACGTTTTTCAGATTTACTGAATACTACTGAAAGATGTTGAATACCATTTCTGAAAGAATTTAAATTGAAATATAAAGAATAAATAGAATAGAGTTTTTCTTTAGTGTTTCATATCAATTATCTTACGGAGAATTGACTGTTAAATCCAACACATTCAATTGTGTATCATTCGATTGACGTTCAGATAATTGACGTTGTACTTCACGATGTAAATCACGTATTGTTTCTTCTAAATTCTGATGTGGAAATCTTAAACTAGATGTAATTTCAGCAATTTGTTGTAATTTATTGCAATCATCAACTAGTTGTTCCATTTCGTTCATAATTTTACGAAGATTTTCATCTTTAGCTGAAAAGAATCAAAACCTTTTAATAATATTGTCATAATTTTTTCATCAAATTTAAATTACTTTTAACAATTTCTAAATTTTCTAAAGAAATTTTTGTTAAAAATTTATATTTGTTCGTATCCAAAGTTGAAGCAACACTACCAGGACAAATAGTTCTACAAAACAAAAATATATATATATTTTAAAGAAATTATTTCAGGAAACATTCAAATTCTTACGTATTCGGTTTTCGTATAGTACCACTTCGTCTTTTAATACTGGTTATAACTAATAAATCACTAAATAAGAAAAATCCACGCTCTTTACGTGCTCCCTGTCCCGAAGGCATTGATACCAAATCAAATAATAGAAATTGACGTTCAGCTATTACTAATTCTGTGATGCCTTCAATAACTCCTTCTAATTCTCTTAGAGCAGCTTCACGTTGTCCATTCTCAAGAAGTTCCTTTTCTTTACAATTAATATGTACCAAAATGTCATGAACTAATTTCAAAACTTCTTGTAATGGTTTCTGATCCGGATGATCGCTATCAGTATTTTTGATCAGTCTTGTAAATAACATTTCATAACTAAAATAGAAATACAAAAAACAATAAAAAAAAAATTTCATATCATAATTATCATATCGGTTCTGGTATATTTTCCTGGATCCACAAGAGGAACAAGTTTTCTTGGGTCCTGGAAAATTTGCCAAAAAACGAGAAATCCATTAATAATTTACTTTGGAAATTTTTGAACTGGTTTAATTAATAAATTATCGAGCGTTAATTTTCCTTTATGTTCTCTTGCCATCGCTTCTAAGTAACGTGAAAATGATGGACGCGTTTGACAAGTAACACGAATTGCATTTTTCGCTTTATTACAATTGTTTACAAATGATGTATAAGTTTCTAGAACTTCGGTTTTTGAAAACTGGAATGAAAATAAGATTTTTAATGAAATTTTTTTTTTTTCAACACAAATAACATTTTCTTACAGTCTCTAGGAATGCATCACCAACTTTCTGGGTTGGATCCCATAAATCCAATCTTGTTTTTAATTCGTTTAAAAACTTTTCGTGAATACCTAAAATATCCGGTACCATAAAAAATATTTCATCAACTGTTCGAGAATCAATCATTCCAGCATATTCGGGCGTTTTTAGAACATTCAAATATTTCATAACCACCGTTTGTAATGATTCGACATAAGATTGTTCGTTACGAAATATTTCTTGTACAACATGAGTTCTAGTGTCCTGGAAAAATAAATATGTAAAAGCAGTTAATTAAAATTTTAAAAATAAAATCAGAATATTTAGCATTTGCACCTAAAAATTAGTAAAGTAAGAATATGTCTCAGTCTTAAATGTAGAACCATTCAAGATTAGACCAGAAAATCAACAATACAGAGTATCTATAGAGTAACGTACAATACACAAAACTTTAAATAAGGTTTAGATCAGTGATTCCCAAAGTGGTCTATATCGACCCCCAAGGTTCTCCTATCTACAAGAGGTTCATGTCAGCGAAAAAAAAATTTGGGGGTCCATGAAACGAAAATGGGGGTCAACATAAGTGGATCTCATATTAGCAGGTCGTGACATTAATTTTGGCATTCCATGAATGGAATAATCACCATACACAGATAGTACCTATTTACTTACTACCCTATAATATAAAGACATATAACATAAATGTTCGATCGATTTATTGAAAACAAGATTCAACGATTCAATCATTTCCAGAAATTGTCCTGGTCATCTAGATCTTGTGACGTATCTCTGTTAGATTTCTGTATGGAAATGTAAAATTACTTGATTATATTGATAAACCAACAACAATTGAACAATTAAAAAACCTTAAAACTACTGCTATTGGTGAAATTAGAGCAGACATGTTAGTTCGGCTGAAAATAGGTCTTGAAATAAGTCGTGTGGAGTCGTGTGGAGTCGTGTGGTTATGAAAGAAATACGCACTTAAACCTGTAGTGATGGTGAAAAGCAGCTTACCATAAAAGTAGCTACACACGATCAAATTTTTCATCGGTCCTGGGCACGACAAACTTTTCGTAATTCCATCATGCCAGCACTTTCGTAAAGTCTTCCGTTAAAGTCGTTACACACGATCAAACTTTTCATCGGACTTTGGCACGACAAACTTGATTGGATAAAAAGTTCGACCGTGTGTGGAACTTATGGGCTTTACACAAGTGCTGGCACGATGGAATTATGAAAGTACTTATTGGTTACAAGTAATGTGTCAGTCAATATCGATCGTATGTATGCAAAAATGCCATCAAATCAGTATTTTACCAGCAAATTCATTGCAATTTTAATATGAAATAGTCATTGGAATTATTTTTAACTTCTATACGAAGTATATAAGTTACTGGAATCATGATCGAAAATGCAAATCTCCACGTTTTATAAGATTCTAAATCGTTTGCAATCATTTTTATCCAATGTCTGTCTGTCGTCTGTCTGTCTGTCCGTCTGTCTATCTGTCTGGCTTTATGTCGGTCTGTCTGTCGTGTACAATATTGCGGCCGTATTTTTGAAGCAATTTACATGAAAATTGGTTAGAGCGGTTTTTTCCTTATGAGAATCATTCTATTCTGATAGAATGGTTTTCATGAGGATCGGACTAAAACTTCGGGTAGCCGCCGAACAAAATTTCGGTTTTTTATGTTTTTACATTACAGGGTATTGTAACGTTATTTATGGACCGATTTCAATCAAATTTGGCATGAGACACTTTTTCAATGAAAGAACAATTGTGTCCAAAAATCAATTGAATCCGATTACTACTTCGCGTAGCTGCCGAACAAAATTCGGATTTTTTGTATGAAATTTGGAGCATAACTTTGGGTGCTCGGACAAAACTTCGAAATTTTTGTACAAAATAAATCATAAATTGTTGTATGAAATAATTTGATTGATATGTATAGAAGTTCCCATAGTGGTTTGCACACTATAGCTTGTTTATGTTGTTTCTCTGAATAATTTTGGTAATATATTTTTTTCACATAAATCTTGACGAAAAGACCGATGAAAAGTTTGATCGCGTGTAGCGACTTTTAAACAATTATAATATTTATCAACAAAATCAATATCTAAGCTTTAAGTATTAAATAAAAGGACATGAAAGACTTTTCAACCTTCAATATTTAATTTTGTTTGATAAAGACCAATATTATATAATCTCCTGAAATGAATTACTTGAAAACTTTTTCTTAATTGATTTCTTAATTATTCAGTATTGTAAACAAAAACAGAATATTGATAAGCATAAATTTTGATGATCGATCTCCCACACGCTAAAAATCAATTTGTTTTTAAATGCTTATCAATTTAGAACTTCGACAATATTCAATTTCTTTAAAACTCTTTAAATTGCGAGTATATTATTTGAGAACTTTTGAAAAGAAAATATAAAACAATTTTTTGAAATTGGAAACTATGAATTATATTCATTCAAAATCCTCTGTATTTGATCATTTAATACTCAAGAAAAGCATACTACCGGGGCCGGCAATTGGCCAGAGTTAAATACGGTGCAATTTTTTTGTTTATTGGTCGGTTTTATTATAATTTATGGAAATGATAGTTTATAGTACATAGTTAATTTTACAATTATTCGAATAGTATATAGCCGCCTTTTGCCTTAACTAGTTTAAATCTCCTTTTAAACGATTCACACGATGCTTAAACGGTTCCATTCACGAGTAAAATCTTTTTCTAAACCGGCAATAAGCTGTGTGTTCTTTTTTACAAGCCGCTGCTTGTAAAATTCCCCAAATGAAATGATAATGATCCAATGGATCTGGTAAATACGGTGAATTTCGAAGTTCAACTTTCCAATCAAATTAAGCGCAACAATTGAATTTAGTTTAAGGTCCATTGTGCAAAAAAGAAGAACGCGTCTTTTCACCAACAAATAGCTTTTACTACTGACAGACAATATATCAAGCAACATTCATGCCAAATTTGAGTATTCCAAGATGTGCGGTTTACATTTGACAGCGATTTGAATTATATGGACACGGTATATATCCACATCATAGGAGGCTTATGTTTTACAAATTAAGCTCAAATTCAAGATTCAAACAGAAAGAAGATATGTTCAGTGTAAAATATACAATAGGTAAACAAAAAAAGCAATCTAGAGTAACAGCTACAGGATTTTGAAATAGGATTAAGATTAACAAAAAATGTAAATCGTTTATATTAGGATGAACATAGTAGAAGAGAAATTGTCCATAATTTAAGTAAGATTCTTCAATTCTGCTAAAATTTTGCTGTATGCTGTTTAAAAATATGAACACTAAATAAAAAAAAACTATACAATTTTCAGATGATTTAAAATTTGAAATTAAAATTTTCCCTTTTATCATAGAACCAAAACAGAAAAAAACATAAAAAGAAAAACCTTATTCAGTGGCCGCTGTTTATAAAATTGATTGGCGCCAGAATTAGATCAGTTTTTTTTGGATGAGGAAAATGCAAGTATGTGTGTTGTTGTTTTTTATTTTTTCCTTATGACAAAAAGAGTTTCCACATTTCTCAAAAACCCAAACATACTGTTGTTTTTTATTACAAGCAAAATTTAGATATGAAAAATTTTCACTTACTATTTTCACACATATCAGTTTGATAGCTCGGAAAATTCACACCACATGACCTAAATTTGATTGCACATTTCACATTTTACGTTTGTGTTAATTTTCTTTCAAACAAATTTTTAGTAGATGTATAATTTCGGAGTTAATTTGCTTTTTTGGCCTTGTACTAATTTTTCATATGTTTTTCTTATTTTACTTCTTTTCTTTTTTTTGAAGAAGAAGAAAAAGAAAATTGTTCCCATGATTACTCATAAATAAAAAAGAATACATTTCCGTTGAACTTTCTTGTTTTTCAAAAGAATTTTCTATTTTATCAAAACATGTGCTACTGGAAAATCACAATTTTTACAATTTTTGGGGAAAGAGGATTTTAATTTTCTTTCACCATGAATATGAATATGAGAAAAATTCAATGGAACATGTCATCAGGTGAATGAGCGCGGTTAACTGAGTTCTGATCTTGGTCTAAACACTTTGAAGTTTTTCTTATACTATTTTAATTTTTCTTTTTTTTTTTTAAATAAATTTATGTTTTTATTATTTTGAAGGCAAAATGAAGAAAAAAAAGGCGTATTTTGATAACTTTGAAAAAACGCCAAACTGTCGCACGACTGCACGCTTTTTCTATTTAATTAACAAAAAGAAAATTTGACAGTAATGAAGAGGAAAATGTTAAAAATAAATATATTTTTCAATACATTTTTTCGTTTTTTTTTTCGAATTTAAAATAATTATATTAAGTAGCTTTATTCAAGAAAAAGTTGTGAGCGATAAATTTTGTAAGAAATTGGTTGTGCAGAAGAACTCATTTTTTAAATTGAGATTAAGTAAAAATATATATTTTTAGAACAATTAAAACTTAACATAAATACAAAAAAAAAAGATCTGAAATAGATCCAAACATAGCTTGTTCGTGGGGAAAAGGTTGATCACCCCTTATTTATAGTTTATATAGTATTATTGTTTTAGTTTAATTGCGAAATTGTTATTTTAAGAATAATTAGATGAGTAATTTCCATGGATGTATATTATTTACATAGATCTTAAGCACGAATTTTATAAAAGTCGTAATGGAATAAATCTGGCGCATCGAACTGCATCTAACCACAAATCTGGCAAATTTCTACCTGTTGATATACATCAATATCCTGTGTCCTATTCCCGTATTCGACTTTTTAATGGTATCATATTTATACCACATGTAAGTATTGTATACCAAAAGAGGTATTCGTTTTGTATCAGTCTGCAGATTCTTCTATACTGATTTCGAATTCTATTCTGTCCGTTCATTTATCGGATAACTCAAGATGAGTCGCCTAATTTTCATCAAACTTATATTGGATACTTGAGTTAATTTCGACTGTTGTCCAAAAAGTGGTCTTGGTCATATTATTTCTACATTGTTCATTATGAGAGCTAATGTACTTGCATGTCTGTATATTACTCTACTCTCAATAAAATTGAATATTTAGTATATAACATTTAGGTAAAATGTAAGCAACAGTTTTTTGTTGAATTGAAAACGTCAACAAAAGAGCATTCACGGGAAACGTTAATGTTTTGCCCTAGTCTAAAAAAAAAAAGTGCGATTAAAAGTTATCGTTTGCTTGTGGAACCTTTTGGTGAACATACTCTATCTGAAATCACTTCTACAGATTAGTTTAGTTTAGACGATTCGAAAATAATGATTTTGACCTGAAAGACAAACAACGTACTGATCAATTATAGTCAGGCATGGTGTACCTACTGAAACCTAGTAAAACAATTAACACTGATTGTTATCAACACAAATTAATCAATTTGAAACGAGCATTACAAGAAAAACGACCAACATGATACAACCCTCGACCACACATAGCAAAATCTAGGAAGGAAACGTTGAAAAAACTCGAATGAGATATTTTACCTCACGTGCTAGTATTCACCAGATATTGCGCCATCTGATTATCACTTGTTTTGATTGATGCAGTATGTCATCTCTAAACAGTACTTCAGGGAATCAAAAAATAACTCTATGAATGGATTGTTTCAGAATAAGAATTTTTTTTTTGCGGAATCCATTTATTGCCCGAAAAATCCGGAAAAGGTGTAGTTAACGATGGTCAATACTTTAATTAAATATAATGTACCTTTCCCTTAAAATCTTTTATGAAAAAATTATTCAAAAATAACTCAATTTGGGATTAAATTTGACCAAAGCTATAAAAAAAATTGGTGTTTTTTAAGTGACAAAGATAATTTGATCCGAACTCATTACAATAATGAGAATTTTCAACTTGGATTCTAATTTGGGCACGTCTGCAAGCGCCATCTCATTAATAGTATTTGTTAAAAAGACTCTGTGGGATATAAAAATGCATGTATTTACAGTTTTTTTTACAAATACTATTGAAAAGGAGGCTTTGCAGCGCTGTGATCGCATCAAAAATTTATACGCAAAAAATTATATGTTATATTAGTTATAGGTTTTTCAGATTAAGTTAACCCTTTTGCATATGAAATTGACCCTTGTGCAAATCAAATTCATACTTTGCAGTAAACCAAAAAAACCTGTCCAAAAACACACGACCTTGCGGTTATATTTCAGTAAAATTGGTTTAAGGAAAATATAGCAAGAACTAGTTATAGAAAAAAATTGGAATCGTCATAAAGTTTCGTCATTATTTGTTTGTTTACTATTTAATTGAAAAAGGATTAGACCGATTTGAATGAAATTTTCAAAATTGATTTACATATTATAAATTATTACAGCTTCGGTATTAAATTAAAGTAAAATCCTATAAGGTGAAACGAAAATGGTTGCAGGCTGATTTTAAATTTCAACACGTTTTAATTGCCACTAATTTTCAAATGCCAAATCCAAGAAAATAAATATATCATAATGTCGTATCGTCATTTTGTTATTAAAAATGAATATGAAAATGAATCACCAAGTCATGGCAATTCATTTTCAGAATAGAACAAGTGAAATTTTCTTGGCTTCGTTAAGAATTTGTTGTATTTATATGAATTTTCCTCCGCACAGGTTTGTTAACTCATTTTTTTTTGCGTGTCTTTTGTCTATTATTGTGCTGCACAGGAAAATGTTTATTAATAATTTCTTTTCTTCTTCTTCTTCTTTAATCTTTCACCTGTTGCCCACTTGTAAACGACAAACAATGACAAGTAAAAAAGAAAATATATACCAAAACAAAATAATATTTTCATTTTCAATTGAAAAAATTTTCATGGAAAATCATAATGGAAATTGTTTATTTTTTTTTTTTTTTTTTTTGATTAGAATAAATGAAAATGTAGAACAAACATGTGATTTCGAGTTTACAATATCATTCAAGGCCATTTCATCAACGCTTTTCCTGCATTTTTTCCATGGCAACAATCTTTTCAAGTGGAATCAATAAAAATACAAAATATTTTCAAGTGATTTCCCTATCAAATATTTTCAATTTTTTGAAATCGATTTAATATTATTTTATTTTAACAAAAGAAGTGCCTTTTTATTTATATAGCCTTAGAGTGGAGCTCATCGATTCCATTTTTTTATACGGCAAAAACTATTGGGTCTGGTTTACATTTCCGGAACAAACAACAACTATCAACATTTGATATTTATTTATAAATGGTATTTTTACATTTTTCTTTAATTTATTTTTATATTAGTACTAGTGGCTTATTGTATCCTCGCTGCGTTACGCTCCGCTCGTTAGCCCCACTTAAGAACTTATACTGGCCAGTCACAAATATATAACATATATTTTGTTGTTGGGTTCAGAAAGGTAAACAAGTGCCAAACTATTCTATTTAATTCCCTTTTTTTTAATAATTATAAACAAACGAAACTATAAACAATACAGAGTGTCCAGAAGGTTCAAAAATCTAATACGATAGTTGAATGGAAGGAAGTGCCGAGGAAAGGTTAGGTGTGCCAAGAAAATACGCTCGAAGTTTATTTTGTTTAATTATAATAAAAAACAAAATTCAATAAATAGAGTTCGAATTGCAACTTTTCAATTCACCGTCAACATAATAAAGACGGATTGTATTATATGGTTAATTTTCCAGACAGAACTACAAAATTTACTACATTTGACCCATGCCTGTTAAGACAAAGCTTTCTAAATATCTTATCTTAGCTCCTAGGATGTACAAACAAGATAATAGGCGTGATAACAGACGTGATAACAGAGGTGATAACAGAAGATCTAATCTTCGCGTTTTATAATTATTATTTATGCATTTCACCCGCGAAGAGATTGAGGACATCACCACCATCTGCATATTGCTAGGAATAGAGATAACTTTCTAGACTCCTTAATTCAAGTGCTAAATTTTAAATAAATACATTTCCTCAAAGAAGTATCCGGATTTCTTCGTTTAAAAAGCCCGCGTAAAAAGTATGGTAAAAATTTATTTTGCAGTTAAGTTGGCACAAATGTACCTAATTGTCACTCGAAATTTGACGTGATCTGTCAACCAGTTTCTTTACAATTGTTGGTTTTGTTAGTTGAATTCAAGTGTGCTCTATGATTTTTCTTCAATTTTCTTGAAAAAGAAGTTGTTAGAGACAAGCTTCAATAAGCCGATTCATGAAACGCATCATAACAGGTGACGAGACGTGGGATTATTAGTTTGACATGCAAACTAGCCCACAATCTTGGTAATGGCATTTCGATAACGAGCGGAAACTGAAAAAAAACATCAATATCACTCGAAAATCATCATGTTTATTGTTTTCTTTGACTGTCCTCCCAGAGGGGCAAACAATTTCCAAACAATATTATCTGGACGTTATGAAGTCTTTGAAAGAGAAGGCCAGATTCGTGGAACAAATCTTGGATTTTGCCGTCCCACACATCGATGGTTGTACGCAAACTTTTGACCCAAAACTCAACAAATTTCATCGATCAAGCACTATTTTCGCCAGATATAGCTCCCTGTGACTTTTTCCTGTTGCCCTCGGTTAAAATTGCTTTGTGGAACACGTTTTGAGTCCATTGAAGCCATAAAAAAATTCGCCGAAGGTGCTGGAGGCTATACCGGAAAATGCCTAAAGCCCGCTACAGATAAATCTGTGAGATTTGTCTGTCAGATAAATCGTACAGGTCGCTACACACCCTCAGATCAATCTGTGCGATTTATCTGTGCACATAAATCGTAGAGTGTGTAGGCAAAACTACAGTTTTTAGTTCAGTTTCGCGAACAACATGATGTTGATTGGAAAGAAGTTGACACAAGCGACGTTGTAGCAAAACTAAAATAAAAACTGTATACACTTTTTGCCTACACATACTACGGTTTTTTTGTTCAGATAAATCTGTACAGTTTTGTCAATAGATATTTTCATTTTATTTCCGACCGTCTGAACAGACCAAAAATTGTACAGTTTTTGCCTCCACACTATACGATTTGTCTGTTCAGATTTGTCTGAACAGATATAAATCGCACAGATTTGTCTGGAGGTGTGTAGGCTGAACCGTGGAACGATTTATCTGACAGACAAATCGCACAGATTTATCTGAAGGCCTGTAGCGGGCTTAATAAGTGTTTCGACGACTGAATTAATCTTTGGCATATGTGTATCACATCAACTGGGACTATTTTCAAAAAGGCAAAATAAATGTTGATGATAAATTGAACATATTGTGTTTTATTGACAAATTCCGGATACTTCTTTGAGAGAATGTACACTTTCATTTCAACGAAGATTCAACTATTTCATTGGCACTCTGTATTAGATATTTCCTTGTTTAGTTATTCTATTGTAAGAGGAAACTTTTTGAAAGTAATAAAATCGAATACTCATCAAAATACAATTAACTAATATTGGAAAAAGTTTTTCCCCAAAAAACTTGGAATGACGTTAGATTTATTTCTGTTTGAAAATACTTGATTACATTTCTTTTTGCGACTATATTTATAAATAAAAATTCACCCAGAAACTAATAAATCGTTCAAATAACGTTCTGATATAAGATTGAATCTAATCTAAAAAAAAAAAAACAAAACAAATCAATCCAATATAAAAACCAAAAACAAATTCTACTTACGCCATCATAATTTAAATTCCATTTATTATTAATTTCAATTTGTGAACGACGTTCAAAATCATCTTCCGAATCTGAACATGTACTCGATGGCATTTTACGGAATTTATTAAATTTTTGACAATTATGTTTATTTGGTTGTTGTTGTTGACGTAAATTATGTCCTGCTCCAACTATTTGGTTTGAATTTGTTAAAAATTCGTGATTTTGTGTAACTAAATTTGTATTGTCATAAAAAGTGTTCGGTTGCTGTTGAATTGGTACATCGATAAGACTTAGTCGAAGATTTTCACGATTATTATTAATATTCGAATTAGGTGTTTGTGACATATTTTTTTTAGAATTACTTGGATTTCAATTAATTTTTATTTATTTCGCCTTTGGTACCGAATTTTTAAAAACAAAAAATCATTGAATTTAAATAAATTAATTTAAAGAAGAAATTATGTGTTTTTTTTTCTTTTTTTGTTGATGCAAATTATTTAAAAGAAACAAAATTTAAATAAATAATTTTATTGTAAAAATATTGGGAAGAACTGCGAATCAAGAAACAATTGCACATGATTAAGAACGTTTTGACCCATCTGATTGACGAACTACGGAATGCAAGAGCATCTGACACGCATGGGTAGAAAGCTTAAAGGTTCAAGCAGAATGACTGAACCACGACGGATTCACAACGCATTAAAATTTTAAATATATACGTTTTCAATTAGACCACACAGATCGCGACGGATCCACGACGGACTATTTTTTAAAGAATCTAAAAACCGAAACTGTGGAATCTATTGTAGATACGTCATTCTGTTTCCCGTATAATTCGCGTGACCATATTTCTGATTTTCATGCGAGAAAAAGGGAATTGAGGAAAAGTTTCGAATAACCTCAAAAATTTATAACTACATTTTTGTATTAGTTATTATTGTTACTACTTTTCAGGGTGATAGGAGTACGTATATTAATTCACAGATTTTACTAGAATTTTAACACGTTCGCGTACGTAATACACTAATTGTTGCCTTATGCAATCATCTAACATCACTTTAACCAGCATTTCTTTTCCTCACCCCAGACTGGATGATGATGTAAAATTGCCTTATTGTTTGACTCAGTCTATGCTGCTGATAGTAGTATTTATATCACTACGTGATACTAAATTAAGTTGTTCCGTATATACAATACACTTATACAAATATGTTTATATTTTACTGCTTGGAATTAAGCAATATCAGAAGCCTTAAAACCAAAATTACAAAAGATCATAATGCGTTTTTGTGCTTTTTTAATTTGCCTTTAGAAATGTTAAACTTAAACTTAACTTAAATATAAAATCAAAAGAAAACCTATTCCCCAAGTTAAAACGGTTGTATAGCACGTTTTTCGATATCAAATCAAATGTTAACTTCAAACGTTTTCATTTTAAAAGGAAACCATGTTCTTTCGCGAAAACACTAGGCATATTTTAAAAAATCATGAACCATACCATGACAATATTTTCAATGGTTTTCACCCCTGCTTCAAAGTAAGTCTTTGAGGTTTCCAAATACTTTTGTGAAAGGCTTTTCCAGTCTTCAAAGAAGCGCTGGTAGTTGACTTGTTGTAGCATGGCTTTTAGGTCCTTTAGCTCCTTTAGCGAAATTTTTTTTATCAATTTTATGAAGTGAACAAAATCTCAACAAAACTGTAAATTTTTTCTTCTTATATTGTTTAACAGTCAAAATTCATTACTATGTAAGAAACTTTTTAAATGCCTTTTCCTCAAGCAAAAATTGAAGACCTTGGCTTGGTATTAATGGACTGCAGCATTCGGGAAACTGGTTCATTTCTAACGTACTATATTTTTTACATAGTTTTGAACAATTCCATGGACCTCAAGGAGCGTGTATTAATGTTTAGATGCATTTTGTCTAGTAGGAAGGGGAAGTCAATAGCATCATTAAAAATTTGCCTCACGAAACCCACATCAGTCACTAATTCTGATCGTTTTCTACAAATTGATTGACACAAACAAGGCATAACACTTAAATCGTATCCGCTGCTAACAGTTTGACCATTTAGAATTTTTGACGAAAAACAGTGTCAATAATAAACTCTGGATATTCGAAATAATAAATAAGACTTTAAATATTATGAAATCTTCATTACAAAATGATTCGAATTATATTTAGTTTATTTAATTCAATTTACAAGTGTCAGTCATTATGATCTGACAACATTTTTTAGACAAAAATTAATCCAAATGCCTGAAAAAAACGAGTTTCAGGTGGTTTTCTTGAAATGAAAATTTCGACAATTTTTCCTTTCCATTACGAAAGAAAGTTTTATTTTGAAAACCAAAAAACAAAACCACATGAAATAGAAAACAATTTTAGTTCGACTAACACTTGTGAATATCCTAAATATTTTGATTATTTTTAAAAATACTATTTTATATAAAAAGTACATCATTTCGTTGCCGTTCTTATCATCCAATCCGAAATCCCAACAACAACAAATTCATATTAAAAATACACGAAATCTTGAAATTGGCCTAAAATTAAAATACAATTTATTTTTCTCTTGTTCTCCCTCTCCTATCCATTTCTAATCGTAATTATTTAAAAGTTCTCAATGATTTTCCGATTCTCTCATGATTTTCATTTTCCCAAATAGCCAAAAAAAAAAAAAAAAACGCCACATGTTTTATTTTTGGAAAACTCTCATGCGTCGTTTTCATATTTGTCTGCCAACCAGCCAAAGTAGCTAAAACGGCCTAATATATAATTTTTTGTATAAAAAAAAAATTCTACATTTGTAGTTGTTACCAGGTCAATAACAAAAAAAAAAACAAGTCTTTTTTTCATTTATTATACAAAAAACAGAAAAGATAATGGAAAATATGATCGAATAAAATAGGAAAACTCTTGAAAAAACCGAAAAGTCCAGACATCTTTTTTTCTTTCATTCGGAATTTAAAAAATGAGAATTTTCTTTTTCAAATCAAAAAAAGAAAAAAAAACAATTTCTTCTTTAAAAAAAAATATAGTTTTTCTTCTAAAAAAAAAAAAAAAAAATTTTCCTCACACATTTTTCACAAAAGTGTTTTTGCATAAATTTTTTAATTTCCAAAAAAAAATTGAGTTTTCTCAAGAATTCAACTCACAACAAATATTTCACATTTTCTTTAATTTCCCCGGGAAAAAAAATTAGAATAAAAATTTTCTCGGAAAATTATCCAAACATTTAAAACGAACTATTTTATCACACATTTTACAACAAAAGAAAACAATTGAAACGGAAATTAATGTATTAACATTTTCATCGAAGAAAAACCACTCCTGAAAACCCGGAAAAACACTTTCAACTTTTCAATCAGATACAAAATTAAACGATATATCATTTTGTGTTGTTTCTTTTCGAAGTAAAAAAAAAATATTCCGCTTTTTTTTTCCAATCGAATTAATTCAATCAAAAATATTGCGTTGTTTTTCCGACAACGACAATGAATTTTCCCAACATGATGAGAAATTTTTCTGTTGATTTTATTTCTACACCAGAAAATTAAATAATTGAAAAATAGTAAATGAAAAATTCTAGAGTTTTTCTTTTTTTTCGTTTATTTCGATATCGAATGACCAAAAAAAAAAGAAGAAAACTCTTGAACGTTCCTCATCGGAATTTTCATACTCGTCTTTTCACACACAAAAAAAAAATCAGTTTTCTTCTCATGCGCGAAACATTTTATATAAAAACAAAAAAAAAAAACTCTTCCTGGTCGGTTTTTATTTTATTAAATCTTTTGATTGTGTTCGATTTTCAAGTGCACACAAGGAAAAAGAAAACAATTGATTGGAAAAATTGGAAAATTTTTTATCTGAGATATTGCTTTTTTATTATTTTTCCAAAAAAAAATT
This sequence comes from Xylophagus ater, assembly GCA_963422695.1. NCBI lineage: Eukaryota > Metazoa > Arthropoda > Insecta > Diptera > Xylophagidae > Xylophagus > Xylophagus ater. Next base: position 24,351,741 of record OY730485.1, on the reverse strand, counting down.
TGTATGCTTATTGGAATTATATATTTTGAAGATGTCTGCGAGTTCGTTGTCAATGTATGTTTATAACTACAGATTTTCCAATTTTCTAGAGATTAGATTTTCCTACCTTAAATGCGCATGTTATGAATATCTTTTTTTTTTTTGATAGTGTACAAACCTGTTGCTTATACATTTTCATACAAAATATTATTTTCTGTTAAAAGAAAATTCCAAAGAGACAAAAATGTGGAAGTTTTTTGGAAAACGTGGCAATAAAATATACTTAAACATAAATTATTCCACTAATTCTATTCTATTCTATTCCCAGTTTTGGTTCAATTTGGCCAGATCCTATACAAAAAGAACTAGTTTTCAAAATCTATATAGCTTTAAAATGATTTTGCGCGTACTATTATTTGAAATCCAATTTCCAAAAAAATATGTATGAGAATTCAAAATATAAACATAAAGTAACTGAAAATCGGACTATAGCCGATGTTTTTATGCCCTATGGCAGAAATGGAACGGAAAAACTGCCAAAACTAACAATATTTCAAGATTTCCTCTAATTTGCAGGTAACCTAGACCTAGACCCTAGTAGCATAAATCTAATGTGCAAATTGTATTCAAATCGATATATTAGTTTTTAAAGTACCTCAAAAAAACTTTATGAACAGGCTTATTTTCTCCTAAGATTATTTCTTTCTTTTTACCCTCCGACCGATTTTACTTAAATTTAACATGGTGTTATCCATTTATTTAGTTAACCAATATAATTAATTTAAACAAAATTGGTTCACAAAATTTTCTAATTAAATCCGAAAAACCATATAAAAAAAGACAAAACTTTCCGGTCACCCTGGTATTTGCTTAATAACTTCGCTCCCCTGGGTCGATTTTGTGAAATGCAAATCCAGTTAAGGAATAAACAACTCACATTCTATTTTATCCTCTTTCAACAAATTCGGATAACGCGTTTTTGAATTATCTTGTATACGGACGGATGGACGAACGGACCGACATGCATAAATCGGTATAACTTTTGATTCCCTACACAACCATACCGTTGATACCTTCTACGATGATAATTTCGATGTGTTATACACTTAGTGACAAAACTAATATACATACTCTCTGGTAGTACCTACCATAGGGCATAAAAAGTTAATCTTTCAAATCACGAAGATTAAACAAGTTAGGCCGGTCAAAAAAAAAAAAATTAAAGACAGGTCAGAATTCTTGATCCTTTTGGATAAAATTATACGAAAACATTCTGATCTGTTGAAATGTTCAATTTCAATGCGTATTTTACATAGAAAGTTTCTAGATTAATTATGACCCGATTTCAAATAAATAAACCACGAGAATTATCCCACATGTTCATTGTCAGAGAATTTCTTTCACCGGTAAAATTTTGTTGATTCTTCTTTTGGGACTGGATAATTTTTCTTTTTAAATTTTGTTTGAAAATATAGAAAAAGTGTTGAGAATAAATTTTAGAGGAAAAATTCGGAAAAACCCCAAATCGTCAATCAGAATGAAATCAATAAAAATCAATGATTTAATATACTGAGGTATGAAATTAAGTAATTGTTTTCCCATCTGGAAAACTTTGAATCTATTCGAAATTAGTTCAACTTATTAATTGGGTGCTTTCTTTTATGTAAACTGTATCAAGAAGAAAAATTACATACAGGATTTTGGTTAAATTACGTTTTAATGAAATTCATTTGGAAATAATTATTAAAATAGAAAAACGCTATGGCAGAGGTCGACGATGCACTGCAACTACTCGAGAAAACGTAAATAAAGTGCGTAATCGGTTGTATCGTAATCCGGAGCGGAGTTCAGCAACAATACCAAATTAATTGAACATAAGCGATAGAAGTGTTCGACAAATCATGAAAAATAACCTAAAAGTAAAGACTTTGAAAAAACAAACAACAGTAGCCACCGTATTCACCAGATCTGAATCCGTTGAATTATTCCATTTGGGGAACTTTACAAGCAGCGGCTTGCATAAAAAAACACACAACTTTGGCCGGTTTAGAAAAGTATTTGACTCGTGAATGGAACCGTTTAAGCCAAGACATCGTGCGAGCATCCTGTGCATCGTTTGAAAAGAGATTAAAGCTGATGGTTAACGCAAAAGGCAGTTATATACCATTCAAATAATTGTAAAATGAACTATATATTATAAATTATCATTTCCAGAAATTTTAATAAAACCGACCAATAAACAAAACAATTACAACGTTTTTAAATCCACACACACACACAATTGTCGGACACGGTATAAGCCAGATAAATGTTACCATTTTTGTATAACAAATGGTTGATGTCCACACTAATCGGACACTAAACAAACTTTATGCAAACAACCAACAACGTAATGTTTCCCTGAGCGCATTTTTTTTTACTGTGAAGTACGTATATTTGCAAGTAAAGCGTATGAGTACTGCGTGTTTTGTATACGCAGTCATGTTCGGGGGTTTGGAAAAATAGCTAAAATTCTTAAAGCCATTTTCTTCTTGTAATTAACTATAGTAGGAATCCGTTTTGCCCGCACATAACTTGACTTGTAGTCGAAATTACAGATTTTTTTTTTGAGAAACAATTCTTAAAATAACATTGACAGGAACATTGATCGGATGTGAACCGATGTAGAGATATGTATGCCTCTTAATTAGCAACAAAAATAGAAACAAAAATTTTGTAAAATTTTTATGAAAAGAATAATTTAAATCGCATAAAAATTTCAAAAAGAATGAAATAAAAATTTTAAAGAACATTTTTATGCGTACACGAAATTTCAATTTGATTTATGATCGAGAAAGCTCTAGGTCAGGCGAATGTTAAAAAAAATTATGAAAGTGTTTTATATACAGTGGTGTTCAATGAAATCCGGACACTCTGAATTCCTGGAAAAAATGCATGGTGCAGGTCGAAATTTAATCCCCTCCCATTTTTTTTTCAGTATTTAGTTACTTGATTTATGTAGTAAGTGTATATTTCAAAAAATAGTTTAGTAATAATCGATAAGTCAAGTTATAAGCATAAACATTAAATAAATGAAAAAAATGACGAAATTAAGTGATGTTGAAAAAAGTGTTATTATCGCATTATGGCATGAAGGATTGTCAGTACGGGAAATTATTGATAGAGTATCACGGGGGAAGTCCTCTGTTGCGGATTTAATCAAAAAATTTAAAAATACCGGGACCACAGAACGCTCCAAAGGATCTGGAAGGAAGCGCAAGACAACCATAGTAGAAGACAAATTTCTGGTCCTTCGCTACAAACGAGAACGCTTTAAAACTTCTGCAAAATTGAAAGTGGAGCTTGCTTTAGCTAGTGGAACTGAAATTTCTGCGGTAACCGTGCGAAGGAGGTTACTTGAGGCAAATCTAAGGTCACGTTGCTCGCTCAAAAAGCCATCTTTAAAGGTTTCGTCAAAGATCACTCGGCTTCGGTGGGCCCAGGAACATTCCAGTTGGACCCCAGAGATGTGGAATAGAGTAGTCTTCTCTGACGAAAGCAAATTTAAGCTGCATATCGGGGATGGGCGGCTACGCATCCGAAGGAAGTCAGGAGAACGCCTCAGTGATAACTGCATTCAGGAAATTCCCAACAAAGCTTAAGGAGTAATGGTCTGGGGATGTTTCAGTGCAAGTGGTTTAGGTCATCTGGGGGTTATAGATGGAAGAGTAACCATAGATGTGTATTTAAATGCCCTAGAGAGTCATTTGAAACCGTCAGTTTTGGAGCTGTTTGCTGAAACTGAAAGGTACATCTTTCCGCAAGATGATACGCCAGCACACACTTCAGAGAAGGTATTTATTTATTTTTTCGGAACTATTGGACAATCCTCAAGAAAATCCAGTCCTAACATTTTGTGGAATTTTATTAACTTCCGTTTTTTTTTCCATTTTCAGGTAAAAGACTACCTAAACCAAAACGATATTCAGACATTGGAATGGTTTCCGTACAGCCCAGATCTTCATCCCATCGAAAATATCTGGGCTATTATGAAGAAAAAGTCTGTAAAGGTACTCCCCAAACACAACAAGACTTAAAGCGGCAAATTCAAAGTGCTTGGGATAAAATTAATTATGACATCACTGGAAATTTGGTGAATTCCATGAAGCACAGGTGGACAGCGGTTATTAAGGCAAATGGCAGTCATACTAAATATTAAATAGGAGGTCCCAACTAGTGTGTACAAAATACAATTGATAAATTTTATTGAATCTATTTATAACATGTTTTTTTTGGTATCTTAATAAACGTAATATTTACAAAAAATCATCTGAATTCCTATGAATTTTTTTAATTTTCGAATAAAACCAAAAATAGTGATTGAACCATATAATTTTTTTAGTGAATATTATGTGAGGTAATATAAAAAATTATTTCACCGAATAAGCATCACTACTTTTTTGGAAAAAATCGCTTCAAATCGAAAAAAGGCAAGTGTCCGGATTTCATTGAACACCACTGTATTGTAGAAGAAAATATTTTTAAGCTTATTAAAATTTTAATTCGGGTATTACAGAATAGGTTAATGACTTCGACTCGGAATTTAAAGAAATTGTCGGACAAAAGTACTAAACCTAATTCGTGGTGTAAAGATTTACAACATTTCAAGAATCTACAAATACATATAGTTTAGAACTCATACATAACAAGAATAGAATAGGATACATCAAATGTCTGCAACACGTGGATAAATCAAGACTTCCTAATTAGGTAATAAACGATATACTTGAGGATAGACAATCGCAAGAACCTGCCAAGAACTAGATGGTTAAATGATGTTGAACGAAGTTGTGACAAAATTAACACAAAGGCAAAACAAACTGTTCTAGGAGGAAAGTCTCCAAGAGGAGCTTCGCATCATATTATGATGACTGGGAGAAGTCCATAAAATAAATAATACCCTTAACCCGATATTACAAAACCTTCATAGTGATAATATTTGACAATAAAATGGATATTATCAAGTCATATTTAAAAGATTCGAATACGATTTCAATCTAAATATTATTTAAAATAGGATTTCAATTCTATTTGATCTTGATTAAAAATATAAATTCAAAAATAAAACATACCACAAACATTTGTTGACGTTGTTCAGATACAAGTCGTTCACTGGATCCTTTCAATAGCTGAGCTAATAATTCTGGTGTGGGAATTAAGTTACCTTTATTGTTATTATTATTATTATTAGATTCTGGCGTTCCACATGTCATCATCATAGTCCGTTCAGATGGTGTTCGACTTGTTTGCGATAGTCGCATTTCATCTAAACTTCGTTTTTGATGTTTTTCACTTGCCGTCGATGAGCTACGTTTCGTATTGTGTTTATTTTCTACAATTTCCGATGATGCTCGTTTCGGTGATCGATCACGATGGCTATCTATAGAGAATTTTTTTCCATCTTTTATATTATCTGAACTTCTATTATCCATATTACTTAAATATCTTTTATGTTCTGGATTAATAGTATCTATTTTAGCTGTCGTCGTGGTATTCTCCATTTGAGATGGCGTCGATGCAGCACGTGTATGAACTGGTATTGGTAAATGTGCATTTGATTTTCGTATACGTGCTGATTTTGTATGATGAATTGTATGTCGAGTATCATCGAAAGAATGATTCCCATTGCCACGAACTCGAATCGGAGGTGATAATGCATTTAAACTGAAATAAGAAAATGAATTAATTATGAGTTTATGAATTGGATTTTTGCAAAAGTACTTCTCAGTATTTTTTAATTCCTCCAAGATTTCATCATAATGTAATTTTCCCGGTTTCTTCATTTCAGCTTCTAACATTTGACCGTATGGACCACGTAATGGTCGTTTCGAATAACGTTTTAAATCTTGATCACTTGGTGCCGGTGATGGGCTTGTACGATCACGATTCGATATATTTTTATCACTTTCATTATCTGACATTGAATCAGAACGTAGATATTGTAAATTCCGATGATTTCGTTGTCCAGACAATGGTGAATCATCCTTTTCTTCAGAACTTTGACAAGATAAACTTGAACGACGATTTGGCCAGATCGGTCGATTATTATCAGATTCTGGAGTTGATGGATCATATGAACATTGTGATCCAGGAGTTCGGCAATTTAAAAATAAACTTGGATCTATATTTTCATTTGATTTTATACTAGAAAAATCCATATTTAAATTCAATGCATCGTTTTTAGGATGTATTTCTCCCGGAGTTTCATTGTCATTTTCATGATGACTCCAATCCATAACTTGCGCATGTTTCTCAATTGTTGGCCATTGAATATACATTCCTTTTCGACGTCTAGATTTGTCGATACGTCGTTTTCCATCATTACTTCCAGTTCTCGATAATGAAGATTCATTTGATTGTGATTTTTCGCCATTTTTCAGTTCATCATTACTATACCGTTTCTTGACTTCGGTAAATTCAATTGGTTGTTGTTGTTGTTTATTGTCTGGAGATTTCTCATCTGATGTTGTTTCAGATCTTTGTAAACTATCTTGACTAACTGATATAAGTGGAATTTGATCATTACTAATTATCGATTCGGGACTTGATAAATTCTCTTTATTGTCATTTTGATTTTTTGTTGGAAACATCATTTCTTCTGTGGATTCTATTATTTCTGGACTCATACCAATTTCATTATTTGCCACATCAACCCAATGTTCAACAGCATTTTGCCTGTCACCCCATTCACGGGCAACACATTCATACACTGGAACTGGAATTAAACATGTTGTTGCAGTTTGTAGGAAATTTTCCGGAGGAGATTCTAATGGTATTTCTTCTTCTGTTAACGTAGTTAAAGTAGGCATAGAGGCATCTACGTAATTTATTGTTAGCGGTCGATTATCTTGTTCCGAATTTTGAATTTCTTCTTTCATTTCTTGATTGTTATTTTCCACTTTTTCTTTGGACGTATTTTTATCGGCTTCTTTAGTAGTTTCAGTGTCGTTTTGATTCAATATTTCTTTAGGTTTGTTTTTCGTTTCACTTTCGTCGTCTTTTTCAACATCATCTTTTTCCTGTTTACTTAAAGCTTCCTTTTTATCTAGTTTCTCTATACTTTTTTCCACTTTATCCTCATTTTCCATATCATGTTCTTTTTTTAATTCATCTTTTTTCATTCTATTTCTTCTTTTCGAATTTTTCCGTGAATTTCCCTTTATCGAACCTTCTCTACTATGACTGTGTGATAATTTTTCAATTTCGGATACAGAAGATTCTTCTTCCAAAATCATTGCTGGAGGATTGACAATTTCTTCCAGTGATAATCTTTCATTTTCGGCTTCGTATTTTAAGCTAATATTTATTTCAGATTTTTTTAAAGTATTATTCGGTGATTCTTTATCCGATTCTGAACTTCTTTTATCCACATTCGGACTACGACTTCGACGATCGTCTTTTTTACGTGGTAATGTTAAATTTGCATTATCAACAACCGATGGTGCCTTATCTCGACGTAATCTATCACGGATAGCACCAAGGGCAGATTTTATATATTTACCAGAAGAATAATCGATCTGAGAAAATGATGCTGACCGAAATGGAATGGTCTTTTGGGTATATGATCCGACAATAGTTCTGCTCTCAGCTCGAGGCAATTTTGTCGTAAATATTTCTTCTTCTCTTACTGGCGGTGGAGATTTTGATGCTTCACGATTACGACGCAGTAAAAGTGATTCTAAATTTGAAACACTTGTGTTTGGTCGAAGCGATTGATAAAGTGAATTTTTTATTGACTTTGTTGGTTTTAATGAAGCTACATTATCAGTATCGGTTTCAGGATTTTTATCAGTATCTGTTTTTGATGATATTTCATCATTTTTTAGATGTACTGTTTCTGAGATATTTGCTTCGTCAGCATCCATCGGAAGGATTTCATTCGAACCGGCTGTTGATGTTGTTGTATCAGTATCTGAAGATTGTTTTTCAAAACTGTTCGATTGTCGTGGTTTTCTTGGGGGTGGAATTGGTGGCGGTGTAGGTGATGAACGATTTCCTCGTAATAATTCTGTTAACTCTTTTAAACGTTCTGATTTATCATTTGCTTTACGATTATTTGATTTATCTTCTTGTTGCTTTTGTTGTGTTGAACTTGGTGATGATCTTCGCCCGAAACCTAAACGTTGAAGTCGATCCAACGTGTTACGTCTTTTTTCCATTATCAACTGTAAAAGAAAATTTATTTATTTATTTTTTTTTTTTTAGTATATTTTCAATTAAAAAATTTAAATTATTTAATTTGTATTAATTTAAAAAGTTTTCATTACGCATTTTCTCTTTTAGTTTTCTTTTAAGACCGAGGCAAAAAAGTTCGAAAATCAGCTGTCCCAAAAATAAAATTTTGAAAAAAAAAAATGGCGCGTTAACTAAAAATATCAATAAAAAAACAACAAAAAAAAACGACGAAACAACACAAAAATTTTTATTTATTTTTAAATTTTAAAATTTTGGTTCTCCACTTTTGTTTTGTCAAAAATATTTTTAAGTCCGGTGAATTTTCCGCACCCGCAAATTCATTTCGAATATTTTGAATGATTAGATTTAAATATTATTGCTTCCATTTTCCACCACCCATCATTTTTTGCCGCGATCTTTTCTCAAAATTTGCTCAAAAAATAACAAAATTTTTTACACATTATTCTAGCCCACTTGAATTTATCAACTGTTGTCGCAATTTTGTCGCCACGCTTGTTGTTGTAGTTACGAAAACCCGAGCCCGTCGTCAGCTCTTGATCATTTGCGCAAGGTCAAATATAGTTTTTCTATTTTATTTAGATTTCTTATTTTCACAATAATACTGACTAAACTAAATTATGAATTTTCGGTAAAATGTCTGTGTGTAAACACTTTCATGTAAGAATTAGTAAAAATTATTTAAAGTTTGGTGAGAAAATAGTTCTAACTGCCCACCAAACAGTTCCGCGCTTGTTTGTGAAAAGCCAAAGGTTGTGTGAATGCAACAAAATATTAAAATATAGAGACAAATGTACCTAACACCAATTTTTTTTAAGTTTGGTTCGTTCTTAATCGTTCGTTCTTAAATTTTATTTGAAGAAATGGGTATAGTGAAAGTCATGATCGCATTTGAAATTAAAAAAAAATGTTTCTTTTGCTGTGTGTTTTTTTTCGTTGATAAAAATAAATTCATAATTTTGTCTCCAGAAAATCATTTTGCCAATTTTAGATCATTCGCCATCATTTTGGACGACAAAAACAAAACAAAAAAAAAAAAAACAGAAATAAGAGAATTGAACCCACACGATTCGATTTTCTTAATAACAAAAAAAAAAATGGCAAAAATTACGAAAATTCGTATTTAAAAACGTTTTACTGTTAAAATTATCTTAATTTCTTCGAAATTTCTTTTAAAAATAATTCTGTGATTTCTTTTTGCTAAATTTAATGTATTCAAAATTTTTCCTATGACGTGTGATAATTTTTATATTTGCAAAAAAAAAAAAAAAAATTAAATCTGGGATGAAAAACCTCCCACTGATTTTGGATTTGATTACGTCACAATGATGATTCCACAAAAAAAGGAAAACACAAAAAAAAAGAATAATAATAATAATAATGAAAATAGCCATCTGGACTTAAAAACTGAAATTTTGAAAATTTTTTGTTTTCATTTACTATAAAATAAATTTTGTTGATGAAAAACACACAAAAAAGAAAACAAATTTTATGAGATGTTCATGTAATTTTCACCAGACTAAACATTTCTATAATCATTCATAATTATGTTATATGTATAAACAGGTAATAAGCATTCAGCTTTTATGGGCCTTTCGAAGCCGTACACCAGAGGAAATCTTGAAACGAATAGATCATAAACGGGGTTGGATCGATAGGTGCCCGAAATAACAATGAATAAAAATAAAACGTTGAGCAATACAAGAAATTTAAACAAAAAAAACTAACAAGTAAAATTTTCCGCATCGTGCAAGAAGTAAAAATAATTTTCATTCATAAGATTGAGTTTAAACATAAAAATTTAACTGCTATATTATTGCGTTTAAAAAGCATTATAACTTGTTAAAGAAAAGATAATCTATTTATTATTTTCGTATCAAATACAAGACAGATATGTTTTTGAAGAATATGTATAACAAAAAAATTATATAAAAATATATAGTAACGTAAAATCGGCCTACAGCCGATTTTTTGATGTCTACCCTATGGTAAAAATGGGTGTCGTAGTTAACAAATCTATAGTTCAATGAATAAACTCTGAGAAAGAAACACCAAAACTACTAATATTTCAAGGTTTTTCTTCACAAGCTTGTTTTCTCTTTTTAAAAATTACAGCTAACCCAGACCCGGATAGTATAAATCTAATCTGCAAATTTTATTCAAATCGGTGTTTCAGTTTTTAAAGTTCGTCAAAAAAACTTTATGAACAGGTTTATTTTCTCCTAGGATTATTTCTGTCTCCAATCTCCTTGGACCTATATTACTGAAATTTAACATGCTATCGTCTATTTATGTAGTTAACCAATATAATTAATTTAAACAAAATTGATTCAAACATTTTCTAATTAAATCCGAAAAACCATATAAAAAAAACGAAAAAGCTTTCTGGTCACCCTGATTTTTGCTTAATAACTTGGTCAATTTTCCTGAAATGCAATAAGAATTCCAGTTAAGGAATAACTAACTCACATTCTAAATTTTAACAAAATCGGATAATGCGTTTGAGTTATCTTGTATACGGACGGGCGGACGTGCATAAATAGGTATAACTTTTGATTCCCTACACAACCATATCCTTGAGACCTTTCTACGATGATTATTTCGATGTGTTACACACATAGTACCTAAATATGAAACTTTTTTCTAATTCGAACTAAATCAAGCAGAGCTGAGTGCATATTTTGCTGCCTTCAAATTAAATCCCTGAGCCAAAACTTGTTTGTCAACGATTTTCATAGTTTTTCAAAAAGCGCTCGAAGTCAATTTGTTGCATAAAGATTGATCAATTTTCTTTTCTCTCTTCTACGAACTTAAAACAGTGTCCATGAAATGGTAATTTTAAATTGTTTTAATAAAAAAACACACATATTATTTTATAACAACAAAAAACGATGCTTCTGCAGAATTGTATTTGTTAAGTTTTTAGCTAAAAAATTCGAGTATTACAAGTATTGCAAGTATTGATTTTTGAGCAGGATCATAATAGTGGTGCTTAAGTATTGTTTTTACTATAATTCTGGTCGTTTTAAATAAATTGTTTCATACAAACGACATATCTATATAAATAAAATCGTAAATGTTCGTTTGTTCCTAACCGGTAATCTCCGAAACTTCTTGATCAATTGACTTGAAATTTTTATAGAACATTCCTTAGGAACACGAGCTGGTTCTTACATACTTTTTATTTACCTCTGTTACACCTGAGAGTTTTAAAAAAACAATTAAAAAAATTCATCACTAACACATAGCCACAAGCATCTAATAATTCATCGCCTTCCTTCGTGATTACTCTTGCTCACACGCGCATACATCAATAAAGTACATATAATACAGAATTTAAGCATAGATTGTAGAAAATAAAGATGGGCGTAGTGGCGGCGTTGAAAATATCAATTCGGTGGGGCAACACTGTAAATGGGCTTAATGCTCATGCATTCTGGAGCATCAGAATTGCGGTAAAATGTTTGCGTTATTTATTCCAAAAAACAAGTTTCTCTTAAGCGTACCAAATTAAATTATTCGCTTTAGATCCTATTTATTGAAATGTAACGAGCAAATTATATCTCTACTAATTGGCGTAAAATTTTGCAAACCCAAAGCCGAAAGACATCTAATACATAGAGTCTCATTTTTGGAAACCTTAAAACCAAAAAAGGCATTTAAAAATGAAAATGCTGAATTTAACAAAATCTTAGATGAAATTTCCAGCTTGGGACGATTTACAATACAAAAGCTCTTACTTCCTGAGCAATCGCCGGTGGATAGGCATGACATTACAGCACCTGTATTCAGATAGAAGCTGAAATCGCTGATGGATTTCATGATAAAACATTAAGTGTTTGGGTCTGTGCGCTGCTGGATGTACTCAGTGGAATGGCAAAAGAGAGGATTCCCAAACGTACATATACTAATCTGGGTCTATAACAAAATCACTTCAAACGAAATCGACGATGTAATATGCGCTGAAATTCCCGATGCCGATGTCGATAAGGATTTGCATGAAGTTGTGACGAAAAATATGATACATGGACCTTGCGGTACACTGAATCTAAATTCACTATGCATGATAGTATCCAACACAGTTACAGGAAACGACGGATATCCTTTATACAGAAGAAGATCAGCAGGAGATGGCGGTAAATTAGCAACCTCTAGCATATTCAATGAAACTACGATAGGCAAACTCTACACCGTGCATCCCAATCAAGATGAATGCTTCTTTCTTCGCACGCTGTTGATAAATGTGGCCGGTCCAACATCTTTCCACCAATTGAGAATTGTGAACGGTGTTACACATGCCACTTTCCGGAGCGCATATCAAGCTCTGAATTTATTGCAGAACGACCGACACTGGGATGTATGCGTACAACACGTCACATCCACATCAAATTTGTGCATTGTTTGCAATCATATTGACCGTCTGCTCTCCTTCGTCTGCAACAGAGTTATAGGAGAAATTTAAAACCCACATGGCTGAAGATATTTTCCGTCGAATATGCAAGGAAAATTCAAATATGAACATGGATTTCACAGCAGAAATCTACAACGAAGTGCTGATAATGATTGAACTGAGAAATCGCGAAAAAATCCCTCAATGAATTGGAAATGCCATCAGAGAATCGATCTGCTGCTGCTTCGTTCGATGTAGAAATGCCTCGTAAACAAAATTACATTACGGGTGCTAACCTTTGAGCAAAAAGGCATTTACGATCAAATAATGCAAACTGTCAATAACGTGGTTGGAAAAATCTTCTTCTTAGAAGCTCAAGGAGGAACTGGTAAACCGTTGGGAATTAGATTGATTCTGGCTGCAATTCGATCCCAAAATTACATAGCTCTTGCGTAGTCTGGAATAGCTGCGACATTGCTACCAAGTGGTAGAACTGCTGATTCCGCTTTGAAATTACCATTGAACATGCAATTCATTGAAACTCCCACGTTCAACATTTCCAAAACATCCGGCATGGGAAAAGTGTTTTAGAAATGAAAACCTATTGTTTGGGATGAATGCACAATGGCGCACAAAAAATCGCTCGAGGCTCTTGACGTGACGTCAAAAGAAGAATTGTTTGAAAAAGTATTTCCCAATATCGAAACCAATTACAAGGATCACCATTGGGTAAATGAGCTATTCTTGCGGCCAAGAACAAAGATGTCTACAACCTTAACAATATTATTCAGTCTAACATTCAAAGCGAGGTAGTCACATACAAGTCAGTCTACAGTATTATGGAAGCAGATGAACCGGTAAATTATCCACCCGAATTTTCAATTCACTCGATCTGCCACCGCAGAGCTTTCAAAGGTGAATATGTCCTCATTCCTCGCATTCATATTATTCCAACGGAAATGCCATTTCGATTTAAGAGATTCCAATTCTCAATTCGATTGGCGTGTGCAATCACCATAAACAAAGCTCAGGGCCAATCTTTAGAATTGTGCGGTTTATATCTAGACACGGATTACTTATCACATGGACAATTATATGTTGAGTGTTCTAGAGTCGGCACAGTCTGCATAGAGAATGGAACAACAAAAAATATTGTATACCCACAAACACTGTGAAATTAAACATATTAGAAACGTGCGCTTTCTCTTTTCCATTTAACCAGACTGAGCCACAGCAATGCGTGGCCGGGTACAGCTAGTAATAATTATATAATCTTCTTTCTTAACAGCTTGACAAGTTAAAAAAATTCCTTATACCATAATATAGTATAATCAAAAATAGCAGTGTTCTGATATTTTCTGAATGGAGTGGTATGTGCTGCGATTTCTTCCTGCACAATTTTCTGTTAAGATTTTAATATATAATTTTTGTTTTTCAACTTTTACTACAAATTCCTGTAGGAAGAATTTCAATCTATTCTAAAATGACTCTGTAATAAGATTTACTTTACAGGAAAACATTGTGGCTTGAAGAACTACCATAAATTCATTTCTTGGGATTAACAAGAATTATATTTTAATTCCAGAATAAATTAACCGTTGTTTTTAATGTGATTTGTGAGAATTTATTTTATTCCAGACAAAATAATATAATCTTAAAATTCTTCGTAAATATTAATTAAAACCTCAAAAAATGCTTAATAGAGAAAATCTTCCTAGAATAACATTCCTGAAACTTAAGAAATATGTCAACTAAAATTATATTTGTGCAATGAACGTGAAAATATTCCCTTTTTTTATTTTAAAAATAAGGTAAATATTTTCTATCCCAGAATAATTAACATTTTCATTATGAATGGGGCAAAAAGTACAAAAGAAAAACGCTTCTCAAACTTTCTTTAAAAAGAATCTAAAGTTCCTCCGTTTCCATAATTTATGATTTTTTTTGGTTATAATTACTTTTAAAAGGAATTAAGACAATTATCGTGGAGACCTGCGTAAAATGCTCTTAGTTTGTTTATAATGAGTTTGAGATCTCTAATTCTATTAAATCCGTTGAACCAGGCTCGCACTGGTCATACGCACATGCCGGGCAATTTTCAACTTATTGTGCACATTAGTTAAGAAGCTGGAAGCCACTGAGAAAACTCTTTACTATGTTAAATGGTAAACAAAGCCTAGACAATTTTTCCATATAAAATCACATTCTTTACGATTTACTTCAATAATTTTTATTTGCTTATCTAAAGCTGAGAGTCCGCCCATGGGAGACCACACGGTATTGTTTTGTGCAGTTCATTCAAAGCAGATACTTCATGTTCTGAATTTGATTCCTTTTTGATATTTTCATCTGGATTTTCTGCTGTTTAAAACCACCTTTTAAAAGTCTCTTTTACTAAAGACACGACTAAATTTTTTGTACCATATTTTATTGAAATCGGTTGAGCCATTTTTGAGTTATAGTGGAACAAACATTCAGGAGCACAATATGGCTAAAAACCAAAAACGTATTAAGTAGAGGCAACAAAAATGTCCAAATGAACTTATCATTTTTGTTTCTTATGTTAGTGCGCCTAGCCGGAATTGTTACACATGAAATAGGCAAAAATGAAAAGCATTAATTGAACCGGGGGGTAATACTATAGCTGTGGTATAACTGTGAAAAGTGAAGCAAAAAAATGTTGATCGTGTAATTACTTGGGCTAGATCCTTAAAAAGTCCATGTTACAGCCTACGTTTTCATTCTAAATATGGTATGATGTACTGAGATTATTAAGATCTTGGTCTCTGGTTTATAACTCTGAAGTATACCGGTCCAGTCGCTAAAATCCTGCTATTCCGGCCCTGCGTTGAACTATGTTCGATGATCGTTTAATTTACAAGGATCCGGTTTTCCAAATTGAATATATAGATTTTCACACGAACGGATATCATCATTTAAGATTTTGTTAACTTCCGGTGGAGAGAATTTTTATCTTAACCCGTTGATGATCAGTTTATTGTATTGTAAACAAAACTGTGATCGTTTTTATATAAGATACTGAATGAGATTCGAAAATAGAATGGAGTCTGAGTTATTGAACATGGAAAATTGAAGGTGTTAAAATTTTTAAGTGAAGTGAAATGTGTCATTCGGGATGATTACATGAAACAAATGGCCAGGATTGTACTTAACTTTTTAGCAAAATCGAATTTTAAGAAGTTTTAATGTTTGATGTTTTATAAATTATTTTCTTATTAAGCATAAATTAAATCTAGTTTAGAAGTGATAAGCGATAGTTATTTAAATGGATTATTCAAATTTTTTGTATGTATTTTCATTCCTTTCAAAGAAACTACGATGTAGTAGTCCAACATTTGTTTTCATTAGTTTCGGGCACTATTACCCGTCATCAGATACGTTGGGAAAACAAATATACAATAATTTAACTAAAATTTTAGGTCCATTTTTCAGAACTTTGCAATTGAGAGAGTTATGTATAATCAAAATGTCCAGACTGAGAAATGCTGCGCGATTTTGTATCACATTTTCGGATGATAGACAAGAAACATTTTATTTCTATCTTGATTCAGTTCACACACTTTTGAACTTTATGCCCGACCGAGGCGTTTCTGAACTATATCAGAAGCAGAACGATTGTTTCGCGACATTGCATCTAAGTAGGAACTAGCTGTAAGAAAATTGCGGTAACTTTTAAGCTTTCATACATTCAAAATTATTCTTACCCCTTTTTCTGGTGAAATGGACGCATTCAATTGATTCTTATTTAAATACAATAAAGAATCAGCCGGTGATAAGCGGTTATTAATAGAGTTTGGTGATTTTAATGAAGATGTTAAATTCGGACGGGAAGAACTGTTGCTTATTAAATTTGGTAACGGCAATAAAGTTGATTCTGAAATTAATTTCTTATGTAAACCGAAAGTTTCACTATCACTCCGTGATCGCAAAGTTTTATAATTAAAATTGGTATTTAAAGAATCGTTCGATTCGAAATCTTTAATTGAACAACTATTATTATTATTATTATTATTATTATTATTATTATTATGATTTAATTCTTTTAAAACATATTTATTACTATAATTACTATTAATATTATTACATTTACAATTGCATATAAAATTTTCACTATTCGAATATGTTAAATCTGTCGGATATAAATCACTTAAATTCGTATAAACATTTTTATCGGACAAACTATTACTAAGAATATTATTTGGCACTAAATCATTAAACAAATTATTATTATTATTATTATTATTTAAATTATTCTTTATATTCACATTAATCGTTTGTACGTCGTTTTTATTCGATATATCAGAACCGATCAAATCAAGATCACTTAACGATGATAAACGATCACCGCCATCACCGGATGAATCAATAAATCCAATATCACTATCATCATCATTATCATTTGTTGGTGTTATTGGTATTATTGAAATACGATCAAGATCATTATGATCAATTAAACGATCTTCACTTTCACCACGTTTACTTAATTTCGGGGTTAATTTTTGTACAACAATTGCTGCTGTTGATGGTATTGAATCTGTTGTTGTTGTTGATTTCACTTTACTAATTTCATTATTTTTAAGATCATTTGAAATGATCGCATGCTGCCGAACAAGACCATGTCGTATAATACGATACGTTTGAACATTATTTTGATTGATTGATTGATCACCAACACTATGATTGCTAATACTACAATTACTATCACATCTTTTTGTATTATTCAAGATCGCCTGATGATCACTTATATCACTATTTGATCGACAGCAATCATTTCGATCTGATTTTAAAGGATTACTTGAAAAACAATTGAATATTTCAAAGCGCCCAACATTTTCCGAATGATCACTTTTAATTTTATTCAATTGTTGATTATTATTATTATTATTATTATTATTATTATTATTATTATTATTATTATTATTATTTATATTATTATTATTATTATTATTATTATTATTGTTATTATTACTACGTGCTTCGAAATGCTGAAGTTTCCGACGAAAATTTATTGGATCGATCGATTGATCATTATCGATATGATCATTACGCGACGGTCTTGGCGGTATCGGAGGTGGTACAGGTATGTTTTCTCCGTAATTTTGTTGTATAATCGCGCGCGGTATACGTTTCGTACGATTCGATTGTTTCGATATAGTTTTACTACTATTCGCGATTGTATAACAACATGTCGTTGACGACGTTGATTTAATTGAAGGTGGCGGTGACGATGATTTTTCACGGCACTGTCCAACTGAGACTGGGACTGAATTTGAATCACAATTATTTGTGCTACTAATACCGCAGCTGTTACAACAACTATCACTACTATGTGTTCGACGTATCGGATTAGTAGATACTAGAAATACAGGTGCATTTTGTGATGTTGGTGTCGTCTCGACGCTAGATAAAATTTTCTTTGATTGTGGTGATCGTTGAGTTCCTGATGGCGACGTTGAAAACGACGCTGAGATCGTTGAGATTTTTGTTTGTGTCTGCGGATGGCCCGATGTTTGTTTGCCTATTCTTGAGATAGATGTTGTTTGCGATGGATATGCTGCATTTGATTTTAATAATGTTGGTGATAATGGCATTAAAGGAATTGATTGTTGGTTTAGTGTTGGTGGAGCTGACGGTGATGATGATGATATTTGTGAAGATGATGATTGTGGTGGCAGTTGCGGCGCCGACATTGCTAAAGAAAACGACGAATTCGACGTCGATAATATTCTATTCTTAGCTGGAAAATGATGAAAAATAAAAAGAAGAGATAATTTATTTTTTGCTGCTTTGTCTATAAAAACTTTATGCTTTTTTATGTATCAACTGATTTTTAACAATATATATATATATATATATATATATCAAAATTATTTTATGATATATTTTTAAATAAATTAAGAATTTAAAAGAGTTTTTCAAAATAGATTTTTTTTTTACTAAGAATTTGTAACATATTCAAACGTTTTTCTCAAAAAAATCAGAAATGAAAAAATGATTATTATTTGTTTATTCAAATTCAAAAATAGAGTTTTGTTTATTTATTTTTGTTACAAATAAAGTCAACTTATTAAAGATTTTTTCGATTGCACCAAAATAAAAAAATATTTAAAATAATAATTTTATAAGATTGATTGCCAAAATGAAAATCTTTAAGTAAAACAAAAAAAAAGAGGAAAATTTTTTGAAGGTGAACAAATTTTCTGAATGGTTTATGAAAAAAAAGTTTACATTGAAAATATTTTTTCTTTAAAAATATAAGAAAAATATAAGAAAATTTATTATATCTGTGAGGTTTTCTCTAATATATTTATGAAATATTTTATAATTTATTAAGGATTCCCGCATTCAGGGCGAGAAACGAGTAATCAAAAATAGTTTCGCGTGTGAAAAGTTCGAAAAAAGAATTACTGCCATCAATAAAAAAAAAACTATGCAAATTAACAAAATAAGAATTTCAATATTTTAATACAAACTTGAAGAAGTTGATACTGGAAGTTTTGTTCTAGCATAATTTGTTGTACTCCAAGGGAATACTATGCCCGATGATCCAACACAGCAGCAAGAATTAAAAGTAGCACTCCCGTTGCTACGATTACTGCTACTGCTTCCACTAACTGTATTTACTGATATCGAAGAATTACCACCACTAGGTTCAATTGATTGCGGTAATGATGATGTCGGTGTTAATGTACCAGATAATCCCAAAGGATGTGAACCAGCCGATAAACGTACTCCATATCGTATTGTACCAAGAGTAATATAACCAGTTTCGGGAATAGCTCTAAAATTATAATAAATAAAAAGAAAAATCAGTCAAAACTTTTGTAATAGCATAAAAAACCCATGTCGCCACCACTGAATTGTATAAATTTATATTACGCCTAAGCGTATGCAATTCCTTATGTTAAAAATATTTATAGGCTTCATATTTTAGTATCAAAAAAAAAAAAAAAAACACATTAGTAAAATAATTTCCACACCAAACCTATAAAAATTAATAACAAATATTAGATCTTCATTCAAATGGTCAGTTTATTATATGGTTAGGGTTCGTTAGGGATCAGTATTGTTTTCATGGAATAAAGCAAATTTCTATTTTTTTAAAAAACCACCAAAAAGGAAAACCGAATGAAAATACCTGTTCCATTGTTGTACACGATCGGCAACCCTTTGATATTGTTGTGAAGCGGAATCATTGGATTTTTCTTGAAGTAATTCACTTTGTTGGGTCGCCATATTTCCATATCTGTAATGAAATTTTTTTTTTGTTTGGATATTATACGATATTTTCATATAATGATCAATCACGGTTTTAGGATTAAGAAAAAGGTAACACAAAAAAAAAACAATGCAGATCACACTTTTTTGATTTGCGCAACATTACTGGAAAAAAACTATTCTTGATTTCGAAACTCCTTTGATTTAAATATTAATATTATTAAAACGGAAAAAAATAAGTATTAAAATATACCAATCATCGTTGTATCATAATTAATCAATAATAAAAAAAAAAACATATAGTAACTTTAAATCGGCCTATAGCCGATTTTTTGATGCCTTATGGTGGAAATCAGACTCATAGTTAACAAAGAACAGCCAATATTAATAATATTTTAAAGCTTTTAATGTATAATTTTGTTTCCTCTTTTGTAAATTTGCTCCAATTCACAGGTACTCTGGGCCCTAAGAGCAGAAATCTATTCTGCAAAATTTTATTCAAATCGGAGTTTTTAAAGTACATCAAAAAAAGAAGCTTGTTTTCTCCTACGACTATTTCTGTGTCCACTATCCTTGGACAGATTTTACTCAAATTTAACATAATTTCACCTATTTATGTAATCATACAATAAAGGTGTTGCACAAATTTACCAACGATAAAAAGAAACGATAAAACTCTCTGGTCACCCTAGTTATTGATTTATAACTTCGTTCCTCCTCGGTCAATTTAGCTGAAATTTAATACCAAATTCAGTTAAAGAATAACCAACTCAGATTGTATATTTTATAAAAATCGGATAACGCGTTTTTGAGTTATCTTGTCCACGGATAAACATGCATAAATTGATATAAGCGTTGTTTATGTATATACTCCATACGGTATATAGCTAAATCGATATAAGTGATTGATTATCGACGCATCTATAACTTTCTACGATGCTTATTTCTATGTGTTACAAATGTAGTGACAAAAATAATATACCCTCTGGTAGCACCTACCATAGGGCATAAAAATATCATAAACGTAAAAGCTTGCAGAAGCATAAACATGATAAAATGTAAATTATTACGTGACTTGAATACTTGTTTAAAATCTAAATTTCTTAATTAGTAACTAAATAAATGAAGACAGTTTTTATACTCTTTGAAAATATACACGAGTATATAACACTTTAAGTGACGAGAGATATTCAATCGAGTGACACTTTTGATCTTGTTTTTTTTTATTAATGGAAAATTAATAATTGATTAAGAGTATTACCAGATTAAAATATATTTTTTTTTTTTACACGAAGAAAAACAAAGTTTAATATTTCCGAGAATCCGATGTGTTGGTACTGGAATAATGAAGATCATTTGAATAAATTTCTTTTAAATAAATTTCTTTAGTTACTTCCGTGATCAACTTTGCTGTGGCTGGATATACTGAAAGCATCTGTTTCTATAAATCCGGATTATTTGTTTCCTTTTTGGCAATATTTCAAGAAAAGAAAATAAATTTTATAGTTAATAAAATGAATGCTTTTAAAAATATCTCATTTTGATAATTCTTTTAAAAATTTATTACTTTGTTCCATTAAAAATCAATAATTTGTAAATGATTTGCTCAAAAAGATACACTTTCTTTATTTTTATTAGGAACAATTATCAGAATGTATATATATGTACTAAGAGTTCAAAAAGTACACTCGAACGAAAGGTTTCGGAAACTTTTGGATTTTAACTTTAATGATTTCAAATAAACTTTTCTCTTATAATTATCAGTGAAAGTCAATAAATTCAGTTGGAATTGATGCATTGAAACAGGAGGAAAGTGCAAGAATTTATTTCGTACAATATTTCTTTTCTAGACAAAGCAAGCTAGTAATTTTCATTTTTAGGCTAACTGGGTTACTTTAAAAAACTCTTCTAAATAAATCGATGGATACCTGATACCAAATTATATTCTATTAGAAACAATATTTAAATCCCTCTCATTACTATCTCCTCCTTATTCAGGTTTAGTATAGATACCAACGAATTCTTCATATTACTTCGGTTTCAAGTTAAGGTCGTGTCTAGTGGGTTTTACCCGGAAGTTCCCGATAGTAAAATTCCGGGAATATTGTCAATTTTTCTCAATCCCAACCACCGGGATTTTGTTTCGAGTCCATAGAACTATACGCTATAGAGCGAAATGGACATTAACCAAGTACCGAAACTTGGCGTTGCATATAACTGAGATAATAAATTTAACAAATTTTTTTCATCAGGGAACAATTTCATAAGGAATGAAAGCCTTGAAAAAGTGTTTTACAAATGATGTTCTGCAAAGGATCTTAAACTAGTCCACTGATACGTAATTTTTCCTTACTTCATCCAGAAAAGGCTAGTAATTGGAAGGGAAATGTCAAAAAGCTTTATTATATTTCTTAAAATATAACAAATATAAATTTTCCTTTGAATTCCGCCTCTCGGAATTTAGGAAAGCTCCGGAGACAAGACCCACTAATCGTGCCGTAACTATAAATTTTGTAATGGGCTTGCTTTAACGCCGTTAATGTTTAATGAAAATATTACTTTAGTATTTTATTATATTAATTTAATATGACAATGAATCTAATTGAAAAACCGTTTCACCTGAGAAATACTGTAGTCTTGTTTAAATTATAATTGAAATCAAAATAAAACATGTTAAAATTAAAAATCAATTAATTTTTGTACACAAATTAACTTTTTCTATACATATACGCATAAGCGGCCCAAGTAACAATTTCGTGCGAATTATAGCACTCCATCATAGCTGCTGCAGTGCTTAACCATAGTACTACAAGCACCAGTATTAAACACTATATTCTTTTAATGTAGGTTATTGGAACTGCATATTTGACAACATTTTATGGCTTATTTAAGCACACTGTGTTCTCTTATTGGATGATATCGATACGAATCTCCTACGCACGAACCGACTCAATTGACGACTTAAATGATCTTCACCATAAATGATTGCACGATCATGTTGATATTTATTAAATCATCTAAGATGTCGGACCCAGATAGACAGATTATAACCTTTCTTTCATTTCCTCCCATGTCCCTTCATCCGAAAACAGGAATCTAATAAGTCGAGTTAGTTTAGACTTCGTTACCAGTGACTGGTCAAACCCTGTGATTCAACTCCAGGTCTCGGCTGGCCAGAATTTTTTATTTATCTTTACCTACAATATCAAATGTGAGATATTATTCAAAAAGGCTTATAAATTAACTTTGTGTGAGTTTACTGTTGTGTGCCGACCCTACCCTCACGAAAGGCTGTGTATTTTTGCGTGAGATCAGTCGTGGTATGACGTTATTGTCAATATAGTCGAGAACTAGTCCAAATACATAATAATCGGCATTGAAATATTTTAAAATTATTACAAACAACTATTGTATTGTTTGAATATTGAGTTTATACAATAGAAAAAGCAGATTTGAGTGATGCTCGAATTCGTTTAGATTTCATTGCTAGTCACTGACGGCTGATCCTGATTCAACTCGAACTCTTCGACTCTCCACAATTATTTATTATTTTTGTAACTACATGTTATTTCCACTCAATTAGTACAATTTGGTACAAGCCTTTCCAACTTAGAGTATAGTGTACTTGGTTTTCTATGGCAGTTACAAGGGGGGAGGGGAATATAAAAACTTCCCCAAATCAGCCAATAGTAGTCGTATTTTAATGAAACTTGGGATATACATTCTGTATAGGCCAACTGAAAAGATGGAATATGTCTCAACTCGGTGGGAGACCAAAATATAAAAGTGTCACTAAAATTTAATCATCAAAGGGCATGTAAAAACCGAGCAACTCCGGGAAATTCAGCTAGTAAACGATATATAGATATATATGCTATCATCTCATCATTAGTGTCGGGAAGAGATTGATTTCAAAATAAAACATGTTTTACATAAAGGTATAACAGTGCACTATAACTTTTCCTAAAATACCCTTACAGTCCTTACAGTACTATTTTAGTGCTAATCTAGTTATATTAGCCCTGAGGTGTGTTACTTGCGAAAATGCATATATACCAATTTTACTGACTTTGTAAATTTGATTCAAGCTTACCGAAATTTCGAAATCTTGTCGCCAATTTGTCTAAAAGAAATATTTGTCTGTACTCGGAGTGACTGAAACTTATTTTATACTATTTTCTTAACGTTTTCATATCTTTATTATAAAAGAAGTCACACTATGGGAAAATTGTGAAAATCAAACACTTTCACTGTCTTCATAAGCCGATTTGTGAATCAATTAAATTTTAACCACAGTTCTTTTTTATTAGTAAATTAATAAAATTGTAAATTTTTAATAACAAACCGCTGAATAATAATGGAAGCTGTGTATGCTTTTTATTATTTGAATGATTTTATGGCGTCTAAAATAGATAATAACAATTAAGTAAATTGAGAAATTAAAAACCACTTTAAATAAATTGAAAACACGTATTATATAATTGAATATTTTGCATAAAAAAAAACAAATGATAATAATAGTAATACAATATTTATGTTACTTTCAAATGAAATTTGGACTAATCTAACATATCATCATTAGTGCTGTTGGGTTTAATTGGATTTTGATGTTCCCAAAAATATACTCGGGTGCTTTTTTGCATAGAATTTGTGCTAAGAATATAATAGAACACTTAATGCCTAATTTCACAGTCAGAGCTTAAGCTAATTTAAGTTAAGATAGATTCTTTGTTTAAGAGCTACCAAGTCGTTCGATTCTCTCCAGAAAGACTTTACTAATTTTGTTACGTCGTGTCGTAAAAATAACCTAACACGGGCAAGTATAGGATTATCACCTTTTCTCGTAAATGTGATAACTCTTACCGCAATTATTTTATTAACAACGTTCCTCTACATAGAGTTAGTTGTATTACTGACTTGGGAATTACTTGCGACAGTGAGCTTAACTTCAGACTTCACTTTAACTCCTTGGTTCATTAAGCCAATTCGACTCTGGGGTTATATTAAGCGGTGGTTTGAACTGAGAAAACTTTTATATAATTCCTAATAACGAATTATGCAAACATTTGATAATATTTTGGGTGTCAAATGGAGTAAAGAAAAACTTAAATTGTCAACATAGGAAGGTTAAGTTTTACTTAAGGCTTGACTGGGAGTTTGTGGGTTGTTACTTAAACTCAATTTAATCTTCAAACTGAAATTATACCTAAGATATCTGGTATCGTTATTCGATTTGACTAAAAACATAACTCTGCTGGAAAGTTATTTTAATGCTGTAGTGTTGATTCATGATATGAAATTAATAATTAATTTCTTTCGGTATATATAAAATGCATATTCTGGGGAAAGTCACAAAAGGATGGCTGTTTAATTAATATAGTCATATCTAAAAGTAACTAACTACTATATAGATATAATTGTGTCAAAATAATTTGTTTTATTAATTTGTTACTCCTTTAAAATGCGTCCAAAAAATACTGCCAACAATCCTGGACGCACCTTTATCTACAACATTCTTTTATGTGTTTCTTTATGAAACCAGAAACTATACCTTAACATAATTCTGAATCATAATTCTTCGAAGATGAGATAACATCAAACAAGATTTTTGTATTACTCATCAAGCCTGTTGAAACTCTCCAAATGAATCCAAATGCCAAATTAAATTCTTTGAGATTAATTTTGACCTATCAGGAACTTTCTATTTTTTTTTTTTTCTTCATAATTTCACTTTTATTTAATTAAAACCTAATTCAAAAGAAAATTTCTATGATTTGAAAGGGTTTATGGTTAATCAAACGTTTATTAAGACTTTTTTATGATAACAAAAAAAAAAAAACCGCATCAGTGCATTATATGAATATCTTGGGATCATCAGGTAATCAGCGTGTACTTGACTATTGCGTCTGACATATGTAAGAATATAAATCTCATCATACAAATTCATTAATCATTTTCGAAATATTCATGATGAGTTTTCCGGATTTTCATCTCATAAATCTATACTCGCGTACTTTCAAAACTGTACACATTTTATAATTTATTGAATTTACCGCGCATCCTAAAAGTCTCACACATAAATAATTCAATCAATAAGAAAAAGAACGCGTTTTTTTCGTTTTGATTGACTTCAATTAGGTTTACATTCAAAAACCGGGACAATTTTTACGATTTATCGCGTTTGTGTTTTCTTTTTCTTGTCGTCTCCCAAATGGATATACATATACTGGAAAGCCTATAAAATGTATCCGACTACATTGTGTTATATAAAATGAGTTTAATGCTTTTTTTGTGATTGACTAAATTGATGTGGTCAGCAGAAGAAAAAAAAGAGGACAATGTTCATACATCAATTTTATACCCTTTTGAAAAACTTTAAATTGGTGAAATTTGTTGGTAAAGAAACTTTTAAGATATTAAGTTTAATAAAAAAAAGGCAATAAAAATTGATTAAATTATCAAAAAGCTTAAAAGAAATACAAAAAAAAAAAAGAAGCATAGACAAAATTTAGCAACATGAATTACGACAAAACATTTTATTGAGTATCTCCATTTCTATTTTCTATTTTATTTACAATTTCAAAGTCAAAATACTTAATTTTTTCAATTATATTTAATTGATTATTAATTGATTTACCAAACTTTCTTCTTTCGTAAATATGGGGAATTGGGTCAACATTTAATTTAATTTATTAAAAAGGGATTAAAATTGAGTAACAAATTGAAATCGAATTGATTATTGACAAAAAAAAAGCTAAAAATTTATAATTCTAAATTAGAATTTGGACAATAGTGAAGATTGGCCATGAAATCGACTTAAGGAAATTGTAAAAATGGGGAACAAATTAGCAGCTGTATTTTTTTGGGGGAAAAAAGCACGATTACCATACATTTTATACGGGCTTATTTAAGCAATGTTCTTATTATACTCGATATGTTAGTACTATATTCGATATCTAGATAGCGCAAATCGAAACTTTTATTTTTTATTGCAGTATTGGAAATAAACAGTAAAGCCTTAGCAAAGTGTAGGTAATGATAAAGTATGGAAAGCTAGCGAAGTAGCCAGAAAAAGCACGTGGCAATAAGAGCGAAAATATAGGCAAGAGTACATACAGTTTTCATAGGCAAAATCCATCAGAAAGAGAGAGAATGAAATGTTCTTAAATAAGCACATGAAAAACTCTTAAAAACCTTATGTTTTTTCTAGTATTTATACATTGCCATATAAATTTCAACACGTGCTTCTTTGCTTAGATTATATTTCTCTTTCACCCATACGTACAATATATAGCTATCTATACCAGCAGTGGATAGAATATTGATTGAAAAAGAACAGGCAAAATTTAAAAAACGGCGGTACGGTAAGGATAGGAAGTTTCCGGACTTTATTATTAGTTACACTTTGGCCTTAGTTATGTTAACGAAACGGAGACGAGACGGCGACGGGACGAAAAAAACAAATACATCAAATTGTATGGTCGCTGTTATGTAGACGTTTGTAAAATTTGATTCAATTCAATTAGAGTCCGTTCCGGTTTTTGGCATTTGTATTTGTACCGATTGTGCTAATTTTTTTCATATTCTGAATGAGCTTTCTACGTCAAAAAACTCGAAAATTTTATAAAAATGGATGGATGGAATTTTGAAATTGATAGCGAAATGCCAATCGAAAAAATTAAAGAATATCCATTGTTTTTTAATTCAATAATTACGCTAAAAGTAAAACCATGACATAGAACTCGTAATCCATCTCTTATTATTTTTCTCATACACTTTTATTTACAATCAAATAAAATTTATTAACAATGAATTTGTCAAATGTCAAAAAGTGAAGCGACGCTTTCATCAATATAACTGCATCGCATTCCGTTCCCGTCGCCGTCCCATCTCCGTTTCGTTAACATAACTAAGGTTTAAATTTGATTGAATTTTGAATCTTACCAGATTTTGATAAATTTCTTCTTTATTCTTATTTTTTTTTCAGATTTATTTGGTTAAAGCAATACTTCAAATGGCCGTTAATGGAAAATATTATTTGTTTAAATTTCACTATTTGCCTAAAAGGATCTGGTGTAATTTCCCGGACCCAACAACAACTATCAACATTTGTCATTTAGTTATCAATTGTTTTTTTTTAATTTTTTCTTTTTTTTATGATATTAGTAGTGACCTAATGCATGCTCGCTGCGCTACGCTCCGCTCGCTTAAGCGGATTTATACTGATTGGTTCCAAATATATGACAATGACTTTGTTGTTGGGTTATTACACCAGACCGGCCTAAAAAAAGAATTTTTAATTTTTTCAAACGTCAAAAGACATGACTGAAGTTGACTGCATCTTCCATCAAGTAATATCAGTAGTACCAACATTCGGAATTAAAAGTCATATAAGTATATAGATTAAAACTCTTTTTTTTGAGAAAGTGAAATAGTGACCGATACAAATTCCCAAAAAAACACGACTATTGTATGCCAACAACAAAATAGATTTCCAAATTCAAATAAAGTACTTTATTAACCTATAATATTAACCCGGTATCGCATTTGTAAAACAAAAGCTTTTCAGTATTTTTTAGGGCTTAGCAAAAGCATTAAAATTGAAATAGTCATAACGAAAACAAATTTCTGCTTCTTGGTAGATTTATATTATTACCGACCTCATAAATGTTCGCTAACTGCTCTTAAGAATTTATAATTAACTGGTGGCAAATATATTACACATTTTCTTTAATGCACATTTATTTTTTTTAATACTCACAATAAATGCACATTTTTTGACATTAATATGTGTTTAGTCTGGGCATCATGAAAAAAAACGCGTTACGAAAACGCAACACTTTTTTGCTTCTCTTTTGAACCTCTTTCTAACACGTTTTTTCTTGAATTTGAAAAGTTTAATTTCTCTTCTCTTTCGGCAGAGCGATGAAAAATATTTCCACAAACATTTGTAAAAACAAATCCAAAATTGTAGGAGGATTATATACTTTTGCTGCCGTACTCACATGAATTATCACTATAGTAACCAATTCATATTCCACATAAAAATTTATTTTTATTAGTTAGCGGCCATGAATGAAAATATAAAGGTTACGCTTTCCCATATTTCAAATTGGTTTTTTCTGCGCAACTACGTCACGCGAGACATACATTGTTAGTATGAAATATCACGATTATTTATTTGAAAGAAAATCACACATGATGCCATAACATAGCGGAAACGATCAAATTGTTTGACAAACAAATTTATCAAATTTGCCCGTAATTTCGATTTTCGGCGACGTTCGTGTCATACGATTTATCATGCACAATGAGTAATACAAGCGACGAGTTAGATCGTGTTTGACAAACACCGCCGCTCACGATCAAATTGTTTGTCAAACACGCATGTTTGACAAACAAATTTGATCGTTTACGGGGTACTTTAGATTCTTTCATTCATGGTTAGCGGCAATATTTTTCTATACTTTTTAAGCAACCGTATTTAAAACCACTGTATGAATCGGAATACGAATTGTCTCAAAAATCGATTATTTCTTCAAATACGCGATTGAGATTATTAGATTGTAACAACCAGAATCGACCTGCTGCTGACCGATTTAACAGCACTCATTGTCTCTATGGAACGAAAATTGTTAAGAACAGTCTTTGCTATACTATAAAGATTCAATAAAAATATGGGTTTGATTGGTCGGGTAGCAAAAAAAAATTTCGAATTTTCAAAATATTTGTTCAATTGCAACAAAAAGCGACATTTCCAAAAGCATTGAGTCAAATATGTATGAAATTATATAGTATATGTTAAAATAACTAGTACCTCATTAATTAAAATAAGAAGCTGGAAGAAGGATGTTTTTCAAAAATTTGTATTTATCTCGTTAATTAGTGTTATTTATGATTCATGGTGCCGGATTACACGCGTTAGAAATCTACCGTCAAGTTTTGGGTAGAAAACTATCAAACCGATTAGACGAGGAATGTTTATACCACAGTCTTTTATACAAGCTACACAAGGAGTGTATTAGTGTGTGTGAGCACAGCATCACTCGTTCTTAAACCGTCAAACTGTTAGGATCTACTATTTTATTATTTCCTATGTACTTTTAGATTATGATTATCTGTTGACGGTCAGTAAGCGAATGGCGCACTTGAATTTTCAATTTTTTTCGAAACCGACACAAACAGTAACTGTTGTTTGTGTGCGTAAAAAACTCCGTTGCGCTAACATTTACTTCGTTTACATGATCGGATTGAAGTCGACTTCAACCCGAATATTGTGCATGTATACCCAGATCGACTTCAAATCGACTTGAGTCAATCCGATCACAAAAATTTTTCTGATCGACTTGAAATTTGCATGTATACCCAGATCGACTTCAAATCGAATTGAAAATTTAGGAAACATAACCTAAAAAAGAAAAATTTGTTTGGCTGCGTCTATGAAATTGACTTTGATTTGAAGTCGATTTCAAGTCAATCTTTCAATCCGGTAAAGATAAAAAACTCGGGTTGGATTTCAAGTCGATCTCAACTCAATTCTGAAATCGGCATGTAAATGAAGTAATTTCAAGAGGTAGATCTTCTGCCTCACCCCCAACCCACCGATATCTATGTCTGCGGTAGAATTCTACCCAAAAAATACGGCGTGTAATCCGGCACATGCAGTTCAAACAAAACCGTTTACTGTCAAAATGGAATTATGTATTATAATTACAATACTCCAATGCTCAAGTTTATACTTAAGCTTTTTACAATAATTTTGTAGTATTTTGTAGTAATTTCTCTACAGCCTGAATCCAACCAAAAATTAGTCGTTTGTCGAAATTATCTCATACTGACTAAAGTTTCCCATAAATTTCTACTAGGAAATTGCCGGAAACCACATCAAAGTGAGTAAATTTTTAAATCCAAAAGATCTGATAGTGATTACCAAAATATTTTTTGATTGAGATTTTCCAATCGATATATTACCATATTCTAATTTACATACATACGCTGGTTAATGAGATCAGACCCTTGAAATATTTTTTTTATAGAATGAATAAATTTAAGCTTTAAAGGACTCAAGAATTGTTGTAATTAATTTCTACCAAATTTAGATATTAAAGTATATCACCGCCAAAATTCTAATCCTTATCATCTTTTTTGACAAGTTAATTTTTTTTTTTGTTCTTTATTTTTAATCTTGTTGTAAATTATTTGAAATTATCGAATCATAAGGTCAATACCATCTTCTCTAATAACTTTTTTTTTTGGAAATCTCCGGATTAATGTTGTAATCGGAACAATTTCGCTGAGTGGGTTTTCAGCACGTGTGTTATGTTTTAATTAATTCAATCACCTTTTTCCCGTTGAGAATAAAAATGTTTCAGTTAAACACACTTTGGGTGAAGGTGTTATTGCACTTTCTGAGATGATAAATATATAACTAAAATTATTTCTTAATTAAAACTTATTATTGACCATAATAGAACTTTCTCTATAGCTAAATGCCAGATTTTATTTTTCTGGTAAATTACATTCCGTCAAACAACTATCGGAAATCGTTTATTAAAAAAGCCCGCGTAAAAAGTATGAAAAAATGTATTTTGCAGTACAAATGTACCAAATTGTCACGCAAAAATCTTGCGTGAGCTGTCAACCAGTTTCTTTACAATTGCTGGTTTTGTTAGTTGAGTTCAAGTATGCTCTGCGATTTTTCTTAAATTTTCTTGGAAAAAGAGTTGTTATAGACATGCCTTCACAAGCCGATTTGGATCCTACATTCATGAAACGCATCATAACGGGTGACGAGACGTTGGTTTATGCGTTTGACATGCAAACTAACCAACAAGGTTGGGAATGGCATTTCGATAACGAGCGGAAACCGAAAAAAATAATTCTTGGATTTTGCACCGATAATGTGCCGTCCCACGCACCGATGGTTATACACAAATATTTGACCCAAAACTGAACATCGATTAAGCACCGTTTTCACTAGATTTGGCTCCCTGTGACTTTTCCTGTTTCCCCGATTAATATTAACACTTCGTGGAATACTTTTTGAATCTATTGAAACCATAAAACAAAATTCGCAGAAGGTGCTGAAGGCTATGCCGCAAAATGCCTATACGAAGTGTTTCGACGACTGGATAAAGCGTTGGCATATGTGTATCGCATCAACTGGAAGCAAAACAAACAAGGGAACAAAAAAAATTTGGATGATTAATTGAACATACTTGTATAGTGACAAATTCCGGATACTTTTTTGACAGAATCAATATCGCAAATATAAGAACGAATATATTTAATTTAATTTAATTTTCACACTCTTCAACTTTCTTATACATCCTATTACTAGTTTAATTTCTCATAAAATATATTAGTGATGTATAAAAATAATTTCAATCGACAAGAAAAAAAATGCAGTTATGTAGGAGAAGTTATAGGCGTTTTAGTTTAGTTAGTGAATAAATAGTTAATACAAATAATTGGCATTAATTATATTTCAAATAACTGTTATATTGTTTGAATAAATTTAGAATTTATAGAAAAGGCAAATTGGACAGATTAATAAACGCAATGTGGAATGGTCGAGTTAGTTGTGACCTCATTTCTAAAAACTGATGAGACTTTGGATCAAAGAGATCTCGATTCTTCATAATTTTATCTTTCCTTTGCCTACAGATAAGTTATGTATATATAAAATAATATATAAAAACAAAACTAAAACATTAGATATAATTTAAAAAAATAACAATAATGATAAAATAATTAAAATTAGTATATTCTTGTTTAACACAAAAAGAGGAAATTGCATATTTTTTATCACAGCTATTATTATTGGTCTCAATAACTGATTAGTTAGTTAGTTAGTTTTTGCTCGAATAGCAGCACCACATTTACTAGTAACAGCTTGGAAACCAGATTTAATACTCGTAGTAGAACATCGAGAACCGCAGGACAAATATTCTTGTAACCTTATATAAATGGTTTCGAGTGATCGACAATTATATATAATATATAACATTCCTTTAATATATATTCGGAGAACATTTTCAATTTGTTTCGGCTGAAAACGTTTTTGAATAATTAATTGTTGGTTAGCATCCCTTGAATCGCGTGTACCCATTTTAGCCAATAAGAAATCAAGTAAATGTTTCGGTTGTCTATGTAGAATTTTACAAATATTTGTACAATTTGCGAATGATGTCTCTTTGGTACCAACGGGAGGAACTTGCGACGGTTTCATTACTAATTTTGGTTCTCCAACCAACCACATGCGAAT
Source organism: Xylophagus ater (assembly GCA_963422695.1). Classification (NCBI taxonomy): domain Eukaryota; kingdom Metazoa; phylum Arthropoda; class Insecta; order Diptera; family Xylophagidae; genus Xylophagus; species Xylophagus ater. The sequence continues at coordinate 24,318,634 of OY730485.1, read as the reverse complement.
TTTTATCGAGAATTGTCGCGAAGCTCATATATAGTCGTAATCGGAACCAGTCCAAGTAGAACTGATTTTATCAACATTTTCTTCATCTTCAGGTCTTTCCTTCTAATGCTTTACAGCAACTAATTCATCCAAATCCTTCTTCTTATTTTTCTTCCTTTTCTTCTTCTTAGTCTTAGAGAAGTCCATATTCAAGCCGAAATCCTATTTCACGTATTCATCTTTACCGGTGCCATAAATTGGTACCGTATCTAATTTTGGCTCATTTACTGGTAAAACATTTTCAAAATCGTCCATATTGACTGGTTTCTTTTTTCCGAAATTTTCTAAATCCAAATTATCATCAAAATCATTGAGACCCACATTTTTGTTTGAATAATCGCCATGACCTAAGGAATCACTACCATCCAATGATATACATAGCTTAAGGTTGTGCCCGACTTATAAGGTTAGTGATTAGAATACAAATATAGTACATATCGCATATTGAAACCTTCGTGTGGGTCATTGGTACAAAATCTCAGCTCTCAGTAACGTTATTATTTTTAATTGAAATCAAAAGTAAAAGCATAGAAGACCAAAACATCCTAAATCGACCCAAGTAACATTTTATCATATTTGTTAGCTCAGCAGCTGTAATTCTGCTGTAATTTAGCAATTATGCTTATAAAGCTATCAAAGTTACTTCAGGATAGTATAATTTAAGTCTCCACAGTATTCGTCAGTTTGTTTTCTACCGATTACTATCAACTTTTCTGAGTTGCAGTAAACTAGTGAGAATATGGATAAATTATTTTCCTTAAACACGTATAAAGAAAGTATAATAGAAAAATTGGAAATGATTATTGAATGTGATCATTCTTTCGTGCAATTTCTCATCATCTCATTCTTTTCCACATATACTTATGACCCATAACTTGTATCTACCTAAAAAAAAAGAACTTCTAGGATTTATGATCAAGTCTCGGAAATTTCATTTAATCCTCTTTCAATAATATAATAAGTAATACTTTATGCAACGGCGTTTATACATGTACATATTATATGACTAATCCCCCGCCGTTAAGAAGATTTTTTTTTTTTGGCCGTTGTTTGCGTTAAGGTGATTAAATGATTTGTTGACACTTGAACGTTTCTCCTGGCCATATTCATTTCTTTTTTGCAAAGAAATGCATATACCTATATGTACTTATATACATATACCGTTTTTTTCACAAATGAATTAGATATTGAATTATTTTCTTCCTCTTTACAGCCGCTCTAATACGATCGAACCGATCACATCACAGTACTTTACAATATGATCATATCGCGCATTGCGCATATATTTCATGTTCTTAGCGAAAAAAAGATTAATCTGTCCGTATGGAAAAATATATTTTACAAAATTCAGATTATTTAGGTCATGTGCATTACTCAAGATTAAAAAATTTATAAAAAATTTTTGATTTTAAAGTTATTACATGATTTTCTTTTTCCTGCAAATAACTGCAGGGAATTTTTGGTTTTTTTTTTCTTTTCGGGAAAGTTTTAATTACAAATTACAATGCTAATAAAATAATTAATAATAAGAATTTTTTTTTCTTGTATAGATCTTGGACATTTTATTCCCGCAGCAAAAGAAAATAAGGAAAAATTTATTTTATAAATGAAGATTTTAATTTCAGATTTTGATACTTATTTTTTTTTGAAGAGAAAGAAATGTTTCAAAAGGTCCACCAAGAGTTCAAAAAACTTTTTTCTTTTTTTTTTGTTGCAAGAATAGTCCATTTTTCTTTATAAGATCCGTTTCGAAAGCACGAACGCCATTGTCCGATTTTGTAATTAACTTCCTGGTGGCAGTTTTTTTTTCGGCATGAATTCATATGATTTAGAATGATTTCGGGAATTTTTAAGAAGTATACTTATTCGTATCCGATTTCAAGACATTTTTAAAGGTGTTAAAAATAATGCCAAATTAAATTGGATTTAAATTTTAATATCATAAATTAAAAATCAAATTTAAATTAAAGTTGAAAGTTTTTATCATAAAAATGATTAATTGGTGGTGAAATTATGCATATTCTTATCGGAACTAATTTATTAAAGCGATTTTTGTGTGTTGGATGGACCTTACTGAAATTTTTCACTGGATATTAAGATTTAAATGAGCAGATGTTCGAATCCAATTTGAAAGTAATTTAATATGAAATTAGAATTGATTAAAATCTCTTCGTATAAGCGTATCTTTTTTGTTGGAAAATCTCTGGGGTATAATAATGTACCCTGAGAATTACTAAGGAAAACGTGGTTAATTCTTTGGAATTTACGGCTGTTGTGCTGTATTCCTGTGGAATTTGAAATATTTTATTAAAAAACAAGATTCATAATAAAACTTGGCACTATTTTCGATACTGAATTCGATACAATTAAGCATATCACACTCACTTTGCGGCATTTCTTGTTGTTAATTCACTCCAATATGCCTCTGTAGTTTTCATTGCTTATTAAAAGCAATAAAATACGTTTTTATATTTATACTAAATATATTAAGTACTATTAAAAAAAAGTCATCTTAAAGAAATGCAAAACAACATACAAAAAGCCCACATAAATATCACAAACGCATGCCATTAATTCATCACCACTTAATACATTACCGCGCTAATTATCAGAGTAATGTTCAAATATTAAGAAAATGAAAATTTTTAATGTCATATTATTAAAATTCTACAAGACTGAATAATAATTCTAAATATAAAAAAAACCGCCAATTTTATGTACCTACTTTAGAACTTTCAGAAACACATAAATTTATTATCCCTATTTAATCTTTTTTTTAATAATTAGGCTTAAAGCAGCTGACCATTAAATACTTAATAAATATTTATCTAATTTTATAATATGGGCCAACTATAATGAGTATCGTAATTTTAGAGAACTATACGAACTCAAAATACACATATTCCGTGTATTCGCATATTCCTGGTGCTTAAATTTTTCAGAAAAGTTTATTAATATAAAATTCTCCGGTAAAATTTCTTTCGTATACTACAAAATTTTGAACTGCCACATACTGATTTGTAAAACTAGACAAAAGTCTAAATATTCAACAAAAATTGATACAAAAATAAAGATGAATATTCCAAGAATGTCGAGTACAAGGCATGAGCGCACAGAAAATTTTTCTTTTGGGCCAATCACTTGCAGTTTCATAAATTTGAAAGTTCATTTTTCTGAAGTTAGCCATTGATACCAGAGAGTCAAACCGAAATGTTTTTCGCTAATTTTATTTTTTCATTTCGATTTAGTTTCGGTTTTCACTTTTTCTATCGTTCCAGTTTAAACCCGGTTTGAAACTGATCTAAAAGAAAATCCTAAGTATAGAACTATATAAAGGAAAACCCTATTATTATGCTTATTAAAATTAATAATGAAGAACAGTAATCTATGTACTAATTAATAGGACCTTTCAACGTAAAGGGTTTTAATACTAAGTAGTAAAAATATCAAAATATTTACATCTGATTCCAGTTAACGAACTTCGTTTAAATAATTTGATGTAAGTTTCCACAAAATTTTTCCGATAGGTGAATTTTGTATGCAAATTCGATGTTTAGGAGATTTATCGTTAAATTTCAATGAAAAGTTTATAACTAAAATTACAATTTCGACTTTATATCAAAAAATTATAAAAGAGAATACTATATGTTCAGATAATATTTTAATTCCAAAATTACAGCTTATTAATTCACTTATAAAAATGCTTTCCATTTACCAAGTTATTTAAGTACTTTGAAAATGCAAATGGAAAGCTACTAATAATAACCTTTAGTACGACAAACATAATAACTAAAAAGAAGTAAGAAAATAAAAATATCAATTCATTCGTATTAATTAATAATTGTGCTAAGTTGCTATGAATACAATTATAATTTACAAAATTTATTACATAATTAACATATAAGAATGTTTTTGAAGTTTCTATCAGTCTAATTAGTTCGTTTGTAAGAATAGCACCAAATAGAATTACTTATTGAAAGTTTATGCTATGAACCGAAACAATAAAGAACGAAATTAACCGATAGAAAATATAATTGCTTTTACGATTTTCGGTTGGTCAAAAGTAACGATTATTATCGTTTTTTGGTTCCGTTCCGGTTTCATTTTCTGATTGAAAAGAGATTTCTGATCAAAAAGAAAAAATGCAATGAAGAAGAACTCTTTCTTGGTACGTCCCTGGCAACCAAATAAAAAAAAGAACAAATCACATCTGTTCCCATTAATAATAATAAAAATTTCCAACCAAACAGTAATAATCTAGTTTCGAATATTGTGGGAGAAGTTTTCCATGGAAATTGTTTACTATTCACGGTATTAGCAATCTTTCGACATAATATCACAAACAAAATAATATTGTATAATTTAATGAATTTGCCCTGCACTAAAGCTCGGTTCAAATGGGCTAACTTCGTTCAGCTTATGAAGGGTTATCTCAGAAGCATGATTTAACTATAAAATGGAATATAAAAATCGAACGGAGTGATATCACAAGATCTAGGCGGCAAATTGACGGGACCATTTATGGAAATGATATTTATTGAATGTTCGTTTCAATCGCTTGTTGAAACCGGTTGAAACCACATTTCTCTGAGAACAATCTTATCCAAAGTCTGAACGAAATAATCATTGATCGGTGATCTGTAACGTGTTCCATTGACTGTAACGTGCGTTCCTTCATCATTTTGAAAGAAATGATGATACCACCAACATAAAACCCACGCTAACCTGTTACCTTATGAAGGTACAACAGACTGTGCTGATTGACTTTTCGATTTTCCTCACTCCAAATATGACAATTTTTCTTACTGACATATGGTAATCATTTAGCCATTATTGAAGAACATTTTTCAATAATAATTTGGGTCATTTTGCAGTTTCTCAAAAGCCCATATAGCAAACCTACAACACAATAAAGGATCATTTGGGTTTAATTCCCGCACTAGCTGTGTCTTGTAGGCATCATTTCAAGTACACCATATATTTAGGCTATTAAAAAGATTTTTTTCTCGTTTGATACCTACGACGTCTATTTTCTGAAATAGCTTAGTTTTGTTCAAAATTCTTAGCTGTCTATAGTCGAAATTCTATGAATGTCTTTCGAATGATCTTTAAACTGATTTACAGCTTAAATAACCAAATAAAATTCACTTAGTTGTGCCTAATGAACCGTGTTTTTATATGTAACCTAAATTTTAATGAAAAACATAATTAATTCAAGTCGGAAATAATTTTCGAGATATTTGTTTACGCAAAAGGGAATACCATTTTTGGGTGAAGTTACTTTCGTTTATTTATGATTATTAAGTTTTGTTATTTTGGAAATGAATTCAACAATTGATTGACAGGGCATGCGAAAATATGAATTAATGATAATTTAAAAAAAAAAAAATATGTACAAAATGCGATGGCATTTTTGACCGGGTACAGTTGTTACACATCACTTTCTCTATTAAAAAGAAAGTATTATTTTCATGAGAAAATCAACATTAAAAATCGTTCGATTGTAATCGATCGATCATCGATCATACGATTAAAATTAATTGATATCTGTTAGTATACATATCTATATCGGACAGTTTACTTATAATTTTTCGATGTCCGTATATCTTCCAGAATAAGATCTAATTGGTTATCTTAGAATGCATATTATTTCTTAAACATAATTTCTAATGCATATACGTATAGAGAAAGTAATAATATCGATTTAAAACTCGTTCATTTAAAATAATGTCATCTTTTATGTTATAACAAGATGGAAATTCTTTTGATGCCAAAAAGTTGATGATGGCAAAAATTTATAAATTTTTTTCTTTTCTTGTTGATATTCCCATTTCCTGGGTGTAATTTCTTCAATATTGTGGGTGGTCCGGTTTGAAACGAAGGTCGTTTTTTTATTCTTTCCTTTACAATTGAGGTTAAGTGTATAATGACAGAAACAGACAACAACAAAAATATACTATATAATAATTAAAGAATAGAAAGAAAAGTAATACCAACAGAAAATAATAATAAACACTTTTATTTATGTTTTTCGCATGATGAAAATAAACGAAGATAATTATTTCAATTTTAAGTGTTTCTTTATTTATCATAAATTAAAATAGAATCTTGTTCTAAATTCAATAATCAGAATCTGGAGCATGGGACACTGATTAGAATCATGTAATTTTAATGAAATCATGATGACAAACAAAAAAAAAAATTTATAATATTGTTCGAATTGATTCCTTTCAACTTTATTAGATTTTAATTAAAGTACAAAAGAGAGTATGTATTTTGATCGTGGAAACAATCGATAGCCAGTTTTCAATATACTATGTAAATGTTTTGAGGGAGGTCTCCAGAATCTGAGTGGATTATTTTCGCAATGATGTCTGTAGCTGAGTCTGAATGGCTAGATATATATATTAAGTAGGTATATGAGAAAATTCTGGGCTTGTTTTGATTAAATTCAAGTTTATTTAAAACCTATAGTAACCGACAATTTTTTTATGCCCTATGGTAGAAATGGACAGAAAAACTGTCAAAACTAACAAAATTTCGAGGATTTTTTTCATAACTTTGTTTCCTCCTTTCAAAATTTCCTCTAATTTGCAGATATCCCAGGCAGGCAGACCCTGATAACATAAGTTTAATCTGAAAATTTCATATTCAAATCAGTGTATTAGTTTTTAAAGTACATCAATTAATCAATTAATTTAAACAAAATTGGTTCACAAATTTTGCAATTAAATTCGAAAAACCATATAAAAAAACGACAAAACTTTCCGATCACCCTGGTTTTTGTTCAATAACTTCGCTCCTTCTGGGTCGATTTTGTTGAAATGCGATAACCAACTCACAATTACTCTCTCCCAATTGGTTATGCATTGACGGAGCTTGTGGTAAATTGATGAAGCTATGTCTAAGCATCAAGTCCTAGCCTAAGCTAGACATGAACCGTTTTCATTCATAGCAGCATAAAGAGGGGCGTTGTTGTTTAAGCAAAGTCACATGTCGAGATTCTTGACCTGTAAAGCCATTTTACGTTCCATTTCGACCCCTACTTTGATTTTTTTGAACTGCAATAAATTCTGCCATAACAGTTTCATCAAGTTTTAGAAACTCGTAATAGATGTGTCTTTTCATATTCTACCAAACACAGAGCAGTACTTTTTGACCATGAACATACAATAATCATTCTTCACAAAATAGGACCGAAAATTGTTTCTATCTTTAAAACTTATAACAATTTGTCGAGGATGGACTTCGAAGTCTGTGATCGCAAGTTCGAATTCCAGTCCGGTTCAAAGAAAGAAGAAAAATATGACCTGTTCTTAGTTCGAATTTTTTATTTCAGTTCCCTATTCGTATTTTGGAGGGCATGTTAATCCGTCAGTCGAGTTAAGTTAACAGGGTCTTCTCGACCACCCACCACACTAAAAAAAGGACTTAACAAAGAAAAAGCGGTATCATAGTATCTGATTTTATTGTCTTCACTCGATATATGTGTCTGGGTTTTTCCCATTGGACATAAACGAACTGAGATTGTTTTTGGAGTTACCCCTAATTGTCCGTTAAGCTCTTTTTGAGTTTGTTCAAAGGTTCAATTCAGTAATCTTTGAAGTCGTTAACACTTAATACTTTGTTCTCACGTCCGGGGTGTAGATTATCTTCAAGACTAACATATCAGCTACAAAACCACTTTTAACAACTTGAATTACTTACAGACTTGGTGTCTAAGGTCCCGGCTTCTAATTCGTTAAACTTTTATGTACACCATATAATTGCTTTTAAACGATAGCTGGAGAACGGCTTTTCCAATTTTGTTAAAATTTGATACAAAGATAGATTATAATAGATAGATTGATAATATTTTGACCGGAAATCCTAGAGCTAGAATTGTCCGAAAATACACCTTTAGTAATAGGTCTAAAAAAGTTGGGCGGTTTAGCATATCAGATAAATTATGATTAAATTGAATTATTTTTAAGGGATTTGTTTTTTACAGGTCAACCGCACATTCAATATAAAATCAACATAATATTAAATTTGAACAAAAATAAAACCAAACGTAAAAAGTTCAAGATTGTTGATTTTTTTGGGGATTTAGTATTTAGAAGATTATTTTTAGCACCCAAAAAAAAAAAAAAATGTAGAAATTTTATCTCCAAGTTTTATCGTATGGGAAGTGTTAACGACTATGAATAAAATATTTGTTGATTTTATTTTCGATGCAACTGCAACAAGAAAACTATACTACGAACTGAAATTAGAATGCAAAACACAAAAAAAAAAACGAATCCGAAATCGAAATTACATAAGAAACTCTTTTTTAATACTCTTGAATAAATTCTTTTCAAAACAGAAATACGATTATTATTGGAGACTTTGTTTTAAGTATGACGAATTTTATTTTTATAATAATCAGAACTTTTTTAATTATAACTTTTATTTGCATCTAAAAATAGTTTACCAACGACATATACAAGTTTGTATCTAATTGGAAATATGTGCGGTTTGTTATGCGCTAGAATTTTGTTTCAAAATCATATGGTTTTTGAAAAATATGATTCGTTCGATTTCAATTATTGTCAACTCGAATCCGTTCGAAATGGCTTTTATTTTCAAAATAATTCTTCATCTAATAAAATTACTTTTTAATTTTTTAAAAAACTTATTCGTAATACTGATCGGGTTTTGAGCTATACAGTATGAGTGCAAACCTGACGTTAAATATGACAGACAAAACAAAATAGGTGTGAATCTAAGATAATTTTAAGCTGGTAGTCAAATTCTATAAGATAACAATCGTTTATTCCTTTAACACTTTACATAAGTTAATTTGACACTTCAAAATGATCAATTTGAGGCGGCAATTACTTTTTTCAGACTCCCTTATCACTAAAGCCCTCTTTATTACCCTGGTTAGGCCAATAGTTGAATATACTGGTCTCCCTACCAAAAAACCCAAATTAATAGATTGGAGTCTGTTCAACGTAGGTTCGTACGATTTGCATTACGTATCCTTACGTGAAATGACCCCTTTCTACTGCCACCATATTTTGATAGATTAAATTTGATAGGTAGTTGACGTGAGTCAAACTCTGAATGGTGCTATTGACTTCCCCTCTTTGCTGGACAAAATGCATCTTAACATTAATACACGGTCCTTAAGGTCCATGGAAATATTCAAAATTAGTCATCATAAAACTACGGTTGAAACGAACCGGTTTCCCGAATGCTGAGGTCGGCTAATTATAACGCTAAGGTGCTTAGTTTTGGCTTGAGCAAAAAACATTTGAAAGGCCTCCTACACAATGACTATTACTATGATTAAGCACTATAAAAAAAAAAGAAATAGGCAAGACTGAAGATGATGAAATTTTTAAAAGAAGCTCTCAAGTTTCTGTGTATATTATGTAGCCCGCAAACAAGGAAATTCTATTATAATTTTCGGAAAAACAATTATAAAAACATGTCGGTATTTTAAAGTTTTCTGGTCTGATCCCGAAGGCATTGAAAATTTTTTCATTTTTACTATCAAAAAGTAGAATTTTGCATTGATTTTTCAAGGATTTCAGATTTCTCATCCGTCCTATAGAAGAGGATATTTCTAGTGGCTTTTATAAAAATTAAAGTTTACATTCCCATGAATGACATACAAAGGTGAACATTATAATTTCTTGATATCTTCATACTTCCGACCTTATTTAGCACCGAACCAATTACTTTGTAGACATTAACAGTTTTATTGAAATAATCTTTTGTTTCAACTTCTTTTGTACAATAAATACCTTCTAAGTTTGTAATCCGAAGTTTTCATCTCGAGGAATATTGAAATTATGAAGTTTTCATTTCTATCAAAATAATAGAAAGATAATCTTTTTTTTTTTGAATAAATTTTATTCTATTTCGAAAACAAAACAAACAGTTTTAAATCTCATATTTTATATAATTCTAAAGTTCAGCAAAAATAGAAAAAAAGAAGAAAAAAACACAATATGATTCTCAGAAGAATATATCAAATTGCAAGTAAGGAGTACAAGTTCATAATTCAATTGTCAAGAAGGTTTGTAAGCCAAAGCACCCACTGAAACACATATTACTTGCGCGATCACCTCTCTCTCCAACAAAAAAAAAGGTTTATCTTACATTTTTCGGATTGTAAGTTTTGTTTTTTCCAGTGTTTTATTCATGTTTTATGATCTTTCATGAGTTTTTCTCCATATAAATATTTAACCCATTGTCTTTTTCGATCGGTCTGATTGTTCTTTAGTTTAAAAAATATCTTTTCGTTGCACAAAATGGCAAAACAATATGCAAGATGATATACTTTTTTATATTCTTCGTTATTTGATGATGATCTTATTTAGATAATACAATATCATAACAACAAAAATGAAAGGTAATTCATGTAAAATCGATTTGGCTTAGTTAAAAAAAAAAACGAAGGAAAGTGAGATTCGATCAAAAATGTTAACTTCACAATTATCATTATTATTATTCAATTATTTATTTATAATCTTGTTCAATAAAATTATAATAGTAATTGTATACTTTCGGCAAAAATCGTTTAACAAATTAGTCGGTGACATCAGAGAAAGATTTTGGTCTATATGCGTTACGGTTTTCATATTGGAGATTGTCTTCCCTAATTGATCATATCTAACCCTTCCATATAATTAAGATATTATGGTATTGTGAGAGCATCAAAAAACAGTGTACATTTTGGGAATTAGTTTTGGAAAAACTATGAATGCAATTTGATTCATATGTAATTTTCCGTTTGTTTCAAACTGTCGCACGTCGTACATGATTCAGTGAAATTAGTTGTTATGAAACACAAAAAATTAGTTAAATAAGACTTACTATTTTGACAAAAAAATCTTCCATTAAGCCGAAACTGTAATATAATACTATATTTCTCTCAACATATGTTTCAAGTAAATTTCGCAGACATAGTTTTGAGATAAACGCGATTAAACTTTGTCTACATCTAAACGTCAATTGCTTCCTCTGCTCAAATTGCTATGAATCGAAAACTAAATTGTAAAACTTTTTCAACTAGAATCTGTCAAAATTTAACCATTGTAGATCACTAGAAAATTTAGACATAAAATGATCAATGGGCGAAATGAAATTCTAGTTGAAAGTACTATTCTTCTAGTGAAATATTCCTGAGATTCTAGTAATTCATATAACTAGCAATTTATTTTAATTTTCCATTATTCTAGTATCTAGTAGAATGGATAGTAGATAGTAGAATAGGTGCTAGATATCTGACAACCATAACCCTTGGTATCTAGTGAAATAAGGCTCAACGTATGTACAGTGCCATCATGTCAAATAATTTTTCATGGAATTTTGAAAAATGTCACAGTATATATAAACAAAATTGTTTACTGAGCCAAATTTTTTGTGTAAGGACTTTAGTTATTTCAATAAATGTAGAAAAAACGATAATGATTACTTTAAAATAAAAAACACTTTGTTAATTTTTCAATTCTTGTTTGAATCGCCGTTGTTCCTCGACTGCTGGTTAAAACATCCCCTTCTTCATTCTTTTTTCTTTTCTTTTATCATGCAGGCATCTTATGTGCATGATTATTCTTTACCGTAGTCCTAGTTCAAATATTTCTATCGTCATGTAGGCATCTTATCTACATGATTCATCTTTACATAGGACTTATTTGGAATCTTACCATGCAGCTGTGTCTACATGATTGCATTCGCAATAGTCCTTTATATTGTCGCCATCCTACATACATTTTCCTAATTCGCTATTTTTAACACTAATTGATATACCTCAAACCTACTCACAAACTAATACCTCAATCAAATAATTCTTTTAATTCACAACTTTCACTGCGTATATACTGCACATCGGCCTTAGTAAAATTGTTTCTTCAATCAATAGAATTTGTGTTCAAACGGTTATCAGATTCAAAAAAAAAATATTACAAAATTATTTGCGAATATTAATTCCATTTCCAGTAATCGGCAATTACTTCATTTTTTACACAATTTTAGTGTCATTTTATTAAATATCTCAATTATTGGTCGGAATATCACAATTTACACATGTTCCACGTATGAAAACATTGGAAATTGTACAACAAGCGAGTTCTTCATTTGAATACAAAATATCTGATTTTGTAAAAGTTCGCATGTCTCAATTTTTAAACAATAAACATTTTTTTGATAAAGAGAAATTCGTGTTTTTTTTTTTGGGGAAAAATAAAATGCAAATATTATGCACAACAAAAAAGAAATGTTTAAATATAATAAAAAAAAAATGTCGAAAAATATCAATAAAGTCATGCAGAAAACTAAAATCGGTTGATAGCATAACATACTTCAAATATGTGGACCTCTTATAAGACGGTGAAAAATTGTCGTGTTAAGAGACCGGAAAATATAATAAAAATTATTATTAAGAAAAACTTAGAAGTTATATCAAACCATTTTAGCCACCAAAAAGTCGTAAATATATAAATTTACATACATATTTCGCATTACAAATCACTGAAAAAAAGAAGGAGAGAGAACGCCGTTATTATGCATACAAGTGGAATTTCCTGTTAATCTCAACCGAAACAATGGGATGGAAAAATTCGTGTTCTAGAAGGATTGTCCAAGTTTCTTAAGCCATGCCATATGAAAACTACTGTATAAGAATACCATATTATAGAAGAGTTTATACAATGCTTAGGCTATGCTATATGGCAATGGAAATGCAAGAAAAAGCCGTGCTATGGAGGTCTTGACTTTTCGATTCAAACAAACAAGTAAAATATGTTGTATTATCAATAAACGTTTTTTTTTTCTCACCTATGACCTCGCTCGACTTAATCTAGATTTGATAAAATTTAGTACCATATCTATTTTATGTTTATTTAAAATTTTATTAAAATCAGTCAAAAAATTTTTCAGTTATCTCGAAAAATGAATTGGTTTTCTTTTCTCTATAAATTCGGTATCTTTAAACAGATTTGTTTAAATTTAATAGAAAACTACACAATTTTATGACAATTCAATAATTCAATCAAATCAGTCGAAGTTTTTTTGGAATACCTATTATTTCCATCTATTAAAAGAATGTGTCCTGGCACATGCATGCTGCATCCCATCTAAATACAACACATACCTAAACTAGGTATTTCTCTTTCGAAAATATGCAAAAACCAATAATATTTTACTATATTCATTTCAGTCCAGATAGACTTATGGAGAGATAGTTACTAGTTACTAGTTAGGTAACTCTTTCATTTGTTATAATTTTTGTTTCTTGTTAAATCTATGATGTAGGATCTAAGATTTAACAAGACACACTTTTTCACCTAAACATAAAATTGAATTTATCTAAGAGCTTGGAATTCGAAAGACCTATTGAAATGTTTACTTTGCAAAATTAACATTAACTTGAAAGTCTCGAAACACTTTAAAGATTTATTTAGTTACTTTAAACTTACATAATATAAACACTTTATCATGATGACATTAAGAAGGACATTAGAGTACGTGTAAGCGTTTTATAATTTTTTTATTTGTTTGACATAATTCCACCTAAATATCATTTAATTTTCTAATTACAAATAAAAGTGTCAATTAAATCGATTATCAGAGCGTAGAAAGTTTGAAAATTTGTTTAAATATTTTCATTTTTTTTTATATTTGAATATTGTAAAATAATATAAAGTAATTTATTTTATCACAGCCTTTATTGTGTGCACAATATTAGAAGTCGGTAAACATGGACACTTCAATTTTTTTGGTGTGTTTATTAAGTGTAATACCATTTATAACAGCAGTAAGTAGTAAATTAAATCTATAGGGTAAAGTTGGATGATATAGCACACTTTCAGTTTATCATGTTTTTAAAATTAGTGGCTTTTAATAGTTTCTTTCCATAAACATATGTATCTACTATGATATCAGTTTTATGTTCAAAATGGATTGGGCAACCCTAGTGACCATGTGGCAACTGATGTTTCTATCGGAAAATTTGAGATTTTTGACGGTATACGTACTCAGAACGGCTTGGTGTACAAGCGCTATTTCTGTCGTTTACAGCAACTTGAAAAATTCATCTCGTCCAAAAAATGGAATTAATTAATTAATTTTTTTACAACTTTCGACGTTAATCCACGTCGATGAATTAAATTCGACTTTTGGTGATGAAACAGCATCAAGGACCAGTGTTTATCAATGCTTTACCGAATTTAATCGTGACCGTATTTCGCTCAACGACGAACTTCGTATAGGTCGTCCAAAATAGGTTGTTATTCCGGAAATGATGCTGTGTGTGAACTGATAGTGCAAGATCTTCATGTGATATATCGTGAGATTGAGGCATCCTTGGGCATTACTATGACGAGCATACATTCAATATTACATGAACATTTGGCCGTCAAAAAGATTTGTTCGCGTTGGATCCCATGCAATTTTTACGATTTTATTCTATTGTTTGGATGAGATGAATTTTTCAAGTTACTGTAAATAACACAAATAGCGCTCGCTCGTCAAAACGTTCTGAGTACGTATACGTCAAAAATGTGAAAGTTTACGATAGAGACGTCAGTTGCCACATGGCAGTACTAGGGTTGCCCAATCCCGAAATATAAATAGCAGCCTACGTAAAAACCTTGCGTTTAACTAAGAGTTGATCATAAGAAATTATTTGTAGCTAGTTCGTATTATTGTCAAATTACAGATTATATCCAATTCTTTTCTAATTCATTCATTCATGATTCTTGTATTTGCTAAGCTTTCCATTTGCACGTTAAGGAACGGGATAAAATAAAAAGTATAGGAATTGTGTTTTTAAATTAGTGTTTTACTTGTAAAAATTTGTCCATTTACTCATTGCGCTGTTCTTGTTATTTAAGTACTTGGTATATACAAATGGAAAGCCACTAATAAAACTGATTTAATAGCATGTTTTGTGTTACATCTACAAAATTATCAGAGTATGATTTTTGTTATCATTCATTTGTTGATTAATTTTGACTAATTTGGCACTATTGGTTTTCTAATCGCCATCTTCCAAAATTTTCCCCCAATGTAAAAATTGATTGATGGATTGGATTTCAGGCAAATTATGTTATATATTTTAACAAATTTGATTATACCTATGATCATGGATGTACATATGTTTATCAACTTTACGTTTGTTCAAAGGCCAGCATCGTTTAGTGGGACTGAAAAGCTCTATAAAGAAATTTCTTCTGGTATTGTAGAGTTTAAATTAATTTAGCTCATTGAACATGTAGAGATTACAATAATTTTAGAAAATATAATTATTGTGAAATTTTAAAAATGTTTAAAAAGGAAATTTTAACAAAATACATATACAATGAAATATTTTAGGACACAAATTTACCAAGAGGATGCCCAATTTCACAAGGAAAATATTATGTTAAAAATATATCACCTCCCGTAGATAAATTGCCATTAAATATTCCATCAGTTAGTTATAAAATTTTATTTTGGTTTAAACATCGAATTTCGACAAATGAACTAGTCGATTACTTTACTGTGACAATTTATGGTAATATAAGTCGTTCTTAATTAGATTATAAGAATATAGATTTTATTTGTAGTATACAATTAAACGTTTATAAAATTAAAAAGAAGAAATATAAAATTTGCAAATCGCAAATGCTTAATTTTTTAAAAAAAAATAAATACTTTATTCTACCATTTTCAAGCTCAAAAATTATTAAATAGATAAGTAAGTAAGAAGTAGGGGGTAGACCTTATAGATGTAAAAATCGATCTCCATCTAAACTACAATAAAAAAAAAAAAAATTTGTACGGCATGGTTTGTATAATTGATTAATTGAGTAAACACAATTATTCCAATATTTCGATTATTCAACCGAAAACTAATTAATTGTTTCATTTAAGAGAAACAAAACAGAATAAATTTAGGAAGAGAAATCCTACAATGGAAAAGTATGGAAAGCTAGCACAAAAACCGAAATAAGTACAAAAAAACACTTTGCAAAGAGTACGACAATTTTGAAAATCTATGTAACGCATGGCATTCTTATGAAATTTTTCAAGAATTTTTCATTTTGGACTTCTGCTATTGTAATAGGAACGAATTAATAGGTTTAAGACCATCAATTATTCAATTATTCACTAACCTCGAAAACCAATTAATCAACCATGCCATAGTACTTGCAACATTTCGAAACATGTCGAAAAATCAAGAAGTTCAGATTGACTCGATATTTATGTAATTTTATTAAAATTATTTTAATTAACTAATAATTTAAAGGGGCCATACCATTTTTCAATGCACATTAGAAAACTTCCCGAAAGATTGGCAAAAGTTTTTATACCTACATCTATGTATGTACCTATACTCCTACAGCTCGGCCATCCTGACAATACAACCGCTCCCAACAGACCTCACGAATATACACAGGGCCATCATGAGCCTGTAAGCACACCACAAAGTTAACAAATAGCGGTTAACCACACAATAAAGCCAACTTTGTGAATAATACCCGAGCATCTGATATTGTAGGAAAAGAAAAGAACCAAGGCCTGGTTTTGAACCAGAGTGGGAAGGTTCAAAAATGTCTGATTTCAAAACTGTATTCGAGCCCTCAACATTTTAAATTTGCCAGGGATCGACTTGTTGAAGCCACCATATAAAATTGAAACTTTAATTGTCTATGGGTAGCCGAAGAAACTTGACCACATAGGGTTTTTAAAGCATAGCGTTAGCAGAAAACAATCCATATATAAAATAAGGTGCGCAATTTAAATACTGGTATAATCTTCATCAAGATGCCAGCCTAATTTTACAGAAATTCTAATTCGAACTGCGTTTCATAACAGTCATATATCCCCAACTGATTTGATGCTTAATGGATTTCTCTGAAAGCAAATATCAAAAAAAAGGGTTTTTAATACAAAAATTGTGTGAGAAAAAATAGTACATATATACATTTTTCTTTTAAATATTAAAAACACAATTTCCATCAATATTTTTTTGTTTACTAAAAGTCTCTCTGTTTCTGCAAGGTCTTTCTTTTGTGGTAATCATAAAAAAAAATACATATCGAATTTATTTGCATATTGCAATTGCTATTTGCCATCTGTGTACGGCCGTGGTATCGCGTACATAAATATCAAGACGATGGACGCATATTTTCATGACTTTACGCCTCATCAAAAATTATTTGTTTAAAATTGCATTTTTTACTTCTTAACTTTATTATAAAAAAGAAAGAAAAATAAAAAAATAAATAAATATACATATTTATATAAAAAAAGACCGAAAGTGTTACTTTGTTAATTAACATAAATTTCGTTTTTTCATATTCTTCAAACAATAATCATTATCATCATCAGGGCCGGTTTCCCAGAATCTATATGGTATATTCTTATCCGGGTCATTCGAATAAAATTTTGGACAGTACACCAAATCAGTGTGCAATTTTAAAAGAAGTAGAAGCAGAATATTTATGGATATTCTCCGGTAAATGGAAAAAAAAAACTATGTAAACTCAGCAAAATCTCCTTAGTTCACATCTGTTCATAATGTACAAAGTTTATTTAATTAAAAATTTTTCTCTTAGGTAAAAATCTTCATAGCTCATTGAAAACCATAACTTCTTGAATAAAGGATTAAACAAGTCTAGTAAAATCGCCTTTCATTAAATTTTTTTGATGTAACAAATCTTCTTATATGAGCATTTCGAATCTTATAAATAGCACACGGGGATAATTGATTTTAATGGAAAAGATCTTATCGCTGGTATATAGAGAACTTAAATTAGAGTAATGAAATAATCCAATTATCACTTTATACATGTGCAAATTTGATCTGACATCAACTCTTCAGGAACATTATTAATTCTAGTAATTTTAATTATATTCTCACAATAACAAATAGGATCTGTGGCATACATTTTACGGGACCCCTTGTAGTGCAAAATCAATTCAGTTTTTTCTTCTCTCTTATCGCACTTTATATTTCTTGACAAATCAAAAAAAAAAAAAAAGAAAAAAATAACAGAAAAAAGTTAAGAACACAAAAATATAACAACTCAAAAAAAAAACAACAACAACAAAAAACAAACCCTTTGCTATATATAGAAACCCATTAAATGCATTATCAAATAAAAGGCTAAGACTTATCATTTACCTGTTTCAGAAAAAAAAAAAGAAAAAAGGAACATTTTCAATTTAAAAGATTACCTTTCAAGACGATAATTTTTATGTACTAATCAATCTGTAAAGTACAGCATGTCTACAGGGTTTTTCAAAATGAAATTGATCGCAGGATTTATTTTGAATGAGAACTAAGTAAGTTAATTAAGCATTCATGAATAACAAAGAAGAACTTTATCACGTTGTCAGTCTGTAAATCTTCATGTGACGACACCTTGTTTATATAGGCTGATCCAATTTGAGTTTCCTATGTTGGCAGCACTGTAAATCAAGCAGCTGTTGATAAGCACTTGTTTTCAACGTGTCAAATGTCAGCTTGTAACATTTACGAAATGTCGGACCATGGACAGCGACGAATTTACGCAGATTTGGTATTACAGCAGCAGAATTTTTCAAAGAAAATCCTCTTCTCTGATGAGGCACATCTCTCTGTGTGTTAATAAGCTAAATTGCCGCATATGGGGAGATAAAAATCCTCATGAGATTTACGGGACACTATAACATGGCCAAAAAGTGACTGTTTGGTGCGCATTGTGGTCAGGCGGCCATTGGGCCTTACTTTTTTGAAAACGATCAGCCTCAGACTGTAACAGTCAATGGTGAGCGATATAGGCGCATGATAACTGATTATTTCTAGTACGAAATCGAAGATTTTGATGTGGAAGATATGTGGTTCCAACATAACGGCGAAACTTGCCACACAGCGAATCCAACGTTGGATATTTTGCGTGAAAAGTTCCTACGTTCACGTTTTGGTGGCGTTAACTGGCCCCCAAGATCATGTGACTTAACGCCGTTGGATTTGTTTTTGAGGGGTTACGTTAAAAGTCGTGTCCAGGCTAACAAACCTGAAACGTTGGAAAACCTAAAAAACAACATCCGCCAAGTTATTGCCGAGATACCGCCCGAAATTTACGAAAAAGTTATCGAAAATTACCTCGAAAGGATCAGCTGCTGCAGAAGATTCAGAGGCGGCAATTTAATTGATATTATTTTTCATAATTAATAAAATACATAACATTTTTGATTAATAAAATAAAATAAGTATATTTCGTTAAATTTGTGTGTTTTATTATGTTTTAAAATTCGTAAACTGAAGTTGAATCATCCTTTAGTAGAGCTGAATAAATAAAGGAGTATTTTCTAAACTTCTACTGAATATTCTTACACCTAAAGATCATTACTCCAATAGTATATCAACAAGGAATTTCTGTGATGATCCTAAATAATTTATGGTAGCTTATTACGAATTTCAATGCTAAAATAATTGTTCCCGTATTTTATCTAACTTTTTGCCAGCTTACGTTAAATATATTACTTGAATGTATTAAAAGCGATATTCATTATTAGAAAAAAAATTTCTTTGCGTCAAATCTAATATAACATAACATAACATATGTGTGTTGAATAGGCCTGAATTATATCATTTCTAACATAAAATTTTTATCTATTTCAAACATTTAATAAGATTTTTCAAAACAATAAATGTGCACTTTTTATAATAACAGTTTAAATATTTGTCAAAACTGATCTTTAGCTGTCAACAGTCCATCAACATAAAGATCATTCACAGAAAATGATCATACCGAGTAATAACATAAAAACGAAGATAACGAATGAGAAACTACGTCCTTAAGACATCTATTGCAATATCGTAGATTCAAATAGTATAATCCAATAATATTAGTAAAATATTCTAAACATAAAGATTACAGCCACACCTGGCTAGGAATAAGTATCACTAATTGTGTTTGTTACCTTGGGAAATTCATTTTTATGACCTTTTCAGATAAACCCTGTACAAAGAAACACTAAACTGAAAATATAAGTAAAAAAAAAAAAAATAAGTTCACTCATTAAATATCAGTTCTGAAGACAAGAGTTTTCTTTCTTTTTTTTTTATTTCGCCTGTATAAAATGGATCTCATAGAATCCAGTATATATACTTAATTACCTTTAAGAATCGATTCTGTATAAGTTAAAAATTGCAGTTGTACAATTTTTAATGGTTTAAACAGCCACACAACAGAACAGCAACGAAATGCATCAAAGATCAGAAGCCTTCCATCAAGATATTACTTTTCTTATAGAGGCTCAGATATATATGTATGTATTTTTTTTTTTTTTTATTTTAAATTTGCTTTTGGGTATAAAACTTAAATACTTATCAAAATAAATCATATCCTTTTCTTTCCCTGATATTATTATTATACATTGGCAAATTTTTTCTCTCTTATTAGTTAAGTTGGTAATAAAATGTTGCACAACAAATGGCGCCTAAATATTAATTATTATTACTATTTTTATGTATTATTATTATTATTCTTTTTGTTCTTGTCGGAAACAGGAATATCAATTTGCAGGCATTACAACAAAAAAAAAAAAAAAACTAATCGGTTGAAATAGTATGAAATTGATTTCAGTTAAATTAAAGAAAACAGATAACTAATAATTAATCTGTCAAAAAAAAAAAAAATGTTTATTGGTAAAGCAGGGAAAAAAGTAAAAAAAAAAAAAAGATTTATAAAACTGTATTTTCTGTCTTGCCATATTTAGTCGTTATTGTTGTTGTTGTTGATGAGATAGTTTTTTCTTTTTTCTTTTAATTGTAATTATTACTTTCTCTATAACTGTTTATTAGTATAGTGAAAGTATTGTATTTGCTAAAAAAAAAGAACGCAGGCAAATTTGAAAGACTGTAAACTAAAAAAAAATATAGATACTTTAGATATAATATTGGATAGGCCGAAAGATCATTTCCTTGCTGGTGAAAATAAAAGCATTGATCGGCGTTCAACGATAATTGTTCAGAATCTTTACATATCCAAAACCGAGCGTTAAAATCAAAAACAATCAAACTATGAAATCAGAAACGTCCACAATTGGTACATAGCAAAATTGTTGTGTTTCATTATGATAACACATTTTTGATGACCCAGTAAGAATTGAGAGAGCTTGCCTGGGAAGTTTTAACGCATCTATCGTCTAGTCTCAGTATAATAAACAGATAGTATACAAACTGGGAATTGAAGAGAAATTAGACGCGATCCTACAAATACCTCCTTTGAAAATGACAGAAACAAAATAAGGAAAGAAAATTAATTTATTTCATTAGAAGAAAAAAGTAACCTATAAACCAAATATATTCTATTTTACAACGTGCTTTCTATAAGATAATTGTAGCAAGGTAGAGCATAAATAGTCTTAAAGTTTTGGACTAAAGAAGGAATGAAACTAAAAGAGCAATCGAAATTTTTTTAACATCAATTTTTGTCAACAAAACCCATGCGTTTCCTTTTTTGTTTTAAACGCCAATAGGATTTTCCAACACTGTTCCAAGTATTGGTGCCTGTATGAATAAGCCCTCGTTACCATTTTTGATAATCACGTGACTTTTTTATAAGTATTAGAATTTGTTTATTAATGCTAAATCTATATTTATCTCTGTTGCGCTAACCTAATGAAATCAGAAAAAAAATTATGGATAGCTAAAGTGAATGGGATTTGAATCATATGTATTTTTACTGAGAAAAACCACACATCCATTATATTTCAAAATAGGGGCGGAAGCAAAATTGATCTACAAAAAAACGCGAGGTCACTCATCAGTTTTTACATTTTTTTCGTCAGTTTTTTTACTGCTTTTTATATTGTGGTATTGTATTGCCTGAATCGCGTCAGATTACCATTTGTTTCGTTTTCTGTAAAGCTGCTTTAAAGATGAACATTTGAGTTCAAAAGAAACCTTTCAAAATGGTCTATAGTGACAGTATAATGGCTCGGCCAGGAAAACGCCAAAATATTATCAATCAATATAATATAATATAATTTTTAATAAAATTTTTGTGTCCTATACAAAATTTTCCTTTTATTTGCAAAGGAAAAAACGCAATGACTTTTTGGCCCATTCACTATTTATTTTCTTAACCAAAGCACAGAGAATTAAACTGCTTCAAAGTATTTCTACTTTTTGGCAAAAAGTTTCATGTCTTAACGCTTGACTTTAATGTAGTTAACGCAAAGACAACTTGAGACTACATAAGCAACCTAAGTTACATTTTGATGAAGACGTTTTGTTTGAAAAAGTCCCAAACCACGTGCTTGATTTCTTATTGCCACTCGTCCTCAGTTATTTCATAGAATAAATAATTTCGTTAAAATACTATTAGCTTGTAAATCGACAAAATTGTTGCATTTGTTGTGAAACAAATGTCACTGTTTGGTGCGGATTTTGGGCTGGAGGTATCAACGGTCCATTCTTCTTCGAAAATTCGGCTAGTCAGGCAATAACGTTAAATGGGTTCGCTATCGCGACATGATAATCCAGATTTTTGTGCCTAAATTGAAAGATACTATATGACGGTACTATATGCCATATAGCCCGAGAATCAATTCAATTACTGCACTAGACATTTTCTGGACGTGTAATTTCACGTTTTGTTGATCAGAATTGACCGCCAAAATCATGCGATTTAACGCCATTGTACTTTTTTGGGGGGGTTTTTTGAAGTCTAAGGTGCATGCCAACAAGTCCACGAATACCCATGCCTTGAAGGAGGAAATTGAACGCTGTATCAATGAAATTTAGCCACATTTCTTCAAAACGATCATGGAAAGTGTCAACAAAAGAGTGTGTATGTGCCATCAAATCCGTGGAAGCTAACATACCCGATACTGTATACTTTATGAATCAATAATAAATTTACAATTTTTAATTCCCAACCTGTGTTTTCTATTAAAATTACTTCTTGCGTGAATTTTATATTTTTTTATATTTTATATATACAAGGTAAACAGGACTTTTTGAATCTAGCGCCCCTAGTGGCGCCATCTATATGTCGACTGGTGCGTTAGAATCTGCTATCCTTTATCGACTTCCTGTGAGAATTTCATGACATTTCATCTATTGAAAGTGAAGTTATTGCGTTTTAAGTGTCAGTATGTTTGTGTCATCGGTGCGAAAATGAGCAAAAATTGCTCAGAATTCAACATTCGAACGACATCATTAAAGAGGTCAAAAATGACAAAAACTTCCTTTATAACATTGTGACTGGTGACGAAACGTGGTGTTTTCAATATAATCCCGAAACGAAACGCCAGAGTGCTGAATGGAAGGCGCCGGACGAGCCGAAAACGTTAATGCGGTATTCTACCTAGGTGTTTTGAAGCGTTTGGTGCGCCGTATTCGATGTGTTCGGCCCGAATATCGCGAAGATGGAAGTTGGCGTTTGTTGCACGATAATGCGCCGTCTCATCGATCGACGCTTGTGACCGATTATCTCACCAAAAATCACATTTTAACCATCAACCACTCCCCGTATTCACCGGATATGGCACCGTGCGACTTCTACCTTTTCGGAAAAATGCATTTGCCGATGAAAGGAAAGCGTTATGCAGACGTAGAGGCCATTCAAAAGGCTTGCACCGGCATACTGGCGGCCATACAGGCCAACGAGCTAAAACACTCGTTCGACATGCTTTTGGACCGTGCAAAAAGCTGTATTGAAGCAGAAGGAGACTATTTTGAATAAAATCAATTGATTTTGCCGAAAAAGCCATTTGTTCTGTTTTTTTTTTTAAAGTCCTGTTTACTTTGGAAACCACCTTGTATATATATATATTTTATATATATTATATATATATATATATATATATTTTATATTTTTTTAATAAGAGGTAACATATGTCTTAAAGGATAAAAATCTTGTTTTTATGAAAAAATCCTTTAAGTCATATGTTACCTCCTAATATATTGTAAAAAGAAAAGCTTTATATCACTTTTCATATCAAGAATCTATAATAGTATCCCAGTAGTTGTGTATGATTTAAAAAGGCGTCCAAACGCACAGTTTTTTACTTAGTTTCACCTGCGCAAATCAGATTTGCGCATGCAAAACTGAGTGTCTGGACAAGTCACAGTTCGTTTGCGCAGGCAAAAGTGCGGCTTGTGCGATTTCTGATCGTGTCTGAAAAATAACTGTGGTACGTGCATGCAAATCGTAGCGTGTGGACGAAAACTCATTTTACACAGTTTTCATGCAATTGCGAAAGGCGAAAGGCACGAAAATGTCTTCAAGAGACTTTTTAGAGGAGTTAAGCTTAAATTATTCATTATTAAAAGTTCTAAGCACAATATCTTGTGACATTAAGAAGTTCCAAAGAAAACTGTGTAAAAATATGGAAAAGACGGTATCGTGTGGACACAAAATTTGCGCAAGTTTTCCCACAGAAAAACTGCGCAAACTAAGACTGTGCAAAAAGGCTGAGCGTTTGGACCGTACTTTAGGGTTAGGACTTTCCTACAAATTATGGATTCATGGCTACAAATATTTATTCATTATGTTAATAGCTGAAATGGTTGATGTCTCGAAATCGTAGAGCCAAATGAAACACAGCTACAGTTTTCTCTTCTATTTAATCGTCGTTTCATCGCATCAGCAAAAAAAAAATTTTTTTTTTTTGTTAAGATGTTTCAAATTCAAAACAGAAATGTTGTAAACATAACAAAATCTCAATGTTGGTAATAATCGTAACAAGAAAGTTCAAAATGGAAAAAAAAAAAAAAACATCAAAATAATAAATATATACTCGAGAACATTGGATTCAATCACATCAGTGCAATAATAAGAAAAAAAAAAAAAAGGTAAAGGAACGCAAAGCGAAAAAAAAAATCGCGAATAGAACGGGCAGCGGATAGAATAGGGAACCGGTTATTCTTATACGAATTAAAACCGGTGATTACGAAGTGCATTTTGGGAAAAGAAAAAAAAACCGAAAAACAAAACAAAAAAAAAATACAATCTAATAGTGAATGCTCTATTAAAGAAAAAAAAAAAGAAAAAAACTGCATTTCCGGTAAACAAACCGCATGCAAATAAAATGTTCGTTATCGTATGACAATTTTGAAGAAAAAAAAAACAAAAAAACAATATTTTTTTTTTTTTAATTTTATTATTTAACAGAAAAACATTAATCTTGAAACGATTGAAATTATTGTAAATAGACTTTTTTTTACACTCTGGTCACAAAAAAAACGTACACAATTTGCAAAAACTTTTTTAAGATGAGCGCGCGCGCGCGCGCGCTAGTAAAATTACGATGCAATCTTTCGCCAAATGGAATTAGGTTTTTGGGAGCGATTGGGATTGGAAACCAGTTTTTTTTTTAACGTTCCTATATCGTAAAGACAACAACATCAATTGAACGAAGGTATATATATATAATATATAATGAGTCATGAATATTGTTTGAATGTGACTTTTTTTTTTTTTTTTTGTTGCAGGTATTATATTGGGCACCTATAATAGTAAAGCTCCAACGGATTGCACAATATAAATTGTGGTTTTCTCTTCGATATTATTTTATGTCTAAAGATGTGTCTATTGAAATGCAGTTTTTTTTTTTTTTTTTAGGAGAAGACGAAGAAGAAGAAGTCTATGTCTCCTACAACATGAAAACGGAAAAAGAAAAAAAAAAGAGAGGAGGAAAAAAAAACGTCAATGTTTTCTGTCTAGGAGTTTGGTACAACATGATGTTGCCCCATTAAAGGTGAGGCTTTAAATAATAATAATAATCACACACAACTTTTTCATGATTGCAATTAATTTTCATTAGCTACCGGTTTCCCTTTAATTTTTTCAATTTTTTTTCGTGTAATTTTTTTTTTTTTTTTTTTCGGTTGGAGCATGAAGAAGCTTTCTAATCTATAATGTAAAATGGTCGTCGTTAATATGTTTTTTTTTTTCTTCTTCATATATATGTAGTGTGATGGTGATGATAATCAGTTTGTCGTCATGCGTGTCAAGTTCTTTGACTGGTTCAAGTATGCAAATATGAACATAGTATTATTTTTTTATTTATATATATAGTTATATATATATGCATATATGTGTATTATTGACAATTGCACGTTTCTACAAGGTGTTTCCAATATTGTAATTAGACTGATCTTAAAAATTATAGGTGGAATTGCGTGATATCTATGTCGTAATTTTCCTGAGTAATGATCCTGCAATAATAACGGACAATGGTAGCTTAAATATTGGATGAATAAAACAAATTTTTCCAATTTACCGCAGATCTCACAGAAATGTGTACACATATATATGTATATGCATTCTATACGTACTCCTCTCTAGCAGTATAATAAGTAGAAGCAGGGATAATAAGCACGGTTAAGAGCAAGCAAATATCATAAAAATTGAGATCATAACTTCAAATGTTTTTGAAGGAAGGCACTGATTTAATGTTATGTGTACTACTATTCATACTTCCCAAAATTTTCGAATGCATCTTATATCAATTCATCTACTTTCACTGCAAACCTTTTATATCTGAATCTCAGCATGGATTCCTGAAGGGTAGATCTACAGTCACTAGTTCAGTTGAATTGGTGTCATATTTAACTTGAGCTATGGAAAAGGGTAACAGTGTGGACTGTATTACTACTGGCTTTAGTAAGGATTTTGATAAGTTATCTCATAAGATTATATTAATAAAGCTATACGCCCTTGAGTTTCCAGACTTTTTCGTTGAATGGATCTGCTCATACCTTAAGGGTAGAAGGTATCAGGTCTTGTTCCGGTCTGCTAAATCTACTCCCTTTTTGGCGACATCCGGTGTTCCTCAGGGTAGTCATCTAGAATCCCTTCTGTTTATATTATCTATCAATGATGTAGTTTCTGTAATGATATTCTCGAAGATTTCCAACTACGCCGACGATATTAAATTGTACATAGAGGTGACCCAGTCGTTCGATTCTCTCCAGGAAGACTTTACACTAATTTTGTTACGTAGTGTCGTAAAAATAACCTGACACTCAACACGGACAAATGTAAGATTATCACCTTTTCTCGTAAACGTGATAACTCTTACCGCAATTATTTTATTGACAACGTTCCTCTACATAGACTTGGGAGTTTCTTGCGATAGTGAGCTTAGCTTCAGACTTGACTAAATCACTTTATATTGCTTTCGTAAGATCATTTATTGAATATGCGAGTCAGGTGTGGTCTCCGCAACACAGGGTTCATATCCACAGGCTGAAATCCGTCCAATGTAGGTTTTTACGATTTGCTTAGCCTACCATGGAATGATCCTTCACTGTTGCGACCTTACAATGATAGGGTGAAGTTGTTAAGTTTGCATTCTCTGGAAAAGCGGCGATAAGTCGCAGATGATATTTTTTAAGAAAACTTTTATATAATGCCTAATAACGAATGACTTTATTATGGAAATATTTCCACCCGTAGGCTCGATTTGAGCTGCTAGTATTAAATTAACAATCTAAGTTACAGACAAATTTTCAAAAATTTGTAATTTTCAAAAATCCAAATTAATCTGAAATTTATTTTATCTTCATTAAGAAGTCTATTACTATAGACATACTACACGTTTTAATTAAGTTCATTATGTTTTAATTAGGATTTGTAAAAAAAACTTGTACACATTTGTTATCCTTGATTATTTTTCTCATTCTCAACCATTTTTTGACATTTCTCAAAACTTATTTTTGCTTCCATAAAATTCGTTAGGTTAGAAAATTTTGGAAACAAAAAAATCATTCAATAATTGAAATAACAATTACTTCATTAAACACTCTCAATTATTATGAAAATCTCTTTCATTCTCCCATTTCAATCAAAAATCGAGAGATAATGAATTTAATTTGTGCTAATATGTCAACAATATTAGGCACTATGTATAAATAATTAGCAATTGTATGTTTTAGTTAATAACCATTTAAATGAAAAAATGATAAAAGTAGTTTCGTTAGTTCAAGTCGTTTGGAGTTGTTATTCCCTAAAATAGTGAAAAGCCCTGTAATTATAGGAAATTATTATAATGTATTGTTCAGCTTTCTAGTTACTTCTTAATAAATATTAAAACTGTTTGTTTAATTTTTGATTTTTTAACTTCAATAAAGTAACTAGATTTTGTCTTAAATAGAAAAAAAAAGAGCACAAAAAATAACAAATCGTATATAATAATAAATTATTTGTATTTGTATTTTATATTATCTTTGAATGAATTTAAAAAGCCGGATTTTGATTGCCTTTTTCTGTTTCTCATGTTTTAAGATTTATTACTTTTCTTGCAAATGTTTTGAAATTTAGAAAAAAAGACCTTTCAGGTAACGTATAGGAAAACTATTAACAATATTTGTAGATAAAAATTAAAAAAAAAAAACAAACCAACAAAGTTTCCTTTTTTTTTTAATCAGAAAAACAATTATTTATAAATATTTATTCAAAAGTTTATCAATAGTTTATGTAAAATTGACAAACTTCTGATAAAATTCATAAATTAATATTTTTTCCAGAATATGATCGAAGGAAATTGGTTATGAAAGAGTTCTCGTGTTATCTGAAATTCAGTAGATTTGCACTCAATAAAATGTATCCGACCATTTCTCATAAAGTTTTTTTTTTCTTGTAATTTATCTAAACTGAAAGAAAATCGAAATTAAGCTGAGTACAGAGCTGACTCGTGGCGTGTGCAAAGTGTGCGAAGCACACAGGCGCCTAAGTAAAAAGGCGCAAAATTAAAAAGGCGAAAAATCTAATTTACATTCTTCTTTGACCAAGTTATTGTCACGGAAGTTAGAGAGAAAAATATCACCAGAATCTGTTCTTAAATGGATCTATGATAGTCAACTGGAAGAACTGTTTCCTAATACTTGTATTTCCTTACGAATATTATTAACACTACCGGTAACAGTGAGTACAGGGGAAAGTAGTTTTTCCAAATTAAAGCTAATAAAAAACTATTTACGATCAACAATGGGCCAGGAATGGTTTATCAATAATTTCCATAGAAAACAAAGTTGCTGAATCTGTGGATATTGAAGAATTAAGATAAGAGTTTTGCTAGATATAAAATTAGATGTGTTCCGTTTGCTAAATAAAAAAAAAGGTTTAACATGAATAAAATTCGATTGTTTTATGATTTAAAGCAATTTATGGTAAATTTTGTGTTTGGAAATGAAAAGGCGCCTTTTTTACTCTCGCACACATAAAATATGTTTCACGAGTCGGCTCTGGCGGATTACATTAATTTTCAAAATTTGGTGTCATTCAAAAATAAGAAAATTGTTACGTGTTATCGGCGGTTTCTTGTTAAAAATAATAATACTTTTTATTATTGATAGTGAATCACGTGTATTTACAATATATCTGTAACTCCCTGTTTTCCCTAATTCCTTATTTAAGAATTTAATTGTCAATACGCAAATTGTATGCATTTAATATAAATCAGCTTCGGTACTTGATTAACCATGGTTACTACAGTTAGGCGTTCTGAATAGACACCCATTGTTTAAAACAATAACAAAACATTGGTCCCAAACATTTTCACGATCTTTCTAGTCTTTCTAGTCCAAGTAGTATGCGATTATGGTTCCGTGGTCTCATTTTCCCCGGTTTCAAAATCAATATGCGTCTATATAAAAAAAAATCCTAAGTCCGTTATAATTTTAAATGTCTAATTAGAGGACAACAATTTGAATTTATAAAAGGTTAATTTCAGGTTTCTATACCAAAATAACAAAAAACAAACAATTTTAGTAGTGTTTTAATCACATTAACAATTTTTTGCATTACCAAACCAAGTACATATATAAATAGTGTCTCATTATTTTACTGATACATGCAATATTTTTTAGAGGTTAATGAGGATACCATTAAGTGGAAAATGTTGTAAGCGCTAAGTTTTTAAATACTCATAAATTTCTAGATAGAAAAAAAAAAAACAACAAACCCAACAAAACCAAAAACAAAAAAACTTGTTATTATTAGTAAATGGTGCGACACAACACACATGATCTAGTGGTAAAATTCACTTGATCATTACACGAATTCTGGATCTCCGATCTTCACAGACTATTTTCATGTGCAATATTCAAAAAAAAAAAAAAAAAGAAAAAAGTCAACTATGGTAACTTTAATTGAGTAGTACTCCTCTTGTACAAGTAATTGACTTCATCTTTTAACTCACGACAATGAAAATCGCGTTATAGAAAGTTGCTTACTTCTTAGGCCCTCGTGAAACATTTTTCGTTGTTTTTTCTTTTTGGTTTTGGTTTTTACCATTTAACGACACAGTATATTCTTTAGTTTCGCACAAGCAGTTAAATTTCAAAATTGTAGAAGGTGTATGTTTGAATGTTGTGAAAATTGTTAGAAACTGTACTTGATAACAACAACAACTCAAAAACCATAAGTTGTAAAACGTCCTCAATGAAGAATTAAAATAATAGAATTAGGCTAGATACAAAAACTTTTTGTGGGTTATTTAAATCGCGTGTGTACATCTTTAGGCACTTGTTAAGACTTGAAAGATAGGAAAAATGAAAAATAACAAATTTAGTTATGGGCTCTAGTTATTATTTGAGTATCCCTTGTAATGTTCTACTAACGTTAAGTTTTTAGAAACCTATGTGCATTGATAAGATGAGCTCTACTGTAGTTTCTTGGGGCACTTATATAAAATTTTACTTTTAATACAGATTGAATTCATCTTAGAGTTGAAAACTATTTAGTTTCATAAAACTATGTTATGTATTGGTTTGTACAGACAACATAAGCACTCTAGAGGTCGCAAATTATAGTGAATCGATCTTTTTTCTTTTAAAGATTGCTCCTATTATCAGAATAGAAATTGAATAAAGGGAACTACCATAAAAGTAAGGAAATGTCCAAAAATTACATTTTTTGTTAAACTGACAAACATTTTTTTGTTAAAAAATATTACAAAAGTATTATGGGCTTTTCCTTTGATTCTTGTATTAGCTAAGTATTATTGCATATTACTCATTAGTTGGCAGACTCGTGGCGGTCGTAATTTCAAATAACTTGCATTTCCCATATAACTTTATTCAAAATTATTACTTGCGTTTTTTTAGGAATTCTATCAGCCACTACTTTACTTTCTCAAAAAAAACGACTGTTCTTATATATGTTCTTATAACTTTTAAATTCGAATGTTCGAACCGCTGAAATTATTTGATGGAAATATTTGGTTGCGTAACCAACTGGAGTAATTTTTTTTTAGGTTAAAAAAATTAAAAATTCTTTTTTTAGACAAATAATATTTTACAAGACTGCTATTTGAAGTATTATTTTAACTAAATAAAATTAAAAGCAATAAAAATAATAGGAAAAAACGACAAAATCAGGTACGATTCAAGATTCAAACCAATTTTCTGTTAATTTCAAATATTTCAATAAAAAAAAAGTTTTGGTTTGCGCGATCTACCATTTGGTAGGTAGTACTTAGCGTCTATCTACCTATTCATCGCTAAATTAGACACGGATCAGCAATTAAAATGCGTGTGTACACTTTAAATTAAATTATCCTTTGTGCACAATGAGGATCCACCAATTGTCTTAATTTTAAATTATGGCGTTTGTATAGAACAGTGATTCCCAAAGTGGTCTATATCGACCCCCAAGGGTCGATTACGATCTGCAAGGGGTCCATGTCAGCGAGAAAAAAATTTGGGGGTCCATAAAACGAAAATGGGGGTCGACATTAGTGGATCTCATATAAGCAGGTCGTGACATTATTTTGGCATTCCATGAATGGAATAATCGCCATACACAGATAGTACTTATTTACTTACCTTATAATCTAAAGACATATAACTATTTACATTCTACATAAATTAAAAAAGTACCTATGAAGTAAAAATTTTCAAAACATGAATGTTCTTGAAATATGAAGAAGAATTATATTAAAATTTAAGTTATATATTTAAGTTATATTTTGTGATATATGAAATTGTTTAAGAATTACACACTACTACGGCTTTGTAAGTTGTTTCCCTCCGCTTTGTGGTCGCCATACAATTTAAACTTGTAAAAACTTGCACATAATGATATACCGATATCATTATGTTACACACATACGCACAGTAGAAATTCTTGTCTATTCCAATATACAATTTACAACGTCGCGTAGTATCTTCGATAATATTTATGAACTTGAGGTGGTATACTCACTTTTAGCCCTTTCAAAGTGAGTAGCACTATACCAGCTGTCAATAATACATTTGAATCACCAATTTCGAAAAGGGCTCATGTTAGTTTTTTCAAATTGTTCAGGAACCAGAAAGACTGAATTTCTGCCAAACTATATGGAATTTTAGACGGCATATTTTTTTGAAAGTGCTAACCATTGGACTGCGTCATAACATACTGAAATGGTTCTCTTTATTTCAAGAGTCCCGAAAAAAACAGCTGTTAGAGTTTTCCGAGATGAGCCCTTTTCCAAATTGATTGAAGAACGCAGGTGGTTTTAGTAATAGAATGGCAAATAAAGAATGATTATCATAAGATAGTCAGTTTATTAATCAGAAACCATCATTATCACAATCATTGTACGAGCCTCTGCGGAAAATAAAGAAAACTTTGAACTTTCGACTGACTAATTGTTTTTGCTTTGTCCCGAATATTCGTCGCAGAACAAGTGGAACTCTGTTACTTCTTCAGGGATGTTTTTATGAATATAATCATTTAAACATGTTACGACTTCGTTGGGTCATTTGAGGGCTTGAACCTCGTGGTAGGAGTAGAAACTTCTTTTCGCCGCTGTCATAGTTATCGGAATTAAAATACTTCCTGGACGGCCAAAACTGGCAGTGGGAGATTCTGCATATAATCAAACTCCAAACCCATGATAGTGGTACCATCAACTTAAGAGTTTTCAGTGATTTCTTTGATTTAGTAAAATTTGGACGCTTTTATGAACTGGTAGTTAATTTCTTAACTATTAATTAATTTCTTCGTATTTTGAGCACACTTCAAGCTGTGGTCTCCAAAATGACAAATTAAAATTGACCTTGAAATAGTTCGCATAGGCTAGATATCTTGAATTAGTTTCCAAAAGTCTCATCTCCAGAAGGACATGCATTTTTTCCACATTGTAAAACTCAATATGAGTCCCTGTTTCTCATGGAACATGCGTCTTTACGTGAAGATAAAAAAACGGCAAAAAAGTACATTTAAAAAAAACCGAAATGAGCCGTTTTCGAAATTGGTTATTCATTTGATGTTGATGAATTTGCAAAAAATTAATATAGGTAAGCAGGGGGTCTACCCAAAACCGAAAAACATGGCAAGTGGTCCACGAGACAAAAAAGTTTGGGAACCTCTGGTATAGAACATAAGTTCAAATTCGAGCGTGACAGATAAAAAAGTTGGTAAGTGTTTTACGTATTTTGATCTTATAAATAGCTTAATTTTCTATGCAATTTCCAAATGCTGTAGGCATAGTATGTTTTTTTTTATTCTTTGAATTGAAGAATTGTGTTTTTTACAACAGGGCTTGCCTATTAATAAGTAGAATAATAGAAATACATTTTGATACATCTAATATCGTGATATTGTTCTCCGATGATTATCTACAAGCATTTTTTAATATTTAGTAACGAAACTAATATACTGCACAGTTTTCTTTCTTGTTCTTAAAACATAATCACTAATTATTAATTAACAAAAACAAATAGAATATTGTAGTAAACAAAAAAAGAAACAATCACTTGACAATTTTACATTCGGAAGTGTTGCCCGCCTTGAATACAAGTATGGTATATTTCTAATATGTTTTAGATTGTGTCCATGATGGGTATATATAGGGTTCAGTTCATCGGTCAAAAGTCAGTTCATTCTGAGAACTTAAACAATGTTTATCAAAAAGATTATTTAGAAAGAGATTTAAAAGTGATTGTTTGAAGTGTGTTTACCTTAAGTAATAGAAAAGGAAAACCTATGTAAACAGTAAATTTATTAGTAATTATTAGAAATAGTGTTTTTCTACTGTAATTAAATTGTGATTGAATTAATTTCATATAAATTTATTATTGATAGACAAATATATTTAATAAATCAAATGTATACACCTAATTCATTAAAAATAAAAAATGTTATTAATTTCAACATCGAACCGGAGTAACACCTAAGAATACCTATCCTATTGATAAACTAGATGGAAAGTTCTTCTAATAATCGCATCTGCTTTTCTAATGAATCGCTTCTTGAAAAGATTCTTCAACATTGTTTCATTCTAGAATATATATATATTTTTTTGCTTTAATTTTATATTTCTTCATTTTCATTTAGTATACGTACGAAATCTAGTTATTTTAAATTTTTAATTTTAATCAGATAAGTTTCAGAAAAACCGAAAAAAACGACTTAAAATCCATTGACGCCTTGTACAAACTCTTTATAAGATTGAAATAAAATTTTTGTGCTGCACAGTAGCCCATAAGGAGATGCAAATAAAATGCAAGATTTATTCTAAGATGTTACAATGAGTTTTACTTCTTATTAATGAACAACTAGCATTTTAACACTGTCGTTTTGTTTTCACTATGCTGTTTGTTTTTTTTTTTTTTGTTTTTCTACTTTTAATACAACATTTTCAATTCTATTTAGTTAAATCGGTGTTTTTTTGCTTCTAAAAGGCATATAACAACAATAAAAAAAAGTATTCTTGCACTTTTAACCCTTTTTTCTGTTAAATCATTGCTGATAGTGTATATTTTGCATAAAAAATTCTTTTTTTTTTTAAACTGAAAATCTATACAAGAGAAAAATTAACATTTTTGTGGAAGTTTTTTTTTTTTCTTCATAGACTTGCAAGTTCGCGATATTCAAATGACTATCATAAATCGGATAAAAAAAAACTATTTTAGTAGAAAAATTTTAAATACTTTCAAAAGACCTTAACGAATTGCATTTAATTAATTGTGAGAGATGTGGTGTTGTTCCCTCTCTTAGCATTCCATTGTCTTCTATATATATTTCCATATGACAATCCTTCAGACAATAGATAGTTCCATGACAATTCTATGTTTGTTCCCTTATTAAAAACAAGCCCTTGTCATATTTCATTAAATAATTGGCAATAAGAAATGTTTATGCCCTATGGTAGGTACTACCAAAAGGTATATTAGTTTTATCACTAAGTGTGTTACACATCGAAATAATCATCATAGAAAGATTTCAAGAGTATGGTTGTGTAGGGAATTAAAAGTTATATCGATTTATGCATGCCCGTCCGTCCGTCCGTTCGTGTACAAGATAACTCAAAAACGCGTTATCCGATTTTGTTGAAATTTAGAATGTGAGTTGGTTATTCCTTAACTGGATTTGGTATTATATTTCAGCAAAATCAATCCAGGGGAACGAAGTTATTAAGGAAAAACCAGGGGTGTTAGTAGGTAACACACAGCTTGTGTTTCGACTAAACCCACAACACACAAACAAACTTCATGCGTTTGAAATGGCATTTTTATGAAAAGTCGAAACGCAAGCTGTGAAACAAGTTACGTACTAACCCACCTGTGTGACCAGAAAGTTTTCTCGTTTTTATTATATTGCACTATATGTACTATTTATCAAAAACACAAACTAGAAAACACATTATTAATTAAAAAAAGGAATAAGTCGGAATATTTAATTATTCTAGAAACAACCAAATATTCCGAGATAGCACAAAATTATATGTCGTTTTGACGTTTCCAGAAAATTCTAAGAATAAGTTTCTTGACGTTCATAGAAATACGTTTCCATCCATATAGAACAACAATCTGGAGTTTGAACGATGAGCATATAAGGTGGAAGCATGGTAGGAATCGACACAGTTTTTTCGATATTCTTTAAAAATTAATAAACCGATTTAAATAAAATTTGCAGATTAGATTTATGCTCTTATGGTCTAGGTTACCTGCAAATTAGAATAAATTTTGAAAAGAGGAAACAAAGTTATAAAGAAAAAATTTTTAAATATAGTTAGTTTTGACAGTTTCTCTGTAACATTTCTGCCATAGGGCATCAAAAAATCGGGTATAGGCCGATTTTCAGTAACTATATGCTTTTTTTTAATATGACAATAATTTAATACGTCTTAAAAAGAAGATGTTCCAAATTAATATTGTATTAATGTATTACCAGATGAACAAAAATATTATATAAACCTTATATGTATTTAAAAGTGTATTTCGAATTATTGTGATTTTAAATAAAGTCGCCGAAAATAAAACCAATTATTATTTTCTCGATTTTTGAAAGTCGATATTTTTCTTTTTCTCGTTTTTGCCGAATAAACAAAAAGTTTCATTCTTCAAATATTATGCTACCGTCATGAAAATAAAATTTTCATATTTTCCGTTATAATAATAATATTATTATTTTGATTCATGTACGCAAAACGAAGAAACATTGAATGCGCCGCACCGTCATTGATTAATCAAATTTGAGATATTAATTTAAGATATTAAGCGTCGTTCACATAGTGTCTGTCGTCTTTTCGCGTATTTCTTATTCTTTTTTTTCAATTCCTATTCTCTGTGTAAAGTGGATTTTTATAAAAATCGTAAAGTGGCACGTTTGAAAGTGTTATTTCCCTTTTATATTAAATAATTCGTGCTTTTGAAAAATCAACATGGTAAGCCACCATGTAACTATAAGTTCATATTGGAAGCATATTATTTCATCAGTGATGGCATGGGAAATTTTTAAAAATGCGGAATATAATAATATAACTATTATGCGCCAAAACTGAAAACTGCCACAACACGTTTTGGATATTTATTATGAGCATTAAAAAAATGTGCATTACATTAAATTTCCACTTAAGTAAATAAATGTGAAATATATTTGTCGCCAGTGGGACTAACGAGCGGAGCGAGCATGTATGTAGTCACTAATAATAAAATAAACTCACTTTTTTTTATTCATTTGCAGTTTTTATTACTTTAATGTACAATGCTTTCAATATCCATAGAGAAAAAAATATCATTCATCGGTCTTTGATCGTTTACGTATGTTCACACCGCGTTATTGTGGCTGTTTTTTTTCGTTCATTGAGCGATTTCGATTTGGTTACATAACTATTGATAACATAATACAATATGCGGTATGTTTTCTATGAGAATGTGAAACGAATTATTTTGAAAACAGCTTGGCATGACAGCAGTCGATATTGAAAATTGTACTGAAGCAAAACCAATCTTATTCCGCAAAACAACTTACCATATTTCAAATAACTTGCGTACATATTTTAATTTTATACTAGGCATTAAGTACTCACATTTTCTTTCTTATTATATCGTCAAGAATGATTCTCAAAGTAAAAATAACTTTTTGAACGATGCTCATAAATAGCTGATTCTACCGGGTTAGGTAATTGAAATGTCAAAGTGTAAAAACGCTGTCATTTTTTTGTTTATTGGTCGGTTTTATTAAAATGTATGTAAATGATAGTTTATAATAGATAATTCCTTTTACAATTATTCGAATGGTATGTAACCGCCTTTTGCCTTAACAACCAGCTTCTCTTTTTAAACGGTGCACACGATGCTCGCACGATGTCTTGCCTTAAACGGTTCCATTCACGAGTCAAATCTTTTTCTAAACAGGCCGAAATCGTGTGTTTTTTGTAAGCCGCTGAATAATCCAACGGATTCAAATCTGGTGGTACAAAAAATAAGAACGCGTTCTTTCACCAACAAATAATTTTTACTACTGACAGACAATATGTCAAGCAACATTCATGTCCAATTTTACTATTGCAAGATGTACGGTTTACATTTGACAACGATTTGAATTAGTCGGGCACTTCAGTTGCCGGATTCGATATATTTTCTATTTTCCATTTGATTTGGACGCACCTTTACGGTCAAGAAATATTTGATATTAAATTTTTCCGTTCAAAGGTTTCCAACGTGACTTCTTCAAAGTAATAAAAAAAAATAAAAACGTTACTTATTTCTGTTTTTTTTTTTTGACAGCTTTCAATTTTTTCCTCATAAATTCAATTTTCTTTGTCCTTTTAAAAAGTGTGCATGCCGAGTGCAATAAATTTATCAATTTCATCAAAAAATTAAAGGTTTTCGAGGCGTTACAAAATTGTCGAATCAACACCTTTTTTTTTCTTTTAATTTAAATATGCGTAAATCTTTTTCTTTGATGGCACAAATGGAAAATTATTTGATTTAAAATATTTATTAATAATTACTTATAAGAATGTTAATTAATTTTTCTTTCTTCTTTTTTTTGCATAATTTGCTTGTTTGGAATCAAAATTTTATTTGGTATTGGTTTTTATGATTTTTATAGAATATTTTCAAAACTAAATAAAAGAAAAAATATCACAAGTCTACGGATTTTTTTTTTTTTTTTGGTTTTTATATAAAATTCTGACCATGTTATTAACATTCCAAGTATTTGTACCTTTATATGCAAAAAAAAATATCAAATTTCATCTAATTTTGCGCTTGTTTGTGCGGTTTTAATTTCTTTTAAATTCAAAGTTGATTCTCAAAGACTTTTATAATTAGTCTTCTATACTTCCACTCAGAGTATAAGGAAAATAGGCTGTGTACGAAATGGCATCAAGTCCTTAGATTTCATCTTTTTGATTTTTCTTCGTATTCGCGTATGTAATAGAACAAAAATCCATTCAGCTATTATAATTGTATTCATTATTCCATCCAGATTGACTAAAGTAATTAAACACAACGGTTAAGTTGCGTTTACACTATGAAATGTTTTGTAGAATATATTCGGTCTCATAGTGTGAACGTGGAGAAAAGATCATAAATTGAGTGAAAATTCCAACAGAAATGTCAGATTTTGAAAGAAATTTTCATATAACAAATTTGATAGATACAGGAACGGTTTTTTTTAAAATGTTTCACGATGTAAGGCAACTTTAAAGATAGAAACATAGAGGCTGTGAAAAACAGAGCAGAGCTGAAATCAGAACTTTTTGATGCAAGAGACAAATTTCATCGAACATTTTTAATCATCTCTTTGTAAATTCAATGCTCTATGAAACACATCCATTAAATAATTCCGATAGGAAAAACTATGACAAAATTTGGTATCCATACAATTTTTTAAGAAATTATCCTGATAAATATTATCAATATACACGAATCGCAATTCTTATGTTAGACCATATTTTGGAAAAATCGTTTACTTCCACTTTCATTTTGACAACAAAACAATTTATTATTAGTTCTATACCAGAAAAAAAAAAGATCATTATCCATGCAAATGAATGAGACAAACCTCTGCACATTCATCATTTTTCGCATTGAGCTTTGCTCTTGACTTCGTTCTGTTTCTAACATGACAAGATCGTACTAGTTTCTACCAAAATGTATTTATGTGCAGAATTTTCTCATATTAATCGGCTTTCAGCTCTGCTCTGCTTCCAGTGACCTTTATGCTTTCTTCCTAAGATTATTGTTGACACAATAGATATGTTTTTTGGCAAAAATAAGGACGCTTACCATTAAACTTATATCCGCTTATTTACCCATGCGTATTTATCGCCGTTTATTTTTAACAGTGTTATTTAATGTTTCACTGAAAATTCAGAATATAGATAGCACAAATCATTTGAAATTAATAGAAATTTTTTTGATTTTTAAATCTTACTAGATTTGGGGAATTTTGTTCTTTCATTACTTTTATTTGTTGATGCCAATTTCTTTTAAAAAGGTTTATTTGACCATTTTGTAAAATGTTATTTGTTTTAATTTCACTATTTGTTTAAAAACAAGCATTTTAGAATTTTCAAACGTTAAAGAACATAACTGAAGTTAGCTGCGTGATCCAGTATTGCCAATACCCGTAGTAAAATTTTATAAGTATATGGATTATATCGTTTTTTGGGACTATTAAATAGCAACCGATAAAAATTTCAAAAAAAAAACTTTATAAATATCAAAGAATTAGGACAGTCGGTACTAATAATAGCAAGTCTCACTGAATCTATAACATGAAAGAATTATATGGACTATAAAAATGTTGTAAACTATGATGATTAGACTGTAGTTTGTATTAATTACTTATTGGCGGAATATACTCGTAGGTTTGTAATTAAAAATTAAATATAAAAAACACACTTGGAACAGAGCCTTATGCATTTATGTATTCATTTCAAAGATTATTATTCCCTATGGTAGGTACTACCAGAGGGTATATTAGTTTTGTCACTAAGTGTGGAACACATCGAAATAATCATCGTAGAAATGTTTCAAGGGTGCAAACGTAGAGAATCAAAAGTTATATCGATTTATGCATGTGCGTCCGTCCGTCCGTATGCAAGATAACTCAAAAACGTGTTCAAATTTAAAATGTGAGTTGGTTATTCCTTAACTGGATTTGGTATTGTATTTTAGCAAAATCAACCAAGGGGAAGCAGCAAAGTTATTAAGTAAAAACCAGGGTGGCCAGAAAGTTTTGTCGTTTTTTTTAAAATGGTTTTTTTGAATTTAATTGCACAATTTGTGAAGCAATTTTCTTTAAATTAATTATATTCGTTAACTACATAAATAGACGATAGCATGTTAAATTTCAGTAAAATCGGTCCAAGGATAGTGAAAAGAGAAATAATCCTGGGAGAAAATAAACCTGTTCATATATATATTTTTTTTTTATGTACTTTAAAAACTAATACACTGATTTGAATGAAATTTGCAGATTAGATTTAAGCTTTTAGGGTCTAGGTTACCTAAAAATTAGAGAAAATTTTAGAAATTATGAAGAAAAAATCTTGAAATATTTTTAGTTTTGACAGTTTTTCTGTCTTATTTCTGCCATAGGGCATAAAAAAATCGGCTATAGGCCGATTTTCAGCAGTTACTATATATGTTTTTGAAGTTTTTTTTTTTCCCTTCTCGTTTTGTTTGTGTTTATCTTAGTTAGTTCTTTATTTTTTAATTTTCCAAACACCCCCTTTCCCCACTCTGTGGTAACGTAATAGTTTTATAACCAAATCGTTCCACATACAGAAACAAACCGGGGAAAAAAAATGTTAGATACAGATCCAAACTAGCATTATTTTAACATCTCGTAAACTACATAATATCGTGTATATCGCGAGGAGTGGTTATTAATAGTTTCCATATATATATATATATAAAAAAATATGTTTCAATATTTGATTAGAGGCGTGTTTCAGGTACAAACATATTACGTTTTTTTTTTTTTTTTTTTTTTTCTGTAATTCGCGTTTGTTTTAATATTTAAATTTTATGTTTTGAAATCAATTCTTGATATCAGGTAATGAAAAATATGAATTAAAATCTGATGATGATCAATTCTAGTCATGCTTCTGATTTATGATGACATAATTTTAGCAATTTTTTATTTTAATATTATCGCGAATTGATCGACAATTATTTTTGATTTTCTTTTCTTTTTTTTTTGCTATACTAGTCGAAAAGAAAAGAAATAGAACAAAATTAATTTGAATAATAAATTCAATATTGTTTTTTTTTTTTTGTACTATTTTTAATATCAACAAGAATAAAATTGTAAAAAAAAAAATATTAAAATCTTTTTTTTAATCTCCAAAAAGACATGATTCGAAATGATTTTTTTTTTAATTGAGAACAAAAAAAATATTTTGAAATAAATTGATTGAATTTTTTGTTAATTTTAAAATTTCTAAAACTAAGGAATTATAAAAATTACGCAAAGAAATTTATTTTTGACAGCTTTTGGACAAATATGGTGAAAATCGGGTACTTCAGCACTACAAAGTTTTCTACGCAACTTTTAACAAAAAAACTTAACTTTACCAGAAGTACCTAAACTTAAAAGGTCCATTTTGTTTTGCTATTTTCTGTTGCGGAGCAGATCATGTCGTAATTTCATACTCCTTATGGTAACATAACTAATAGAGTTTATATTAACTAAAGTATCGTCTATATCTAAATTACACTTTAAAGACTTTACCAATAATAAAGATTTCCAACGACCGTACGTTCGACTGCGTCTTCTTCTATACGACAAATTTAGTGCTACCGCTTGGTCATAGAATTTCAGAGACGTGATGCTAAAAATATACGTTTACTTCTGCTTTTATTAAAAATTGCACAAAAAATCGTATCAAACATATACCTAGTAATTGGAAATTAGCCTATAGCCGATAGAAATGGGAGAGAAAAACTGTCAAAACTAACAAGGTTTTCCCTTCATTTGCCGTTAACTCAGACCCTGATAGCATAAGTCTAATCGGCAAATTTTATTCAAATTGGTGTATTAGTCTTTAAAGTACATCAAAAAAACTTTGTGAACAGGTTTATTTTCCCTTAGGATTATATTTTTCTCTACTATCCTTGGACCGATTTTACAGACATTTAACATGATATCATCTATTTATATACTTATCCAGTATAATTAATTTAAACAAAATTGCTTCATAAATTG
This sequence comes from Xylophagus ater, assembly GCA_963422695.1. Lineage (NCBI taxonomy): Eukaryota > Metazoa > Arthropoda > Insecta > Diptera > Xylophagidae > Xylophagus > Xylophagus ater. The sequence goes on along the minus strand of OY730485.1, from coordinate 24,276,188 downwards.
TACAAGTAAATCCGAAAAACTATTTAAAAAAAACGTAAAAACTTTCTGGTCACCCGGGTATTTCCTTAATAACTTCGCTCCCCCTTGGTTGATTTTGCTGAAATCCAGTACCAAATCCAGTTAAGGAATAACCAACTCACGTTCTAAATTTGAACAAAATCGGATAACGCATTTTTGAGTTATCTTGTATACGGACGGATGGACAGAGGGACAGGAATAAATTGATATAACTTTTGATTCACTACGCAACCATAATCTTGAAACCTTTCTACTATGATTATTTCGATGTGTTACACACTTAGTGACGAAACCAATATACTGGTAGTATCTACCATAGGGCATGATAATGCATCAAATTGTTGTTGTTTTCAATGTTACAATTTATTATGCTCCGGAACAAGTGTCAAAAAAGTTCGCTAGATCAGAATGGCAATAGACTAAAACATCAAGTCTTTCTTAGCCAAAGTTCGGTCTGGTATGTAGAGTTAATTAACGATATAAAAAACCAGTTGGTGTGTTTATTGTTTCATACAAACAAATAATGCTTAGATTGTAAATCAAAAATACATAATCGAAGAAGTACTAATGTGAGAAAAAATTATTTCAGAAAAGAAAAACGCTCGAATTACGACCCACGACATTTCATATGTTTTACACCAAAAATAAAAACTATATGAAATTTTAAAACGATTATTCTAAATTGTTTATCAAAAACCCAAAAAAAGAAAACACGACACCCAGACTCATTAAAATTGGAATTCGCGCGTCTCATATTTTTGTGTTTTTTTTTTTTTTTATTATTATTTGTTTTATTTCAATTAAAGAAGTCGTAAATTCAATTTTAGAATTTCCCAACTTAAAAAATTACGTTAATAAACAAAATGATATAATAAAATTCTGTCGCTCTTCGTCTGTTCCACCCCTTAGAATGTTCCCAACAAACTGAAATTCATCAAATACACATTGTTTTTAAGATCTTTCCATTCAAAAAAAAAGAAAAGAAAAACGAATTTTTCACCTGTGATAATGACGAACTCTATTAAAAATGTGTCAACAAAAAACATCGAAAATTCTTTTCAAAAAATTTTTCACATGGCGCAAAATGAGGAAAAAAAAAATTCCAATCTCAAGATTTTGAGAAGCACTGATAACAACAAAAATATAGTATAAGTAATTATTTTCTTGAATCTCACATTCCAAAGTCATATCACGCAAATGAGGTGTTTTGTTATCATTTTTGGTAATAAATTAATTTGTGAAAATATTTGCAAGAATTAAAATATATAATGTAGAAGAAAAGAACGACATTAACAACAAAAAAAAAAAAAAAAAAAAACGGTTTTATCTATATTTCTCGTTTTTGTCAGGAATTCGGAAAAATTACATATTTTTCTTTTTTTTTTCTTTTCGGTGTTAAAAATAAAAGTACATATTTGCGAAAAATTTTTGCACAGGAAATAAATTTTATGCAAATGTAAATTTCACGCGTATTCAAACAAAATATTGCATTCATTTCTTTTCTGTTACTCAAAATCCCGAAATAAAAAAGAAGGAATATCAAAAAAAAAAAAAAAGTCCACAAATAAAATTGCGTAACTGATTACCCGCGGAAAAAAAACTCATCAAATTTGGTTTTATTTCCAGCCAAAGTATAATCTTTAAGTGCAAAATTTTACTTTCTATATAATCACATTTGTAAGAAATCTTGGAAGTATTGTATGATTTCGATTAAATTTTGAAAAGCACATCAACGGATAACGGATTTTATACAGCGCTGGTTAACGGATACAAGTTCTTATTTTCATGAGACTTAAGAGGCGTCCAAACGCACAGTTTTTTACTCAGTTTTGCCTGCGCATGCAAAACTGAGCGTCTGGACAAGTCACAGTTCGTTTGCGCAGGCAAAAGTGCGGCTTGTGCGATTTCAGATCGTGTCTGAAAAATAAATGTGGTACGTGCATGCGTGTGGACGAAAACTAATTGTTTTACACAGTTTTCATGCAATTGCGATAGGCGAAAGGCACGAAAATGTCTTCAAGAGACTTTTTAGAGGAGTTAAGCTTAAACTATTCATTATTAAAAGTTCTAAGCACAATATCTTGACATTAAGAAGTTCCAAAGAAAACTGTGTAAAAATATGAAAAAGACGGTATCGTGTGGACACAAAATTTGCGCAGGTTTTCCCACAGAAAAACTGCGCAAACTACGACTGTGCAAAAAGACTGAGCATTTGGACCGTACTTTAGAGCCGATGCACATGCTCAAATTTACCATCCATCTTTGGAATGACAAACTGAACGAATTGAACGAAAAAGTTGTTATAGTTTCTGCGATCTAACTTTTCATCCAATATAGTTTGTCACATTCCAAAGACTGATGATCAATTTGACCATGTGTATCGGCTTTTATATTTCATGCCTAAAAAAGTAGAGATTGTACTGATCAGATCTGAGCCGGTTCAAAGACGTGGAGCTTTCAAAAGAGCATATCATTTCAGTTCACAAATCTTTTCAGTTCTTCCGGTCTTTTCAGCTCAAGAATTTTTTAAACTTACAGACGTTCGAATCTTCGTTGTTTAGAATTAAATTAGTGTGGTTCCAGTTTGCCTATCCGAAAAAGATAATCAGACTTGCACTGGTTATTTTATTCTGCAATCTAACCCTAACTTCAAATATCCAATGCTGGATATTTTTTAAATAAGACGACAGAATTTATGTACACAATTTTTGACTGCATATATTTATTACATGCCTTATAGTCTAAATTAATTATGTTGCAAAGTTCAATGTGATAACATATAAAAAACATATGGTATTTTTAAAGCCGGCTGATTGAACGTAACTTGGGAAAGATCTAGATTTGAAGAGTCAGATCTTTAAAAGGACTCGCTTTGCCCACCTCTGCTAAAAAATCGTATATCTCACACATATAGTCGGGACTCCTTGTTCCTCAAACAAAAGGGCTTCGGCCCGGTCAGGTAATAACGGAAGATGAACTAATAGTTCTAGTTTAGCTTAATAATTATTTCTCTTTTCCACACTCTTGAAGTTAAGACGTCATTGTCATCTACATGCTGGCCTGATGAAAATATCTAGAAGGCATTGATCTAGCGCATAATATTGTGATTGTATAGGGTGTTCCAATAAAAGCGCAAGATTTAATTTGCGTAACTGGAAGTATGTGTATATCTCAGGTATTCTGCATCCTATAGATACAACACATAACTCATTCGACGATCAATTTAAAAACGAATTAAATGCCATTCGACGTTTTAAAAAATATTCCTTTTTAGGATAGGAAATAAAAAAATTCTCTACTATGAAGGTATATGTATATCTCAGGTATTGTAGGTCCTACAGGTACCTCATCCGACGGGGAATTTAATAATTAAATAAGTAAAGAATGCTTCAAAAGAAACGCACGATTCGAATTTTGTGAAATTTTCTTTTTGACCACAGTATGTGCTCGAAACTTGACAAACTGTCAATAATAATGTCGTTCCTTCGTGCAGAGTTTCATGACTATTAATAGTAACAATGGCAGATGACATACATGTGTCAAGATTTTAGTACTGTCAACTTAATGAAAAGGAAATAGCGCGAAATTTGAATCTGATATTTAACTATCTCTATACACAAGTATAAAGAAAACTATATAAAACAATCAATTGGTACTCGTAAATTTAATGCTGAGAGAAATAAATCACTTTGGTTTTGAACTACTCCACAAAAATGTCCATTATTTCAATGGATTTGCAAACTTCCTGAATACACAGAATGCACGAAATATGAACCCAAATATATCTTGCTGGAAGCATAAAAAACAGACATTTACATTATTTTTCGTGTTGTATAAATGTTTCTCACTTTTTTATTTTTTTTTTTTTTTGTCTTTTGCAATTCGAAATAATTTGAAAATAAATGCAATTTTTTTTTTTTTTTATCGAACTTTTATTCACCCCGGAACCGAAAACTCTCTCCCAAAAAAAAAAAAAAAAAAAAAACGATATAAAGAAATCATGTACGCACAGTATGTATGCAAAGAAATCCAAAATGTGTTGCAGTAAATCTTTTCATGGTCAAAAATTCCCCCGAAAAAAAAAAAACAACAAGAACGAAAACAATTTCCTCATAAATGGATTAAATAAGAATTATTTTAAAGTTGCGAATCGATTTCGGTGTTTATTTTTTTTTCTTGAATTTGTTTAAGAAAAAAAAACAAGAAACATTTTTACAAGAGTGAAGGCTTTTTAAAAACAAATGCCCTACAAGAAATCTTATAAAACAACATGTTGCATTTTTTTTTTTTTTTGAGATAATTTTTAACACATTTTAATAAATCAAAAAGAAAAAAAAAAAACTCATTAAAAATTCTGATTAAATATCTCATTAAATTTTTAACAAACGTTAAAAATAAATTCGGTAAATTTATTTATGCCATTTCTGTAAAACTGTTATATAAAAATAAAATGTTAATTTATTTGTGGGAGCAAATGAGGATGTTTTTTCTTTTTGAAAAAAAAAAAACAAAAATTGATTTCATTAAAATATCAATTAAATATAAATGAGAAAAATTTACTCAATAAATAATGTGCTCTTCCAAATTAATTAAAATTAAAGTCACAAGTTGTAATAAATTGAGAATCCACTGTAAGATATTATAATGCCTGGTTTTATAATTTAAGTTTAAATTTGGTCATAGATCTATATAGGGTGATCCAATTTGAGTCCTCTATGTTGGCAGCACTGTAAATCAATCAGCTGTCGATAAGCTCTTTATTTTTAAAGTATCAAATATCAGTTTGCTTAACCACCAACGCCTCAAAATTGTTCAATTGTTCTACAGAAATAAGATTTCTGATTTTTCAAAGAAAATCCTCTTCTCTGATGAGACACATTTCCACCTGTCTGGGTGTTTTAATAAGCAAAATTGCCTCATATGGGGAGATGAAAATTCTTACGAGATTCACGAGACATATGGTCAAAAAGTGATTGTTTGGTGCGCATTGTGGTTAGGCGGCGTCATTGGGCCTTACTTTTTTTGAAAACGATCAGGATCAGACTGTTACAGTCAATGGTGATATAGGCGCATGATAACCGATTATTTCAAGCAGGAAATCGAAGATATTGATGTGGAAGACACGTGATTCCAACAAGTCGTGGGCAATGTTAGATGTTTTGGGTGAAAAGTTCGCAGGTCGCATTATTTCACGTTTTGGTGGCGTCAACTGGCCTACAAGATCATGTGACTTAACGCCGTTAGATTTCTTTTTGAGAGGTTATATTAAAAGTCGTGTCTGCGACAACAAACCCGAAACGAGCAAGTTATTGCCGAGATATCGCCCGAAATTTACGAAAAAGTCATCGAAAATTACCTCGAAAGGATCGGCTGCTGCAGAAAGAAGGAGGCGGTCATTTAATTGATATTATTTTTCATAATTAATAAAATACATAACATTTGTGATTGACAAAATGAAATAAGCATATTTCGTTAAATTTGTGTATTTTATTTTCTTTTAAAGTTCGGAAACTGGAGTTAGATCACCCTTTAGTTTTAAGAGATTTGAATCTTAACTAATACAAGTTTAAGAAAAGATGTTATTAAGATTAGTGGAATAATGAAATGTTGCAGTCAAAAATTGTCATGGCATCACAAAGTTCATGTCAATAGATTGAAACCCGTGCAACGTAGAATTTTTCTTTTTACTTTAGAGAATTTACCATGGAATGATCCTTCACTGTTGCCGACTTGTAACAATACACTAAAATTGTTATGTTTATTCTCTCTGGAAAAGGGGCGAGAAGCGGCTGATATGGTTTTTGTTGATAAAATTTTTAATGGTGTCATCGATACTTCTTATACAATATTTTAAACAAAAGAAACCTTTATTTTAACACTAAAGACTTACCCGTCCCTAAAACCGGCTGCTAGGAATTTCTGCTTACAAATCACTAGTAATTAATCTAATGTATCTACTACAGCGCCAATGCAGTGGGAGATAGAACTATTTGGTCTGCGGCGGAAATATTGGGCATGAAAATCTCCACAACTTTGAACATTTAAATAAATCATATATAAAAAAGTACAAAAAATAATTATTACATTTTTTTTTCGATTTAAACAAAGTTTAAGCTCTACTTAAGTTTGATAGCTATAGCCCGTTTCTATGGTGTGTCAAGCTATCGTCGCAATACTTGTTTTTTATAATTTTATCTCGGCTTTTGTTACAGCTCCAGGACTGAACGGAGTTATACTACAAAACATGATATATTATTATCTTTGATACATTAGTATGGCTTATTATGTGTTGAAAATTATAAACCGATCGACGGAAATGGTACCTGAAGTGGAAAAACCCAAAAAGTTAACTGATAACTGTTTTCAATTGGATCATTAAGAAAGAATTGACTATTTTTTTTACATATTTTATATTCAACTTCCGTAAAAATTCATGTAAAATTATGTCCAAACCACACGAAAACCCAATAAAGTGTTTGAACAATAAAACACAAAAGATTATTGGGAAAGGAAATATTTTTGCAAATAAAATCAAAATTGGGCTGAAAAACGATAATAAATTATTATTTTTAAGAACTTTGGCATCGATTTCTGGGTCAACGTAAAAACTGTTTTCTTATGAAGGTGTTAAATTGAAAATTGGCATATTATTGATCGTCACCTGTATTTAAGGTGTCAAAAAATTAAGGATATTAATAATTTTCGAACAAGGTTTATGCCGCGAAAAATCCGTGAACATTATAATTAGGTGAATTTTTTTCTTTTCTTTTTTTTTTCTTTGGATTGATCGAACATTTTAATATGGAAAAAAATGAACAACTTACTTGTAACCTTGATAAATAAGTATATATATATATATATATTTTTTGATATCACATTCAATTAAAATATCAAAAAAAAACAAAACAAAATAAGATAAGTTGATAAGACTTTCTTCTTCATATTACTTGATGTATATTTTGAAAGATCTTATTGCATGATTTAATATTGTGTAACGATAAGAAAAATCACCGTAATCCAAGGGCGGAGGCCGCAAGCGGATTTGACTTCATTAATCGTATATGTTTCAGACTTGACTGGTGAAGATTATGAGACGAAATAAATCAAAATCATAATATTGTCGAGCACAGAGTAATGGGAAGCACTTTTGCAAGATCAAAAAAAAAAAAAAAATAACAAAAAACAGAAACAGAACAGAATTTATGAGTCTGCAAGATTTCAAAATTATTTTGGCCTTTAATTTAAAAAAAAAAAAAACAAAGAAGAACAGAGACAACTATCCAATAAATTAAATACAACAATTACAACTTGTATATTTCTAGACAATATAAATTGAACTCAAGATTATATCAAAAGGGTTGGACATCAATTTAACATTAAATATAAAGTACTAAGTTAGTTAATAATGGAAGATAAATCAAATTTTTATCAGCTTAAAGATCGTATTTCTTACAACTTGCCCCTATTTTTATCCACCACCACTGTCCTAATCTACGTGATTATCGCAATCAGAAAAAAAAATCTACATTTATAGTAAAAAACAGCAAAGTCTAGCATTTATTTTGATATAAAAATTATGAGATTCTTTTCATTAAATAAAAAAAAAAACATATAGTAACTAAAAATCGTCCTATAGCCGATTTTTTGATGCCCTATGGCAGAAATCGCACAGAAAAAGTGTCAAAACTAACAATATTTCAAGGTTTTATCTTAATAACTTTGTTTCCTCTTTTCAAATTGCCTCTAATTTGCAGGTAGACTCTAATAGCATAAATCTAATCTGCAAATTTTACTCAAATCGGTGCATTACTTTTGAAAGTACACCAAAAGAACTTTATGAACAGGCTTATTTTCTCCTAGGATTATTTCTTTCTACACTATCCTTAGACCGATTTTACTGGAATTTAACATGCTATCTTTCATTTATGTAGTTAACCAATATAATTAATTTAAACTAATTTGCTTCACAAATTGTTCAATTAAATCCGAAAAACCATAGAACCCTGGTTTTTACTTAACAAATTCGCTCCCCCTCGGTCGATTTTTCTGAAATGCAATTCCAAACCAAGTTAAGGAATAACCAACTCTCATTCTAAATTTCAACAAAATCGGATAACGCGCTTTTGAGTTATCTTGTATACGGGCGGACGGACGAACGGACGGACAGACATACATAAATCAATATAACTTTTGAATCTCTACACAATCGTACTCTTGAAACCTTTTTACGATGATTATTTTGATGTGTTACACACTTAGCGATAACACTAATATACCCTCTGGCAGTACCTACCATAGGGCATAATTATAGTATGAGATTCTTTTCGTAACATAAAAAAAAAATTGGTATACTTACGAGTTTAATTGTAATTTAATACCTCTTTTAAAACATACCAACTATCTAAAAATCAAATTTATATGGAAATAAAAATGTGTAAAATATAATGTAATTAGATTCTACAAAACAAAAAACCAACACAAAACTGATCTAAACTGAGCGCACTTATTTTAATTACGGCTATAATTTCGCACATAAAAGCAATATTTAAGATCTGTATTTTGATTTGATTAACGTCCACAAAACTATTAAAAAAGAAAAACATTGAATAAATTTCACTTGGGTGGAAAAATGAGAATTGAAATAAGTGATCCTCAATAATTTTTATTGGATTTCGAAGAAACTAAAAATGTCGATCGTGCAATTCGATTGAAATAAAATCGTGTTCGATCAAATCTTGATACCTTCGCGATCGGAAACATCGATCAATCTGTCCTAAAGTCATTCAATTGAGTAGATTACTAGATTTCATACCAGATATTTTATTATATTATTATTCTCAATTCGATATATTTATTTTATTAGAATCACAAATAGGCCCCAAATTTCAATTAAACAAAAGTGATCCTCGATTAATTTAATTCAAGCATTTGTAACAACCTTTTAAAACTCAAAAATTTTCTACGTTCCTGAAATAAATGTTTAAATTTTGTATTTCTTAAAAAAAACTATAAAAAATTTATCGATCATTTTTTTCTTTTCTTCAACTTACTTTTAATATAATTTTATTAAAACTAATTAAATCCGATATTTTTGCTCCATTTTTTTTGCATGTATTTTTGCAATAAATTATAATTTTTTTTTTTTTTAATTTAAGAAAACAAAATACTTCATTAAAGTCATAAAGATTACTTTTATTAATTAATTTTCTTTACTCAAAAAAAAAAAAAGAAAAAAAATTCATTTAGAAATGATTGTTTACAAAACTTTCAATAATTTTAACAATTTTGTAAATCTTGTACCATTTTTCGTTTGTTGTGGTTTGTAAACGATCGAACTATATTTTGTAACACAATTAAATTCAATTATTATAAATTATTTCATTTTATTTTTTTTTTTTTTATAAATAAAATCATTTCATGTCAAATCTGATTAATTTGTTTTATAAGAAAAAAAAAAAAAATCAAAACACAAAATAAATAAACACAAAAAAAAGGAACCACTAAAATTAAATTCAATTTTTTTCTGTTCAAAGAACCTCAATAAAGTGAATTAAAATTGCGCGGGTGATTTGAATGAAGTAAAAAAAACTAATAACGGAAAATCTTTAAAACTCGCGTATTTTAACTGAAAAACTCAGAAAAAAGGGAAAGAAAAAAAACGTTCTCAATTTCACATAAAAAGAATTCTCAACTAATTCGTTCGAGAGCGATTAAGCAACTGAAATTTTTCAAATTGAAAAAATCTCAAGAAATATTTATATCAGCGCGAAAACTCGCAGGCAAACAAAACTCCAGAAAAATAAGCTCTTTGGCGAAGTGATCTTCAGTTTTGCACAAATACGTTTGATATTCTTTCATTTCCTTTTAATTTACTTCTTTCATTATTAAACTTCATACACGATCGTTTCGTTTCGGTACGATTGGGGATTTGGGGAATTCTTCTCTGTCTCAATAATATATGATTCCCATAACGAATTCAGCTGTTTGTATCCCCAACTCTCCATCCCTATATGTTTTTTTTTTGTTTTTTTAAGATCAGTGATCGTACGTATTTATTTTATTTTATCAAAATTTATATGAATTTCAAGCCGGTCTAGCTGCGATCATCATTATGCTGAATTTGTAAATTTAAAAATAAAACAAAAGTTATCGTTGGAGCACTAAAACACACACGATCGTGAAGATCGTTTTTTGTATGCAGGAAAATAATATAAGAAAGTAGATATTGCTATATAAAAAAAAAAAAACAAAAAATTGCATGCTCGCGGACAATGTTAATAGCCGGGAGTTTTTCTTTTTTTAGTTTTATTTTTATTGGTTTTTGTGTAGCTATGGAAAATAAAATATAATAGAAAATTTTCAAATAAGAAAATAAGTTCAAATTAACCTCAACTTTCAGTTTGCACTGATTCTATATTTTGTTGTTAATAAAAAACTTTTTTTTGTGATTCCATTGTTTTTCAAAAACTATTAAGTTCAGGGGTGAAATCGTGTAATGTGATTGATGAACCTGACATGAAAATGATCGCATTAAATTGATATTCGCGGAATGGAAAAATGATCAATTTTTTCTCAAACGATCAGATTTTTAAATGATCCGAAATTTATGGGTGAACTATTGTTTTGAAAATTATAAATAAATATTAGGATTTGTCTTGATTATTATTTAAAAATGATCGTCTCAATTTTAACTGATCAACAGTGATCACTAAAGAGAATGAAATGATCTTACAGTATTGAGGTAGTCTATGTATCGATCAAATAATGCACTTTGTAGGAAAATTGTACTTAAAAGATTTTTGAAATTTATTTATTTTACGATTTTATTGATTCGTAATTATGTCGAGAGTATATACAGGTTGGAGCAGTTGAAAAATAGAAACAGAATGTTTTGTGTTGAAAGACAAAACCAACTAAAATTTGATCTTGTTGAAATATTTACGGAATTACTTCAATGTCTTTGCTCAACGTAAATGTTTCAGTATTTACGATTTGTAATAGAAAATACACTCCGCGAAAACATTAATGAGACACGTAAGTGAATGATTTTGAGAAAATTTCCAGGAAAGCTTTTAAAAATTACATAAGCTTAGTATACCTCGTGATCTTCTATGATGGCTTTGTAAGTAAAATTAAAAAGAGAATGAAAACGACGAATCTACCATATAATGTGTCGGGATATTAGAGTGCCAGAAGAATCTGTCTAATGTACAGTCATAGAATAGATATGTACAGTAGTTGCTTTGGCAATCATAAGAATCAAACTAGGATGTAAAAAGCTGAACAGCGTAAAGATCGAGACAGAATGTTTTCATTTCGTTTCGTACCGTTTCGGTCCGGCCCGCTCCAATACGCTTTGTTTACGTGTTCATGCAGATAAGTAGACACATAGTCTCGTTTCGTTTATTTAATATAATACAGAAATAATTTTATTAATTTTTTTTTAAATAAATACCGGGTCCGGCAATTGAAGTCTGTGGATTTAAAAACGCTCTAATTTTTTTGTTTATTTGTCGGTTTTATTAATTCATAATACATAGTACATTTTATAATTATTCGAAGTGTATGTAACCGAATTTTGCCTTGTCCGCCAGCTTTAAACTCTTTTTAAACGATGCACACGGTGCTTGCACAATATCTTGGCTTAAATGGTTCCATTAACGAATCAAATCTTTTTCTAAATCGGCCAAAGTTGTGTGTTTTTTTTTGCAAGCCGCTGCTTGTAAAATTCCCCAAATGGAATAATCCAAAAGATTCAGATCTGGTGAATACGGTAATTTTCGATGTTTGACTTTTCAATCAAATGAAGCGCAGCCATTGAATTTCATTTAAAGTCCATTGTACAAAAAATATGAACGCGTATTTTTACCAACAAATAATTTTTGCTACTGACAGACAATAAAAAACAAAGGCATGTAAATTATACAATTTTACATAGAAGAACGCCATTTTGTTATTATCCATCTAACACCAATGTCAAGCAATATTCATGTCAAATTTTAGTACTGCAAGATGTGCGGTTTACATTTGGCAGCGGTTTGAATTAGATAGATACTTCACTTACCGTACACGGTAGTTCCATTTTTCGACTTGTTGACTTTAATTTACTCAACATTTTTATAACCGTTTTTTCCACCCTTAACCAGACTTACAATATTTGAATACTATTTTGAGCTTAACGGCTTCGTAAATGGTTGAAATTTGCTCAACTTTTTGTTTCGTTTCATTTCGATTCGATTGTGTCTACTTTCCTATTTTATGGAAATAGAAAGCTTTATTATTAGGTTATGCTGATAATAGGTCTGTTTTATTTGCCACTTGCTCTGGGTAGAGCAAAATTTTTCATTCAAAACAAAAACAACAAAAGTGTAAATCCACACTACTTTCAGACCAGGGGCAGCTCTCACACCGAAATAGTTCAGTTTTCTACCATAAAAGTGTATTAGCTAAAAGTTTCTCATTCCATTTCAATATGGTCGGTAAAGCAGCGCTGAATTAAAGCTTAATTCTACTCCTGCTCGTTTTATTTGCCACTTACCCTGCTCCGGTGTAGGGTGTGGCAAATAAAACAGGCCAATTATCTAAAAAATGCCAACTTTTAGGTGCTCAATTTTGTTTTGATTAGAATGAGTCCTTGTTGAAACTAATTGTTTTCATTTAAAATCAAAGATAGTAATAATATTTTGAAAACTTAAAATTTTGTTTTCATTTCAAAATTTCTTTTCTTTTTCTTTTCGCGGAACATCACAAAAAACAGAAATTTCACTCTAATTAAGTTCGCATGCGTTCGTATCGAGTTTTAATGAGTTTTATTACTGATTTAGCATTAAAATCAACTGTGGGAGAATATTTTAAAATTTTTTTTTTACAGTAAAATTATTTTGTTTAATAGTAATTAAATCGGAGGAGATTTGGGTTTTCCATTGGATTATAAAATATTCGAAAGAGGTAAAATAATATAATGCAATAATTACGGGCGTAATTAAACCGAATTATTTGTATATTAATTTTATTGTTTATTATATTGGAAAACCTAAGTGACCAAAGAAAATCGGTTTTTTTATAGTTTATTATGTTAATAATATGCCTCTTAAGTTGTAGAATGAAATTCAAAAAATTAAAGCGACTACAACCGGATTTACTGCCGCGTGTTATCAAGTTGCTATCCATAACCGCAACTTTAAACACGATCATCTCAAAACCACTTTTAGAAATTCGACGTGCAAGTCACGGACTTTTTTTTTGGCATGCATCTGCATAAATACTTCTCCCACAGTATAAACCTAAATTTATAATAATATTATATAGCCATCGCACCGATTATAGTAAGTTCAAACCGATCGCAAGAATGCTACGGAATGTTAACATTAATTCTGAACATTTTGACTTTTCGCTGTGCAAGCAAAAACTGAAAGGTCCGTTATTCGCAGAATCTGCTGCATCGTCGGTGGCTTAATTGGGCTGGTTTCAGTTGTTGACCCATATGTATTGTATTGTTTTACCCGGATTAACTCGGTTTTTACTTATTTAACATATACATATGTACATATTATTTTATTTTTTGTCGGTGATCGGGTATGGTGGTGGTTGATGGTGGCGGTCGGTGACGGTATTTTTTTTTCCTTTTTTCTCCTTTCCACTAATTTACCTCTCTAACGCACTAATATTTCCTCTAGCCTACTCCATCCTCCCGACACTAATGATGATGATACCATCAATGACATGGATGAGTGTAGGGTTGTGTGGGATCTGGGTGGCTTTCGTCTGGCATGGGTAGCATGTGTGAGCTACATTGGATCTATTGCAATGAGCTTTTAGGAGCTCTTACCAAAGGACCTAGTGTGGTCTGCTCATGTTGCCCATGTTAGGTGGGGACTGTTAGGAGTTTTGCTTGCCTCTGTGCTCAATTATGTCTTTGATAGCATATACATTCCATTCATCGTTTATTCGATGTGTTGTTGAATGATATCTTGCATTGCTTGTAATAAGCATTTCTGAAGTGTTAAAAAAAAAATGTAGTACTAACAAACGTTTTTATATGCTGTTTTTCTTGTTCTCAGCATCTACGATTTTACGGTGCTTCCATCTTTGTATTCAGTTGAAAATGTATGAAATTTGCAATGTGGTATACGAATTCTATGTAGGTTTAAAATGTAGTACAGCTAACAATGTGGCATGTTTGTGCAAATATGATACTTTAGTATACATTAGCTGCGTTTTTTTTCACAAGTCGCTCCAGAGTAGGGCAACATTTTATTTTGAATACAACAACTCTACATCAGCTTTAAGTTAGACTAAGAATTGCTACTCCACTTGTTATTCTCAATATTGAAAATATAGATAGATGAATGTTGTCCTCTTGATGATTATGACAGTTTTTGTTTGAACATATAAAAACTATAAATTGAAAACCCTTTCAAATCAATTCATACTTTTTATAAATTTTCATTTTCATAAATCGTTTTTTCTACCTTCAATTATTTTCTACACAATTTATTTACAAATTGTGATTTTTTTTGCGTTTAATATTTAATTTCCATGTGGTTTTAATATATGCTACCAATATTTAAATTTTTGTGGCTTTTGGTGTTTGATCGTTTTTTTCATATTCTGCTTTACACCGAAACAGAACAATGTGGAAAAAACGCACTTAATATGATACATATAATAGATTTATACAAAATATTTTACTTGGGGATATCCCCTTAACTGCTACATATTAATATAAGGTTTATTAAAATAATCTGGCAATACCTTTTTAAAATTGTCAAAAATACCAATAACTTCTATTTGTGCACAACTTCACATTAATTTAATTTGTTTACGCTCTTGTTTTGTCGATTTTTGTTATATGAATTTTTGTTTAAAATATAAATCATTTGCAATTATTAAATATAGTGAAAATTTTTCAAAAATGTAGGTTAACAATTCTTCTAACTTTTAATAATGAAAATAAAACATATAACCAGTGTTGACATCCAAACAATTGTTGCATTCCGATGATCTCAAAATTTGGGGCGTGCCTGTCCTCCTTTCCTTGTGAAATGCATGAAGTTTTAATTTCAATTATTTAGAATTTCGATTTAATTAATCATACTTTAATCTTCAATAGTATATTTGTAATTATTAAATTAAAAAAGAAATTTTTTTTTGAATTCCGGAAGTTGAAGAAATCACAATAAAACAAGTTTCTTTTTATTTTTAGTTAAATAAACAAAAATGGTCGTACTAAAATCCTGTTGGTCACCATGTATTTGGACAAATTCCGTGAGAACTGGAAGTTATGCGATCGCATTTTATACAGTCGCAATGTCTATAGTTCTGATAACGATGGTAAATGTTGATTTTTAACTTTTATATTCTTCTAATCAATGTTTTATTAGCTATTTTACATGATGCTCGGAGGAGACTCTTCGCAATTATATTCGCCTTTATTTGAAACTGATATTCGTGATTCGATGCAAGTTTTTGGAAGTCTTTTTATATTATATTTCTTGTTTCTAATATTATCATCGGTTTGGGTTTATCATGGAATTAAAATAAAGTAAAAGATCTATTTTTTTTTAAAATGAATTTACTATAATTTTAATTGGATTATAATTTTAGCATTCGCGGATACCTTTTACCATGGCTTATTTCCTTTGGAATCGGAATTTTATTTCAATTGGTATTCGGTTTATGGCTTATCGGTGGATATTATATTTACGTGAGTTTTAGTCTTTTTTTTTGGTATGCATATTTATTTTAGAATTAAAATCACATTATTTTTCAGTTGGACGCAACTTATGCATGTTTAATCAATTGGGTTTGGATGGCATACAATGTAAGTTGATTCATTTTGCTTTTTTCAATTCTTATTTTTTTTATTAATATCGTGTTTATTATTACTATTTTTAGATGTATTGTTGGTTGTGTGTTTTCTCACAATATCAAATATTTGTTGATCTTCAAAATCCAAATATAGAGCTGCTAATGCCCTAATTAGTTGGGAATTAATTAAAGCAATAATTCCATAATATAAGTCTTTAAAAGTGTTACAGTTATGTTCTATGCGCTCAAAAGTAATCATATTCACGCCTCCATTGGAATAAATTCACTTTTCGATAGGAGATTATTATATAAAATATTTTGGAAACTCAGAACTTTATGAAATAAAGACCATTAGTTTTAGCATAATTCGAATATAATAACAAATACTCTCTCTTTTGTGATGAAGAGTAAGCAATTATGTCAATTTTAAAGACTTTAAAGTCCGTCCATTTTATTGAAATATTTTCTTTTTTAAATATTAAACTAATATAAGGCCATTTTTATCTCCTAGATACAAATATATTTTATGATAATAAATAAAAATACATTTCAGTGTATAGTAAACAATTAATATTCTTTTGTAATGAAAAATAGAATTACTTTGTAGTAAATTTAAAAAAATTGTTTTTTTCTTTCTAGTTTTATTGTTTTTAATTGGCTTGTATTTGGGTTCGGCTGCTAGTAAAAATGTAATACGTAAATATTGGAATTATTTCAATTCCTAAATACTTATAAAATATTTGTTTGACCGAATGCATATTAAAAAGCCATATTTAAAAATTAAAAAAAGGCAGCCATTTTAAAAAAATTCGAGAATCGTTTTAGAATTTCGAGAAAGCGAGTGCACCCTATACCGAAAAATCTTTTATCCGAAAACACATGTGAACGCATGCAATCGTATCCAGAAGTAATAGAACGGATCAATTATCATTTGTTGGCCATTTTGATGAAAGAAAACCTTTTCTTTTAAAAAAAAAAAAAGAAAAATTACTAAAGAGAAGAGTTGGCTATTTAAAAAAAAAAATAGAAATAGTAGATTTAAATAAGTTCAATTATTATCAACTTAAATTTATGAATAGAAAATTGTGTCTCAAGAAAATCGAACAGAAAAAGTAGCTGAGTGGAAAAACTTTTTTTTTCGGTGAATACTCGAAAATCATCACATCGTCTCAGACTGCTTGTTGTCATCGTGATTTTTCAATTAAAAAAAGGAAATTACATTTTTTCGGTGTGAAAAATAATTAATATAACAAAAATTTTATTATTAAAATAAAACAAAGAACAAAACGAAATAAAAATTACAGAAAATCGTTCTTAAACGATTATAAAAAGAAATAAGAAACGAAATCGTGAAGAAAATTCAAGTGAAAATAGTTTTATCAAATGAGTTAGCATCTTAAAATTCGATTTAAATTTTTTTCTGAGAAATTTTACTTTTTTTTTGTTTTCAGAAAAAGAAGAAAAATCTAGAAATTAAAATAAAAATTTCAGTTTAATTTCTCAAACTGATTAAAAAATAATTTCTTGAAAAATCAATTTCGTTTTTTTCATCCCGTTTTTAAAACACCAAAACAAAATCGAATAAATCTAATTTTTCTTAGCTATTTTATATTTTAATAAATTTAATTTCCCATACATATTTTTTCATCATTTTTATTTTTTTTTTGATTTGACAAGTCAATTTTTTCGCCATATAAAAAAGAATAGTGATAAAATCGGTACAAGACAGAAAAGAGATAGCTAATAAATATATTTGTGGTTTGAATATTTGTTAACAAGAAAAAAGAGTCGATTACTCATCATCAATTTCGTGTGATATTTCTATTTGTTCTCCTTTTTTTTTTTTTAAATATAAATTCAAGTGAGTACAAACAAGATAGAAATAAACGAATTATTTTTTTTTTTTATTATAAATCGGTTGAAAGAAAAAAACAAATTTCATCACAAATTGTTACCTCGCGGTATCATCGAGTATCGTCTAATTAAAACAAAAAATAAATTTTTTTGTGTTTTGTGTCAAAGCAGAAAAAAAAAAGGATTAGTTCATAACTTTTTCGGAGGAAATAACAAAGGAGAAGAAAAACAATGTCTACACCTGCTCGTCGTCGTTTAATGAGGGATTTTAAAAGGTATTTTTTTCATTATATATTTTTATTTTTCATTTAAAAAAAAAAAGATATTTTTAAATGTTCCAGAAATATATTCAAGTTTTCATTGTCTTTTCTCATTTTGTAAAAATAAATCTCATGAATCATAAAAAAACATCGGTGATTGCGCGAAATTAGTTGATTTTGTGGTTCACACATAAAAAATATTTGAAAAAAAAAAAATAAAAAAATCTAATTTTCTTTCATTCACACTTTCAGTTAGAAATTGTAAAAGTAGTTTCAAAACAAATATGTTGATCTCTTTTTTACAACATATGTTATTTTGAAACCGATTTCTTTTCGTTGTGCTCATGTGAGTTTTTTTTTTTTTTTTTTTTATTAAAAATTTATTTTTCTTCTTTTTTTTTCTTTTTAATTGAAATCATGAAAAACGAAGAAACTATTAACGCGACCTAGAAAACGTGAAATCGCGTGCGAATTTTCAATTTTCTTAAATTTTTACAAGAACATTTTCTTAACCTTCTTTGTTTATAATATTTTTAAAATAAAGATTTCAATTTTTTTTTGTGTTTGCACAAAAATTCTCCTTTTTAAGTTGAAGGTCATGTGAGTTTGATGAATTTTTTTCATTTTGAAAATTAATTTGTGTTTCAGAATTTTTTGATTAAATTCTAAAAAAAAAAAAGAAAAATAAAAAGAATGTTAATTTATGGTAAAACAAAGCAAACGCATTTTATGCTTTATACCAGTGCTTAACAACCTATATTTATGCGGTACACTACAATAGAAAATATAAAAAAAATCTCTAAACAATTTGTAAAATATTATAAAATGGGTACAAAACTGTTACTAAATATCTAATGTGATACCTGGGCTTGTTTCAGTGAACATAAATATTTTATATTTGGCTCGATACCTGACAGTGTGACCCGAAGTTCGTGGTCAAGGGCCCTTAAACATGATCGCTTATTATTTTTTTATTAAAACTATAGTTGAAAAACATAATTCACAGAGAAATGTTGTAGAAAATAGAAGAACTGCAATAGCCTGGTCAAAAATCTTCGGATATTCTTCCTTTACTATAATCCAGAAAACATTTTTCAGTCTTAGAGTCGTCCCGTCAATACTCAATTCCACAAAATGCTATTGAATTTGTAGTGAGAGTGCTGATCTGGAAGCTGGGATATTTCTTTACTTTTATCATTGAAATATAAAAAAAAATTCTTGGGTGTAATTAACCACGATACACCTAATATCGTTCCCTGGCACACTGGTTGCAGAACACTGGTTTATACAACAAAAAAAAAAATCGAGTTCCACATGATAAAAATCTAGAATTTCATTTCAGAACAAAACTGAAAAGAAAAACAATGGCTTTGAAAGATTAGGCTGCATCATGAATTTCGCCAAAAATTGTAATGTATTTTAATTCCATATAAAATTGATTCTGTTAAGATTATCTAATCTGCAAAACAACAGAATTTTAACTAGGCATGACCAATTCAAATTTTGAGGCGGAAGTTTGTCGTGCTAGATATCTGAAGTTTCCTAAACATGCTATAGTTTTTGGAATAACTAAATGGATTTTCTTTTAGTGGATGATTTTTTGATTGAGATTGAAAAGCGAAAGATTCCATTATAAAAGAACACATAATATTTTAAAAACGAGTTTCTCCGTCATTTGTCAAGTAAAGGCCAATCTCCACACAGCCGACATCCTGTTCTGACGGGGAAAAATCAGAAAACTAGAAATAGATGGACTTGCAATTTTCGCTAGTATTGATCGAATAAAAACATCAGATACTTCGTTTACATGGGAGTTTCAGTTTCAGTTTTATCTTTACCGGATTGAAAGATTGACTTGAAATCGACTTGAAATCAACGTCAATTTCAAAGACGCTGCCAAACAAATTTTGGTTTTTTAGGTTGTGTCATACTTCATTTTAAATTTTCAATTCGATTTGAAGTCGATCTGGGTATGCATGCACGATATTCGGATTGAAGTCGACTTCAATTCGCTCATGTAAACGAAGTAAGAGTCTCCCCACAAAATTTAGTCCGTATAAAAAATGTAGAGCGTACGATTCTCTATATTTTTTGCTTAACACATTTTTTTCTAAAGTTTATAGTTTTGAAGCTACAGTGCATAGAAAGTGAGCGTTTCCATCAATTTCTTGGAATATTTTATTTCCGAACGAAATTTCTCGCTGTTTATTAATTTTTTACTCTTATATTTTACTCCTTTGCACACCACCTTAGAGGTAGAATAATAGGGCTCGTTTTTTTTACCGCGGTGTCCCCAGTAGGCATAATCCACGAAGCATTCATCATGTTGTTGAAGATAATTAATGATTTGACTTCTTCAAGCTTCTTGTATTTATTGATGTTCTGGATCAGTTAATGTTGAAGAATATTGTTCGTCAGAGGTTGTGGACTCTCCCTGAGAATTTTCAAGAGCTTATCTAATTGAACAATCGTACCTAATATATAAAGTTTCCTATACCTTTTGCAAGGTAAAACTACCCATTGACTGGGCTATATTGTGAGAGTATACAAACGCAGATGAAGTCCCATATAAATCAGATAAACCTGTTCATCTGTTTTTGAAAGGAATCATCTGCAGGTCGAAAATCAGATGGGGAAATCAGAAATGCAGAAGCCGACAAAATTTGTAGGATGATTGTTTTCTCCCTTTTTGTTTAACTAGTTTTTGTATAGTGTTATCCCATACTTGCATCAGATGTAGGATGTCGGCTGTGTGGAGATTGGCCTTAACTCTTTAATATTTCCCATCAAAAGTTAGAAAGAACATTCCTTCGTAATCAAGCAGAAAATGGTTCAGAACGAGATACTGACCGATTGATAGACGAAATGATAAATATACACATCTAATCTCTTTCGTAAATTTAAATATGGCCGGTGATCCTAAATGTGCCTTCAGATTATTTGTTATGTTTTCTAATAAATTTTATCAAAAATGCCGGCTCAAATAGCGTGAACTCATGGGAAGCACATTGGTATAGCGACTTATGACCAAGTTTATGCTTTTTTGATATTCGAAATGTTCAGAGACATTTGTAATGTCTAACTTTTGACAAAATTTTTGGGAATACATATGACAAAACAGATAATCAGAAAGGATTTTAAGAGAATTTTTGATATTACAATTTAAGGAACTAAAAAAGTGCTAGAATTCGATGAAGCTGATAAATCTTTAGAAACTCTATCATCGAGAAATGTCATAATCGATGATGATGATCAATTTTTGAATGTAAAAAAATTCCTAGACCCTAAATGTGCTTCGAAATAAGGTCACGAAAAGTAGACGCGCTATGTTTTAGGAACATAGCGTGCTTTGAAATCTCAGAATTTCTTGAGATATTCCAATTTTGGATACAATATCAATATCAAAATACTGTTCACTAATTGGTAGTCGTGGATAAAGGTCGAAATAAGTTAGAAGTTAAAATAATTAAATAATTTTCTGTTATGTTTGTTTTTATTTATTTTCAATTAAAGTTTTTTCATTTCAAAACGTTAAAATTCAAAATAACCCGGATTTTGTTTTGGGTTTTGAAATGCAAAATTTTTGGGAGTTTTCATAATTTTTTGTTGATTGTCCGGGTTTTCTCGTTTACGAACTACAAAGCTTACGTTCGAGTATCTTTTTTCTTTAGATATCTAAATGGACATTTGGCAAAAAATATGTAGATTCTAATGTGGCTTAATACGTTGTTAAAATCAGCAATTGTATTAGCACCGACATAATAATAAAGATTTTTTCTTGTGCGGTTCTGAATTTATCGAAATGTCTTATTAATTATATTTTAATGTACTACGCATTTAAGCAAAAGTCATTAAATGCTTTATTAATCCATTAAAACTGCATTATTTACAGAAGACTCAGAAAATTCAAAATCCATTATTGTTTGACAATGAAATTTAGTACCTGAAAAAATCGTTATAAGGAAACTGGAAGATTTGTTTGGAAATTGTCTTATAATTTACCTCGAAACTGTTAAAACAAGTGAAACTATCAACTTGCTCTGAAATAGTCAGCTAAGTTTATAATTTCGATGGTAATTTCTGTAATTTAAGACAGAAGTTTCCGGGTTCTTCAGAAGAACAATTGAATTCTGTTAGAGAACATTATTTAATATTATATTAAATTTTTGTATTTCACGGCTTGTGAATTGGACTTATGATAAAGAGTTTTGCCTTAAATGAAATGTTCAACCCTCGTTTTTCTTTTTTTGGTATTGAGTTGTGACTCATTCTAAATTAATTTCATATTCACTTACCTGTTAACTGAATTTTCGATTAAAATCTACTCGAAAATAGAATTAAGTAATATTAAAATGTTTCAAGTTGCCTACATAGTTTACAATATTTTTGTGCCCTATGGTAGGTACTACTTGAGGGTATATTAGTTTTGTCACTACATTTGTAGTACATCGAAGTAATCATCGTAGAAAGGTTTCAAGGGTAGGGTTGTGTAGAGACTCAAAAGTTATATCGATTTCTGCATGTCCGTCCGTATACAATATAACTCAAGAACGCGTTATCCCATTCTGATGAAATTAACAATGTGAGTTGGTTCTTCCTTAACTTGGTTTGATATTACATTTCAGCAAAAACTACCGAGGTGGTGCGAAGTTATTAAGCAAAAATCAGTGTGACCAGAAAGTTTTGTCGTTTCTTTGCTTATGGTTTTTCGAACTTATTTTGAAAATTTCTGGAGAAATTTTGTTTAAATTATTTACATGGGCTGATTACATAAATAGACGATAACATGGTAAATTTCAGTGAAATTGGTCCAAGGGAAAGAAATAGTTGTAAGGAAAAATAAGCCTGTTCATAAAGTTTTTCCGATGTATTTTCGATAAAAGTTATATACTGATTTCAATAAAATGTATAAAGGTTGTATATGCTATTAGGCCGACCAGCCGACCAGCCTACCTGGGAAGCTATTGAGAAAAAACCTTAAAATGTTAGTAGTTTTGGTTTCTTTCTCAAAGTTAATTCATTGAACTAGATATTTGTTAACTATGAGTCCCATTTCTACCATAGGGCATCAAACGTTACAATATGTTATTTATTATCATTTGTTCTAATATCATGTGAAACATCAAATTTTATAACATCTCCCAAAAGGGAAGAAATACAAAGAATAAAATAAGTTCAAATAAATATATTAAAATTTGTTTAGTGGGATGTAATTACTAAGCTCCCCGATCCTTGTTTCACAGAGTATATATAGAATATCAAAAATATAATTATTACGATGAAAGAAGAAAAGCGAAAACAAAAGGAATAAATTAAAGTCTTTGACCTTTTATCTTCGTGAAAGAATCTATTATACTGGGAAGGTACACAATCGTGCACTTCCTTTTATACTAGTAATATTATTTCTAAAAACATGGAGTATCTCGAAACTTTTTTCAGTCTATTAATTATGGTTCCTTAATACAAAAGATCAATAAAAAGCTCAGGCTTTAGTCATCATTTCAAATCTCGTAAATTTGAATCAGAGGATCTCGGGGGAGAAAATAAATTTGGACCGAACCAAATTTTCTCTTAAATCTAAAATCATGTCGAATGAAATCTTCTAGGTCTTTTTTTGCATAATTGCATAATTGTGCCTGAGTTTCATTGATGCATCGCTCAACATCCTTCTTGAAGACGTGGGTGGTCGTGGGCTTGTTGGCATAAACCATAGATTTCAAAAAACCCCAAAGTCCAACGGCGTCAAATCGTATGATATGGGCGGCCAATTCTGATCACCAAAACGGGAAATTACACGACCAGGAAATGACTCAATATTTTCAAAATATTGCTCAACAATGAAAACGCGTTGTTCTCTCGTGTTGCGCTCCATTTTTAATAACTGTGAACTGTCAGCTGTCATGTTCTCTTTTTTTTTCGTTGGCAACGCTTTTCCAAAGTGTAAATAATAATATTATAGTTACACTTTGGCTTTACCGCACAAATGGCCCAAAATTAAAGTCTTGCTTGAGTTTTGGGGGACACCTTTTATATATTTTCAAACTAGCTCTTTGCTAAAATCGACCACGAACATTTCGATTAATTTTATTTTCCATAAAATTATTTTTAAATCTTTTAGAAACGAAAAAACTTTCAAATTGAAAATTTAATAATAAATTTTAGAAAATTAAATCATTTTTGGTAAAATAAATTAATTTCTTTCGGATCAATAACTTTTTCTTAGTAAATTATTTTCCATTTGAAAATCTCATAAAAAGTCACAAGAAAAATACTTATACCTATTTAAAAAGTTAGAAAAATATTTCCTGGAATACGGAAAAAAACCCGAGGGAAATTGCGTTTGAAAATGTATTCTTTCTTACTCGTATTTTTTGAAGAAAAAAAAAAGTTTCCTTATAATGTCACGTACATGAACTCTTGTTTAATAACACAAAAAGAATTTCAGATGTTATTTCCATCATTTATTAAAAAAGCATAAAATTTGTAGAGAATTCTTAGAAAAGTTTTAATTAGCCTTTAAGATCTTTTTTGGATTAGAAAAAGAAAAATTAATGCTTGAACAGCAAAGAAAGGATATTCAAAAAGATTTCTTTGAAGATTAATTTCTTTACTTCCAGCTCACGTTGAACGTTGGTAACATTTGTAACCTCGTAGATTCTTTTACATTCGAGATAAATTGAAATTAAATCAAACATCTTGGAATTGTATTAGATTTGTGAATGGGTTTTACGATTTTTGTAAAAATAGACCACTATACAATATTTTGATTTCATTCAAAGTACGCTCCATCTGAAGCTACAACCTTCGTCCATTTTTCAGGTAAATTACGATCCAATTATTCACCCAAATCTTGATAAAAAAAGCTCTCTCCAGTAAGGCTTGATTGCATCGACTAGAATAAGTGGTAATCTGAAGAAGCTATGTTTGTTGCGGGTGGTTGATCAACATGTGGCCGTGTATTTTTATTTTGTCTATTTACCCAATATGGTCGTATTTTTAAATCGCTTCAAACGCATTAGTTGTCAATGATAGTTTCAGGAGGTTTTAGCAACTCATAATATGTCACCTTTCTGATCACACCAAATACAGAGCATAACCTTATTTGAATGAATGTTTTGTTTTGGCGTTGACAGGACTGGCTGACCAGGCTTTACTTTTGATTTTCTGCATTTACGATTTTCGAAGTAGATCATTTTTCATCTCCAGTATCAATTCGATTCAAAATCCCTTTCTTGGTTGTCTTTGAAGCAGCATTTCACAAATGGGTTTTCGACGGTCTATGTCTCTTTGTTTTAATTCATTAGGGACCCAATTAAATTGTTTTTGAATCATTCACATGGCTTGGAGACGTTTTGCAACAGTAGATCGATCATATTTAATGATGCTGTCAATTCTGCTTGAGTTTTACATAGAGCTTCATTGAGTAATGCTTCCAATTCTTCATCCTCACACTTTTTTGATGCACCTTCGCGTGGTGCTTCTTCAACATCAAATATACCTTTTTTAAATGGTTTTCACAACCTCTTTGGGTTGGAGCATGTTCACGGTAAGTTTCTTCAACCAAATGATAAGTTTCCGCAGCTTTTTTCTTTTGATCCAAACAGTAAAATAAAACTTTCCTCAAATACTGTTTAATTGCCACGTGGCCTTACATTTTCGATCGAATAAAAAACAATGTTGTTTACACTTTAACTAAATGTCATATAGTACGTTTTGAAGCTTGTCATAAGATCTTTCAAATATATCTAATACCGGTTCACACGTATTACATGTAGTTATGATTTATGCCTATAAACACAAACAAGAAGAATATAAGAGTACTGACAGGAATATTAACAGGACATTGCAGACTCAAAGCACATCTTAAAAAGATAGGACTTGAACGAGATAGCACCTGCAGATTTTGCAAGGCAGATGAAGAGACCCAATTGTGAAGCACTGCTCCGCAGTAGAAGGAAGTATTTAGGAACATACTGCTTCTCCCCAAGTAAGATACAATCTCTTTACCTACTCCGGATACTAAAATTCCTAAGAGAAATTGGCCTGGAGGAGGTGCTGTATAGGGAATCTAACTAACCTAACTACTGCACTAAAAAAGAGGGGGTACAATAGATCTTAAAGGTCGCAGTACTATAACACCCTAAAACTTATTCTTAATCTTAATGATTTATGCCATCTAGTATAAAATCGTAAAAACTCATTTACAGACCTAATATAAAATTCCAATCGCGAGGACATTACACCTACGTGAGTAGATGAAACTTTTACTGGGTTAAATCAATATTAGATGAATGTATTTACTTTGTTTTCGCGTTTATATTTCTATAAAACTAATAAAGTTATTGATTTCAGGAATTTGCTTGGAATGCATAACCCAAGATAACAAACAAAATAAGGCAAATAACCGATAAGAATGTTTTTTGTTATAATAAAATTCTTATTAAATAATTACGTGTTAAAAAATATGAATAAAAAAGAAAAATATTCTTCAATAATTTATGTCTTGTTTGCCTAAAAATATGAAATCATCGCAGATCAAGAGCACAATTGTTCGTCTCAAGGATTTCAGCAAAATTCGAAAGATTTATTCCCATGCAATATGCATGTAAGAATTTTTGGGCGTTTTCTTCATGTAGAAAAATAAATTGTAATTGATTTTCAATATTTTGAAATATCTTTTTTATACCCCGAAAAAAATTTTTGTGATGATGCCAAAAAAAAATATTCGTTAGAAATATTGATTTATTTTGGTTTAAAGCAAGGGTGATCAACCTTTTTGTTTCCCTGGGCCGCATTGGAAGAAGACATGGTGTTTTGGGCTACAAGTATATTACTATGTATAAATCCATATCATAAAATGAATGTAATACCTGGCATTGAAGTTGAGAAACTAAACCGTCAATATCGAGTTCGATTAACGTGGTTGCAGTTCTCAGGCAGTTCTCAAGGTGTTCATCCAACATGTTGGTTCTAATTTTACACTTACCACACGACTCCATTGGACTTATTTCAAGACATAATTTCAGTCGGGCTGAAAAAAAGTCTAATGGAGACTCTAAAAATTGGACTTTTTTGTCAGTCCGACTGAAATTATGTCTTGAAATAAGTCCAATGGAGTCGTGGGGTTAGTATGTTTCATTCTTCACTTAAGCCACCAGGTGACAACAGTGTAGCTGAGCGAGCAACGCAAAAAGAAAGAGAATTTACTACATAACGAAAGAGCTTTCTGTTCTGGTCCTGTTTCTGTTGTTTGTCGCTTGGCAGCAAACACACAAATCATTCCTCAGAAAAATGGACATGCTTCAGTAACTTTAAATATTTTCGGGCCGCATTGATACTTGCCTTGGGCCGCGGGTTGGACAGCCTTGGTTTAAAGTAAAAAAAAAAATATGTACAACCAATAATTTAATTTCAGACTCAATTTTACGAGTATAAAATACCTAAATTCACTGTTAGTTTTTCTTAAAACACATAAAACTCTTAACTGAAGTTGAATCATGTACATCAAAGAAATCTATCCATTCATTTTACAAGAAAAAATTCCGAGATGAATTTCGGGTTTTTCAATGGGTTTTCGCTGATTGAAAATATGTATATCTATATAATATAATGCGTTTGTTTGCTTGTGTACCAACGAGCCTTTTTAAAAGTATATTATATAACAGGGGTGGCCAAGCTCCTTGATAGTCAGAGCCATTTTTCAAAATTTGAAATTTTTCGCGAGCCGCAATTAAATACGTATTTAAAAGGTATTGAAAAAGGTATAAAAAAAATTTTTTTTACAGAAATTATATTTATTGAAAGCATATAAATAAAAGTACAAAATATGTGTATTAAATTTAAATATTAAAAATTAAACACATTTATTTTACTTCTCTTGATAATTTGGTGAATAATTGGTGACAGCACTTCTCAGTAATTCTTTGAGATGCTGGTTAGTTAATACTGATCGGTGTTTGGATTTCTCGAATTTTAAAGTGGAATAAAATGATTCACATAAGTATATTGTTCCGAATATTGAAATAATTCGACAAGCAGCCTTTTTTAATTCAGGGTACTTCGATTCTGGTACGAATTTCCAAAATTCAGTAATCGACGTCGACTTATATTTTAATTGCATCTCTATTAATTCTAATTCTCCAGATGCTTTTTGGGTCATAATTATATTGGAAATGGAAAACTCACCTTGAATTATGTTAATTTCAAATGGATTCAGAAAAAAATCAAGAGACGATTTAAAATATTTCAAGTCTTGAAATCTATTTGGAATTCCGTCAATATTCCTTTAAGCTTTTTTATATACTCGTAGAGTTTTTCTTGTTTAATATTGGAACAAATTTTTTTAATTCGAGGAAAATGACAAAATGTTTTATTTTAATGTCCTTTTGAAAAAGTTGTAATTTTTTTAAGATATGTATTAACTGGCTTCAGCCACATTATTAGTTTGATTGTTAAAGGTCACCAAATTGACTGTTG
This sequence comes from Xylophagus ater, assembly GCA_963422695.1. NCBI lineage: Eukaryota > Metazoa > Arthropoda > Insecta > Diptera > Xylophagidae > Xylophagus > Xylophagus ater. Next base: position 24,247,770 of record OY730485.1, on the reverse strand, counting down.
TTTATTTAAATTTGATTTTAAAGAAGCAAGTTTATCTGATCTTAATTTGGAATTTGGTGGATATTGATTAGAAAACTAAGGATGATTGTTTTCATAATGTCGACGTAAGTCGCAGTTTTCGATGAGTCCTATCATTCTTAACTTGGACGGAAATGAAATTTGTTACAACGTTGCACTTAGTCTTTCATATTTGTTGTCAGTAATTTAAAAGACATTTTGAAAGACTTACGGAACAATAATAATTTTTAAAATATAATAGCATAAAAATGAAAAGGGAACTCGGGTACATTTATCGAGAGCCACAAATAATCCTTCAAAGAGCCGCATGTGGCTCGCGAGCCGCAGGTTGGCCCCCTCTGTTATATAATAAACTTAAAAGTTCCACGAGTATATTATATAGGGTGATCCAATTTGAGTTTCCTATGTTGGCAGCACTGTAAATCAAGCAGTTGTCAATAGGAACTTGTTTTCAAAGTATCAAATGTCAGTTTACAACAATATATTTAAGAAATGGATCACTTAACCACCGTTCAACGGGTATTACATCAGCAGGAAGTTGATGCTGATTTTCCAAAGAAAATCCTCTTCTCTTATGAGGCACATTTCCACCTCTCTGGGTGTGTTAATAGGTATATGGAGAGATGAAAATCCTCATGAGATTCACGAGACATCATAACATGGCTAAAAAGTGACTGTTTGGTGAGCACTGTGGTCAGGGGGCGTCGTTGGGCCTTACTTTTTTGTAAACGATCAGGGTCAGACTGTAACACTCAATGGTGTGCAATATAGGCGCATGATTATCTCAGGCATGAAATCGAAGATATTGATGCTGAAAACATGTGCTTCCAACAAGATGGCGCAACTTGACACACAGCGGGTGTTTTGCGCGAAAAATCCCCAGGTCACATTATTTCACGTTTTGGTGGCATCAATTGGCCCCCAAGATCATGCGGCTTAACGCCGTTGGATTTCTTTTTCTAGGGTTACATTAAAAGTCGTGTCCACGCCAACAAACCCGAAACGTTGGAGCACCTAAAAAACAACATCTGCCAAGTTATTGCCGAGATAATACCGCCCGAAATTTACGAAAAGTCATCGAAAATAACCTCGAAAGGATCAGCTGCTGCAGAAGATCCAGAGGCGGCCATTTAATTGATATTATTTTTTATAATTAATGAAATACATAACATTTGTGATTAACAAAATAAGTATATTTCGTTAAATTTGTGTATTTTATTTCGTTTTAAAGTTCGGAATCTGAAGTAGGATCAATCTACATTTAAAATGATTTTTTTTATCATTTTCTTTGATTATTAAATAAGCTTCCTACAATTCGCTGTACGGGAACGTAACTCTGGTGACTTGTATTTTGATACTTTGTCGAGCCTGGTTAGAATTTTCTAAGTTCCAACACAGTCAGTAGAATTCTGTAAGATTGATTTTTCAAAGTAAACAACGATCACTTAGAATATTGCGTAAACATTATTTAAAAGTGACAGCTCAATGTCGCATCATATGTATCACTTTCAAGTGACTAAATTGTCTTATGTGATTTATGAAGGCAGCATATTCGACCGTCACTTGTCACCTTACATAGAATTCTGTAAGGCTTTTGTTCTTTTGATGATGGGAAATCCGGTTTTTTTTATAATTGTGCTTGATGTAACATTTAACCCCAACAGAGGAGTCAGTCATTGAATTATTTTATTTAAAATACACCATCAACATTTGTAATTCGAATGACACAATATTTAATTTCGTGATCTATGAAAAGATTTCCATTTATCGAAATGAATTTAAATTCAAAAATACAAAATATTTAATTAGTTTTTTTGTTTTTTTTCTAATCGAATTTGTTCATCCAAGGACGTGAGAATCACAAAATATGGGAAGTAATTTCATATGACTTGACATTGACCATGTCCAATGCCAATGCATTTTTGGTTCGTAATACGTTTTGATGGGGCTGCAATTGTTTTGTATTTCTAAAAATACTTTTCAAGAACCAAGAAAATACAAAAAAAGAAATAATATTTTGAATTATTTTCGCATTTAAATGCAGTTTTTCTTTGTTTTTGTCTAAAATCATCATCAACGAACGTCATTCACATGAAAATGTTGTTTTCGAAATAATCGAGAAGAATTTTAATTAAAGAAATAAAAGAAATTTCTTTTTGTCGTATTCTTAAAAACTCGATCAAATCCAATTTACAATTTTTTTGTTTTTTTTTAGAGAACGTATTTTTCTTGTTTAAATCGAGGAAACCTTACAGTTTTAAACACTCTGAAACTAAGAAAACCCATTATTTTTAAATTCATTTAATTCGAAGCATTTAATAAGATTATTGTTTTAATAATGTTTTGATCCGAAGAAATTCTACAAGTTTATGACGAGACTTATCTGGGGACGAAGCTTGACGGCTTATAAAAGCCATTTTAATATTCATATGCATTTCCTCAGAAAAGTATCAGGAATGGTTCATTTAGAAAGCCCACGTAAAAATGATGAAAATATGTATTTGGCAGGTACAAATGTATCTAATTATCACGCAAAAATTTGGCGTGATCTGTTAACCAGTTTCTTTACAATTGTTAGTTTTGTTAGTTGAGTTCTGCGATTTTTCTTAAATTTTCTTGAAAAAGAAATTGTTAGAGACATGCTTCAGCAAGCCGATTTGGACCCTACATTCATTAAACGTACCTTAACGGGTGATGAGACGTGGGTTTATGAGTTTGACATGCAAACTAGCCAACAAGCTTGGCGTTTCGATAACGATCGGAAACCGAAAAAAAACGTATCAACGTCACTCGAAAATTATCATGTTGATTATTTTCTTTGATTATTGTGGTGTTGTCCACACGAAATTCCACTCAGAAGAGCAAACAATTTGGAAACAATTTTATCTAGGCGTTTTGAAGCCTTCTAGGAGAATATTTGCCGAAAAAGGCCAGATTCGTGGAAGAACAATTTTTGGATTTTGCACCGATAATCCGCTGTCCCACACATCGATGGTTGTACGCAAATTTTTTACCCAAAACTCAACGAATATAATCGATCAAATACCATTTTTGCCAGATATGGCTTCCTGTGATTTCCTGTTCCCCCGGTTAAAATTAGCACTTCGTGGAATATGTTTTGAGTCCATTGAAGCCTTAAAAAAAATTCACAGAAGGTGCTAGAGGTTATTCAGGAAAATGCCTATAAGAAGAGCTCGGACGACTGGATTAATCGTTGGCATATATTTATCGCATCAACTGCGACTATTTTCAAGGAGACAAAATTAATTTTGATGATTAATTGAACATATTGTGTTTTATTGACAAATTCAGAATAGTTTTTTGAAAACATTCTGTCTCTGCCTTTGCCTTTTGCATGGACTCTACTGAATGATTCTGGATTTTCCTCAGTTCAAATACGAAAATTTTGCTTATTGACATAACCATTTAGCCAGAAATGAGCTTCATTATTGAAGAAAATTATCATCATTATTGCATCATATCTGCATTTTAATTTCGCTTGGTATTGTATTTCAGCAAAATCGACAGGGGGTGGAGCGAAGTTATTTGCTTATGGTTTTTCGGATTGAATTTGAAAATTTGTAATTCTATTTTGTTTAAATTATTTACATTGGTTGACTACATAAATAGACGATAACATGGTAAATTTCAGTGAAATTGGTCCAATGGAAAGAAATAGTCGTAGGGGAAACTAAGCCTGTTCATAAAGATTTTCCGATGTATTTTAAAAACTTATATACCGATTTCAAAATTACAGATTTCTTAATCTATGAGTCCTATTTCTACCATAGGGCATCAAAAAATCAGCTATTGGCCGATCTTACATTACTATATGTTTTCTTTTTAATTTCGACAAAATAAAAATACTTTATAGTTAGTTGTTCATTGGAAACGTTAGGAAAATATGTACGGGGAGAAAGCTTAAATTTCCGAAATGTCTTCCTCAGACATACAAGTAGTAGAAGTCTTTTCTGACTTCCATATTCAGTTTTAATGTAGAACAATAAAAAATCATTAATTTTTTTTGTAATAAAAATTCTTTATTTGTTTTTCTAGACTCCAAGAAGATCCACCAACCGGTGTCTCTGGAGCCCCAACAGATAATAATATAATGATATGGAATGCTGTGATTTTTGGGCCACACGATACCCCATTCGAGGATGGCACATTTAAATTAACAATAGAATTTACGGAAGAATACCCAAACAAACCACCGACAGTACGTTTTGTATCAAAAGTATTTCATCCGAATGTTTATGCAGATGGTGGAATTTGTCTCGATATATTACAGAATCGATGGAGCCCGACATATGATGTATCAGCAATTCTTACATCTATACAGGTTTGTGGTTTTTTAATTTGGCTTCCTCATTTCTTGTTTTAAAATTTCTTTTTTTACTTTTAGTCTTTATTAAGTGATCCAAATCCAAATTCACCAGCAAATTCAACAGCTGCTCAACTATACAAGGAAAATCGTCGAGAATACGAGAAACGAGTGAAAGCTTGTGTAGAACAAAGTTTTATTGATTAGCTGCCGAGACAAGTTGCAGATATTATTTATCACCCACCACCAGCAGCAACAACAATAACAAGAACAACAAAAAACAATACATTATTATCATTCATAGATTTATCATCGTCACTACTACAACCATGAAAAAGCAACAAGAAAAACAAAAACACAAAAACTATTATTATTATTATTATTAAAAATAATTCTTACTTATAAAAACTCTTTAACACCAGCAAAAACAAATAATTATAAAACTCATTAAAAATAATAATAATAAAAACAAAAAAAAAAAAAAATACATGAAATTATGAAAGTTGCCGGTTATAAATTTTATAGTTTTTCTCTTTTTTTTTTTTTGTTTGTGGAAAAAAATGCCAACAATTATATTGTTAGTAATTATATAATATTATAATTAAAAAAAAAAAAACATAAAAACAAAAGAAAATTGCTTTTTAATCATCAAATCAAATATCCAAGTCAAACTCCTAGGGGGTTACCCGTCCTAAGACAGGCTTCTAGAAATTTCAGATTAATAATAATTAATTCCAGCGTAGTATATTAATTCGCAATATTATCGATTTTAAAAATAACAGTCCTCAATCGCAGCACTACAGTTGCTTCAGTATATTTACCCCGTAACACCAGTATCCACTGGAGCTATTCAGAATGCACAGTATATACCCTGCAACACCCTGAGCGAAGACATTAAATTGGTCCCATTTCCCCGGTTGGTAAAATAGCTCTCGTCAAACATATATTGGGTAAAAGCAGAAAACCTCTACGATGGGGTAGGGGCTAAAACAACCTAGAAATGACCGCAGTGCCAAACCGATGAGAGGCGGAATTACAAGATCTTCGACAGAAATTATCCCGATAGAAAAGTCTACAATTTTGTTTAACATTGTAACCGTTTGTGACCTTTATATCAGGAGTGTGATTTAGTTCCCTTTTTTTTTTAATAAAAAAAGTAGAAAATTATATAGAAAAATAGAAGTTTTTTTATTCAAAGTAGTCTCCATCGTTTTCTACACATTTTGACCACCTTTAAGGCAATTTGTGGATACCACTCCAAAAAAGTTCTTCTTCTTTTGATGAAAACCATTCAGAGACCCAATTTTCCAGTTCTTCAGATGTTTTGAAATGCTGCTTCTTAAGTGCGTGGCCCATCGATGAAAACAAATGGTAATCAGATGGAGCCAAATCTGGTGAGTACAGTGGGTGGGGTAGCATTTCCAAGTGAAGCGCTTCCAACGTTTCCTGAACTGATGTAGCAACATGTAACCTAGCGTTATCATGTTGGAAAATGATTTTACCGTGTTTACGAGCCCATTCTGGTCGGTTTTCCTTCAAAGAGCGATTCAATTCGATCAGTTGTTATCTCTAACGACCAGTACTGATTGATTTACACATTTTCAAAAGTTCATAGTAGACCACATCTATCTGGTCCCACCAAATGCAGAGTAAGATCTTCTTTCCCATGAATACAATTACAAAAGAAAGTGAAACGCATGAAGACACTTCAAATGTGGTACAGAAAATAAAAATCGAGGAAATCTATTATAGGAAAATTATTAATGGAAATTTTGTGGTTTTATTTAATTGTATTAATTCTTATTTGATGTTTTTTTTAGGCTATAATTTTGTTTTCATTTCGGATGTTGTCTTTTCTTGTGGCAAAAAGACATAATTTATGTACATAACGAATAATAAATAATTATATTTAAAACGAATATATTTCAAGATTTATTTAATGGTTTAATTTTCCTCCACACACTTCCAGTCAAACACTTCAAAGGTAATTGTTTCCAATTTCTTTTAATATATTGATAAGAATATACTAAGAGTTCTTGAAATACAAAAATCACGTCAATCTGGCCGAATCCATTCGCACAATTCCACTCGGAACAATTTAATTTCTTTTATACACATAAAAGAATAAAAACAGGTTATGAATGTATGATTTAAAGTACGAACTTTGTGTAACCATTTTTTGGGGAAAGAAAATATGAAGGATGACCTTTTTGAAAATACAGTTTCTAAAAAAATGTAAGGAAATTACGTCGTCGTTTAATGTAAAAAGTTTAAAATTTTGCTCGACTGCTACCCGAACTTTTAATCGGATTCAATTAATTTTATTCTATCACTTGAAAATTAAAAAAACCGAACCTTAAATGGACAAATACCTAAATTTTTAGGTTAATTAAATTCATTTTCTAAAGTTTTCGGATACACAAAAACAAATTCCTTTTACCAATTTTCATTCCGATTGCTTCAAAAATACGGCCCACACACACAGACGAGAAATTGCATTGAGATTACTTTTTTAAACAGCTTAGAACCTTCTCCAGAACTTGGCGATTTTCACAATTCCGATAACTTCTATATGTTCGGTGGAGAACAGAAGTGATCCTGCGTTTCAAAAGGGAGCTTTCTTTTAAATAATCACACGATTTAATTCCCCGATGACTTATATGAGCAAAAAAAAACCCATGAGAAACTTGGGGAGTTCGTAATTCTTTTTTCTTTTCATTCATGAATGATAATCTATTTCAAAATATTCTTCAGATACAAATAAAAATTATTGATTTTAGGTCCTAAATGCTTTTTTCTTTTTTATTATTATATTATAATAAATATTAAATATTCGACAAACTTGAAATTTTTTTTTTTTTTTTTACATAATACCGGAATTTATCATTTTTTAGTTCTTCGAGTAGGTGATCTCGAACGTGACCGTGATTTACCACGTTTTGGAGTCCTGGTTCGTCTTTTTCTACGACGACGACCCATTGCGTCCATATTATCTGGATTTTCTAATTCGTCGTCTTCGGGGTCATCAATAGGATAGGCCAGTTCATATTTGTTCCCCTCTTTTGAAAGGATTCCCAATTTGGTGCCGTCCTCCAAAATATTTTTTATTACATGTTCTAAATCCCGTGTATATTCAACCTAGAAAATTTTAAAATTTATATTACTAAATATTAAAAAAAAAAAGAAGAAAAACGAATAAAAAATACATACGTTATATGTTTCCGAGACTTCTCGAGCTATTCGTTTTATAGTGGACAGAGCTCTTAAATTTTGTAGGGCACTTACAACAATTCCGATATTTATATCAAAAGGTACGGACGCCATTATAACAAAAATTTTAATTTTTAATAAACAATAAGTAAATAAACGATTTATTAGAAAATATATTTTCTGAAAAAAAAATCGATTTGGGTTTTTCAAAAAGAAAAAGAAAATCAAACGATTGATTTACTGTTAACTATGATTGGAAATTTGAGTCTACTTTGATTTTTTTTTCCATTGACATAAACTTTGCAAGTTTATGTCAAGTAAAAATAGTAGAAAAATTTAAAAAAAGGGGAAATTTTGAATATTTTTCACTCAAATTTAAATCGGGTAACTTTTCGAATTAATTGGTACAGAGTACTTTGTTTTCTTGAAAAGAGTTCTTGCTAAAAGAACTGTATTGAAATTTTCGATTTAATAAAAAAAAATAGTTTTTAGTACGAGTAGAATAATATTGAAACATTATTAGAAACATCTTTCTCGGACAGGAAATTGAACGAGTATTAAAGGACATCTAAACGAAAGAGTAATTGTAAAAAAACTGGAGTGTCAACATTATAAGTTGTTTCACATTTTTGATTTAACTTAAGATTTAGTAGTTTCAGCTTTAATTTAGATTTTAATATGGTTGAAACAACTTACGTGCTAGTATCTCTGAAAAAAGGACTCGAGCGTAAAACCTCTAGACCACCATGGCTATTGATACAGAACACTGATCCTTGAACGGACATATGTAGAAAATATGGGTGGCAGAGAATCCAACATATGGAGCCTGTCTCAAGGAAAATAAGTCAGCAGTACACTTTTGTGTGAATGACCGGTCTTTTCTAGAATGAGGATTGCTACAACTGAGTACTTGCACTCTGAGTAAGCAGGTGTTAGTTAAATTGAACCTAATAATGTTGTTGACCTTATGGCTTCAGATATTGCTTAATTGCAAGCACCAAAATATAGGGCAGCTTTTCTTATCATCTACCTAGCGATAAATACACCACTATCAGAAGCAAAGCCCGAGCCAAACAATAAGGCAATTTTGCATCATCATCTAGCCTGGGGTAAGGAAAAGGGAAGCTGGTTAAAGTGGGTTCAAATGGGTTACAATAAAATACAATACAGTACAATATCCGTGAAAAGTTCAAACAACATTCTCTAGCAGAAACAAATCACTTTACCTGTTCTAAAGTCAGGGTAGGCATTCTGTATAGTGATTGTCGCTCGTCGTTTGCCGCTTTTCGGCATTCCGTACCGTGATAGAAAGATACTAAAAATCACACACCTGATAAACGAAGTTCGAACATTTTTATTGACTCCAGCGCTAAAGCGGTGAGAATTAAAACTATATGGTTTTCGACAGAAATAATATCCATGGAGACCTCCATAACTTTGCTGAACATTGTAATCGCTTGTGACTTTTATATAAAAAGTTCGTAAATTTGTATTGACTCCAGCGGCAAATCGATGGGAGATGGAACTTTGTCGTGTGCGTCAGAATGTCCAGCATAAAAATCTCAATAACATTGCCTCAGATCAGAATCATGTCCGATGTATATTTCAGATTATAAATGAGGTTAACCGCCTCAAAGGAACTCCAAAAATGGGACTCGTTGTTAATAAAGTTAACAATGAATTAACTAAAAAAATAAACTTAAGTTCAGTGGTCTTCTGTATAACTCCTCTTTTTTGAATTTGTTCTAATTTATTTTGTGACTTTTATTTAAATCGGTATATTTGTTTTTGAAGTACTTGTATATCTGATAAAATAAAGGAAAAAACGAAGAAATTTTATGGAAATGCTTATGTTTTTCCTACAGCCACTTCTTTCTATACTATTTTTGGATCGATTTTACTGAAATTTAATATAACATCGTCCATTTATGTATGGTAAGCAAGGTATGTAATAAATTGAAATGAGTTAGGAATATACACAATTCCGCATTGTAAATTTCATTAAAATCGGATAATGCATTTTGGAGTTTTTTTGTACACGAATGGACAGATCGAGATTTTTATTTTATATTTCTTCAGGAGAATAATTACAGAAAATTCCTTTTAAAAGGAAAACCTCTATGCCCTATGGTAGGTACTAACAGATGGTATATTAGTTTTGTCACTCCATTTGTAACACATCGAAATAATCATCGTAGAAAGGTTTAAATGGTATGGTTGTGTAGAGACTCAAAAGTTATATCGATTTATGAATGTCCGTTCGTCCGTCCGTATACAAGATAACTCAAAAACGCGTTAACCGATTTCGACGATGCGAGTTGCTTATTCCTTAACTTGGTTCGGTATTGCATTTGAGCAAAATCGATTAAGGGGGAGCAAAGTTATAAAGGAAAAACCAAAGTGACCAGAAAGTTTTGTCGTTTTTTTGTGTATGGTTTTTCGGATTTAGTTGGAAAATTTGTGAATCAATTTTGTTGAAATTAATTGTATAGGTTAACTACATAAATAGACGATACCATGTTAAATTTCAATCAAATCGGTCCAAGGATAAAGGAGAAAGAAATAATCCTAGGAGAAAATAACCTAAAACTTTTTTTATGTACTTTAAAAACTAATACACCGATTTGAATAAATTTTACAAATTAACATAGACTTATGCTGTCAGGGGCTAGGTTACCTGCAAATTGGAAGAAATTTGGGAAAGATTATTTATGAATGTATTGAATTCATTTTAATGGTTCTTTCGTCTAATATTGTGCAGTTGAATAATAAAGAGTGTGTCAGATATACTATATAAAAAATCTATTTAAAAAGCTATTTTTACTACAGTAACTATAGTTTTTTAAGTGTAATATTTGCTTGTCCGAATATTAAAGTGAGCCACTGTATGTTGTTTCAAATTTATACAAAGAAAACTTTCAATAATTTGGATTGCATTGAATATTAAGTTAACTTCTTAGGTTTTCAGGCAAATATTAAAAAAAAAAAATTAAAAATATTAAAATCAGAATTAATATTAATATTATTGGGTTTACGTCTAATTCCAAGTTCGGTCAATACGATTCTCTACATTAGCGCTTTAACACGTTCCCGGCGGCATGTACCATTGGTGGTACAAAGAAAGAAACCAATTTCCTGCATCTAACGCAGGCATAATTGGCAGAAACTCTCAATGAGCGATATGCGTTTACGGTCAAAACAGCGCCGCCCGATGAAACAAACTAGGAGTTGCAGAGCCGTCAGATGCCGAGAACTACAAATTCGGCCGCCGACGGGAATGTGTTAAAACCGTTCTCCGATGATTATTTCTATACGTTAGAAATGTAGTGTAAAAAATTAATACACCTTCTGGTAGTATTTACCATGGGGAGGCCATAAAACCGATAAAGCCTTTTTTATATCAAAGACTTAAAAAAAAAAATTCCACAAAATTGATTTAAAAATTTTCTTTTATTTTGTTAATAATATATAATTATTTTTTTTTATAATTAAAACAAAAAAAAAGGATATATTAAATACAATATTTATATAAATGTACTTTTTTTTTGATTCTTTTATTTTTTTCAATAATTATAAAAAAGTGCGTAACCCTGTTTTTTTTTTCCTTAATTTTCGTAAAAAAAAAATAATAATACTAGAATAAAAAAAAATATGAATTTTTGACGTCACTTTCAAAGCCGGCGAGTTTAATTTTCTGAGATTCATACCAATTGGTTTGAATCTTTGATGAAAAAAAACTATGGAGCCACATTTAAATTCTTAAATTTCTTCTTATTTTTAAATATTCTTGTCTTCATCCTTTCCTCCTTCCCTCCTCTCTTCGCGTCCAATGATTTTAAATTTTACTTAATTTATTATTAATTATTTTAGATTAAAATAAAAATATAAAATGCGTTTAAATTTGACTGTGTTAATGTGTGTGTGTGTGTGTATGTAGTTTTACTTCTCTTCGTCCCCATTTTTTGATGTGTTAAATAATAATAAAAAAATAAAATAAAATAAAAATATTTACAAAAATTAATAAAATATTTTAACTACTTTAAAAGTCTTTAAAAACAAAATATTCTTAAATTTTATTTATAAAAACAAAAAAAAACAAAAAAATGTGTTTAATTCGCCATATTTTTAAAGTCCTGAGTTTGTGTTGTGCTGCGAAGGACTTCCAACCATCTAAAAAAAAAAAAAACCAAAGAGATCCAAAAATTAATTACAATTTAAAAGGAACGTTCATATATATTTTTTTCGTCGTCGTATTTACCTATTGTAGGTGTGTTCACTTTCAGCTCTAAAAAAATAAACATGATTTTTGAAAGATAATTTAAAAACAAATTCTTTTTGTACAGCATCCTGATAGCCTGGTGGACCAACAGAATATCCTAATAATGGCAAACTAGCCAATGCTAACTCATCTTGATAGCTTTTATAGAAATACAAACAGAACGATGTGAACACAACCCAAAGTTTTTGCCAACCGGAACTGTTTTTAAATTTACGCAATAAATATCCGGATAATTGATTTTCAGCTGCGATTATATGATCGTTTAGACCAACGGTTGCGCCACGATGCCAGCATACGTGAAGAGCGGTATTGCTTCGTGATGGTGGCGTTTTGTTTGGTATAGGATTTCCTCCGGTTACATTGTTGCCGGATGTATTGCCGTTCGTTAAACCGGCTGTAGTGTTTAAACCGCACATTTCTAGACCCTCTTCGGAAGAACCTATTATTTAAAATATTGGAATATTTTTTTTAATTACCAAAAAGGAAAATGAGTAAGATTTATGTAATATAGCCTAAATAATTGCTTAGGATATCAAATAAGTAAGGGTACTAGAGGTCTACCTTGATTAGGATGCAACAAATTTCTACATAGAAAGTCTGAAGGCAATTATAACAAGCATAAAGGACGTTATGAATGAAAAATAAGGGCAAAATTTATTTAAAAATGGGATCGAAATAAACGTTTTAGCGAAGTCTTTTTGAGATGATTTGCCATTTTGCATCATGATATTGTAGATTACAATCCAGAAATCGATACTTTATGAGTTTCATAGTTAACTGTGTTTAAAATAAATTAATTCTTTAATTCGTTTTGAGGCTCACCTTTTGAACATAATAAAGTAGGAAAAGACCAACCTTCACGATAGTATTCTACGCTTTTACTGTGTCTATTTCCGCGAAAACTACCTGGAGGAATGTACGAATGGCCTACAACTGGAAAAATCTATTTATTTCGATTTTACACTTCCACAAGTCTTTTTTTGGATAATTACTACAAAACATAGATACATCCAATTATTATTGAGTCCATTTTTGATGATGATGTTAAGTACTTTTGGTGGGAGTAGACTTTATGCAGTTCTCATATTTGCAAGAAGGATTTGCACCATTTCGAATTATACATTCCCTCAAAAAAGTAATCGGAATTTGTCATTAAAACACAATATGTTCAATTAATCATCAAAATTTATTTTGTCTCCTTGAAAATAGTCCCAGTTGATGCGATAGACATATGCCAACGATTAATCCAGTCGTCGAAACACTTCTTATAGGTATTTACCGGTAGAGCTTCCAGTACCTTCGGAGAATTCTGTTTTATGGTTTTAATAGACTTAAAATGTGTTCCACGAAGTGGGAGTTTTAATCGGCGGAACAGAAAAGTCGCAGGGACCCATATCTGGAGAAAATAGTGCTTGATCGATGAAATTTGTTAAGTTTTGAGTCAAAAATTTGCGAAAGCTTCATAACGCCCAGATAATATTGTTTGTAAACTGTTTGCCCCTCTGGGAGGAATTTCGTCACGACAGTCAAAGAAAACAATCAATATGATGATTTTCGAGTGACGTTGATGTGTTTTTTCATTCCATTCCCAAGCTTGTTGGCTAGTTTGTATGTCAAACTCATAAACCCACTTCTCGGTACCCGTTATGGTACGTTTCATGAATGTAAGGTCCAAATCGGCTTGTTGAAGTATGTCTCTAACAACTTCTTTTTCAAGAAAATTTAAGAAAAATCGCAGAGCACACTTGAACTTAACTAACAAAACCAACAATTGTAAAAGAACTGGTTGACAGATCACGCCAAATTTTTACGTGACAATTTGGTACATTTGTACCAACTTAGCTGCAAAATAGATTTTTTTATACTTTTTACGCGGGCTTTTTAAGAGAACGATTCCGGATACTTTTTTGAGGGAATGTATACGAATATTTAAGATTAATTGAGAATTTTGCCAACTGTGAAAAAGAAAAATGAGGATTAAAATCAAAAGTGAAATAGATTCGTTTTTTATCTAATAGACACGGATATCATCTAACAACAAATCATGGAAGCCAATATAAATCAGGATTAGGGATCTAGCCGTATTACGAATTTTCTACAATGGCTCTTTCATTTATTACCATCATTGTTTGATTTAACTTACTTGTCCTGACATTTACTACATTCTTTTCTTGTCCAAGATCAATCAAAAGAAAGGAAAAAAAACTACTTTTAAAATCATTCATAGAAATCAAAATTTAAATAAATTCAAAAAAAAATTAAACTTACTACAATTTTTCAACGATCCAAATGTAATTTGTGTCGGTGGTTTATTTTTAATATCCGCTGAAGCTTTAGCAAGTTCAGCTAACCAAAGTGTTTTTTCAGCTGTTGTACCAGCACTAACAGTGATTGCACTTTGTCCACCAAATATAATGAAAGTATTATGTTCAGCATTTTCAGTTAATAACGAACGTACCGGAACATGTCCTAATATTTTAAATACTTGATTAACTGGTGATTTTGTTCCGTACAATAAAATATCAGAGAATAAAAAGAACATTCGTTGTTGTAGGCCACGTTTGGAATGTTTCAAAAGGCAACCTTGTCGTATTAATTTACGATTTGATTGTACTAGCGTATCGAAACCGTTAATATCACGTTGAAGTTCACATAAAAGTATAAAATTTTCCGATTCGAAAAGTTGTTTACGTAAATTTTCTGTTGTTCTTGTTAGCATATTTAATACACCTTGACAATCGGCATGATCAATATGTTCGGTTGAATAGAATTCTGAAAGTCCTGAAAGAAAAAAGGATAAAATTTTAAAAATGAGCCTCCTACCAGGTCCGGCAATTGAAGTGTCAAAGTTTAAAAACGCTGTTATTTTTTTGTTTATTGGTCGGTTTTATTAAAATTTATGGAAACGATAGTTAATTTTACAAGTATTTGAATGGTATATAACCGCCTTTTGCCTTAACTACCAGCTTCAATCTCCTTTTAAATGATTCACATGTTGCTCGCACGATGTCTTGGCTTAAAAACGGTTCCATTCACGAGTCAAATCTTTTTTAGCTTGTTTTCTTGTGACTCTCAAATGCTCAGAATTATCATCGGAACGTCTTTTTAACCAAACACGATCATTTTGTTTGTTGAGAAATTGTTCAATGCAGAATGTTCTCCCAACCAAAAATACCAAATTTGGTAAATCACCACGAGGAGCGAACGACCGAAGTAATTCTTTTGATTGTACAAAAAATAAGAGCGCGTCTTTTCATCAACAAATAATTTTTACTACTGACAGACAATATGTCAAGCAACATTCATGTTAAATTTTAGTATTGCAAGATGTGAGGTTTACAATTGACAGCGATTTGAATTAGACGGACACTTCAATTGCCGGACCCGATTTATTAAATTTATTCCCACATACTTTCTAGCACTAATTGATAATGTAAAAGTCGATGAATTGGTTTCAATAATAAATAACCAATTGGTAGATAACAAATCTTTTGTTGTTCGAAATCACGATAAACTTGTTGAAATCTTTCATCATTCTCAAATAATTCATTTAAACGATTTAAAATTTCACGATGATTTTCAATGTATTCATCATAAATTGGTAGAACCGCCATATTTCGTAACATAACATCACCAATACGATGTGAATCATGTGTACCACGTCCCTCCCACAATACTAATCTATGTTCTAGATCACGTAGAAAGACATTATGATGTTGTATTAATGAATCTAATATTTGAAATAATGGCTGTAAATTTTCAATATCTTCTGGTGATAATTCTTCACGAAACCAAGTGTTCAAAATTTCTAAATCTTTCTTATATGTTCGTTCTGTCATTAAAAGTTCTTTAGCAAGAAAATATGATTTTTCTGTTGGCCATTTCTAGAATTTGAATAAACGAAAAAAAAAAAAAAAACATAAGTAAAAAACAAATAAACAACCATTACAATGATTACCTTTTTCTTTGGTTCACCAACTTCTTGACTATCAAGTGTTGTTATACCATTTGTTGTGGGACCTCCTGCAACACCATTCTCTGGAAGTGTTTTACTACGTGATTCGGCTTGAATAACATCATAAGTTCCAGCCTCAGAACGTGACAGAGATGATGATTTATCAGAACCAAGTGTTAAATCGTAACGATTTTGTGGTGTTGTCACCAGTTCACCACGACGATCCAATGAAACGTTTCCATTTATACCGTGATAAACGTCTGGAAATAATAAATTATGATAGAATTTGAGGAAAAGTATATAGTATTTGTATTTTGTTTATAAGAGAAAATTTTAATTATGAGACACATAACTTTAGCTAAAAAATCTGAGAAATTCCAATGATATCGCTATGTCTTTTCGATACGATTTAGACTAAATCGAATTACACGATTCCATTTTAGGAACCAAAACACACAATTTTCTAATCGATAGTTTTTTATACGATAATGAAAATGACTATTTAAAATCGATAATTATAGACTGGCTAGCAAAAGTCGATAATGATATTCTTTTCTAATAATAATCGATTGTATTTTTTCAAACAAGTGTTTGAAGTAGAAGAATCAACTAATTTTTATATTCTCCTAAACGTCTGTCTAATATTAAGAGTGCCTAAAAATAGGCAATTTTTAATTTCTTGATGAAGATTTTTTTTAGTATCTACCGAAACAAATGGTAACCAGAGAGAGCAATGTCTCGTGAATACGGCGGGTGAGGTAGCACTTGCCAGGCAAGCAGTTTCAACGTTTGCTGGACAGGTTTAGTAATATGTGCCGTAGCGTTATCATGCATCATGCTGCAAAATAATTTGAACGTGTCCCCACTAGCCTATTCTGGTCACTTTTCCTTCAAAGCGCGATTCAATTTGATCTCATGTTGTCTGTAACGATCAACATTGACTGTTTCAACCGTTTTCAAAAGTTCGCACAATTCCATTCGGGCACAATTCCATTCGGACTAATCATTGGGAACAATTCGACTAGGGGACAATTTAATTTATTTTATATATAAGAATAATAACATAACAATTTAACTCGTGTACGAGTTAAATACATTGAATTAAATTGTTCTAGTTGAAATGTGTGGAATGGAATTGTGCCGAATGGAATTGTCCGAGTGGAATTGTGCGAGTGGAATTGTGCGAGTGGAAATGTCCGAGTGGAATCGGACGAGAATCTATTTCCGTACATGTTCCATTCGAAAACTATATGTATGTAAAAAGAACAGATAAAAATCACTGTTCTTTTTCAAGAACAATAACAATCTGTTTCTGTTTCTTTAAAAATCACAGTCTGAGTCATCTCTAGTTGCACGGTGTTACCAAATAAAATTAAAATCAATTGAAAATTCAATTTTATAATAATTAATATATGTATTTAAATGTTTTTTTTTTGTTGTTTTTATTATAATTTTTATCTAATAATATTAATATCTAATTTTTTAATATTTATACTTGTAATTCTCTGTTTTGTTTTTGTTTTTATAAATAATATATTTCCTTATTTATTTTTTCTAATCAAATATTATACGTTATTCTTTTTATTATCAGTTTTAACAATGTTTTTAACATTTCTTTGATTTTTTTCTTGTTTCTTTTTTAATAATAAATATTTTATAGATAATATATATTTAGTTGCAAATTTAATAACAAATATTTTTAACATAAATCAAATAAAATATATTTCATAATATTAAAAAAAAAAAAATATTTATTCTCGAAAAGAAAGAAATTCTTAAATAAAGTTCATCTACATTTTTGGAATATTTTTGAATTATTATTGCATACAGACACACAGATATTAATCCGTATTTAATTAGGAAAACCTAAATTCGCACACAACAAAGTGTCTTTATGTATTCATGTAGAAAAATCTTTCTCTGGTTTAGGAATTTATCGAAGTCCAATTAAGACAAGACGTGGTAGTCAAGGAAATCATCGCCGACAAAACACAGAAGGATGTTATAATTCATAATATGAAGACATTTGCTATATAGGGTGATCCAATTTGAGTTTTCTATATTAGCAGCACTGTAAGTAGCTGTCGATAAGCACTTGTTTTCAAAGTGTCAACACATTTACGAAATGAATCGCTTAACCGCCGCTCAACGCGTTAAAATTGATTTTTCAAAGAAAATCCTCTCCCCTGATGAGGCATATTTCCACCTCTCTGCGTGCTTTAATAAGCAAAACTGCCGCAGATTCACGGGACACCATAACATGGCCAAAAAGTGACTGTTTGGTGAACATTGTGGTCAGGCGGCGTCGTTGGGGCTTACTTTGAAAATGATCAGGGTCAAACTCTAACTGTCAATGATGAGCGATATAGGTGCATGATAACCGATTATTTTTGGCACGAAATCGAAGATATTGATGTGAAAGACATGTGGTTCCAACAAGACGTCGCAACTTGCTACACAGCGGTTAAAACGTTAGATGGTTTGCGTGAAAAGTTCCCAGGTCGCATTATTTCACGTTTTGGTGGTGTCAACTGGCCGCCATGATCATGCGACTTAACGCCGTTGGATTTCTTTTTCTAGGGTTACGTTAAAAGTCGTGTCTATGCCAACAAAACCCAAAACGTTGGAGCACCTAAAAAATAACATCCGCTAAATTATTGCCAAGATACCGCCCGAAATTTACGAAGAAATCATAGGAAATTACCTCGAAAGGACCGGTTGCTGCAGAAGGTCCACAGGCAGTCATTTAATTGATATTATTTTTCATAATTTATGAAATACATAAAATTTGTGATTACACAAAATAAAAGAAGTATATTTCATTAAATTTGTGTGTTTTATTTGTTTTAAAGTTCGGAAACTGAAGTTAGATCACCTTGTATTTGTATGTCTTCTTTTAATTTCGGTATTTGTAGTCACGAATTCAAAAGAAACCGAGGGAAGAGACATTTTAGAAGAACACAACGTTGGACACGTCCTTATTCAAAATGTGAACAGACTTAATTGATTGAAAGTCAAACGAAAATAATGTATGATTAGAGAAAACACGATCATTTAAGGATCACCATATGTGATCAAGTGATCGTGATAAAAGAAAACTAGTGTGTGTAGATTCACTTTATTCAAAAGAAAATTTTCTTCTCAATTTTTAATAATTAACAATTATTATGAATATTTTTAAGAATTTATGATTTTTATGTTTAAAATTGAGTCGATATATATTTTGTTTTTTAATTTATTTAAATTTAATATATTTATATATATATTTTTTTTGATTTAAAATGAAGTGATTGGAACTTTTTTTTTTAAAATTAATAATAATTATTATAAATTATTTTTATTTATTTTTTTTCATATATATATTTATTAACTTTTCTTTAAATATTGCTGATTTTTAAATTGATTTTTTGATGAAACTAATGACAGTTTGCTTATAAAGTTTTTCTTTCTGTGTTTTTTTTAACATTTATTTAATATAATAAATTTTATTTTTTTTTTAATATTTAATAACGAGATGCTAGTACATCAAAACTTGCCTTTGGTGTGTATTGATGTGAAGCGGTCTCATAAAATTTAAAACATTAAAAAATTATTTCCACTCGTTTTTAATAAAAAGGAATTTTTTTGTGATTTATTAAAATTGATCTAAAAATTATTTTTAATATATTTAAAAAAAAAAAATTTCAAAAATTTAGCCAAGACTCGAAAAAATTTTTAAAGATTCAAAATGATTTTTAAAAATATTTAAATGGTTACACTTTTTAAGTCGGCTCCATTTTTGAAACGTTTCTCTTTTTTTTTAATACTGTTTTTATTTTTATATTTTGGCAATTTATATAGTTTTTTTTGTTTATAATTTATTATATAAGTTTTTTTTTTGATTATATTTTTTTTTTCTATATTTTTGAAAAAGGACACAGGACACATACGCTACAACATTAAATGTGAACGTAAATTTTTACATGGTGATATCTTCACTTGATTTTTATTTTTATTTATTGATGATAAAAATAAAAAACATTTTTAACATAGAGTTTTTTTGTTAATAGGCCAAGTTATAGTAATTATTAATAAACAAAAATAAATATATATATTTTTTATATTTATATAATTTGCTTTGATTTTTATAAGAGGCCTTGTTTTGTTATATTTTTTTTAAAGAATAAATGTTTAAGAATTAAGCCTTAGATATGTTAACGAAACGGAGATGGGACGGCGACGGAATGAAAAAAAAAAACAAATACATGAAATTGTATGGCCGCTGTTATATAGACGGAACATTCGTAAAATTTGATTCATTTCAATTTGAGTCCGCCGTTCTGTTTTTAAGCATTTGTATTTATCGTAAGTAACGAAACGATTGTGGTCCGTTTTTATATATTGTGAACGAGGTTTCTACGTCAAGCATCTCGAAAATTTTATAAAAATTGATAGCGGGAATTTTGAAATTAATATTGAAATGTTAATCGAAAAAATTAATTCAATAATTAAAACCATTAAAACCATGTCATAGAACTCGTAATCCATTTTTTTATTATTTTGCTCATACACTTTTATTTACAATCAAACACAAAATTGATGTCAAAAAGTGAAGCGACGCTTTCGTCAATATAACTGCATCGCATTCCGTTCTCGTCGCCGTCCCGTCTCCGTTTCGTTCACATAACTAAGCCTTTATTAATTTGAGCCGAATTTCACTGAATTTCCAATTATAGTTAACATTTTTATTTCATTTGCTATAAAATTCATATTGGGTACTTAAAAATTTTACTTTTCGTGCTGAAATTTAAATTTTGGCATGGTTTATATTCAGTCATTTGTATAATAAGTTTATCAAGGGATATATGCAGTAAACAAAATTCGTCGGTCGACTATTTAATTACTGTATTATGTCGTAAACAAAATGTCCCAAGTAACAACATTTTCTCATTTTTTTCACATACTAAGGGAGTAAAGCAGTGTTTCCCAACCTTTTTTGTGCCATGCCCCACCTTAGCCACCTTTTTTGTGCCATGCTTCACCTTAGCCTTTCTAAAATTCTTATGCCCCCTCCCCTCTATGTAACATACATAATTTTTAATATTAAAAAATTGAATTGTTCACCTAAGAAACTAAATTTGGCACCGAATCTAGCATTGCATTTAAATGGCCCGGAGCGAAAGGGTTAAACTCGTGTCATGTCCATTTTCGAATTGCCCCCCTGTTGGGCGTGGGCCCCGCGTTGGAAAACACTGAAGTAAAGCCTACATGCTCCTCACATTCTTCATTCTCTAAATATCTTAAATGATTACACACTTTGTATTATCAGCTGACACTTTTTGTGAGATTGCTATGTAAATTTTGCTGCGTTACAGCTGAGTGTTCCCAATCGAGGGATCTCTGGTTCGACTCCCCGTGATTGCACTTTTCTTTTCAAAAAATAAAATTTTGCAAAAATCTATTTTTTCTCAAATACTCTTTCTTTCCCCGGAATCCAGGAAATTTTTTGAAATTCTTTTTTCTAGACAAAAAACTTTTTTGCCGACGGGTGCACCGTATTTCGAAATCGGGAGTATTGAGGTTGGGAACCTTTATTGAAAGAGTTTTACAAAATCTTTCCTTCTTCTCTTCAAAAAATTTAGACAAAAATCCTTGTCTCCTAAAACATTTCCCGGAAAATGGAAATCCAGGAAATTTTCTGGAATTTTGTTTTTTCTAGGAACAAACTTTCTAGCCATTGAGATTCGAACCCGGAACTACTGAGGTTAGGAATCCTATGCCATATTATCACTTCAAACGGCCGCATTGATAGATTTTCAGCGTTACAGCCAGACAAGATAATTGTTAGGTATATAGATATATAGATTCTTGCTTGCAAGCAAGCATTTAAATGTTATAAACGTACTATAGCTAAAAAATTGTTAGCTCACAGCACTAAGATATTATATCTGGTTGGATGTTAAAAAATATGAGAAAATTTTATTTCGGATGTTTATCTTTCATCATAAGTAGTATCACGCCATTTAAAAAAAAAACATTAAAATTGTACATTGCGGCCCCACTGAACTAGTATTTCGATTCAAATTCAAGAATATTTCCTTTAGGAGTTCTTAAACTAATTTAATAATAAAACTTTAAAATTGAGATTAACTTACAAACTAATTTGGCTTGAATTAAAATAAATTTAACATCACAATAATTAAGGAAGAATTTAAGGGAATATTTTTGTTAATTTTAAAAGTTTAATACTCGAATTTTTTTGAGCAAATGTTGGCACATTTTGAAATAATTAAATGTTTTTTTTTTATCATGACTTAAAAATTCTAAATAATGAAACAACAAATTAAGGATTAAAAGTTTTTCTTAAACGTGTAATTGATTTACATTAAATTCGTTAAATTCGCGATATAATTACTTGTTATTACAACAAGTTCGGCAAGTCAGACATTTTGACATATATGCCGGACAAAATACATGAATATAATAGAATTTAAACTAAGTAGGTTTCCACTTTTTCTTTTTCTTTTATTAAAGAAATATAAGGACTCTAAATTGTATTCATTTTATTATATAACGATCATTACATTGCCCCGAAAATCATCATCCACATGATTAAAATTGTCTCAAAATTGAGTCTTTTTCCAAATTAAAATTGCAGCAATGGATTTTCTTAGTATTACCTTCCATACTGTAAGTATGATATATGATTAAAAAAAATATTTTCAAAGAATTGACCGTTTTAAAAGGTCTTACTCAGCAAGTTTATGTGCGAACCAAACCAGTTCGCTCTGATTTGGTCCAAACGCATGACGCTCTTATGAAATGTCTCAAGAATCATATACGTATATTTCTAAGAGAAGATTTTCTCTTTTGTTTTTATTACGCCTTTTCTTTTTCTTTCATATAATAATTTACTTCTCTTTTTAAGCAGTAATTTTTGCTTAAAACTTTTGAGTTCTAGCTATTATCATAGGAAGGAATTAATTGGTTTAAGACCATCATCGATTATTCACTAACCTCGAAAGCCGATTAATCAACCATGCCCTAGTTCTGGTTCGGTGTGGGTATAAACGTGCGATTTCAATGAAAATTAGAGTATTCTCTACCATGCTACCAAATTTCTGTTAAGTAGTAGTAATACAGAAATGTACAACTTTTGATTCTACTCATATATTCTGTGTGCTTCCAGTTTATGTGAATCACCCGACAATCCGGGCGTATATGTCAAAATACCGCACTTGTCGAATTGTCATGTTTTGTGGACAAGTGCTTGTTAAAAATTAAATTAGTTTTTTTTCTTATATTTTTTAAAATAACGATTTTAAATGGAAGCCATTTTAAATAAAACTTAATTTTTTGAGCAAATTTTCTTCTCAGTTAAAGAAAATTATTTTATAATTTTTTTTAATACTGCTTTTTTTATAATTATACTTTATATGTAATACTTTTAATATATTTTTCATTTATCTAAACATTTCTAAATATATTTATTTGTAAAATATTTTTGTTAATTTTTTTTTTCATTTTGATTAAATCAAATAAGAAATACAAAAACGATTAAAAAAATTCTACATTTTCAATATTTTTAATAATTTCTTTTTTTTTATAATTAAGAAAACATAATTATATAAATAATAATTTTTAAATGTGTTTATCTTTTTTTTTTTTAAATTAGATTTTTAATATTTTATTAAATATTTTTTTTATAGTTTAATGGTTCTCAACCTTTTTAAGGTGACGGCACCTGAATTTCAAATATGTCAAATTCAAGGCACGCCCCCCTAACCCCTTGTATAATATAATTTATTTTTTAAATTCTTCTATCGAATCAATTGATCGACAAATAATAATTCGGATGACACTGGGAGAAATTAGAGCAGACTAATCTATTGCAATTTTCGCTTCTCGAAAGAAATTTATAATTCTTGCATTTTTTATGATATTTTCTCATTCTTTTTGTACGCAAAATGTCAAACAAACTGTTAGAAACGACAAACGAAAACGCCATATGCCTTGCGGCACTCTCCCTGCCCATGAATGAAGGAATATATAGATTACGATTTCCCATATTTCAAATTGGTTTTTTCTGCACACCTACGTCACGTGAGACCTAAAATACATTGTTTGTGTGCAAAATCATGATTATTTATTTGAAAGGAAATCGACATGTGACGTCATAAAAATATCAAAATAACTATTCAAAATGGCCGACATGCTCAATCTTTATATTATTTCATTCATGAGATTTCATGGCTATGACGCGAATTTAATTAATGAGTTTTTTCTTCTCTCTTTGTAAGCACGTAATCTATATATTCTTTCATTCATGCTCTCTGCCTGGGTTGGTGCGATGACACCATCTTGGTTGAGAATCACTGGATTTTAGGTAAATATTTTTTTGGCACACAATTTTATGCATTAATTAAATGTTTGGCCTTCTTTTTAAATTATTTTTATTAATTATTTATTTTTAATTCGATGACAAATAAACAATGTTTGCTTTTTGCGATGTTTTTTTATTTAGGACAACACTTTTTTTTTTTAATTTAATTCTAAATTTTTTGATATTCTTGTCATTTAAAAGTTCGTTTTTTTCAAATAAAACATTTCGTTTTTTTGGTTTTTCTTGTTAAAGGCTTAAAAATTAAATTCAGTCTTAAATGTTATTTTCTTCTTCATTTTTTTTTTCTTTTAAAAAAATCTGGGATTTTTTTTTTGATTAATTTTCTGGAATAGATTGTTTGTTGATGCCAAAACTAAAATGATTTTTAATTAACCAAAAAAAAACCGTTTTAAATTCGACCTCAAAATGACAGCCGATTATGCATTGTGAAGATTGAGAACTTTTCTAAATTTTGTCCAATTTCCTTCACATTACATTTAAATGAACTCAATTTTACTGAAGAATATAGGGACGCCGTTACAAACAATTCTAAAATTTGGGCTATACAATTTTGGCATTCAGTCAACTCTTTTTTAGTCACCATTTTTGGGAGGAAGGTAATCCTGATTTGGCAAAATCTAAAATGAATAAAAACAATCATTTTAAAAGAAAAAAATATATCTATATATATATATTTAATTTTCGCTGGCTTCATCAGAATCATTTAAAAAATTTGGTGGCGGATTAACATGAATATTAAAATCTGAACCTTCTTTTTCGGAATCACAACCATATTGGCCAGATTCATTTTCATAATCAGATAGAAAATCAGGATATGGTAATTCAACATCTTCTTGTTTTTGTTGTTTTGTTATTAACGGTTTAATAATAACACCGGCAATAAAACTATCTTCACTTGAATTACAAACATCATCGGATAGTCCAGCTTTTGTTTCGGGACCACTTTCATCGGGTGTATATTGAACACCATCATATTCGAATTCATAACCATCTTTCGGTGCCATCGAATCTTCACGTTTTAATTGACGTTTCTTTTGTCGTTGTGGTTTAATTGGTTGTGTTGTCGTTGATACATTCGGTTTATACATCGGATTTGTAATATGACCTAAACGATCGTAACGTGGAAAACCCATTTCATCAACATTATCTGACATATCAAGACTTTCGAATTTTCCCGAATATGATGTACTCGGATATGGTTGGTATTCTTGATGTTCTTCATATTCATCGGTAATATTTTCTTGTTCTTCATCGAATTCGGTATATTTATGATATTGTGAAGAAGAGGAATGTTCACGTTTTGATAGATCCGAACTACCAGAATCAATTTCGGGAAAATAACCTTCAGAACATTCGGAACTTTCTTGTTCCATTAAAATACGTTCAGTTCGAGTTTTTTTTGTAGGGACCTGTCGTTTCTTACGATAACCACGACTACGTAATTTTGGATCTTGTTTTCTTAAATCTAATGAACTATCAGTATCGTTACCGCTTGGTGGACTTCTTAACATTGTTGTACGTGGTAATGATGATTTTCTTGGTGGTTTTTGAATGACTTGAATTGGTGGTGATTCTGAACTAAGACTACTTGAATAGTATGGTGAACATTTTGCTAATTTCTCTGGTCGCTGTGGCATCGGTGAAGAATTTTCTGTACTTGTTGTTTCGCTGTTGTGTGTTGTTGCTGTTGTTGTCGTTGCTGATGAACTACCGATTGATTCTTCATCAATTTTGGGAAATTCTGTTGATGAACTTAATAAATGTTCATGAAATGATTGTGATTGACGTAATTTATTCGATTTATATTCACGAATTTGAGATTTCGATAAAGTTTTATCATCATAACTATGATGTTTAACAAGCGGTTTATCATAGGGATTCGGTTCACGTGGTGGTTTATAAATAACTTGACCGTATGGTAGAAATTCCTGACTTTGATAACGTTCAGTGAATTTTTCATTTTGTCCATAAAGTTTCTCAACGAAAGCTTCACCTTCTGATGATATATCTTGACTTTGATAAAGTTGTGACATTAATTCTAATGCTCGGCGTTTTCGTGTAACATCATCAATTTTTGTTTTTAGAATTTCATCGACAATTCTTGGTGGTGGTGGTGGAATTTTTACAGGACGTTCTGTAGATTTTGGAGATTGTTTTGGATATGCTTCATCAGGACTATTATCAGTTCCACTACCACTTGATTTTTTATGAATACCGGGAAGTATATCTTTACGTTCATCAATTGGTGACTGTTTTTTGGAATTTACAGGTTTTGCTTGTTTTAGAGGAACATATTCAATAGCAGGACCTCGTTTTCCTGAGCGTATATCAAGAACTTGTGAAATATCACCAACCGGAACTAATGTTCTACTACTTGAGGTCGACCATTCAGTAATGGTTTGAGCCATTTCGGTTAAAGTTAATGTTGTATCATCACTCTTAGTTGCAGATTCAGTATATTTATCGGTATCAGAATTTG
The DNA here is from genome assembly GCA_963422695.1 of Xylophagus ater. Lineage (NCBI taxonomy): Eukaryota > Metazoa > Arthropoda > Insecta > Diptera > Xylophagidae > Xylophagus > Xylophagus ater. The sequence continues at coordinate 24,221,122 of OY730485.1, read as the reverse complement.
ATAGAATATCATATCGTAATCCATCAGAAGATCCATTTTCACCAGAGAATTTATTTTTACTACTCGAGAAACTAGCACTTTTCTCATTAAGACTTTCAGTCGATTTATTAATCGAACTTACACTAGATTTAGTATGATTCGATTTTTCACTTTTTGCTCCTCCAGAATGATTTGAAACAGCCGAAAGACTATCAGATCCCGATAAATTGGCATATTGTCGAACAGTATTGGTTCCTGTTGACCATTCTGAAATACTTAAACCAATCGAAGTATCTTCCGAATGTGAACTGTGAGTACATTTCTTTTGTTGTAATCCCATACGAACTGTTCCATCAAGATCAGTTCCTAGAGAACTTGTTTCTTCTTCAGAATGACTTGAATGACTACATTTCTTGCATGATCCTGATCCTGTACTTAATCGTGGTTCGAAATTTCTTCGAACTGTTTCATCCATAAATGTTCCACATGATGTCGATAGTATATCATCAATTGATGTATCCGAATTATTGGAACCTCGTGATAATTTTTGCATGAAATCTGTTGTTTTACTATCATCTGGAGAAATTTCAATTTTAACCGTTCCTGGGCAAAATACATCGTCATTCGAAAATACATCTTCTTCTGATATTGGACTACGATTTTGTGGAGAACGGGTAGGTTGTGATATAATAACCATATCGGGTGATGCATCCTTCATTATTCCTTGAGTCTGAAGTGATTTAGATGTTGTACAACATGTTACATCAAGTGAAGATACTAAACAGGTAGCAGTACCAAGAGTTGAACTCAGACAAGTTACAGGTTCATATTGCATTTCAGATAGACAAGAACTATCCGTTTGTGTAGACGATAATGTTTCAGACATCAAATAAGCTGTATCTTCATACGGAAGTACTAAACTGGTATCTTTCGCGATATCTGGTAAGTCTACAGCTTCTTCTGTTGGTAGTTTTTCATCATGAGAATCGCTGGTTAGATCAAGTTCTTCAATTGTTAGATCTGTCGCAGTAAATGAATCAACCATAACTTGAGTAGCTTTTTGTGGTTCGCTAATATAAAATGTTTCGACATTTTCAATAACGGGAGTATCCATAGCACTTGACGGAGGTGATGGCCAATCCGTAGAATCTTGAGACTGAAAAGACATACTGGCTTTCCAACAAAACGTTTTGGGCACAGGCCTATCTAAATCTGGCATAAAATATATGGGTTGTTCATGAACTGGAACGTGATCAAATGGAATTTCTGGTAAAGGCCAATCCTCGGAATCTTGACTTCCGGCATTAGAAAGGCACAGTAGCGTCGGTCGTTCAATTTCTATTTGAACCTGTTTCTCACATACTTGTGTCACTGAAAATCGACCAGTTACAACTGTTGGTGATTTTGGTCCCCCAGTATAAATCGCTGATAATTTTTCTCCGGCAGCCGAATCACAAGGTATTTCAGGCATTTCTGCTGAGGTACGTCTATCTGCATCGGATATGTATGCCATATTTGTATTGCTTCTAGAATCCGAACTTAAACTAGGTTGATGATCAGTAGATGCTGCAGATTCATCTCTGATACTAGCCGAATGTGTAGATGCTTTACTAATATCATCTTCCATACTTGATTTTTCCGAATTTGTACTACGTTCTGATATTCGGGACAATGTTCTACCCAAAGTAAAACTAGAACTGTATCCCAATATATCAGTTGGATTTATTCCAATACCTCCGATACCACTCGTCATTGAAGGATATCCGAAAGTTGTTGGAAAATCATTTAATTCATCTTGAAAACTTGAGTCACTTTCTTTTTGCTCATCTGGAGATACTTCTTTCAAATCGCTATCGGAAGAATCTTTTGGTACCGCGGTGGCATCATAACTTTCATAACTCTCTTGGTCCGGTGGTTGCCAATTATCTTCCATACTAGAACTACCCGAACTTTCTATTGTAAATGGTTTCCAGGTGGATTGTTGTTCTTTTTGACCAAGTTCACCTCTTCTTTGTGCAGCACCCAATGATCCAGAGCTACTTTCTGTTTCAAATGAACCTCGAGATTCTACACTCAATGATGCTTTCGATTCAAGACTAGATTTCGATTCTAACGAGCTACGATCACCGTTTGATTTAATAAGTTTCTCTCCAGATTCTGGAGGACTACTGCGGCATAACTTTTTATGGGCTCCGACGCGTATGGGTTTAACTATTTTAGGTTTATTAGCTGAACCACCGGAACTTGATTCACTATCATCTCGTTGTAAGATTTGTGTGATACGATCTTCGATTTGATCGTTATCTAACTCAGAACCAGATCCAAGATCAATTGGACATTGTTTTTCAAGAGTTGGTGTTGATCCTTTTCGAGTTGGGGATTTAATGTCTTCGGATTGGGATTCGGCCTGTTCCGTATTTAATTTAAGCATTTGTTCTTTTAATTCTAAACATTTCTTTTCTTCGACATCGCCGAAATCTTGAGATATACCTAATGGTCGAGCTATCGAACAACTAACGCTAGATTCCTCATCGAGTGAACTTTTATCTTTACCGCTAACTGATAATGTCCAATCTTGTCGCCCTTCTTTCACAGGACTAGAATCTTTTTCACCACTGGTCCACGAACCATCAGAACTTCGAGATTTTTCTACAATTATCTTAGTCAAAATTTGTTTCGAATTATGTGTACTTGTTGGCTCGCTTTTTTGTTTTGCAAAAGCTTCTATAAGTGATTTTTCGATTAAAGGACTTGAATCTGGAGGAGTAATTATTATATTCATTTCCGAAGTTGGTGTTACAGACTCAGATTCCATTAGATTGAAATCACCTACATCATCTAAAGTTTCTTGAGCATCTAGAACATTTCTATCAGTTTCTAATGTTTTCGGTTCATTTTCTGATATATCTGATCCGATATATTCTTCGCATTCAACTGTCATCCAAGATGTTGTTTCATCACTACGACTTCGTTCTAAACTTAAACGTGGTGTATCGAGTTTCAATACTTTTAAATGTCTATGTTCACTAGATAGATCGTCATCTTCTTCGATAGATGGTTCTTCACATTCAATAGTTGGTACACGATGCCCGAATTCATTAACTCCATTATCTGGTTTGTTTTCACTCGCCGAATTTAAAGATTCTTCACCACTATCACCTTTAGATTCTTTTCGTGGAGGTGTTGGTTCTGGTTCTTTAGTTTCTTCAGATGGTAATGATTGCCTTTTAAGTAGATCTAATTTTCTACGTTCTGAGATAATTGCTTGCATATCGATTTCTTCGACAATATGTTCAGGCTGAGAATATGTTCTACGCTCATGAGTAGTATTTCTAACTGTACGGCCAGTTTTCTTATCATCTAGCGATGCCCAATTTCCGCCGAGATTATTTACTTTTCCAGAGGTATTTTCTTCCTGCGGTTTCCCTTCTTCAATATCGATTGTAACGATTTTATCATTTAAATCTTTAAAATTGAAATTTTGATCTAAACTTCTTGTTTTAATTTCAGTTGTTAAATGTTGATGATCCGTTTTACGTTCTAGACTTTTAGATTTACCTTCGAATTTTTTATGAACTACATTTCCTTCAATTTTTTGTTTTAACTCTTGACTTTTAGCTAATTTTCCCGGAGATTTGATTAGCATTTCTGGTGTTTCTGATTTTTCAGATTCTTCAAATGATTTATTACGATCTTCAAAACTACGATTTGCTTTGTCGATTTTTTCTTGGCTGCGTCCTTCATCAAAACTTCTACTAAACTTGACCAATGAAGAATCTAATTTTCGTGGTGATTTTGCAATTAAGACATGATCTTCAGCCTTACTTTGAAATTCAGTGTCAATTATAATTTTATCACCTTCAGTCTTTACGGAAATTCTATCAGCTGGAGCGGGAAATGCTGGTAATTGATCGTTAACTGGACTTAACATAGTTATAGTTTGTTTCATTGCTGATTCATACAATTTCTGTTGTTTTTCTTTACGTTTGGCAATATCAAGTTCACTTTCTTCTTGAGATTTACTTTTATCCTTTATCAAAGCACGTTTAGTTTCTTTTTCAAATGATTTTGGCCGTTCCTTCGAACCATTTTTCTTGAAAGTTTTCGATTTACCATTTTCGTCACCTGATGTTGATTTATCTTTAGATCCATTTGGTTTTAATTCACCCAGTGTGGGTTTGGATTTTTCAGATTTTGTTTTTATAGGAGATTTCAGTTTGTTCGTATCTTGAGGTGCCTTTAATTTACTTTTACCACCACTTTCGACACTACTAGCACGACTTACCCCTGGTGATGTTCCTCTCGAACTATTCCTCGAACTAAATGGTGATCCATCAAATCTATACCTTGGAATATCCAATATTAAATGATCTCCACTTTTTAATTTCATTTTAGATTTTTTCTTTTCCTTAATTTTAACACCTTGAAGAGTTATTTTTTCGATAAATCGTAATTGATTAAGAAGTTCTGTTTCTTCGGTATCCAAAATGACTGTATTCAAAATAGAGTCACGTCGTTGTGGGCTTGTTGTCGTTGTTGCTGATGGAATTGAGCCACCACACGATTGAACACTGTCTGCTTTCTCTTCTTCAATAGTTTCTTCACGACTGAGCAATTTCTCTTCAAGTATTTCACCTTCTTCTTCAAAACCAACAGTATCATCTTTTGATGAGAATGCATTCATTGGTGGTAGCCTATGCAAAGATATTACTGGTGTATCCAGACTTTTTGCCCGTCGACCAGTTGTTGGTGATTCTTGTGTAGCTTTTTGACGTTGTAACGAAGCAAATGCAGATCCTTCGGATAAATTTAAACGAGCATGGGCAAACAGTATTGGAGCATGCCCTTTCGAACGCATAATTAACGATGAATCAATTAATTCTTCAATTAACTTAGCTTTTGATTTAAAAAAATCACTTTTCTCTTTTTTCTCATTTTTTTTTAGAATATATGCAATATCCGAATCGATCCTATCTTCGCGACAAGTTTCATAAACTTCATCATCAGTTCGAAACAATTCAACTGATTCCAATATTGGTGATGGAATATTCTCAGTTCTTTGGTAATCACCAGTACATTCGGCAGATTTTTTACCTCCCATAATATTGCCTTCTTCTTCAGAACTTGGTATTGAAATTGAACGTTCCGATATACGTCGTAGTTCTGTCGCATTTGCATATGGTGGATCCAATTTTTGTGTTTGATAGCGACTTTCGAGATCAGCTAAACGACGACATTGTGGTGGTGAACCTTCAATTTCTGTTGAACTCATAGTTTGTCCGCGTCCCCAAGCCGCTGACATTATTTTACTATGTTCAATTTTTAAAATCGGTTCAATTTCTTTACGTGATTGTGGCGGTGAGAATTCCAAACGAGATGGAATTGCTTCGGCCGAACCAAAAACATCATCGGAATCTAAACTTTCATCATCTGATGAAAATGATGTTATACGAGTTTTGCCCTTATTTTTGGTTTTCACGTTACGATTTTTATTAATAACACGAGGTTTCCCAATACGTTTTGATGGAGCTGTTAATTCTCTTTTAATATTTTGAATAAAATCATTTTGTTTTTGTTCTAATTTAGTTTTTAATTGTTCACGTTGTAAACTGTCTGTTCTAGAACTTGTTGCTGAATCACTTTCGATTTGACTCAGTTTACTATTTAATTTCTCTAAAAGTTTCACATCCATTTGCTTGGTAATATCACGTTTCGGACTTGATAATTCAATTTTTGGCAAAGATTTGTCAACTTCCAAAGTCACCGGATCTACTTTTGATAAGTCAATATTTTGTGTGAATAAGAATCCTTGATTTTCGTCAGGCCCTAAATTATCTAATATATCAGGAAGTATATCAGCAGCTGAAAGAAGATTAATTTCACGTTTCGATTCGATTTTCGGTAATTTTGGAGATTTCGGTGATTTAGGACTTTTTGGTTTTTGATGTTTTTTACCATCGCCTAGGGATGGTGCAGTTCCATTCATAATATGTCTTTTGTGTAGAACATATGGTATATCATCTTTCATAGCTTTCGCAGTACGTTTTTCATATTCACGAAAGAAACTTTTGGGCATTTCAAATCCAGTTTTAGGAATTTCTGCTATAGCAGCTGGAGCATCATAATTTTTTGGTATTTCAAAATGTTTGTGCGTTTTACATAATGGCGGAGCACTAGGAATTTGTTTATAGAAATAATCTTCATCACTTGAATCAGCTGGAGTTAAATCAATGGATTTTTGATGCATTAGAACATGTCTTCGTGAATTACTTCCTAAACGTGAACGATTTGCTAACGAATTCGGATCACTTTTAGTGCGTTCAACAGTTGGATGAGTATATGTTAACGGTACTAATACACCAGTTAATTGAATATTTGGATCAATTAACATTTTCGGATTATATTCTTCGAAATGTGTTTTAGCCATTAACTCTTCTTTACGGGTTACTTTCTTGGATGATGGTGTATGAACTTGTTTATCAAATTCAGAAATTAATTCTGGTGTTAATGGATAATCTGGACTACGTTTACTTTTCTCAGTAATCGTTGGGGTTTCTGATACTGGTGTACTACCGGTTAGAGATTCAATACGTTCTTGATCAAAACTGAAAATATTCTCACTATCAGATCTTCGACGAAACGCACGAATTTTATCAGCTTGACCTTCATGCATTTCATGATCTAATGGTTGACTAGATTCTTCGCTATCCCATGTTTGAACTTGCTTCTCTTCAGTATTTCGTGGTGTTGTAACATCCGGAGATCGATTTAATGCTGCAAATGATTTTGCATTACGTTCAATTTCAACATTTTGCAAACTTATCGAATGTACATTGGATGTTTTGTGAGTACGATTTGTCGGGAATGTTGAATATGAATCCATTGAATCATAGAAATGACCATTCTTTGCAACAGCTTTTAATTCTGATAAAAGACTATCGTGAGATTTAACTTTAGGACGACTGTATGCAGCATCACTATCCATTCCATCAGTTTCAAATGATTTTTCAATTGACACCTTAGCATCGTAATAATCGCTTTTAGATTCTTGGCTAGAACTTTTATCATACGGAGCTTTCATACCAATATTCTTAATCCGTTTACCTGTTGTCATTGGCATTTCATAATTTCGTGTTAAACATTCCCCGAATGATTCTTTCGATTCTTGACTTGATGCACGCGAATTAAGTCCAGAACCAACGGAAGTTTTACTTTTCGATGTTTCACGAGATTTCTTACTATCAGTATGATAAAGACTGTCACGGGATTTCTTACTCGAATCAGAACTACGAGAAATTTTCGTTTCATAAATATCACTACGTGACTCTTGACTTGATGTTCTTGATCCCATTGATTTTTTAACTTGTTTATAAAAACTACCATCCGATTTTACACATAATTTTTCACGAGGTAAATAACGTGGATCTTCCATATCCCAAATTTCATTCATAATATCGGCTGCTGATTTACATTTAACATCTAATGCTGAACGATATTTTTGAAATTCCGATACACTTTCATCATCACTTGGAATATAATTGCCAGAATCTAAAGAACACGATCGTGTATGTTCATCGGATCGAGCTTGTTTATTTTGATAATAATCTTCATGATCAGATTTCTCTAGCAGTTCATAACTATCATGTGATATATCATCTTGTGATCCGGCAAAATCCAAATGATGTGGATAACCACGTTTATGATGATCAGTTGTATTATATGTACTACCAGGATAACTTGATGAATATACTTTTGTATCCGGTAATGTATTAAAATCTTGTGTTGCATCAATAGAATGATTTTTCGTGATATACATGGAATGTCTTGAATCATCATAACGTGTTATTGGTGAATCAATACGATCAAATGCTAAGAAATCACGATCGAATGTCATCGGCTTCGATTTTTCACTTTCGAATGATGAAAAATCATATAAATCTTTACATGATGAACTTTTTAACCAGGATTCTTTACGTTGCTCGACTTGTTCATATGGTATCTCCTCACCTACATAACCATCTTTATATTGAATTGCTGAATATAAATTAATATTTGATAATTCAAATTCAAGTTTTTCTGAAGATGATTTTAAACGATCTAACGGTGATGTCGATAAACTACGTTCATCTGTTGAACTTACAGTTTTCGGATACATTATATAAGAGATATTTGTTATCGGACCATTACGTAAATTACCCATCGATTGATGTGTTAAATAATGACTATCATATGAATCGACCGAATCAACTCCAGATATTTCTGAATTTCTTGGAAGTGATTGGGTTGTCAATGAATGAGAATTTTGTGATTCAAGGGAATGCGACAGATAATGATCAGATTGTGTTAATTTTTGACTATTATTACGATCATTTAAACCGAAATAATCAGATGATGAATCTGATGGATGATTTAAATCATTATGATAATGATGATCATTGTTCTTATATCGATTAGTGAAATAATCAGTACTAATATCACCACCATCATCTGACAATAGATGATTCATACCTCTTTTAGAGATCGTATATTGAACAATAGCTTCATCAATAAATTCATCACTTAAATGTTTACCACGAACTTTTGTTTTATTCTTACGATTAACAGTTGCATAAATATCACGTTCATTAAACGCACCGCCGGAATTAATTGTATCGGTTTGAACTTGACTCGATATTTTTGTTGTTAAATTTGGATATTTATAATGACAAAGATCATTAATATCAGAATAGATAATATTATCAGTATCGTCTGTTGATGGTGTTGCTGTTGATGTGTTATTATTATTATTATTATTATTATTATTATTATTATTATTATTATTATTAAGCAAACATTGTTTAGACATCGAATAATTGGTATTGCTATAATGGACTGGTGTGACACGCTGTTGCTGTTGATGCTGTAATTGGGCAATACTCTCCCGTCTGATGGTAGATTCCATCAATTCCAAGTCCAATTCCACTTCCGCCAAGTCCTCCTCCATAGAGTTGTTGAGATCCACCGAAAGACCCACTGATTGTGTGTATTTGCTGTTGCTGCTGTGTGATAGAGGCGGTGACGCAAGGGCATACATTACTTGGGATCCCACCGATATTTGAAGGTGGCTGCTGTTGCTGTATGTGTGAGACAATTGATTGAGGCTCTGACCTATATATATATATAAAAGAAATTTTATTATCATGAAATTTGAAAGGTTTTTTAATGTGAAATATTTATTTAAGTAAAAAATTAAAATAAAAGAAAAAAATACTAACGTGGAAATATTGAAACATCCTTCCACTAGAATTTTTCAATTTAAGATAAAAACACATAAAAAAAACGAACTGAAAGTTTAACTTTCTTTTTTTTTGAAAATTTAACATAAAATTTCGGTGTTTGAATTAAAAAAATTCACTTTAAAAACACATGCACATAAAATTAATATAAAAAAAAAAAACAATTAAATAAAACTTTAAGAAACGTTTATGATAAACTTAATCATGCTGAAAATGAAAATACATAAAGAAAAACTTGACGATAAAAAAGTTCCCGAAAATAATTAAAAAAACTCAATCTTCAACGTACATATTATAATGCTAGGTGTATCAAAAAGTTCTCGCCACATAATGAAAGAATGTATGCTTGTATTTGAAATATATTTTATTTTTCAATATAACCTCTTCCAAGCTCGCTATACTTTGTCAAACGCATTTCCAACTTATGTAGCCTTTCCGGATAATAGCATTTGTCTAAGTCCTCAAAATGGCATTTATCTCGACTTCGAAATTTTAGGCAAATCTCCTACCTTCGAGATATTTCTTCAAGTTTAGAAACAGGTAATAGTCACACGGAGATTAATCTGGCAAATATGGGGGATGGTTAACTAATTCGTACGATAATTCATCCAATTTAGCCATTGCTTTGAGGATGTCACATGATTGCGTTTTAAATAGATTCCGTGTAAACACGACACCCAGTTTGGTAATAACCTCTTCACGTAAAATCTTCAAAATACATTCATATGAGATAGCCACAATGTCAGCTATCTAATGCATTTCCACTTTTCGATCGCCTAACATGATATAATGAACTTTGTAAATAATTTCTTCATTGGTCGACTTGGACGTTTTTCATATTAAACGCTTCTAAGATGCCGTTTCAATATATTAAATCAATATCTGATGCTTGTCATCGAAGGTGTAGGATCTCCACAGATGATAGTATATAACTTTTCTTTGATTTCCTCACATGTTTCCTCACCCAAAAATAGAAATCTAATCGATGATCGATACTAAATTTTTTCCATATTTGATAAAAACCAACAGTTATTCACTTTAAATGACTGAACAACTCCTTACTTTCTAGACATTTTTAAGCAGATTCACGCCCTATTAGAATTCTATTAGAACTCCTTCCGAAGTATATTCTTTCTAATTCCAAAGACCAATAAACTTCCAGATTTATTTCCAGTTTAAATACTTTTTCTCATATCTAATTTATGTCTAAGCATAAACATTTTAGTACAACTTTAGTACGTTTATAAATTGCGAGTTTATCTTTGATTTCATGTAAAAAAAACTAAAGAATAACAAAAAGTAAACAACTTAAATAAAACCCAAATGTAAAAATAAACATCTATGATTTTTTATAAAGCCTTATTTTTGTTTTTATTAAAAAATATAAAAAAGGAAATTGCTAAAGAAAATATGTATCTCATAATTAGAAAAAATAATTTTAAATATAAAAAAGGAAAAATATTACATGAAAAAAGAAAAAAAAAAACATACCTGAACTGTGACCTCCTTGAAGCACACGAGCCCGATCTAGACCTCGTATACTGTTGTTGTTGCTGCTGGGATGGCTGGGTGAACTCCATGTGCCCTGGACCGGAGGAGAGACAGAGCGACTCGAGTTCATGTGATCCAATCCCCCCACCGATTGGTGTTGTTGTACCACCACCGATGATGGTGACTCCGGGGCATAATTCTTCGTCTGATAAATCTCCACCTGGGCTGCTGTGACCTGGAAAATTATTATATAAAATTCAATGAAAAGTGAAAAACATAAATATGGTTAATTAATTATTACAATGAAAGGAAGAGGATTTTTATGTTCTTTTTTTTTGTACAATCAAGCGGAAAAGCGTTCATTTTCCAATTAAAATAGAAATTGTATTTTCATGTTTTTTTCTTTAAAGAGAAAACCCAACCGTAAATCTTATTATATGAAAGTCCATTTGAAAAGTTTTGACACACTTTAAATTTGTTAGATAAACACACACAAATGTTTTCGTTGTTTAAATGAAAATTAATTGGGGAAAAGTTTAATTGAGTTTTACATTTTGTGAATTTATATATAATTGAAAAACGTGCAGTAATTTAATTTGTATAGTTATTTAGTTCGATATCTATTATTAATGATGATTTCATTAGTTTTTTGTTTCGATTTCTAAACAGTTTCGTATCAATAAACAATTTTAATTAATTTCGAGAACAAATAACTTAAAAGTATATCAATTCTAAAAAAAACAATGCCAAAATCATTTGAAGAACCGTAGATTTCAACAACAAAAAATGAAATCTTCTTAGTTTGAACGCCTGTCCCATTTTCATGGGCGCCTGAAAATAGGCAATTTATAATTTATTGATGAACATTTATATATTATATTCTTATGATAATATATGAGCGAAGAAGTAACACTAAATACAACCACGTAACCAGAACTGAATATCAGGGTGGGCACAAATCATAAATACCATATTATATATATCGGGTCCAGCAATTGAAGTGTCATTAACCACGCACGATGTCTTGGCTCAAACGGCTCCATTCACTAGTGAAATCTTTTTCTAAATCGGCCAAAGTTGTGTTTTTTTTCATAGCCGCTGCTTGATTTGCCGAACACTTCCATCGCTTATGTTCAATTCATTTGCTATTGTTGCTGAACTCCGCTCCGGATTACAATCGATTACGCACTTTGCTTACGTTTTCTCGAGTAGTTGCAGTGCATCGTCGGCCTCCGACATAGCGTTTTTTTATGCTCCCAGTTCCGTCGAATCGTTAAATGGTACGATACACAAACTTTTCATTGAAATTCATGTGATTTAACCTCTCTCCGAATTTCGATGTTTGCCAGACCCGGTATATGTGCATATATAGGTATGAACATTAGTGGGCTAAATTTTACTGAACAAAGTGTTGGGCTTTGTGAATAAATGCATACATAAAGTATATACGCACTTTATATTCATCAATAAAGGATGTAGATTAAAAAAAAAAAAAAAAAATGCAAAATATTAGAGTGGGCACAGCACATCTTAGCCCCCTTCTGATTACGGGTTTGATTAAATATGTTCATTAGAAAACCCTTTGCAATAACCAAGAAAAAAAAATCTAATATTTTACTTACTTGAGATCGCGTGGGGTCTGTAAGAGTGTCTTGTCGGCGATCCAAGGAATCCGCTCCCTTCCTCATCTGAGAAGGCGTCATCGAGGCGGTGCATTGATTGCGATAGTCCCAATCCGCTAAGAACAAAAATAAAAAGTACCTTATATTATTTCTTAAAATATTAATTCATAATTTTTTTTTACAGAAATTGTTTTAAATTTTTTTTTTATTACAATAAAAGCTAAATAATTTCCTGTTTTTTGTTTTAAAATTTTTATTTTTTTTTTTTTACAGGGACTAATTTTGACAAAATAATACTAAAAAACCAAAAAAAAAAAAAAAATGTTCTAAAAACAAATTAAAAAAAAATAAAAAATAAAAAAAAATTAAATAAAATACAAACCAGTCTCAATTGGTAGGAGGGGATGGGCTGAAATGCTGGAATTCACATACGTATGCGATTGGCTTCGGCTACTCGCATGTAGTGGCCCTTGACGGAATGATTGAGACCTGCAGCAAAAGAAAAGATAAGAGGATATTCCACCTGATTAAAATTATTCTTTTGTTTTTAAACTCCTTTTATTTTTTTTTTGCACTTTTTTAATCTCTATTCCTTAATTTTATTTCTCTTAAAAATTAATTATTTGTTTTTTTTCCTTGTTTTTTTAAATTAGATTAGTAACGAGACTAACTAAAATTAGTTTTTGCTATTTTAAAATTTTTTTTTTAATGACTTTCTTATGTTTAAAAAGTTTAAAGCTAAATTTGAATTAAAAATATTTGTAAAAACAAATAAAATTATTACAAATCAAAAAAAAAAAAGAAAATAAAAGAAACAATAAGTTTTAGTAAACATCGACAGTCAATAATAAAATTTTTTAGTATTCAAGCATTTAAAAATAAAATTTTTAAAAATTTTTATGTTGAAGTGAAACGAAGTTTTTATTAAAAATTAAAAGAAAATACGTGTGAATGAAATGATGAATAATTATTATTATAGCAAAACGTTTCTTATTTATTAATTTTTGTTATAATCTTTAGTTTATAGAACAATCAATATGAAAGATCTATCATGAAATATGAAACCATTTTTATATATTGATTATGAATTGAAAGCTCCTGTATTAAGAGTCATCCGATAAGTCCGTGATAAATGAAACAAAGAAATAATGTATTGAACAATAAAATCTCCTTTTCGCTCGATACACTTAGTCTGATAATATTGAAGCTTCTTTTGACCAACCGCACACTTGAGCTAAGCTTTGCAGGCGAGCCTCGCTATAGTTACATAGCTTAGCTTCGCTCGCCCACCCCGTTGAACACTTGAACTAAGCTACGCGGAGATATTTTTGATAAATTCATCCCATCAGTTCAATTTGAGCCGTTAGAGAGATATAATGTGCGACTATAGTATCGATGAATCATTACTAGACCTAGATTCCGAATCAGGTTTGTCTGAAGAGAAATTTGAACAAGACATTTTATTGAGTTTTATTGAAAGGAAAGGGAAAAGAAGCTTTTGGGGTTCACCATTTACACTTTTGCAAGAATCGATTTCACACTGTATAATGACGAAAGTACGTATATGTTAGTGTCAGTGATGCTAGCGACGTAGTTTCGTAGGTTCGCTGAAATGTGCGACAACCAATGCAAATGCTGAATTTTTCACTTTCAGCGAGAAACTTAGCTCGCGTAGTTTAGCTCGCTTAGCCCAAGTGTGCGGCAGACCTTATGCCTTACATATATTGCGATTCGTCAAGGATTAGCTTTCGGCCATTGTTTTAACTGACCTTTGCTTTCTGGTGTGCTATGCTTTATCAACAATGCAAATCGACGCGAAAATTCAATTGAATTACGTTTGAAATTATCGAAACCAAGCATTGAAAGCAATCACTTTGAAAACTAATACAAGATGGAACTTTTATTGTCGTTAAATTAAATAACTTGACTATAAAAATTTTAAAGTAAAAGTTATAGAAAATAAAATTGTTGGAAGGATCTCATATCAAGTCCTTCGGAGACATTTCTTTCAAAGTTACCATAAGTCAAAAACTATAAAAGCAGTACGAAATTAAACTTGAAAATATGCGCCAGGTTTTTAGCATAAATAGAAAAAAATACGTTTTAAAGAAACAAAGTGGCTTAAAAACTGTGCATTATTTAACGTAAAAAAAAATGTTGACACCATCAAAGATGCCCAAATTTATCTGGCAACTTATTATAATTGATTGTTTTTTAAAGGATTTTTTTTAAAAACATTTATTTAATTTTTATGATTTTAATGATTTTTAATTATTATAAAAATTTTGTATTTTTTTTTCTCTTCTAATTACGAACAACAAATATATTAAAATATTCGAATTAAAAAAAAACATAAAATTTTGTTATTTTATTAGTTTTCTTTTAAAATATTTTTATTTAAAAAAAAAAACATCCTCTTTTCTTTTCTAAAGCATTTGACTTTTAACACAAATACAAAAATGAAAATATTTTTGGAAAATATTTCAAGAGTTTTCCTTTAAGAACAAAAAAAAATTATAAAAAAAATTATTTATAATTATTATTAAAACATTCAAAGTGTATAACCCGACGTAACCAACGCCAATTTAGGTCTGGAAATTAATTAACAGTTCAGATTTCCATTTGCCCAATTTTTCTCGATTTTAATTAATCAAATTATTAACAAATTGATAACGTCGGTGTATACTTGCTCATTTACGCTCAAAACAAAGTATAAGCAATAAAGTGTGGAAACTTCTTATACCGAGTCCGACAACTGAAGGATTTAAAAAGGCTGTAATTTTTTTGTTTATTGTAAGGTTTTATTAAAACTTATGGAAATGAGAATTAATTTTACAATTATACGAATGGTATGTAACCACCTTTTGCCTTAACCACCAGCTTCAATCTCTTTTAAAACGATGCACACCATGTTCGCACAATGTCTTGGCTTAAACGGTTCCATTCATGAGTCAAATTTTTTTTACCTTGTTTTCTTGTGACTTTAAAATGCTCAGAATTATCATTGGAACCGAACGTCTCTTTAACCAAACACGATGGCTTTGTTTGTTGAGAAATTATTCAATGCAGAATGTTTTCCCAACCGAAAATACCAAATTTGGTAAATCACCACGAGGAGCGAACGAACGAAGTAATTCTTTTGATTGTACAAAGATTAAGAACGCGTTTTTTCACCAACAAATAATTTTTACTACCGACAAACAATATGTCAAGCATATGTCAAATTTTAGTGTTGCAAGATGTGCGGTTGACAGCGATTTGAATTAGATAGATATTTCAATTGCCGGACACGGTACTTGCCGTGTTAATTTTTGTTCGATCTCCAAACATTCGTAATGCACATACACATTTATAGAAATGTATAACGTTGATTCAAAAAATATGCACGAATGCAAGAAACCATTAAGAGTGATTCCAAATTAAATAAGAGTGATGACGTGTTATACATGTGCTAAAACTTAATGTAATTTTTGTTAGAATTGTTGGATTTTTTTTTTTTTTATCTCAAGTTTCCATACTTTACAATTGTTTATATTTCGCTCAAAAATTAAACATTCAAAGCCACACACGATTTCTTTTTTAATTTTGTTACAAACATTTTTAATTTAGTATCAAAATTTAAAAAAAATTTCAAAATAAATTTAGAATAATTTAGGATGCTAAATTTTTATTTTTTGAATGAGATGAAATTTAGAAATAAAAGTGCTAAGAAAATAAATGTATTTTTTTACAAAACAAAAAACAAAAAAAAAAAAACAATGCAAATGTTTGATCTCTTTTTAAAAACCATGGCATGCAATGAAAACTACATTTGTCCACCAAACTTTCGTTCATACGTGCTATACGTGAACTGCAAATAATATACGCAGAAACACGTAACATTTTCATTGGTCGTTATTACGTTGTGATGCTTATGGTGTTTCTTTTCGAATCCTTCGGATTCGGATTTGTCGAATCTTTGCTATATATTCGGATTCGGGATTCGCTGATAATTTACCGAATCCACGAATATTTTAAGTGCTTGAAAAACTGGATATGATGTAAAACGAATTCAGTAAAGAACTTTTGATACTATGTCGAAACGAGTAAAAGAGAGAATGGATCAAAATTTAATGCATTTGTTAAATTGCCTGAAATATTCCAAAAAGACACCAAGAAAGCAATCGTTCACCTTGACGGTAGAACTACTAAATAGACTGTTCCGCGAAGAAAGCGAATACTCAGCAAATTATTCACCTACCATTGTGACGTCTATAGACTTTTCTTGACGATCAAAATTGAATCCCTGAAGCTGAGCTGACGATGGAAGAAGAACTGTATGAGAGGTTAAACTTAAACAGAGGTAAATCAGCAGAAGAACAAGGAATTCCTCAAGAGCAAGCAGATTATAGAGTCAATACATTGCAATTGAAACAGAAATTCAAAATGTTCAAAAATTCGGGAAAGCGTACAGCAAATTTCCAAAAATTATATGATGCCCTTACAACCCTAAAACAAACATCAACGAATTCTGAAAGGGCTTTTTCCGTCTCATCAAATTTTTGCACCAAGCTACGGTCAAGACTGTCTGATACGTCACTAAATGCGTTAGTATTTTTAAAGGATTACTTTTTACGCAGTACTGCAGTTATTTGAACTCGGTGATATTGATATATACAGGCAATGTTGATATGATGATATGCATGATTTTGATGTAATTTTATAAACTAAACGAATCCGAAGGATTCGCCAATCTTCAGAACGAAGGATTCGGATTCATTGAATCCGAAAATACCGCACCACCAACACAATTACATGCCATCTTAAATATAAAAATCTTTTTAGCTTATACTTATTTATGTTGAAATGCACTCACATATATTTATCTAAGTAGCCTATATTATTATATTATGTAGCCTTTGCTCTAATTGTTTTTTCACTCAAATTATATAATGAACAAAGAATTTTCTAATTACATTAAATAATTCTTCATAAATTCTATTTCTCTGAAAGTCAAACCACTAAAACCTGCAATAATTTATTGTTTTATAAATTACAGAACAAACTTGGATTTCGACATTTTACAAAGAACTTAATTTAATATAAGTACAAAAGTGTGAATTTTTGAACTGCGCATTTTTGAACTGCGAATTATATTCACATGAACAAAAAATGAAAATGATTTTTATTTTTAAGATGGCATGAAATTGTGTTGGTGGTGCGAAGAGCACCACACGTCTTAACGAAGCATACAATAGCGCGCGTATTTAGAAAGACTACAAAAGAATACAAAGGCAATCTAAAAATAATAATTACAGCACTGAAATGGGAACTAGCTTTGAAGAAAATGAAAATGCGTTTATATGACAGTACCTCTTCTTATGGACATCATATTATGTATTATAATATGGAAGATATATTTTATATATATAGTAAGTACTACCAGAGGGTATTAGTTTTGTCACAAAATGTGTAACACATCGAAATAATCATAAAGGTTTCAAGGGTATAGTTGAGTAGGAAGTCAAAAGTTATATCGATCTATGCATATCCGTCCGTATACAAAATAGCTTAAAAACGCACTATCCGATTTGATTGAAATTTAGAACGTGAGTTCCCTAACTGGATTTGGTATTGCATTTCAGTAAAAGCGTCCAAGGGGGAGCGAAGTTATTAAACAAAAACCAGGGTGACCAAAAAGTTTTGTCATTTCTTTAATATAGTTTTTCGGATTTAATTGGACAATTTGTGAAGCAATTTTGTTTAAATTTATTATATTGGTTAACTACATAAATAGACGAGACCATGGTAAATTTCAGTAAAATCAGTCTAAGGATAATGGAGAAAGAAATTATCCTAGTAGAAAATGCAAATATGTTTTATATGGATTAGTATTTGTTTAAATTTCACTTTTTCAAAGCTAAGCATTTTAGTTTCAAAATGAGAATAGTAAACTTCAATATGAGAATGGTTAAAACAGAGCTCTCAAGAAAGTTGTCAAGTATTATCCGTCAAAGAACAGAGTAAGAGCCTTAGAAAGCCTTATGGAAGAAGGTCTGGAGACAATTACACCAACATGTGCCAATTACATCGCAAGCATTCAAAGAAAATTCATTGCAGCTCTTAACTTAGAAAATATGCTATATTAATAAATTTAATTTAAAATATTTTGTATTAACATTAATTGTTTTAAATTAAATTAAAATAAAAAATTTCATATTGAAGTTTACTATTCTCATTTTGAAATTAAAATGGTATAGAACTGCTTCAGCTTTGACTTTTGAAAATAAAAAGTATGATACGAAATCTTCACGTGATAAAAAGAAACAAAATTTATTTTGCCCAATCTAGTTCCCAATTAAGTACTTCCTTTTGTCGTATATAAGTAGATGAAGAAGTTATTTAGCAAATTACATTTTACAGAATCATCTTATTACTTGAATCATAAAAAAGAAACCATCCTTTACTATATCCTATTTTTGCAATTTTAAACTTTATAAACTACTTCATTTAAAGTTTGTCTTTCTCAATTATCACTCCATTGTGTGACGTTTTTAAATCGTTCATTCTAAGAAATCCGTGACCTATTTTAATGCAGAGACTATTCCTAATTATCTTATAAAATTCAGTTCAATGAAAAAGATAAACATTTAATTTTTTTTAGAATATTCTTGTATTCAATTTTTTCACTTTAATTAAATAAAGTTTACATAAAAACCTTTTCTTTTAATATACTTTGCGTACTAAAAATGTTTTCCATAAATTAATTGAATGAATTTTACCTTTCCTTTAAACAAAAAAAAGTACTTTCAATATTTACAAATTCGTGGGTTTTGATTAGAGAAACATTAATTTCATTTTCAGCCGAAAAATGATTGATATACTTGAAAAGCGCGTTTTTCCAGAAAAGGAAAATTAATAAATTTTAGATCAAATTTAGGAGATTTTGTTTAATGAAGGGTCGTTTTCAAGGCCTTGGTAAATCTCGATATACCTTTTATGATTCTTTTGTAATATTTCTCGAATTAAATTCTAATCTTAGATGTATGTGTTTTTTCCAGTTTCCTTCAGAAAAGAATATAGATATTCTTTAAAATATTATATTACTGATAGTGGAAACTTTCAGAATAGAGATTTAACCTAATCAGGTCTATTCCAGACTCCGGAATTATGTTCCGTCGGACAAAATTTTTCCGACAGAATTTTAGTATGTATTTCAAACTCCGACGGATTCTGTACAAACATTGCCGTGTGAACAAAAATTTCGAAACAAATTTCGAACTGTAAAAAGTAGGCGATTTGAAATATTTTCTGTAGTTTTTTGAATACATATTTTTTTTATTTTTATTAAATTATTAGAGTTTAAGTGTTAAGACATACTGAATCAGAATTTTCATCAGAAAAAAAGCAATCAGGGGAACAGTTGAAAATTTATTCCTTTTTTCGGTTTTGGAGTTATACTAAGCTGTCAGATTTATATTTAAAAATGCGTCCAAGTTGGAAATTTTAACTGAATCGAATGTTTAAAATTTGTAGATTTCTTTTTACGCCCGAAAATTTTTCTCTGAAAGAAATACTGCCAGGGAACGATTGGTAATCAAATGAAACAAATTGATAATCAGCTGATTCGAAATTTAATTCTTGTTTAGGGAAATATATTTTCATAATTTTTGAAGAAGATATTAAATAAAATCAAATCGTGTTATCAAAAATATCAACATTATATAATTTCTGATATTTTGTAATCACTTTTGAAACAAGTTATTGCATATGATGTACAAAAAAACCAAATGAAGAGAATTCTGATTTAGTATGTCTTAACCCTAAATGGATTCCTCGTTAACTTATTGTCCTAAATATTTTTTTTGTGTTCTCAGAAATTTCTTGAATTTTTTGTTGGTATTTATTAAACTCCATAGAAATAGTTTGTTGAAACTCTTTTTGGTTTTATACTTAAAAATTAATTAAGTCAGCAAATACATCTTTTTTTGTTTTGGCAGTTGTAGAACACTTCAGAGAGGTGAGTTCTATTTCTAATGCACTATCAATTGATAACATTGAAGCACCTAAATCTGATATTTCTATGTGATCATTGCTAGTTCCAGGTTGAGGTTCATTAACTTTACTATCACTGGACATTGGACATTTCGTCTAACGCCAAAGTATAGTGTTTGTGAATCATCAGAAACGCATTGTTCCATGGCCGTTTACTGTATTCAAGTTTCTTTCAAATCTGAAAAACTGTTGCTGCATTTTCTCTTTTGTTATGGCTTGCAGTCGAACCAAACCAAAAAAAAAAAATATTTTTATAAAGGCATAAAAAAATATTTTTTTTCATTCATCAATTATTGGTCCTTTTTCCAACTAGTGTAGACTTTTTTCAGAGGACTCATTGCATTTAGGTCGTTAGTAACTATCTCCCAGAAATTAACTACTTTCCCCTTTTCAATTTGTGAAAATCCTTGTACAATACTTCGATATTCGCTAATCAATTCAATGAGCCTTTTATATTGCTTTTTATTTGTTGAATTTAACGACCTACATTTTAATAACATTTAAAAAATTAAAATTTAGTTAACTTTTTAATTTTATGTTCACAATTCAAAAATTCCTATAAATTTTTTCTGTCGGAGAAAAAAACGTCAATTATTCGATTCCACCGGAGTTTGGAATAACAAAATAATGACGGAACGAATTTCGAAATTCCGTAGGAATGTAGAATAGAAATTTTAATTCCATAGGAAAATTGCTATTCCGACGGAATCTGGAATAGGCAAAAATTTCTTTTACGAATTAGAAAAAATTTTTCTAAAGGTTCGCGTCTATGATATTCAATAACTTCAGAATAACGAAATAAGATCAAACATATTTGCAATTTGTAATGTGAAACAAAAAAGAAGCAAAAACAAAAGATCATTCAAGCCTATTCTGAGAGTCACGTCACTTGTCGAATGATATGACAGCCGTACAAAATGTAATAAATTTGTCACTTCATTTGTGATTCTTAGAATATGCCTGATATTAAACAGAACAGAAATAAACCAAAAAAAAATTAAAAAATTAAATTTGCTAATTAATTTTTAATTAATTAAAAAAAAAAACATTTTCGAAATAACATACCTTTGGAAAGTTTGTCTTTTCACATAATTGTCGCGAACAAATTCGATAATTTGTTTTTGTGTTTTTCCGCTATACCTAAAGAAAGGATTTTTTTTTAAATTTAATAATTAGATTTTATATCACACACAAAAAAAAAGAAAAACTATTTTACCTGAAAGAGCTACCACGTGATAAAACTCTTGTTTTACGTCTTGGAACACTTTGAACGACGGTACAACGAAAGAATCCATGATTTTCAACGCATTTTTTCCAAAAATTTTTACATTCATTACGTGCTTCAAAAAAGAATTCAACAGTATCTTTGTAATATCCCTAAACATAATAAATATTATATCAATTTAAAAACAAAAAACAAAAAAATAGCTTACATATCCTTCCGGATGAAGTTTAACTAAGAATCGTTTTCGTTTAAATGAAATTTTTCTAATTTTCGCCCAAGAAAATGTATTTATACGTGTTATCCCTTGAAAAACAGCAATTCCCATATGTGCTACAGCTAAATTCAATGGTACACCTTCGATATCTTTTGCTGGATGCATTTTCATACCATATAATTCACAACGTCTTGCTGTTTCTAATAAATTTAAATCAGCTTCAGCTGGTGATTGGCCACTAAAAATGAATGGAAAATATTATATGTATATTAATAAAATGTCATTTTTTGAAAGCTATTCTAAGCTGGATAGACGTCAAAGTTTGTTAGGATTTTTTCTTTTAAAAAAAAGCTTTCAAAAACCATAATCAACTTACACATGTTTTTTATGATTTTCCATAATTTTACGTTGCATAAGTCCATCCTGTCGTGGTACAAATCTATACGATGATAAATATGTATGATCTGGATAATCTTCGGCTACATAATCACCGCATGATGCTTGTACAATATAGCTAGCCATAAGAGCAGCTGTATTATCATTACACTGTAAACTTCCATTTGATAAATCTCTTTTAATTTGAAGACAAAATAAATATCTAAAGGGTAAAATAATATTTATAGTATATAATTAGTTTTTATAGAAGAATAGAAGATAAAATTCATTTAGTTTAAATCTTCTCTCGTTATTACCGTGTATATTCTTCTTCTAATTGTGCCGGATCTGGGGTATAAAATTTAACGCAAAATCTTAAAACTGGTTCAATTAATGATAATCCTACTTGTCGATTTAATGGTTTCTCTAAATCTAACCAATATTTTGTATGGGTTGATGGTTCTTGATATTCTAAACCAAAATAATCGGCTTCAAGTAGATTAAGCTGTCGACAAACTTGTTCGAATAGAACCCGTCCAAGTGCTTTAGCCTGAAAGAAAATAACAAAAGAAGATGATTTTAAATATTTTTATGATGAATTGAATTAATAATTAGTTAGTCGTATATCAATTTAAATAAAACCATAATAACTTTAAATATATCCTAAAAGCCTACTTGAAATTTAGTTTATATTGTGTGTCCGAATAGTAACTAAAGTGATTAAAGTGATTTTTATACAGTTTATTTCTAATAGATGCCGCACGAAAAATTATTTTGCGACGAGACTTTTCAGACTTTATATGATATAATAGGTCTGTTTTATTTGCCACTTGCTCTGGGGTAGAGCAAATTTTTACATTGAAAACAAAAACAACAAGAGAGCAAATCCTACACTACTTTCAGACCAGGCGTAGCTCTCACACCGAAATTAGTTCAGTTTTCTACCATAAAAAGTCTATTAGCTAAAAATTTCCCTGTAAAATTAAACTTAGAATGTTAATAGAACTGTTTAGAAATCTGTTATTTATTTATTATGTGTCAGTTAATAAAACGGTGACTATCGAAAAAAGGTAAAATAAAAATAATTTAATTTATATTGAAGGTTATTATATAATAATTAAAATTATATTAGGAATATTAAAAGCAAAATTGAAAAATTTGCTGAGAGCTTACAAAGCTAGTCGGGACAATAACCAACATTTGAATTAAAACTTTCTCCTACTCCTGCTCGTTTTATTTGCCACTTACCCTGCTCCAGGGTAGGGTATGACAAATAAAACAGACCTATTAGATGCGTTTTTTCACATTGATCTGCTTCGGATCAAACCAGAATGTAAACAAAACGAACAAGGAACAAGGAGCAAGAGCAACAAAAAACTTAGGCATTGGTAAAAAAAATCACAATTTGTAAATAAATTGTGTAGAAAATAGTTGAAGGTAGATAAAACAATTTAATCGATTGGAAAGGTTCTTAATTTATACTTTTCATATGTTTAAACAAAAACTGTTGTAACCATTAGGAGGACAACATTCAAGTATCGAAAACACAAAACAGAGCCATCTATTGACAAAAAAATGTAGTAGGAATTTTTTGGTCCAAGTAAAAGGTGGTGACTGTTGTTGTTGTATTCAATGTAAAATTCTGCTCTGGTCTGAAGCAACTTGTGAAAAAACTGCACCTAGTGAAGGATTTGTAAAAATAACATAAGATAAACACGCTGCTATAAATATACTGGAATTTCTAAGCGTCCTTGACTAAATTTTAATTAAAAATATTTTCAAAAAAATATATGTTTATGTTAAATAACCTTTTTCTTATAAGTTTCGAATAATTTTACTTCTTCCTTTTATTATTAAATACTTTGCTCTTTTAATGCTGTTTTCATTATACTTGATAACCCATTATTTAGGAATTTCATTTATCCCGAAAATATTTCATAAAAAATCATTTGACATTTGTCATTATGGAAACAACGGCAAAAACTTTCAAAAAACAGCCATCCATAAATTAAAGAATACAAGATTCCTGAGATATTGTTACTTCAAATGTATAGCTGGGCACTGATGACGTTTATCGGCAAAAAAAACTAATTTAAAACATATAGAGACTGAGAATCGCCTAAATCGATTGTTTTAATGCCCTGTGGCAGAAATGGGTTAGCAAAATAGACAAAACTAATAAAATATATTTCAAGGTATCTTCAGCATAACTTCGTTCTTCTTTTTCAAATTTGCTCTAATTCGCAAGTAGCCTAGGCCCTAGTAGCATAAAACCATTCTGCAAATTTTATTACATAAATACGCGAAATTGAAACTAAATTTTAGTAAAATTGATTTATGGAATGAAGAAGTTTTCGCCATTCGTTTGTTATTGTTAACTTATTTCTTTTTAGGTTAAATAAAGGTAATAAAGGTTATATAAAGACAGAGATTGATTGCGGCTAGTCCACGTTGTTTAGGACTGATTATGCTGCCAAATGAGAAATCGCAAGTTCAAGGGCAGGTACCACATAAGTTAGCATTTAGTCTATAGCCGTCTGTATGGGCATAGACTAAATGCTAAAAGAAATGCAGAAAGGCATACATAGTTATTGGAAATTATTTTCATAGTTCGCGATTTTTACTAAAACAAAATTACAATTATTTTTTGTTGTTCTTCCAGACTACGAGATTATATTTAAATTAGTTTTATTATGTTTTATCAAACGTTTAGAAACCCTAACAGAATAATAACTTAAGTAACTAGTTTCAATTCAATTCAATCTGAATTATGTATTTTATTTGCGATGGCCTCAAGAAATTTATCAGATCATATTCGAGGTCAAATTCATCTTGAATTATTGTTTGTCGAGCTTTTTAGGTAGGCTTTTTTAAAAATAAAAATATTGTTGAATAACGACAAAACTGAATTTCTTATAAATTAGGTTTTAAAAAATTATCTTTTATTATACGTCTTTTTTTTCATTTTTTATCAATAATTATCATTTCTTTTTTTGTTTTATCTTTGAGAATATATTTTGTTTTATCTTTTTTAGAAAACGAACAAAAAACATGATTTAGATAAATGGGGTAAGGTAAAAAACATGATTGTTAAAAAAATCGAGTCCCAAAAAACCAAAGCAATTCAAAAGAATATCTTAATTAGTTTTTTCTTTTCTTGTTTTATAAATATTTCATAAAATGAAAATAATCTTTGAGTTTGTTAGAAGAAAAAAAAAAAAACTTTTTGCTGGAAAATCGATTACTTGGGATAAATTGTTTAAAAAATCGATAAAACTCGAGAAAACGTTTTCTTTCATTTATAATTTCAAAAATTTTAATTAAAAAAATAATTGAAAAAAATATTCAGGCAACATTTCGAATTTCCCATTTGAGACAAACACACCAGCAACTACTAAATTGTGTCTTAGCTAAACATAAAAATGCCTAATAGAACAGCCTTTTGCAAGTTAATTCTAACCTTATTCTTTTTGTATAATCATTATTTGTGATCGAACCTGCTCAAAAATTATAGATACATATGTAGGCAAAGAAAATAAAGTATGAAGAACCGAGCACTAGATTTGAACCAGAGCCTCATCAGCTTCTAGAAACGAGGTCTCAACCAACTTGACCATTTAACACATTCACCCTTGTTCTGTTTTACGGCGTTAGGTGAGTAAATGTAATGCGTTCGATTCGATTTCTAACGCGATCAGTGTTCTGGAAAACTACGTTTCCCATTTAAAAAAACGGCAATCATCGCATGTCAAAAATCAGCTGTTTGTGTTTTTTCTAAGTCATTTCATCAATAAATGTTTTAAAAATAAAGTTCTTGTCCTTATTAAAATAAATTTCATATATTTTTCAGCAATGTTTATTTCAAAATATAAATTATATATTTTTGTAACATTTTTTCCATTCACTAATCATTAAAAAATTTAAAAATGAAAAAAAAAACATTTTTTTTTATGAATATATCCTTCATAAAAGCCATTTTCAGGCCCAAAATGAGATTAGAATTGATTAAAATTGATATTATGGTGCATAGTGTGGGTGGGTTTAGAAATAAAGGAAATTCATACAAAAATATTCATTCGAACGCGCGAAAACTGAAGTGAGTAATTTAACCTGAAAATCGAGTTCCCGGCGGGTATCAGAACATCAAAAATCGAATGCGTTGCTACGCGTTGAACTGAAATGAAACGTTGCGTATTCCAGAATACCAAAAATGTAATATCGAGCAGCAAGTGAGTAATATCGAATAAAACTAACGTAACGTCGGATATCAGAACAGGCACCTGTATGTTATTTATTAATCTGTTCGATTTGCTTTTTCTAAACGTTATTCAAACATTACAACTGTTATTCGAAATACAACAATTATTCTATAATCTTTCAATTTTCTATGCCCATTATTTGTATTAATTATTTATTCCAAACCTGAATTAAACCAAAACACCTATACTCCTACAGATAACTCGTTCTTTAATTAGGTAGATGTATTAAAAAAGATCAGACAACCTGCCGATTCGCTATGCAGTACTCGTTTTTGATGGGTTGTACCATGTACTTTCTTCCGTATAAATTTTTGGTACGATTACAGCGCTGAAAAGCGCGCCTCCTTTTCAATAGTATTTATAAAAAGACTGTAAATACATGCATTTTTAGATCACAGAGTCCTTTTAATAAATACTATTAATGAGATGGCGCTTGCAGATGTGCTTAAATCAGAATCCAAGTTGGAAACTCTCATTATTGTATGGTTTTTGATTATACCAAATTACATTCAAATCGGTATGTTAGTTTATAAATACTATACATCAAACAAACTTTATGAATAGGCTTATTTTCTCCTAGAATTATTTCTTTCTCCACTATCCTTAGACCGATTTTACTGAAATTTAACATGGAATCGCTTTTTTAACCAATATAATTACTTTCAACAAAATTGCTTTACAAATTTTGCAATTAAATCCGAAAAACCATATAAAAAGAACGACAAAACTTCTCGGGCATAAAAACCCGGTGTAGCGCATCGAAAAAGTACCCAAAAACTGTGTTATACGACAGAAAATAACGTGTTTTAAAAGTATTTCAACATTTGGTCAGAGATTGTTGTTGTACCGAAAACGTGTAAAAAATAAAAGTACTATGTTATACAAAAGTTATCTGCAATTTCTTAAATATGAAATCTTATTTGTAAATTTAAGTACAAAGAAAAGTCGTGCACCTAATTTAGGAAAGTTGAAATTTCTTGGAACCAGAAAATATTTTTATAATAAACAAAATAAGGATTTTTACATAAATTTCCATAATTTAATTTTCCTGAAGGAGATAATTCAATTTATGATAAAACCTTTTAAAAAATTCATTATGAAAAATTCAATAGCTTTTCAAATAATTGAAAAATTTTCCGTAATTGCATTTGAAATATTCAAGAGTTGGTTTTTATTGGCATTAAAGAAAAAAAAAAAAAAAAAAAAAGCATCAGCAGGATATAATATATAATATCCTGCATTAAAACGTAATTTTGGTACTTTTATGGTCATCGGCGGGCACGTTTCTACTAAATTTTGTGTGAATTCAATGCAATTTTTAATATTTGTTTCAGTCCAATTTAAAAGACAATAGAAAAGTCTGTACAGAATTACAGGATAAGAATTTAGTAGAAAGAACGAAATAACGATTCGGAATTCGAAATTAGATATAGAAAAAATTTTACTAACAATATAAGATTTGTGCCAATCCATTTCTGGAAATTTTAAATTTTCGTGTTTGAAAATGTTCTATAATGAAAATTTAATAAAATTTCAATTTGGAAAACTTTATCGATCAAATACTTTCTATTTACAAACAAAAAACAAGATAACTTCTTAAATTTTTTGTCGACTGACAGACAAAATAATGGAAAATTCGAATTCCAAATTAAGAATATTTTGAACTTATTCGCACGTGAAAATATTGAGTCTTAAAAAGAAAACAAAGCTTTTCTATGTTTCTGTAAATCTAATTTTAGAACAAAAATAAAATTTGAACGAGAAATTCTTCTTGTATTTTTTCTTTTTTAATATATTTTTGGAGTTCGTTATTTTTTCTTGTTCAGAGTAGAAAGCATTTCAATGTTTTCTTTTTTTGACTAAATACTAGAAATAGTATAAATATAAAAAAAAAAACATATAGCAACTTAAAATCGGCATATAGCCGTTTTTTCGATAGAAATGGGACTTATAAGACGCGTTTTCTTCACAAGTTGCTCCAGAGCAGAGCAACATTTTACATTGAACACAACAACTTACACCACCTTTTACTTGGACCAGAAAATTTCTGACCCATTTATTTCGCAATAGATGGGTCTGTTTGTGCTTTTTGATACTTGAATGTTGTCCTTGTGATGATTATGGCAGTTTTTATTTGAACATATGAAAAGTATAAGTAGAAAAACTTTTCCAATCGATTCATATTTTTTATAAATTTGCATTTGCTAAATTGCTTTTCTACCTTCAACTATTTTCTACATAATTTTTTTACAAATATAATTTTTTTAGGGTTCAACGTTTAATTAACATACCATATGGTTTGAATATATGCTATCAATTCCTACGTTATATACATATAGTTATATAACCTGGGCACTAATAGCATTAATCTAATCTGCAAATTTTATTCCAATCAAATTCAGGTGAGTTAGTTTTTAAAGTGCATCAAAAATATACTATTAAAAGGATTATTTTCTCCCACGACTATTTCTTTCTCCACTATCTTTGGACAAATTTTACGGAAATTTAACATAGTACCGCCATAATATGCCTTACCAAATTGAGTTAAGGAATAATCAACTCATATTGTAATTTCGGATAACGCAATTTTGAATTGCATTGTACACGGACGGATGGACGGACACGCATAAATCTATATAGCTTTTGATTCTCTACACATGTATACACTTATACGATTATTATTTATGTGCGTTACAAATTTAGTGACAAAACTAAAATATCATCTGGTAGTACCTACCATAGGACATACAAAATGCTATTAAAAATTTTCTACGTTCTAAAAATAGAAAATCATACACATTTTGTGCAGCGAAATTTGGTACTGAAATAAAAAAAGCACTAGAAATGACGTATTTGTGTGAAGGTCGATTATGTTAAGTACGGGAATCCTTAAGCATAATCTTTGCAAACACAAATATCTAGTGGAGAACCACAAAATTATAATGATCTGATATTCGTAAGACATTTCATGAACAAAACACCAACTCATATAGACTTTAGGTAAGCACTGTTCCTGAAAAAATGGGCCAACCAACTGAGGTGATAATGGAGGACGAGTTTTAGATGAATTAGTTATCTAGAAGTCTCAAACCTGATTAATTATATGGACGCAAGTGTTGTTTATTTCACTGTACTATACTATACCATTTTAGATAAGTTTTGAATATAGAATATACTGTAAACCAAGTTTGGCTAGATTTCCATCAAGATTGCACAATTACATTTTGAAATCTAGTACAAATCGATGTCAAAAATTTAGACTAGATTTCTATTTCCATCTCTAATTAAATAGATTTCTAGTTCTAACAATCTATTCAATTCATTTGGTTGAAATTACTTGGTAAGTCAATGATTTCAACATACAGCTAATTTATTGCAAACCCACCTCAAAATAAAGGGTGTCCCAAAATTCACGCAAGTAGTAATTTTAACACAGGTTTATAATTAAAGCGTGTAAATTTTTTATTGATTCATAAATTATACAGTAGAGGGTTATGTATGGAATAGCATATCGGGTAAATGGCATCCACGGGTTTGCTGAAATCTTTCATGAAAGTTTTGCATAATTGCGTACATATGGCTGAATTTCGTTGATACAGCGCTCAATTTCCTTCTTCAAGGCGTGGGTGGTCGTGGACTTGTTGGCATAAACCATAGACTTCAAAAAAAAAACCCAAAGAAAAAAGTCTAACGGCGTTAAATCGCATGACCTTGGCGGCTAATTCTGATCACCAAAACGAGAAATTACACGACCAGGAAATGACTCATTATTTTAAAAATATTGCACAACAATGAAAATACGTTATTCTTTCCCGTTTAACGCTCCATTTTTAATAACCTTGAATTGTCAGTTGTCAGGCTGTTTTTTTTTTCGTTGACAACACTTTAGCGCACAAATGACGCACAAATTCAAACCATGTACGAATTTTGGGACACCCTTTATTTACTAGTTGATGGATTTCTGACCGAAAATATTCACAAGACCACTTTGAATACGTTAAGCTTTATAGTTTATAAGACTATAATTATTTTGTATTTATTTTGGTTCACCGTTCAAATGTTGCCAACCACTTGTTTTATATAGAAACATTGATAATTTATGCTGCACATTAAATAGTTCTTATGGGTTATTGATTTTCGAACTTATTTTAATTATGCTGGAAATCTGTTTTTGTAACACTTTCCTTTTGCCCTAATTAATTTGATTGGAATGTTCGGAATCAATTACAAAATCACTTCACCTTTAGGCGATGATAAACAATATAAGGAACAAAGATTTCTACTTCAATAAATAATGAATTAAGAATAAGATTTTCGTTTTTGCGAAGGAAGACTTTTGTATAAACAAAATTTTTAAAATATTGATTTTATTTGAATAGATTTGAAGTTTTGATTTTTGTTCACAAAAAAAAGTTGTCCTTTTTAAATTAGGTGACATGGAAATTTGTTTTGTTGTTTTGTTAGAGATGAATTTTGTCCAATGCGAAAGTTCATATTATCCTTGTTTTTCTCTTTTTTTATGGAGCAGGTTTTTTTTAATGAATATATGGATTTTTGTTATATCTCTGGAGATTTATGCAAATAATACCTACAGCTATAAAATGCATGGACAAAAAGACAAAACCGGTGTATATCTAAATTACGCTAATTATAAGAGAAATAAAAACCTGGTTGTTAACTGAGCTTGTTATGGGATTCTAAAACAGATCATAGACAAGAGTTGAGTATGTTTATACATTTATATAGTAGGACCTGTTAAATAGAAAAATGAGGTAGATTGAAATTAATTAAATGCATATCTTGTGGGCAGATTTGGGATTTATAGGATAATTACATAGAGATTGTTAGCCGCTTTGTAATTAAATCTCATTTTGGAGTTGGATAAAACCTTAACAGAAATATACAATTATTTTATGTAATAAGTCCGTGATACAACTTCTTCCTTTCTGCAAAATTCTCTACGGATCGACATCATATGTTTACTATTATTTTCATGATATATGTATTTATTTTTGTTGACTATGAGAGAATTTGTACTATAATTTTTATAGGTTTTTAAATAAGAGTTGAATGTATTTTTTTGTGATTCTTTTTTTGTTAACTTATAGGTGTGGCTCTCTACAGTGGTGTAGTGGGTCTTTTGTTTGTCCTAAAGATGGCATTAGGAATATGGTAACCTCTAGCTGCAAAATATTTTTGAACCCTTTTTTATTCCATTTTTCATGACTATTTCGTTCGTAATATATCAGATTTATTGTTCTTCCTTAGCTGCTGAAGTGTCTGTCACTTGTTAGCAGATGCACATTTGTTTTGAGATAACTTTTAAAGAAATCTGACACTAATCACTAAAACTAAAAGTGAATTCTTTCGAAAATATTGATCGCTATCGCAATACATTTCGGTGCCAGATTTCATTTAAAAGCAAAATTTCTGTCATATAAAATACAGAAATCTGGCACAATAGAGAAATATTAACTGGAGATTTGAGTTCCCTAGTTTTCAGCTATAGGCCGATTTTCAGTTACTATATGTTTATCTTTTCGCTCGCTTACTCGAACTGAACCAAGTCCAAACTTTTAAAATTCCAGAGATAATAACTTGCCGCTCGACCAATAATAATTTAACTTAGTTGCTGTTATTTTCCTTACATTATACATTTAACGTCAGATTTTACATTCTACTACGTTGGCCCATGTGAGCCAGGTAATTAATATGTATCTCGACTAATATATCTCTATGTCTGGCACCCAAAAATCAACTGAAGAGAATTGTCAATAACATCTTGTGTACTTATATCATGAGATTAAAAATCTTGATACAAAAATAGACACAATTGTCTCTGGTACAAATCAATGTATAAAAAATTTATAATGAAAGAAACCGTATTAAACAAAAATGGCAGATTCTTTCAAATATATAATTACTATTGCATCACCCTGTACAAAGTCATAATGAACTAATTAACATCTTTAGGCAAAAGGTTTTGTGACTAATATCAGTTCTTTATCATAATATTTCATAAGTACAACATTTGGAAGGTTATCTATGTAGTTGGTTCTTTATCTTTACGCTTTCTCATTTTATATTACGAAAATTCTGTCTGTTTCTATGTCTAAGATAAATATTTTATCGGAATTTTAATGTGTTCCGAATTCATTGAGCTATAAATATCGTTGTACAAACGTTGTGAAATTGTATAGGAAAGTTACAAATGCTATCATGATCGACTAATATTTTGTATTTAGTAGACGAAATAATTATGCGTTTAGTATTATAACAGTTTCATTCTTTTATTATAGAAAAATCAGAATTTTCATAA
Source organism: Xylophagus ater (assembly GCA_963422695.1). NCBI lineage: Eukaryota > Metazoa > Arthropoda > Insecta > Diptera > Xylophagidae > Xylophagus > Xylophagus ater. The sequence goes on along the minus strand of OY730485.1, from coordinate 24,188,329 downwards.
ATTCACATAAAATAAAAAACATGATAGAAATGGGACTCGTAGTTAACAAAGTTCAATTAATTGATTTTGATGAAAATGAACCAAAACTACTAATATTTGAAGTTTTTTTGTCCATAACTTTGTGTCGTCTTCTTCAAATTCGCTCTAATTCATAGGATGCCTGGGACCTAATAATATAACTATCTTCTACAAATTTTATTCAAATCTGTATAACTATTTATTTCTCCACTATCCGTAGAGGAATTTAATTAAAATTTAACATATTATCGCCTATTTATGCAGTCAATGTATATAAATAATTTGAACAAAATTGCTTTTCAAATTAAATCCGAAAAACGATAAAAAACGACAAAACTTTTTGGTCACCCTGGTTTTTCTTTTATAACTTGGTTCTTTCTCGGCCGATTTTCCGGAAATGCAATACCAAACCAAGTTAAGAAAGAACCAACTCACATTATAAATTTCATCTGGTACCACCTACCATAGGGCATAATAATAATACACAATAACCAGAGGGATGTACTGGGTGTAACAAAAACACCTCGACATGATAATACAATAGATATCTCTATACTAATCTTGCCACTTCACTGTCACATATAAAGTTTAACCATCAATCTGTCAATTAGTTTAGTTTTGGCAGCCATTCATAGTAAACACCTTTTGCTTTTTATCAAATATGGAACAAATTTAGTATCAATCATTAATTAAATTTATGTTTCTGGATAAGGAAACGTGGGAAAAATCAAAGAAAATGGGGTAAAGGCTCTTCACCTTCGATGACAACCATCAGATATTGTTTTAATAAATTTGCACGTAGTTGTAGAAGCTTTTATGATGAAAAACTTCCACGTCGGCGAATTGAAATGACCAATACAAAAATTATTGAAAAAGTCTATTATATCATGTTAGGAGATCGAAAAGTGGCAGTGCATTATGTAGCTGAATGCATTTTGAACATTTTAGTAAACATTTATAGCTGAAAAAGTTATTTAAAAGATGTGTACGAAGTTGGCACGCAATCGATTAAAAATGCAATCGTACGTATTCAAAGCAATGGCAAAAATGTATGAATTATCCTACGAATTAGTTAATAATTTTCTGCATTCTTCAAATTAATCCCCGTGTGACTGTTATGTGTTTCCAAACTTGAAGAAATAGCTCGGAAATAGGATATCTGCATCGAATTTTAAAGCCTTTGACGATATATGATAAATGCCTATGTTGAATAGTCTCGAACTGTGAGTTTTTGATGACGTTTTCAATAAAAAATGAGTTAATCTGATACAAAATTTGCTCTTACATGAATTGAAACATTTGGACTGTCCGAGCGCATATTGTCAATTTATATTGGACAAAATCCATACTTTAAACTGATTTTTAGCCGTATACAAAATTATTGGAACGTCTCAAAAAAAAAAAAAAAAACTCAATATTTAAACAGACAGATATTACTTCAATTTTCGAACTTATTGATACACCTAGTATTTTATTAGAATTTTGGGAAAGGTACTTAGCCTCTCAAGCCTAAAAAGGAGAAGGTACAATGAGCTTTGATAGGTTTGAGTTTGATACAAACCTCTCCACTATACAAAGATAACAATTGTAATGTATGTTTTCAGATTTATGAAATTCGTGTCTAAATTTTTCGTAATGCTGTCTTTGACAATGACACAAGTTACACAATTAACAAATCTTAATAAAATTTAGTACAGACAGTTGCTGGAAAGAAGAGATGCTCTGGATTGCTTTTACGAGTAAGTCATATCTATTGTTTCGATGATCATATTTTATTTTTACTTTCATCAAATTTAGAATATTTTTTGCCCTTTCGAATTTTATGAGGAAATAAAATTTTAAAAAATATTTATTAAAAAAGCTTATTGGTTTATCATATGAAAAAGGTTACAAATAAATATAGGTGGAAATTTTCTTTATTTCAAATGGTCTCAACTTTCTTTTAAAAGAAGTTCTGTTTTTGATGTAGGTCTGCCTGGACTTTTCTTTCTTTTTCGGATAAATTTTCCACAAAAAAATTTTCTTGGATGACTTCCAAAACTTTTTTTTATAATATCGTAGAAAATTGATTCATATTCATTTCTTCTTTTACTTTTTTTTTTTAAGAAAAATTTTTCAAGATATGTTTTTTATGCTGTTGGGAAAATTTTTTTAAGAAAAAAAAAAAACTGAAAATACTGCAAAATATTTTACTTTCATAAATTTGTATATTTTTATTATTTATTAATTTTTTTTATTCAAAGAAAAACTTGTCGAATTAAATGGAAAACTTTAAAACGAATTTTCTTTATATGCCGGATGAATATTAAAATTAAAATTGGTGCAAGTTTTTTTTTTTTGGGGGAAACTAAAAGTTATCTATAAAATATTTATAATAAAAGTAATGTAGATTAAATTTTTGTTAACCTGTATTTTTACCTTAAAAGAAACCTTTTTGGTTATTATTTTTTTATAGGATTTTTGTGTTATAAATTTTTAATATTTTTTTTTTCTCAAAAAAAGGCCTAGCAAAACTTTCTATTACTCAAAATTCTGGTAAAATATACTTGGATTATTTGTAGTTTTATATTTTGGGTATCCCAGAACAAAAGTTTTAGAAACTGAAGATAACGACCTTTATTCTTCGCTATTACGCAGTAGATCAGCGTTTCTCAACCTGTACACACCAGTGTGTGCCGCGAGATTTTTCGACAAATAATTAAAATTGAATGGGTTTTGTAACTTTGAAATAGTATTTATAATTACCTCAACGGTTTCTAGAAAAAAATTTTTTTAAATTTCATATAATTTTTTACCAATTATAATTGATATTGATTCAAATTAGCTCTCCCTTAAAATCAAAGGAGGTGATTTTGCTCTTACACGTCGAAAAAACACCTTTTGGATTTTCTCTTTATGATGAAATTTAGAAGCTTAAAGTTCAATATCTCTCGGACTTGTTAGAAAAGCTGAACTCTCTGAATTTAAGTCCTCAAGGTCCATCCGAGAATATCATCATCAATGAATGGTTAATCAACCCATTTGTAATTTGCAAGACACCAAATTTGACAACAATATTTTCAGCATTGACAGAAATCAAGTCCAAAAAGCGAGGGAGACTTAAACCGACTTGACGATGAAATGCGAACTTGTCGGGCGATTTTGGAACCTCGTTTTGATTTAACTTGTTCAAAAAAACAGGCTCAGAATAAAATTCGCAAAAAATAATTTGTTTTGTTTTTATATTATGAGACTTTTACATTTTTTATATTCAGGTGTGCCCCAAAGAGGTTGAGAAATACCGTTTTAGATATAGGATTTTACATCTATCCAAACTTCCGAAAGAGGATCCTGATTCGAAAATACTTTTTAAAGAAAGTATTGGTGAATTTAATTTCAATTTCTAAAGATTCCCCTAAAAAACTATTAACTATGTATAATTATGAATTTAAAATTCGTATAACCAGGACAAATTTCCAAAAAATGCTATTTTCAAGTATTATTTGCTATTTCCTTCAGGCGTATGAAAAGCCCATATTTATAGTCTTGCATTTATCAATTATTTCTGTTTTCTGTTGTAAATGTTTGGCTTTCATTATTATTTCTAAACCTCAACTTCCTAGTCCCACTTCCATTTAAATTTCAAATACAAACCCTTATGATATTAATTCCCATAAGTTCCTGTTCCTATTCCTAGGACCACAATAATCTGGTATAATTAAATAAAAAAGGCTTGTTCTAAAAGTCAACAAAAGGGTTAAGTTTTAAAAGAAATAAGTTTATTTTGAAAAGTTCTCTCGTGGTGTTTTATTTTTAGCTTTTCATTAAGAAAATGAGGAAATAATGATGAAATTTGATTTTCATATATTTGAAAGTTTTCACAATAATTTCAACAAGATTTTCACATTTCCTCAAAATTCGATTTATTTTGATTACATTTTATTTACTAATTAGATTGAAATGTTTTCCAGAACGATATTTAATTAAAGTACTATATTATTGAAAATTTATTATAAAATCAAAATCAGAATAAGTTTTTGAAATCTTCTTGAAGAATTGAGACTTCGAGTTGAAAAAAAATGGGAATTTCTTGAAAATACCATAAATTATAGATAAGTATTAGATGGCATTAGGTTCTTGGTATTTTGATATTCTATGTGTCAGGTCACATATTTCAAAAAAAATTATCAATATTCCTAACAAAAATGTCAGCTTTTATATAAAAAGTTATTAGGAATAATTCGATATTGTTATTTATATAACAAGAAAACCTTAATCCAGACAACGATGATAACATAAGTTTAACACGAAGATTCGTTGAGGTCATTTTCAAATGCATCTATGAGATTTCCATCATCAACATCATCATCATCATTATCCGGATGGAAACTTTGTGTTAAAAAGGTGGTAATTATTTGGACCACCACAATAGAAATTGATATTACATGTTTATTATTAAGGTTAATATACTTTTTTTACAGGTATATAAAGAAAATCACGGTAATATTAAACTTTATTTTATGAAGTACAAGAATGTAATATACCCACGCCTGTTACTTAAAGTCAATAGAAAATTTATGTACTTCACTAGAAAAAAACATGCAGTAACTAAAAATCGGCCTATAGCCAATTTTTTGATAGTAGAAATGGGACTTGTAGTTAACAAATCTATAGTTCAATGAATTAACTATGAGAAAAAAAAAACCAAAACTACCAATATTTCAAGGATTTTCAGTCTGGGGCCTAATAGTAGAAATATCTTGTACAAACTATTATTATTCAAATCGGTATATTAGTTTTTCAACTACATCTAAAACAAACTTTTTACACAACCCTTTTTTTTCTTCACTATCCTTGTACCGATTCTGCTGAAATTTAACATGGTATCGCTTATTTACGTATTTAATCAATATAATTAATTTAAACAAAATTGCTTCACAAATTTTCAAATTACATCCGAAAAACCATAAGCAAAAAAACGACAAAACTTTCTGGTCACCGTGGTTTTTTCTTAATAACTTCGTTCCCTCTTGATATAGCTGAAATGGAGTGCCAAACCAAGTTAAGGAAGAACCATCTCACATTGTAAATTTCATCAAAATTGGATAACGCGTTTTTGAGTTATCTTGTACACGGACGGACGGACGGACAATCGCACATGCATAAATCGATATAACTTTTAGATTATCTACACAACATATACCCTTTTAAAACCTTTCTACGATAATTATTTCTATGCGTTGATACAAATGTAGTGACCAAACTAATATACCCTCTGGTAGTATCATCTACCATAGGACATAAAAAAACAAAGTTAAAGACGATAAATATCATAAAAATTATGCGCTCAATGGAAATACAAAATAATTATAAAACATATTTTTTTCCATTCTTCTTCTTCATATCACTTGACATACTTCTTAGTGTTGGTTGGTTGTGCGGAATCTACGACATCTTGAGAATTCTATATATTATAGTAATTTTAATATTTATTCGTTGGAAGTAGGTCTCGTTCACGGAACATTACACATTCGTCTATTATATAGTTATATATGCGAGTTTATATAAATGTTTAAAAGAAATTTATTTCCAGTTCGTTGACAGTACCTATATACGACGATGACGAAACAAGTTACCAGAAACAACTATCCAATTCCATATAAATATGAATAAATAAAAAAAAGAAAAAGAAGTCATATTTGGTAAAATGCAAACATTACATTTTAACAGAGATAAACGTTGATTGCATTTTTGATTAGGACAAGTTTTTTTATTGTTTCAACAGTTTTCGAAAAGTTTGTCATATGATTTTTCCTTGGAAGTAAATTAATTACATAATTGTCGCACGGTAAATGTACAAAGCAATAGAAATTGAGAATATCGAGTTCAGAAAAATGGATGAGCACGACAATACACCCTGTTGCCGTAGAAATCCATTAACAAAAAAGGAAGAAAATCAAATCATTGTTTACAACATTGCCCTATGGCAGAAATGGGACAAAAATTTATAGGTAACCTAGAACCTAATAGCATAAATCTGATCTGCAAATTTCATTCAAATCGGTGTATTAGTTTTTAAAGTATATCAAAAAAATTGTATGAACAGGCTTATTTTCTCCTAGGATTATTTCTTTCACAATACACAATACCATGATTTCCCAATTTTGGACATTTCTGCTGTAAGAAATCGTTCAATTTGGTAAGTTGTAGGCAGTATACACTAAGGTCGATTGTTCTTTTAGGTGGTAGGATAGGAGTTCAAAATACACAATTCTTCTGTAATCCCACCATATTGACCAAAAAACCTTCTTTTGGTGAATATCAGTTTTTGATGTTGTTTGAGGGGGCTCACCGCGACCCCTGTACAATAATCAAAAAAGCTTACACTTTTTTATTACGAAAAAGAGTGCGGATGTCAGAGCCTTTAAGGTCCAAGCAGAATGACGGTTCAACGACGGATTCACGACACATTAAAATTTTAGCTGAATTTTTTTTGGTTTCTAATTTGCGAATAGGTGAAATTAATTAAAAAAATTTAGGTTAATTCAACAAAAGCATAAAAAGAGGTATATATTTTTTTAAAATTCATAATAAAATAAAATGTCCTTCTTGTTGCTTTAGAACTTAGGAAAATCGAATAAAGAAAAGTTTATATTTCATATCCATTTTTCTGGAACGAAACTGTTCGAATTTTATTAGCACGTTTTCACATACATAATTCTGTTATAAAATGTTGCAGCGTGTTTGAAAATAAATAATTTTTATTGGCAGACATTTCACGATGAATCTCTTTTGGGAAATCATTTAAATGGATAAAAGTTGATTCATCAATTTGTTCTATATTAACTTTTGTTGTCTTTAATGCATCATCAATCATTAAAATTAGTTTACTAATACCGCATCAGATAATTAAAGCGAATACAAACTAAAAGAATGTTTAAATTGAAATTGAAACTGTTCACATGTTCTTTATTCAAATATGAAAATGTTTCTGAAGCGAAACACGAACTTCTATATTGAAATCATTTCTTAATTATTGCCAAAAATAGATACCATTTATTGGACAAAAACAATAACATTTGACCGTTGGATTCTGGAGCTATACTCAGTAGAAAAGACTGCGCATTACTTTCCCGCACAACTTCTCCATCGATTATTATGCTCTATGATAGGTACCATCAGAGGATATAGTAGTTTTGTCACTAAGTGTGTAACACAGCGAAATAATCATCGTAGAAAGGTTTCGAGGGTATGGTTGTGTAGGGAATCAAAAGTTATATCAATTCCGTCCTTGTACAAGATAACTCAAAAACGCGTTATCCGATTTTGTTGAAATTTAGAATGTGAATTGGTTATTCTTGAACTGGATTTGGTATTGCATTTTATAAAAAAAACGACTCAGGTGGAGCGAAGTTATTGAGCAAAAACCAGGTTGACCAGAAAGTTTTGTCGGTTTTTCGGATTTAATTGGAAAATTTGTGAAGCAATTTTGTTTAAATTAATTATATTGGTTAAATACATAAATAAACGATAGCATGGTAAATTTCAGTAAAATTGGTCTAAGGATAGTGTAGAAAGAAATTATCCTAGTAGAAAATGCAAATATGTTTTAAGTTTCGGTTAAATCGGTCTAAGGATAGTGAAGAAAAAAATATTCCTAGGAGAAAATAAGCCTGTTCATAAAGTTTTTGTGATGTACTTTAAAAACTAATACATTGATTTGAATAAAATTTGCAGATTAGATTTATGCTATTAGGTTCTAGGTTACATTTAAATTAGAGCAAATTTTGAAAAAAGGAAACAAATTTATGAAGAAAAAACCTTCAAATATTGTTAGTTTTGATAGTTTTTCTTACCTATTTCTGCTATAGGGCATCAAATCAGTAAATGTTTTTTTTAAATTGCGATGTCATGGGCGGGAATGTATCTATCTATATTTTTTGTTAAGCATCGATTACTTTAGGCATTACCAAGAATCGATTCAGTAATCGATGAACAGGAATAGGCTAGATTACATCACAATTTCAGTTTATGAAGAAAATTTTAACTAGTTTTGTATGTGAACCATCTTTTTATATACTTTTCAGTCGAACAGCGAATGTGTGAATGCATCTTCAAATTGCAAATTTTTTTTTTATATACATAAATTTCTAAATTCTAATGAAGAAAAAACCGGGTTCATAAAAATTAGATTTAGATGTCACATAAATAGAATTTATCTTATTTAAATTAAAGTTCAACGTGCTTTTATTGCTTTTTTTTTTTAAATCAGTCGAAGTAATAAAATCTATTTCCATATCTCGCAAGAAAAGGTATAAATTTTATGTTTTCTTTTTAGATAAAAATACCCAAATTTGTAATTAATTGAAACCCTAAAATAGGTTGTTAATTATCTAGATCGAATTCGGTATAAAGTTGTTAAATCATTCGACTTAGACAAACTCAAAAAGAACATCGACCTTTGGAAAACAAGAATGATAATTTATGAGAAAATAGTATTAATGAAATTATAATAAAATGATGACGCCGTATAGCGATGAAAAAGCAAGTTTTTAACGACTGACAAGATGACTGACAACTTTTAATCAAATATTAAACGATTTCAATTTAATTCAAGGCTGTGAATTGGAAATTTTTCGATGTATCTGAATTTTTCATTTTCTGGAAATGACCAAAATTTAATAAAGAAAAAAAAAATTCAAAAAAATCACGTTGGCGTTGAAAAAAAAATACTTTTCTGGCAGTGATTTCAAAACGTAATTCAATGGAAAGGAAGGTAATTATGGTTCCAAAATGGAAATAAAATATATAAGAAAATAATATTACTGATTAAAAAAAAAAAACGGCTAAATTAAATTTTAATTAAAGTAAAAATAAAAGCGTTGATGCGAACTAAATTAAGGATAAGAGTGGACTGAAGAGAAATGGGGAATTTTTAAGTATTTATAGCAAAATTCGGAGGGGAATTACGTATTCAATGTGTAAAAACGTTGTCGGCTGTATAATAGATGTCGTTACTAGCGTCGACGTTTTTTTAAATATGGTACAACTATCATATGCTCCAAGTACCATCAGATATTGATTTAATAAATTTAAACGTGTTCGTACAATAATGAAGAACATCCCAGTTATAGATGATAAAACTAATCGGGAAGATGGTTGCCACGTTTGTTCGCAATCAATTAAAAATCATCGAGTTATATTAACTAGAGATATTAATTTTCTGTCTCACGTTGGCCGACCGAGGGGAATATGAAACTTGGTTTTTTTGTATGGAAAATAAAAACAACGCAAATTTTAAATGCTAATTGAGGGGAAACCCAGTTAAATTTATATATCGTATTGGTTGAGCGGCTAATCGATATCTCCGAAACTTGGAAAACTTTGGATTCTGTCGTTTGTAGTAAACTAGCGAGAAGATAAAATAATCACCATTTCTTCTCCATAAGTTGGTATGAAAACGAGGGAAATGAAATCTCCAGTTAATGTCTTTCTATGTTAAAAACACAATCGTACAATATCTTCAATGAAATGTCAAATCGCACGAATTATGGCTACGAATTAGTTGCCCATCTTCCGTACACTCCCAGATTAATCTCCATATGACTATTATCTGTTTCCAAACTTGAAGAAATGAGTCGGGGGGGGGGGGGGGTTAGAAGATTTACATCAAATAAAAAAGCCTGTTTTGAGGTATTACACAAATCGTATTAAGTCTTATGACTAAGTGTATCGAGCTTTCAGGAGACTATACTGACAAATAAAGTATGTATATTTCAAACATAAATTATTCTATTTTTTGCCGTAAATTGGAATTTTCTATTATTCGAAACATTGAACTACAAAGAATGTTTAGCATCTTTCATGATATCCAGATTACAGGGATATTTATTTATCTAAATCAAGGGTGTCCAACCTTTCTGTGTGACTGGGTCGCATTGGAGGAAGACATGGTCTTTTGGACCACAAGTATATTACTATATCTGACGAGCGAAAAAGAACCTAAAATTTTCATGTTTAAGTAAATTAAAATTTATTAATTTATGAATTTTTTCATTATAAAAACAGAATTTCATATTCAACAAAAGAGCTTTCTGTTCTGTTCCTGTTTCTGTTGTTTGTCACTTGGCAGCTTTAGCACGAGAGCGCACACAACACACAAACCTTCCCTCAGAAAAATGGATATGCTTTAGTAACTTTAAATATTTTTGGACCGCATGCCCCCGCATGCACCTGCGAGCCGCGGGTTGGACAGCCGTGATCTAAATTTTTAATCTTTTAATTAACAGAATCCAGGCACACATTTCAAAGTTTCCAAATCACTGCGTTATACCTACACGCCTGCCTGAAGTTGATAATTTGCTTGTTGAAATAATGACGACACATAATGTAATCCAATGATTGAAAGATTAATGCAGATAATATGTAAATGAATCTCGATATGAGAGATAAATACCATAAAAGTTTTCATATAATAAATCTATTGTGTGGTCTTTTTATATGAATTTTGTAATTTCCGGAACATCAGACAAACACACACGCGTAATTGAGGGTCAATTTGAAGCCTTTTGTTTGGGAAAATTATAATACATAATATTTTTTTCTTATTCAAATGAAATAATATTTTTTTGATTGATTAACTTTTAAAATAGTAAAATTTTCACGGCCAATGTTTCTTTTTTTCTATATTTATTTATTGATAAGAAATCAATTCAATTATGTTAAACAATTCAAAGCTAATGTTAATTCGCTATTTATATAGTTTGTTTGTTTTTCTATTGTTTACATAAAACTTTGAAATGAAAACAAAAAACCTTCTTATTGAATTCATTTTTATGGTGTCAAATTTTTATGTTCTAGATTCTTTTTTATTGACAGAGATTTTTTATTGAAAAGTGTATTTTATTCTATGGGGGTGGCCGGCGTTGTTGTTAAGATAATTGTTTAACTGTTTAACCACCAAATGGTTTATGATCACATTATAAAGGATTTTATTATTTGACACCCAACTGGGTCTAATAGTACGGTTTAATATGTGGAAGATATCCGTTATGAAGAGATATTGGATACAAGAAAATAATATTGCTTTATTATTGGCTCTGTAAATGGTCAATCGAAATTAAATTCAAACAATTGAGTACCTAACCATTTTCAAGATAAGATTATTTTAAGGTTGATATAAAAAGACTTATTGACTATTATTTATAATACGAAAACAACTTGTTTAACACAAATAATAGAATATATTTTCTATTTTGATGAAAAAAACATTTCAAGTCTGAATAATTTCTGATCAGACCACGTACATAGATTTAAATTGTTTAACTTCGGAATAATACTATATATTATATGAGCCGTTTATTTTGAAATTGACCTATTGCATTGTATTGTGGAGGTATAGTTGCGGGCCTCAGTATGTAGGATTTACTGGCATGTTGTGCCCCCTCCTAAAAGGTTGGTTGAGAAGCTAGGTCTCCTCCCCGGAACGGTTAGTTCTTCTAATGAACGTTAGCACTGTCGTTAAGTCCAAGTTAGCTAACCCCTTCTTATTCACAGTGCACGCACGCAGTGTAGCAAATCTCGTTCTAGAAAAGGCCGAGCATCGTTCTGCTGACTCATTTTCTTCCAAACAGACTCCGCATATCGTACTCTCGGCCACCCCTATCTTCCACTTGTGTTTGTTTAAGGAGCAATATCCTATCGAAATACCTACAATGGTTCTAAGGGTTTTAAGCTTGAGTCCCATCACTTTATATAATATTTTTTTAAATAAAACAAAAACGGTTTGAGATATCAATGAATTTTTTATTTCATGTTAAAGCACATTCTATGCCATTATGTATGGAATCCAATTTCCTTCGCATGACCACCACAGGCACATTTGCAAAATTCCAGTCGTTGAACCGAATTTTCGACCACTTTTTCTCATAAATAGGCCGATATTGCAGCAATTTCGCGTTCAATATTTGCTCTGAGCTCTTCTAACGTCGCCGGCTTTTTCGTATGGACCAATGACTTCACGTGACCCCAAAGAAAATAATCGAGGGGCGTTAAATCGCATGAACGAGGCGACCAATTGACGGGTCCATTTCTGGAAATAACACGCTCACCAAACTTACTTTTCAATAAATCGATTGTAACGTTGGCTGTGTGGCAAGTGGCACCGTCCTGTTGAAACCACATATTGTCCAAGTCCGTATCACGCAATTCATTCCAAAAATAATCAGTTAGCATGGTTCGATAGCGATTTCCATTAACTGTAATGTGGCGGTTTTCAGCATCAACGAAAAAATATGGCCCAATGACACCTCCGGCATGTAATCCACACCACAATTATTTTTTGTGGATGCAATAGTGGCTCTTGGAGAATGCGGCCTGGCCAATAACGCAAAACGGGCAGGTCGATGATGTCGTCCATAAATTGGTCGTAATGGTCTTAAAGTTGCGGCGACCGACTCAGAATTTCGGTAATAAATTTTAATAATTTGTAAACGTTGTTCAAGTGTGCACTGCTCCATGATGAAATGGCAACTACCCACGAGCATAAATGTCAAAAGAACAACATTTGATTAATGTTGAGTTGTCGAAAACATGTCTTTTTTATGTTTATTGTCATATTTTTAATTTTTTTAATGCAAAAAACCCAAGTACAAGTAATATAACAATTACTTACTAAATTATTGTAGTTTCCACAAAAAAAGAAAGAAAATATAATATGTTTTTTGAAATTTTTTTTCACTTGGATTTATGCCGGAAAATCCCAACCTTGCAAAAGGTATCTGGAAAGCATTGAATTAATAAATATTATCAAGATTTTGATGAAATTTCAACCAAATAAAATGCCCTACGAACGACGTGAAAATTATCATAACAAAATAATAAAAAAGCGCCACGCCATATAATTTTAGGACCGAAAAGACCAAATATTGTAAAGTTTATTTAAAATATTTCAAAACTAAAAACAACACTAAAACATGAAAATTTGAAATTAATTTCTTTAAAAAACCATCAGCTGTCAAAATTTCATAAAATTTCATCGGGCGATTTGAGAATTTATACCATTGATATTGAAATCTGTCTAGAAATTTAGTGAGAGCGTCAAAACCCACATATTGAATCATAAATAATTGCTTCTACCGATATTACCACAAATCTAATAAAACCCGTTTTTTATCACGTACGGTAAATGTGCCAATTATGGACAGCTTCAGCAATCAAGAAAATTTAGTATCAATTATGAATTGATACTAAATTTTCTTACTATATTCTTAATTTTTTTTTTAGACACAGTTGAGGTGCATTCAGACTATCTGTCGTATGTATGTCTTCCTATAAGTTTTGTCAAAAATGAGAAATTGGAAATGTCATGTGTCATTGTGTCCATGAGTTCATGCTATTTGAGTGAATATTTTTGACAAAATTTATACGAAGACATATAGACAAATAGTCTGAAGGCACCTTAATTACCAGCCTTCTTCGGTTCAAAAATTGTTTACTAGTTATAAAATTTAATTCGGCATTTGAAGTTTTTCAGTTCTAAACAGTTAAGAGTTCAAAAGTATTAGTCATTTCGTTAAAAAATATTCTCAGTCGAGACTAACTATAATATCAGGTGGGTGTCCTAATTATCAACAGTTTAATATCTATCATAGATCTATTCATAGATTTTTTATTATATTTAATGTGAAAATGTTAATTAATTTTTTTCTATAACGCGTATTCAAACCAAGCGTATGGGTATGGAAGAGTAGTAAATTTGGCGTTACTCTAATACTTATGATGAACCATCCTCCACCTGAAGTTCTATTAAAAGGCATTTCATATAAATGTAAAAAAGGATCTGCGACAACATGCTATTGTAGAAAGGCAGGCTTAAAATGTTCGATTATATACGCCACTTGCACAGGAATTTTGTGTAATAATATCGCGGAAATAATACCCGATTGTGACGGTGAATAGGATGAATCACCTGCAATCAATCAATTTTTGACTATACAAATGCCAGATGATAATGGTGATGGCCCTATAGAACAAAAGGAAAATTTTCAAGGAAAGGCGATAATCTCTGACGAACAAAATTCTTTAACATTAACTGATCCAGAACAACCGGGTTCCATCAATGAATACAAGAAGCTTGAAGAAGTCAAATCAGTAATTATCTTCAACAACATAATGAATGCATCGTGGATTATGCCTCCTGGGGATACCGCGTTAAAAAATACGCGCCCTATTAGTCTACCTCTACAGCTGTGCGGAAAAGAGTAAAATATAGGGGTAAAAAATTAATAAACAGTGGAAAATTTCGTTCAAAAATGAAATTTTCCAAAAAATTTATGAAAACGTTTACTTTCTACGGGCTGTAGCTTCAAAACCATAAACTTTAGAAAAAAAAGTTCCGAGCAAAAAATGTAGAAAATCGTACACATTTTTTATACTGACCTCAATCAACGTATCTCGCACCGATAACGAGATAATCACAAAAAAGCGATTTTCCACCTCTTTAAACAAGGTCGAAAACTTGGAATTTTCAATACCTTACCTAATCGAACAATCGTACCAAATATAAAGTTTCCTATACCTTTTGCAAGGTAAAAGTACCCATTGACTGGGCTATAGATTGAAAATTGGGTAACATACCTTATATATCTTTGAATATACGAATTTAAATCTAATAAATTCGGATTGATTTATTTGTAGCAGTCATTTAAACCACAATCATAGATGAATTAATTCTTTTGCAAGTACACCATAGAACATGTGGTTAGAGAGGAAGGTAATACATGACTTTTAACATTGCACTTTGAATCCGGTTTTTTAAGAGATTCTTCGAAGAAATTTGATGTATTAAGCTTTATTCTTTTTCACATTAACTAATAAAAATTTAATAATAATAATAATAATAATAATAATTATTATTTCTTGTGAAATCATTTAAAAATCATGATATTAGAAAATACTAAAACATTTTATAATTTAATAACGACAAAAACGCTTTGATCGTGCATTGCGTGCTATATATTATATCACGAAATTTCTTACGACAGAATTCAATTACGTTTTCTTGAAATAACACCCAAATAATACCTTTTTCTTCTATGAAAAATTAGACTTAATATAATTTCCAAATAATTTGGATTTAATAGCGTTTTTTTTTCTTTTTTCGTTTTTAAATTTTGTAACATTTTTTTCTTTTTGAATCATTTCCAATTATAGGCCTAGTAAAGAATAATTATGATTAGCACAATTTCTTCTGCATGTAATTTATTTTTTTTTTTTACTCAAAAGAAAATTTTCTATATTTATCTCCAAGTCAATCGAATTTTCTGCAGAAATACTTGTATATACATATATATTTTTTTATATTGTATAATTTTTTTTTTATTTTTTTTTTGTATCAAAATAAAATGCTTTTTATGGAATTGAAAGGCCCTAAAGGTTATTTATATGTTTAATATATAGATTTTCAACCTGAATAAACACTTTCAACATAAAAAAACATAAATCACATATCTTTCCGGGATTTGGTGATACTACATCGCATAAAAAAGAAGTTTAAAAGAAACGAATTTGTGTTAACTGAATTAATTCGAAGAAAATCTTGAATCGATTTTTTCATACCAACCTCTTGAAATTTTTTAATCCCACCCAAAATTTCGTATCTTTAAAAAAAAAAAAAAATCGAAATTAAGCCACGAAAAACAAAATTGAAAAACAATTTTCGCGCTATTAAAACAAACCAAACTTTCTTATATACAATTCTTAAAAAAATGTATTCTCTCATAAACTATGAAAATATACAAAAAATATGCAGAATTTAATTCTCCATCAAAAATGACTAATAGTAAGTATTTTGATAAAAACAATCAAAAATAAGATATGAGCGAAAACGTCAGAGGCTTACTTAATTTTGTTTCAATTCAATAACTATCGGTTTACCATTTAAGCAAAAAAACTAATCAGATGGTCGGTAAATAAGGCAATACAATGCGACAATATGTACTAAATTTCATCAACATCAACCCAAAAATAAAGGAATCGTGGGCGCACACACAGCGATCATTACAAAAATGAGCAAAGCAAACCATAGTAGTGAATTTTCATTCTCTATATCGGCCGGACCACTATAGAACTTTCCCAATAATGTCATAAAATATTCATTTCAGTTCGCCTATTCTAAATGTAGATTACAAGTTTCATTAAATTGTGACTACTATTGACCGAATTATTAAAGTTTTTCTACTTTGGCTCCCTCAACCCCATCAAGTGGAGACGCATTCTATCTTCGCAGTTGGCCTGAATGCACAAAATGTACATAACAAGCTTTAAGAAAATCCGCCCATTATTGAATGAATTCTTAAAGTTTTTCTATTTTAGCCTCCCCACAGAGGGGAGACATATTTTATCTTTTCAGTTAGCCCATCCCGTATATTCCAAGTTTCATTAAAATCCAATTATTATTGGCAAAATTAAAGAAGTTTTTATATTTCCACCACAATATTATTTAAAAAATGTTTTGCTCATTAGTGTTACCAGAAGTGAATATCGTTGAAAAGTTAATATGTTCTGACTTCGATCTTAGTACATAAACTTTGCAAATTTCATCAAAATTGGGCGTGCAGTTTCGGTTTTACAACTAGTGCAAAAATAGACTATATTTGGACAAAACGTATTCTAAGACAGTGTTGCCATAGTCGAATATGTAAAAGAACTGCTGCTGATGATGATGATGATGCACCAACAGAACTCAAACACCAACATTAGTTTGATGTTTGGATCCCATATGAACTTGAAGAAATTCATTTAATACAACGTTTGAGCATATGTTATTTGCTTTTGAAACGTAACCAAAATGATACATTTTTTAAACGATTGATAACAAGTGGATTGTTTACAGTAACATTGAATAAAAGATAATGGGCCAACCCTGGTGAGCCACCTTACACCAGATGCAAAGGTGATATTCATCAAAAGAAATTTGGTGTGATTTCAATTGTTTAATTTGAGCTTTTACCGAGGAACGAAAAGTTTAATTCAGATGTCTACTGTTAAAAAGTAAGAAAATAAAAAGATGCTTTGCAACAGAAACGTCCGGTATTTTTGAATTGTAAAGGAATTATGTGCAATCAAGACATCACAGTCCTGACCATCCATCATGAAATTTTCTGGAAGATGGTAAATGGTTACTGAACAAGATGGTAAATATATTTCCAATTAAAGTTATTTCTTTGTATACAAACATTGTATTTTTAATGAAGAAAACTCGAAAGTAGTTTCCGGTCAACCCAATTATTTCTATCGAAAATCACGCGTATATGAAAGTATAAGAAAGTAAAATTTTTTTGGATTAGTTTTATTCCTTTGAAAAAACCCTTAAAAAGGAAAATCGAAAATCCATGTTTTTGGTTTGTTTTTATCCGTTTTTTTTTTTTGTAGTACTATATTTTGCTAATTGAATTTTAGTTCCAACAATTTAATTAAATGAACACCTCCAGTTTGGTAATTATTGTTCGGTTAAATTGAGTTTAAGCTCAAAAATCTATAAATACTTTCGTCAGGAACGGGTTGCTGTGACAAATATGAACAAACAACGAATGAATAGGCTACAATTGTGGAACAATAATATTCTAATATTAAAATTAAATTCTGCAAATTTTGTGTGGCTTTTATTTTAGGATTAAATTTAATTTATATAGAAAAGATTGAATGAAAGGAAAGAAAATGTATAAAAGAATAGAATTTTCAGAAAAGTTTTCTTCAAACTTTGAATTTAATTCGATTTACAATTTTCAGAGGTATTCGTATCGATTTTTGTTTAATTAGGTATACAAATGCGATTGAATTGAAATCAATTATTTTTAATGAATTTTATTCAAGATATCGATTGACAAAAACAGCTCGAATTCTTATTGAATTCGAGAAAGAATTAAAAATAATGTAAAACAGAAAAGTGATCCTTTTTTACGTGTCCTAGTTTCTGGTAAGTCTTGATTAATTCAATTTTATCTGTAAGGATCTGCTCTTATATGACATAAGAGCAGATCGCTCTTATATGACATAAGAGCAGATCGATCAAAAACGATTTGTAAGAAAATATGAGTTGAAACTAATTTTCCGAGATCTCGACTAGTTTACAAATATGTAGTGACATTAAGTAAAGTGATATTCTTCAAATCGCAATAAATAAAATTATATCATCAGTAAGAGTGAAGTATAGCGACGAATTTGAATTGGTATACGAAGTGGAATTGATGGTATAGTTGAAAAGTCTGTTGTTTAGTAACCGATTGTGCAGAGTTCGGTGACAATTTCACATTTTTCCCGTTTATCTGTCTCCAACAGCTTCAGAAGTAGGATTTGATAAACAATTGACCTCTCCGTAGCACCAACTTCCGTGATTATATTGCACAATGCTTTTATGTTCTGTTATTGTACTCTCTATTGTGTAAAAGGCGCAATCGAGGGCAGTTTTATAAATCATTCGAGCTGTAAGAATAGCGACGAATATCAATTGTTTTACGAAATGGAATTATTGGCTTAATTGAAAAGCCTGTTATTTAGTAAGTAACCAAGTGTACTGAGTTCGAACCTCACTGGTGAAGGTTTCACATTTTTTCAGTTCATCAGTTTTCTGTTTCCAGCAGTGCAAATTTAAATCCAAGAATTTATTATTTAAATTAAATTCATATTTTATTTACATAATTTAAACAAAGATTATGTAGATTTATTGCGACATAAACGATTAAAATGATATGGTACGTGTGAATTTGTAACTCTTTCATGTTTAAGATTCTACAAGCGTCAGTTAGTTAGGCTTCAAACCTTTGCATAGGTAACAATCGCTAGTAATACTTGGTAAGTATTTTGAAGGTTCGTTTTATACAATATAAAATACTTTCGTGACATTCTATACAATTTAAAAAATTTGTTTTGGGCGGAAATAAATACTTACATATGTTCTTCAATTCCCGCATACGATTCATTAAATTGATTTAATCTTGAGAAATAATAAATGAAACTAGTTCAGTGGATCAATTTTAAATTGTTTGTTTTCTGACGATTTTTAAGATCCAGAGGTCTTTATCAAATTCCTTTCAAAATTCATAAACATAAAAATTTTAATGTAAACAATTTTTTGTTGGAAAATTAAAAATGAAGAAAAAAAATTCTAATCACGTAAAACATTACTTCTTGTTGTTAGATTCGTTATCGACTGACACCTTTGAATTTTAATATCTGAGCAAAAAAAAAAACCTATGGATGAAACAAACACCAAATTAAAACCTTTTATTCCCGGTTTCTGATTATTTTCTTGATACTACAATAAAACACATCAAATAATAATATTGAAAAACAAATAATATTTAAACAATGTTCGATTAGTTCCGGTCGTTTGATTGCATTCAATAAAAATAAAATTTTTATTATTTTGGAAATGAATTTTGTTAGTTTTTCTTTTTTTCTTTGAGGGAAATTCTCTGTTTTTTCTTTTTGATTTGGTGATATGGTTGAAATTCTAAAATCT
Source organism: Xylophagus ater (assembly GCA_963422695.1). NCBI lineage: Eukaryota > Metazoa > Arthropoda > Insecta > Diptera > Xylophagidae > Xylophagus > Xylophagus ater. Next base: position 24,168,810 of record OY730485.1, on the reverse strand, counting down.
CATGGAATATTAAATTCGAAATTGTCATAAAAATGATCCTTTTTGACTTTTTATGACAATTTCAAATTTTTTGAGTTAATTAAAAAAAGAATAACATTTTATCGTCAAAGGGTGCGAAGAAAACAATTTGACCTTTTAGTAGTATAGTTGTGGAGAAGAAAGAAGGTTCTGTATTGACATAGGATATGAAAAACTTTTTAAATCCCAGCCAGAGTCCAATCGTCATTTCAAATTGTCAAAGTTTGAGATTTTTCCCATTTTTCCAATTTTTCTCATGTACGCATAAAACTGAACGAATTCTCACTCTTCTTGCGAAGTATGAACGAAAGCTCTTTATCCTTACGAATACATATGCATGCGAATACCATGTAAACCTTGTTTAAAAACATTATTTATTTATTTATTTTTTAAATTTACTAATGCCATTTACTTCTATTATCAAATAACATAATTTCCTTTCTCTGAACGTTAGTTCCATTTTTATACGCGCTTCAAAATAGGCAATTTATAATTTCTTGATGAATATTTATTATATTTGTGAAAACTTTTTATTTGAAACGCATTATACATTCTCTCAAGTCAAGTTAATGGCTTGGTGAGAAAGCGAGTGTACGGAATTTGTGAATAAAACACAATATGTTCAATTAATCATCAAAATTTATTTTGTCTCCTTGAAAATAGTCCCAGTATATGCGATACACATATGCCAACGATTACTACAATCGTCGAAACATTACTTATTGGCATTTTCCGGTATAGCCTCCAGCACCTTCAGCGAATTTTATTTTATGGTTTTAATGGACTTAAAACGTGTACCACGAAGTGGTTATTTTAACCGTGGGAACAGAACAAAGTCACAGGGAGCTATATCTGGAGAAAATGGTGCTTGATCGATGAAATTTGTTAAGTTTTGGGTCAAAAAATTGCGCATAAGCATCGATATGAGGACAGCGCATTATAGGTGCAAAATCCAAGAATTGTTCTTCCAGGAATCTGGCCTTTTCTGGCAAATATTCTTCCCCGAAGGCTTCATAACGCCCAGATAATATTGTTTGTAAATTGTTTGCTCCTCTGAGAGGAATTTTGTGTGGACAACACAACGATAATCAAAGAAAACAATCAATATTATGATTTTCGAGTGACGTTATATGTTTTTTTTTCGGTTTCCGCTGGTTATCGAAACGTCATTCCCAAGCTTGTTGGCTAGTTTGTATATCAAACTTATAAACCCACGTCTCGTCACCCGTTATGAAGCGTTTTATGAATGTAGGGTCCAAATCGGCTTGTTGAAGCATGTCTCTAACAACTTCTTTTTCAAGAAAATTTAAGAAAAATCGCAGAGCACACTTGAACTCAAATAACAACAGATCAATCCAAATTATTGCGTGTTAATTAGTTACATTTGTAGCAACTTAACTACAAAATATTTATATTTTTTCATACTTGTTACACGGGCTTTTTAAATGAATAACTCCGGGTACTTTTTTGAGAGAATGTATAATACAATATAGTATTATTCTGGCTTATTTAATATTTAATTTTCATTCAAAGGTTTAGTTAAACAATCACAAAATTATGACTTTACGATTACACAGTGTGTTTGCACCTTTATAATAATGGCATTATACTCAATTATTACATGAAAAACGGTTAATCCCCATTATTTTTTCTTCCTGTTTGAAATTATTCCTCTTGTTTGAAGTGTTCTCATATTACTAAAGGGTTTGTTTTTTTAGAAGGATATAATATGTACTAACAATTTCTCGCCACGAATTATTCTTTTTCATTAAATCAAGGACCATGATATAAACTCTCGAACTCGAAACTCCTTACTTAGTTCCTGTAATGAATATCCATGGATAACAAAAATGCTGCAAATAATATATATGACTATATAAGATTGGATTTTCTTTTTATATAGTCGTAACAAAAAAAGTCTCGAGTTTTATTCTATAAGAGGTCCTGGAAAAATAAATTCTCATTTTTTTTTCTGTTATTCTTATTCTTTTTATATTAAAAGAAAAAGTTATTGTTATAAATATTTTAAATGGTTTTAGTGTTTGGCAGAGTGCCTTCTACTATATTAAGAGAGAGAGAAAAAAAAGGAGTTATGAAAAATCACTGAAATTTCTGAAGAAATATACTTTTTGTCATTTTGTTGTTATTTTCTTTCACAAGGAAAACCCGTCGACATCGTTTTCCTTTCGTTGTTGTCACATTTTGAAAGGAAATTCATTCCACACCGTATGTGAAATGTCAAACACAACCCTAATAAAATTGGTTTGGAAACAAATTTATTATAAAAGACTGTATCCTTTTGTGACTCGTTTTTTTTAAGGTGGTAAAAATCTCCAGTTTAAAAGTGGGATGATACTGTTTATCCCAAGTTTTTCCATTAATGTTAGAATTATCTTCGTAAGAAAAAAAAAACTTGATAAAAACTTTACTATCTAACACTTTCTTTGTCAAATCAACAAAAAAAAAAAAAATACTTTTCATTTATGTTAAAATTGTGTTTAATTATTCTTTTTGATAAAAAAAAAAAAATACAAAAAAAATCTCGATTTAATGAAATTGTTAACAGAAAAGATTGAATTGATGGACAAGGATCCAAGTTCCATTCAAATTGAAGGGATTCGATAAAACTATATTTGTAGACAAATTGAAATAGAAATTCGTATTCAATTATTTCAGTTTCACTCCAAAACCTTAAGTACCGAGTACCCGTATACTTGCAAATTTCATTGATAATCTGAAAGCTATCCTTTGCTGGTGGGCATGCCGTAACTGAAATCACTTGCAGATAATGGTTTAGAGACGATTGAACAATAATGATTTTGATCTGAACGACAAATAACAACCTGGTCAACTGTGGTGAGACATAGTGTGATATAACCTGCTAAAACCTGGTGAAACAGAACAACTCCAAAGTGACCCACATTTTTATCGAAAATTTTCTTCAGATATGAAGCTCATTTGTATGAAAGAGTGGCTAAAAATTGGCTCCAAAAAATGCATTATGGTAAACTACATATAATTTGTTGCGCATAAATTGTTGGTACGATTACAGTGTTGCAAAGCGCGCCTCCTTTTTAACAGTTTTTGTAAAAAAGACTGTAAATACATGAATTTTTATATCACACAGTCATTTTAACAAATACTATTAATAAGCTAGTAGCTTGTGCAGACGTGCCCAAATCAGTAATCAATTTGGAAACTCTCTTTATTGGATGCTTTTTGGTTTAACATAGTCGTAGTGTATATTTACATTAAGTTATATTCCGTTATTAATGACATCGAATGATTTTTCACATAAAAAAGAAATTTATTTGTATCATACTTGTTTTATTTTTATCCCATTTTAAAATTATATGACGCTTGTCGGATGTCCCTTTATAAGAACATCAAATATAATTGACATTTTTTAATCTTAATCGTAATATATTATCTTACTTAATTCCTTCACTAATACATAAGATCTATTATATACGTATACATAAACATACATATTATTTTATTGGTGAGTCCTTGATAAATACAATATACTAACTTATGTAATTTTTGATTGGTAGACCTTCATATTTTCTTATCATTCCAAAGATGAAAAGATATATTAATGTAATTACAAAAAGTTATCCAAGTATTTATTCAACTGGAATCAAATAAAACTGAACCTAGTGATTATTTTAAGTAATATAACTCCCGCCTCCGTCTCCAACTTTTAATAAAAACAAAGGCAAAATAAATGTCCATAAGTGATTCGGTAGTATTAAGTACATATAGAGTTCGTTATATCTTCTAGGAATATTATGATATGGGTCGTTGATCATTGTTTTAATTCAAGTATCTTTGAGATTATAATAGGAAATATTTGAGTTTGTCACCAACCATATACATTTTTTTTATATGTACATATGTCAGAATGTTACACTATATCCGATGAGTGACCACCAATGATCCATGTTTCATAAGAAGAAAATCTTTAAGGGATACCAATATAAAAGAATTCCAAAAACCAAGTATGGTAAATGGAATTATAGTGAATTATTGGATTTTTTATCATTTAAGAAGAAAAATATTCTTGTTTGGACAGAAATGGAAGCAAAAAATATGTCAAGAAAATTTCTACATTTTTGTTATTAGTTGATTTTTTTTTGTTATCAATCTGTCAGTTACAGTTGATATACTCTTAAATTGGCTGAACTTACATATTGTTACATCGATGACTTAAAGAATATTGTTTCAACCAGAACTGATATAAAATAAGTTTTTATATAGATTAAGTTTCTTTTTTCATATATCTAATAACAGATTTTTTATTTTCGGATCAAAATGGATTTGTGTTATTGATAGTGAATAGATATTAAATTAACCTGTTTTGATAAAGTTAAGTTACACGCCAAAGAGACGGAAACGGGTTTTGTAATATATCACCAAGTTTGAGGTTAAAGAACCGGTACGATATTTTATATTCGCTAACTATTCAACTTTATCGGATGATATTTTGGTGTTGGTTTTTATGCCCTATGGTAGGTACTACCAGAGGGTATATTAGTTTTGTCACTATATTTGTCAGACATCGAAATAATCATTGTAGAAAGGTTTCAAGGGTATGGTTGTGCAGAGAATCAAAAGTTATATCGATTTCTGTATCTCCGTCCGTCCGTTCGTATACAAGATAACTCTAAAACGCGTCATCCGATTTTGATGAAATTTACAATGTGAGTTGATTATTACTTAACTTGGTTTGAAATTGCATTTCAGCAAAAAACGACGGTGGGAAGCAAAGTTTTTAAGCAAAAACCAGGATGGCCAGAAAGTTTTGTCGTTTTTTTGCTTATGGTTTTTCGGATTTAATTTGAATAACTCTGTTCATAAAGTTTTCCCGATGTATTTTAAAAACTTATATACCGATTTTAATAAAATTTACAAAAGGTGTTTATGCTATTAGGTCCCAGTGAATTTGAGCGAATTAGAAAAAGGCGAATCGAAGTTATGGAGAAGAAAACCTTGAAATATTTGTAGTTTTGGCGTTTCTTTCTCAGATTCATTAAACTATAGATTTGTTAACTACGAGTCCCATCTCTACCATAGGGCATCAAAAAATCGACTATAGGCCGATTTTACGCTATTATATGTTCTTTTTTTAATGAAATAAATTAGCTGGATTTAAAATTCGTTTTAGATCGACATATTTTATAAGAAGTATATTTGCACTAAATGCTCTTCTTTCAAAATAAAGTTAGGGTACCGACTTGTAATTGATCTTATTATTCACCCCATGATCGGTTGCTTCTGTTCATCCATATTTAGATTAATAATAAAGATTTCCAACAGCTACGTATTCAACTGATTCTTCTTGTGTACTGATATCCGTACACATTATATTCTTCTCTCTCGTTCAATTTCACAATAACAACACTGAACATTACACTGTCCATATGCTAATATTATTGGATAAATAATACATATAGTATTATATAATCGTTTCGAAAACGACCTAAATCTTCACACAAATCAAAAATCCCACATTATGTCGTTTTTGTAGCCGAATTTGGTTCACATTTTATTAAAAACTTTAAATCGATTTTCTTGAAACTATAAAATTCATGGTAAAATATATTATTTAAAATTTTGAAGTTTTCAAATTCGTTATTATTTTTTTTATGGTTTTGTTTCTATCCTATAAAATCCCATAAAAAGAAAGTCATTTAATTTTAATTTAAGAATGTTTTTCTTAGTCATTCGAAATTCTGAATTTCCTTTGGGGGAATAACAAGAGATTAATTTCAGTTCAGTTAAATAATGCATTGGAATTCTGCAAGATTCGTATAAGGTAAATGTCCCAATTATTCATACGTATTATCGACAAATGAATTCATATATGAGTATAGTAGAATCAAAAGCGGTTCCAGGTTTTAAAAAAAATTAAACTAAAAACAAGGTTTTAATAAGAATCCTCTAAAGTCTAAACTAAACTCTATTTATAGTATTTTGTGGAAAATCTTCACACACAAATAAAATTGCCTTAAAAGTGAGTCTTTTAAAATTGCATTAATGGATTTTTTTTATTATTAACTTTCATATTGTAAGTATTTATTATAAAAAAATCATTTTTCCAAAGACCTGTCCATTTAAAATATATCATTGTCTCTATGCAAAAAAAAAGACGATTTCAATGAAAGAACAGTCTTTACAAAGATTCTATGAAAAGATGGATCCGATCGATCTAAAACTTTGGATAGCGGAACAAAATTTCTAAATTTCAAAACATTTTTTGAATTAAAAATTGCATCAAAAGACAATATTTCCAAACAATGTCTTTTCTAAAATTTAACCTAAGTTTTAGTCCAGAATACCAATTAGAGGGTCGCTAATAAAGACACGAGAAGCACATAAGCCAAGATTTGGACTAATGAAAACAATTGTTGTGTTTTATTTGCCACTTGCTCCGGAGCAGAGTAAAATTTTAAGATGGAAAACGACAACAAAGAGGAACAACTTGAACCGTTTTATTGTTGTTTTCCATGTTAAAATTTTGCTCTGCTCCAGAACAAGTTATAAATAAAACATGGCAAATATTATAAAAAAAAATTATAAAATTTCCATCTCTCTAAAAAATGAATTAACTTTTTCACAGCCAATAAAAAATCTATAAGTTGATATTATAGTTTTAAACTGTCGATAATTGGCTACAATTACCTTAAAAATATTTGTCAAAAAAATGTCGATTTTATAGTTTTTAACTAATTTACGATTTTATTACATATTTTTATGTTATTTCTGGTTGAACGCCGCTCGACGTTTCATAAAATCTATGGTTTTTTATTTTGTTAATAAAACTACTCATAAAATGTAGAATCGTTTGATCTCGATATATTTAGAATAGATTTTATGATGTTAAAATACAGCAGTCGTCGATATTTTTTGCAAGAATTTAATTCAAAACTTTTAGGTTTTCTTTTCTAGATATATTCAGTCCTTATGGATACATACAAATATAGGGTGATCTAATATGAGTTTTCTATGTTGGTAGCACTGTAAATCAAGCAGCTGTCGATAATCACTTGTTTTCAAAGTGTCAAATGTCAGTTTGTAACAACACATTTACGAAATGTCGGACGATGGACAACGAAGAATTTATGGTTGTTACAGCAGCAGGAAGTTGATACCGATTTTTCAAAGAAAATCCTCTTCTCTGATGAGGCATATTTCCACATCTCTGTGTGTTAATAAGCAAAATTGCCGCATATGAGGATATGAAAATCTTCATGAGATTCACGAGACACCATTACATGGCCAAAAAGTAACTGTTTGGTGCGCATTGTGGTGAGGCGGCGTCATTGGGCCTAGCTTTTTTTAAAAAATTGTCAGGGTCAGACTCTAACAGTCAATGATGAGTAATATAGGCGCATGATAATCGATTATTTCTGGCAAAAAATCGAAAATATTGATGTGGAAGATATGTGGTTCCAACAAAATGGCGCAACTTGCCACACAGTGGGTGCAACGTTGGATGTTTTGCGTGAAAAGTTCCCAGGTCGCATTATTTCACGTTTTAGTGGCGTCAACTGGCCGCCGTTGGATTTCTATTTGTGGGGTTACGTTAAAAGTCATGTCTACGGCAACAAACCTGAAACATCGGAACAACTAAAAAACAACAACACCAAGTTATTGCCGAGATACCGCCCGAAATTTACAAAAAAGTCATCGAGAATTACCTCGAAAGGATCAGCTACTGCAGAAGATCCAGAGACGAGACCATTTAATTAATAATATTTTTCATAATTAATGAAATACATAACATTTGGGATTAACAAAATAAAATAAGTATATTTCGTTAAATTTGTGTTTTATTTTGTTTTAAAGTTCGGAAACTGAAGTTGGATCACCCTTTATATATCTATATATTATCTTGTCATCACCAATGGCTAAAATAGGATATCCAACCAAAAATTAGGGTTTGAGGATTATAGAGAATACCCAACGAATGAGAAAGATTCTATCGTTTTCTATATTTTCTTCTGTCAATCGACTTTTTTTTCTTGCTCTCAAATGTCGTTATTCCAATTTCCAGCTTCGACATCGTTTATATCGTTGTTCGATGTTAAGTAATTTCATTCTATACAAGACTAGAAAATTGTAAAATGGATGAATGGAAAATATATACTTTAAAAGGGTATAGAAAGTAATCTACATGAATGAATAGTGGGAACTGGGTGGGTGTATATGAATGAAAAGGTTTCTAAAACATTTTAATCGTTCTTTCAACTAACAAAAAAAAAAAAAAAAATATTAAGATATGTACGCCCTTCGAGGTTTTGTCGTGAATATGTTATTGGATTCAATGAAAAGAAAAAAGAAAAGTTGCTTAAATTGAAAAGAACTCGTTCTGAAGGTTTTAGTTCCTTTTCTTTTTTGTTTTTAGCTTTAAAAAGCATATTATACAAGTACTTTATAGAAAGTTTAAATAGTTTTTTCCTTTTTTTCTAACTAATGATTACAATAGATGAGATTATTTGTTTTATATTTAAATAGATTTAAACTGAACCACAGATGAAAAACTTGGTGAACTTTTATTTTGCTTATTTTAAAATGGAAATAAATAACACGGGCGACCAAGACTGAGATGCGGTTCCATCCAATAAAGAAAACTTTTGTTCGTATGACGCTTTTAACCTATATGAACAATAAATTCATTTTCGATGTGTTTATTCGTTTTTTGACTCGTAAAAGAAAGTAAATAATCTGAAAACAAATTCTAGGGGATTATTGATAAAAGCTTATAAGATAAAGATTATAATGCGCATATTTTAATAGAATTTAGAATATGAAAATAATTCCGAGGACAATAGTAGATTTCCCGTCTTCAAAATACTCATAGATTTTCCAGACTAATCTGCTTGAATTGTAAACAAACGCGTTGAAATATATTGATTTATTTTCTTACATTTCTTAAATATAGGCTGTTCAACAAGACAAGTTTTCTTGGCTACATATTATTATTCCTTGTAACTCCTATCTAATTACTAGGATTTGTTGCAGTTAGTCATCGTCTTTACTCGTTTTTATGATAGTTTCGCTAATAGGGAAACTGTTTTCTACACAATTTCATATTCGGATGGCGATCACATCATTTTCATACCTAAGATCAAAACCAAAACATTTTCTCTCCATAATGTAATTTTAAAAACTTGCCGATAGATGGACAGTATTTGGTCGATCAAATAAAATAAAACAAAATTATACTATTAGCCCAGTCAATGGGTACTTTCACCTTGCAAAAGGTATAGGAAACTTTATATTTGGTACAATTGTTCAATTAGGTAAGTTATTTAAAATTCCAAGTTTTCGATCATAATGGTTTAAAGGAGTGGAAAATCGCTTTTTCGTGATTATCTCGTTACCGGTACGAGATACGTTGATTGAGGTCAGTATAAAGGGTAGTAAATTTGGCCTTACTCCAATACTTATGATGAACGATCCTGCACCCGAAGTTCTACTAAAAAGGCATTTCACGTAAAAGTAAAAAAGGATGTGAGACAACATGCTGTTGTAGTAAGGCAGGCCTGAAATGTTCGATTATATGCGCCACTTGCACAGGAATTTTGTGTAATAATATCCCGGAATTAACAGCCGATTGTGACCGTGAAGACGATGGACCACCTGAAATGAATCAATTTCTGACTTTACAAAAGTCAAATGATGATGGTGATGATCCTGAAGAACAAGAGGAAAATTGTCAAGGAGAGGCCTCTTTAACCAACAATATTCTTCAACATTAATTGATCCAGAACAATCATCAATGAATACAAGAAGCTTGAAGAAGTCAAATCAGTAATTATCTTCAACAACATGATGAATGCTTCGTGGATTATGCCTTCTGGAGATACCGCGTTAAAAACACACGCAATATTACTCTACCTCTACAGTGGTGTGGAAAGGGGTAAAATATAAGAGTAAAAAATTGATAAACAGCGGGAAATTTCGTTCGGAAATATCATTTTCCAAGAAACTGATGAAAACGCTCACTTTCTACGCACTGTAGCTTCAAAACTATAAACTTTAAAAAAAAAAATGTGTTAAGCAAAAAATATCGAGAATCGTACGCTCTACATTTTTTATACTGACCTTAATCAACGTATTTCGTACCGGTAACGAGATAATCACGAAAAAGCGATTTTCCACCCCTTTAAACCAGTATGATCGAAAACTTGGAATTTTAAATAACTTACCTAATTTAACAATCGTACCAAATATAAAGTTTCGTATACCTTTTGCAAGCTGGAGCCATTTTTTACGCTCTATTGACTGGGCTATATAGGAAAGCCAGAAAATGTGAAACGTATGTTTTTCGATGGTAAATCTGTCATATTCACGCTTCGTTGTATGAGGTCTTGGATTATAGTAAAATTGCTACAGTGTAGAAAAGGTTTATTGCGAAAAATACAAAAGATACAATTTTACTGTGATACAAGGCCACATACAACGAAGCATGAATACCCATAACATTTTAAATATACAGTATGGGTAATCCCTTATCGTGGTAAAATATGGTGCGTTATCCGATTTTGTTCAAATTTAGAATGTGAGTTGGTTATTCCCTAACTGAATTTGGTATTGCATTTCAGCAAAATCGACCGAGAGGAAGCAAAGTTATTAAGCAAAAACCACTGTGACCAGAAAGTTTTCTCGTTTTTTTAAAATGGTTTTTCGGATTTAATTGGAAGATTTGTGAAGCAATTTTGTTTAAATTAATTATATTGGTTAACTACATAAATAGACGATACCAGATTATTAGGGCCTAGGTTACTTGCAAATTAGAGGAAATTTTTAAAAGAGGAAAGAAAGTTGCGAAGAAATATTGTTAGTTTTGACAGTTTTTCTGTCCCATTTCTGCCATAAGGCACCAACAAATCGACTATAGAACAATTTTCAGTTACTATATGTTTTTTTGTTCATTTTTTATTTGTACTTGAGAAATTAAAAACGGACTTGGAAAATTATCCGATAATTAAACTGATTTTTATAAAAATGTTTTGGATCACATTGTATCTGCTTTATTGGCAGACAGTTTAACAAATTAAACAGATCTATAAATGTAGGTCAATATCCTAAATCAAGAATAAATACCAGAAAATCAAAGTTAATTGAAAATATATATATATATATATAAATTTATAGAAATATTTGAATAACTCCAAAAATTACCACCAAATAGGTTGCTATTTGATGGTGACTTCTTTAAATAATAACAAAAGTCAAAGTCTCCCAGAAGCATCTGTTTTTCATCATCTTTTAAGGAAATCATAATGTTTCCTCTCTACGCAAATAAAAATGAAAGAAGAAGTTAATAAAAGTCGAATGTTTGTGAATTCGATGCCAAGAAAAAAAAATCAATGAAATCAAAATACTATGTTGAAAATCTTTTTTTGTGCAGTTGTTAAATTTTCTTCATTCAAAAGAATTTTCCTATTTAATAATGTTTCGAAAAAAAATCTTTATTCAACGAGTGTGAAAGATCAAATCCAGAACATTTTATTGTAACATTTTTACATCATTTTCGAGTAAAATTTTCAAGTGACTTTAAAAAAAAAACTCTGAATAAAAATATCTTAAAGGATCTGAAAATTATTTCTGCTGATCTAATTTATTATCTTATCTAATTATAAAACTCTATACAGTACTTACTTGCACTTGAAACATCGTTACAGAATCATCGAGCATTTGAATTCGTACAGCCAATTTTTTTCCACCACGATGATGTGGTGTTGATGGTGTACCATCAACACCAGACGGTGTACTTAAGGAATGTGTCATTCTACCTCCGGGAATACCACTACTAGTAGCGTTAACAACATTGATTCCAGTTGATGGTCCCATTCCGTCCAATGACATTACTCAATGATGTAACGTTTTTAATGGAATTCTGTCGGCCTTTCTTTTCGACGAACTTTTCTTATAAATATTTTCAAAATTTTCTTTTTAGCACACACATATACAAATACACTTGTTTTTCTTCTTTATATATATATATATTTTTATATACGGAAAATAAATAATTAGTTGTGATGCCACGTAATTTCTTGAAATTCACTTAAAGAGTCTTTAGAAGACGCGTTTCTAGAAAAATAAAAAATAAAATAATAAATGCATTGGAAAAAACTTTATCCTTATTTTTGTTGGATTTTCTTATTTTCTAATTATGTAAATAAATGAAACATAAAAAAAAATAATAAAACGAAAATCTTTCAAAGGAAATCATAACTTTTAAGAAAAAAATCACTTTTTTATTTTTAAAAATAAATTACGTGGAAAATTCATATCGAAGGAAAATACAAATGCGAATGTTCTTTAAGAGGACGTAGGTCGTTTTTCTTGTGATCTTGTTGTGGGTTGAGAAGTTCGTTACTTATTTTTTGGGTCAAAAAAAAAAAAAAAAATTCCCCCGAATTTAGTTTGTTGTCAGAAATTCGTCATCTGAAAAATATAAAAGAAAAAAACAATAGTTTATTATTAAATTAATTTTATTGTTTACAAAAAAAAACAAAAAAATTGAAATTGGAAAGCATCCTAATTGAACCAGGGGAATGAATTCCCCAACAAAATATTTCCCAAATAAATTAAAATAACATCGCAGAAAAAACATCGCAAAATGTCATAAAAGTCGACAACAACAAAAAATATCTGACATGACAAACCGCACATACAGCTTTTTTATACTAAGTATACAGATAAAGTCGGAACATCATTGGCTCAAAATTTGGACCGCGAAATTTGAACATGAATACAGAGCGGTAAAATATCGAATCGACATTGAGTCGGTCACAACATGACGTCACTGTTATATGTTTTCTTTTTTTTTAAGACTAATGGCCGAAATACATTGAATGCAGCAGCAGTGCTGCATAATTTGAACACTTGTTTTCTTATGGCTTATTGCAGCACGTTTTGCTGCAGTTATTCGCTGCTACTGCATCAGATCAACCAACATAAACATGAATGATCAGAATGACCAACTTTAACTGTGTTGTTAATTTTCTGAAACGTGAAATGCCGTCAAATGACAGAATGGAAAAGCGATTAATTACTTTAATTGAAAATCATAAAATACTGCATGCGATTTTTGCTGTATTGCTGCATTCAATGTATTTCGGCCTTAATTCGTATTCTGACGCGGTCATAACTTACAACTTACTTACTTACAACATAAAAAAATGTCACAAATTCTGATCGAAAATTCTTTACATCACAACGAAATTTTAGATGTTTTCTGAGTGATTTTATTAATAAATATGGAAACATTTCTGCAATTTTTTTAAACACACAAATAATATTAAACCTATAGAAACAGATTCAAGAGTATTTTTCAAATAACCATGACAAATCGCTCGAATTATAATAGTTTTAACTGCTATAAATTCATATTTTCAATTATGATTCGTCTGCCACAATACGAATTATCTCAGAAGTCATAATTTTAATCATAATATTTGTAGTAACAAATTTGTTATGACTAAAAATTTGTCATAACGCCAGAATAGGCCAGTTAATATAGTCGAGAACATACAAAACTGAAATTTATTGCAAAACAAATAAAAACCGCAACATAGCTCCAAAACGCAGTAAATTCACAGTCAACCCAATTTGGAATCGACCAACATATCAACCCAGTGTCGATCTGGTTTGAACTCCTCTATATATGCGTAGTATGAGACGAATTTTTAGAAATATGTATGTTTTTGGTGAAAAAGAACCAATTTCCGGTTAGCATTTCTGGACAAAATTGAATCAGTTCATCCCCTTACGAGAAACTATATATATTGGGAAGATTGATATAGTCGTTCTTATGTTATCGTGCCCGCAGAAAAGCGAAAAAGGTTTAGCATTGCCGCTTAAAATGTATTCACCTGTTTCTCTCATAACAGCCGTCTGATTATATGGTAATCAAACTTGTGATTAGGACACATTTATATTTAAGCCTCAAATGAACCATTTCCTGTTTAACATTTCCGGTCAAAATCTAATCCATTATTATAACCAATCTTCGTATCAAATTTAAACAAGCCATTCTCAAATAACTATGGCATACAAAAAAAACCAAAAGCACACGCCATACAGGCATCCCAACATAAATCATTGCAAAAATAGTCAATTCGGATTTATGTGACGTCTAATCATGTATTTCCATTGTCGAATTTTTCCATTTCCTTATACACTTTAGTTAAAATCTAAGAAAGTGAAAAGTTATGTAATTTTTTTTTTATATGAAAATCTTTTTTAATATATTTCATTTTCATGAACTGTGTTGACTGTAGAAATTAGCCGTCATCGTCGATCTTGTCATGTTCATATGATATCACATCCTATATATGTACATATGTCATATATGGTAGGAAGAGAACATTTTCAATTACGTGATTTTAAGTAAGTTTTTCTATGTTATCTTAACCTCAAAAGCACGTCTACACGTATGTATGTATATACGTAAGTACTGTGATAACGTGGTACTTTCGTGAAAAGTACTTTAATATTAGAAATAGAGAAAAACGAATCTAATGGAATAAAGGCATGCCAAAAGGGATATAGTACCGCATCTACGAATACCGGGATAAATATTTTGAAAAAGAATCTGAACAAGATTTTTTTTTATCTCTTACCGAGCTTAGATATATAAAATTTAAGGAAAAAAAAGCTTTTTTAACATGACATACAGTAACTATAAGCGCTTTAGGTCATTGTTTATTAATGCTATCACAAAATAGGAATGTAAAGTTTTTTTTTTTTTATAAGGATTTATAAAATAATTCAGTAGCGTACGAAAACATAAAATGCATCGATACAGTGTTAACTTGACTTCGAAGTTCGCGGAACTTTTTCACCAAAATACAAACACATTTTTATTACATTTTAAATTATTTTTATTAAACCAAATATATGCCGTTTTGATTGATGATCTTTTGCCATTTTTGTGGTAAAACCATAATGCCATCACTGTAGAATTTCTGGGATTACTTGGCGAAAAACTGAACCAAGTGATTTTGATAGGCCTCTTTTGAAGTCAACTTTACACCATTAAAGGAATTCTGCAGAGACCGAAACAAATGGTAGGCGGAGGGAGCAAGATCTGGACTATACGGTTGCATCAAAACTTCCCAACCAAACTCTCTTAATTTTTGCTTAGTCATTAAAGATGTGTGTGGTCTGACATTGTCGTGATGGAAGACGACGCCTTTCCTATGGATCAATTTAGGCCGCTTTTCTTCAATTGCGTGCTTTAATCGCATTAGTTGTTGACAGTAGAGAGTAGAATCAATCGTCTGGCCAGGTTGCAGCAGTTTATGGTGCACGATTCCCTTCCAATCCCACCAAACACAAAGCATTACCTTAAGTGGCGTTAGTCCTGGCTTTGCCACCGTTTGCGCAGCTTCATTCTTCTTGGACCACGATCTTTTTCGCACATTATTGTTGTATGTGATCCACTTTTCATCACCCGTTATTAATCTTTTCAAAAATGGTTCGATTTCGTTTCGTTTCAGAAGCGATTCGCAGATGGAAATTCGGTCCATTAAATTTTTCACAGTTAATTCATGTGGAACCCAAATATCGGGCTTCTTTTTGTGTCCAGCCTTACGCAAATGGTTCAAAACTGTCTTTTGATCAGTTTTTAGTTCCTGGGCAATGTTATAAGATGATGCTGGTCTTCCTCAATTTTTTGGAGAATTTCATCAGCTTTTACAACGGTTGGTCCACCAGAGTTCGCCGCATCTTTAACATCAAAATTTCCAGAGTGGAAACGAGCAAACCATTTCTTTCCTACTAATTTTGATAGAACATCTTCACCATAAACACTAAAAAGTTTTTCAGAAGCCTGCGAAGTTTCATCGCCTTGGTCGAAGTGATATTTTCGGAATTTTGGCTCATTTTCAAAAACTAATTGTCGCAATTACTTTTGATGAAATACACAATTTTTTTTTGTTACTATACCATCTAATGTTATACTAAAGCCACATATAGGGTATTCAAACCTTTGTATAGATACTAAAGTATAACGTATACCATAGTATAGAAAAGCTATGGTACACATTAAACATAGTATGAAAGTTTCAATCGCCGATAAAAATTTGAGTTCTTTAATTACTTTTTCTATTTTCTAAAAGTAATATTTTCAAAACAAACTATAATTTGCTCAGTTCAGCTACGAAATTAGATTTCCTATTTCCCGCTTCAATAAAATGACGTGGCAATCAGTAAAGAATATATAAAAGTGGCTGAAAAAATTAAGTAAAAAAATCCACTTACATATTCAAATTTCAAAACCATATTTATGCTGCGTACTTCAAATGATATTAACCTAGTATTCGATGGCAGAGATTTGATATAGTCGATGATATTCTTAAACCAATGCATGAATACCCTATGTGTGCCTCTAGTATTACTCAATACCAAGAAATTAGGCAAAATATGTAGCTATTGGCGCCTTGATATTAGCATACAAAATTTTCGATATCAAACACGATCTAGCGTAGGATTGTGTGTGGATCAACTTTATCTCTTACATAAATATTCGGTTAGAAGAAGTCGCGAAAAAGGTACAAATACACAGGCTTGTATCAATTGGACTACGTGTCTATATATACTATACAATTGATTCAGCTAAACGCCTGCAATAATTTTGATAACTGAGAATTTTTTAAACTGAGGCTTATTGGCACCAACCGAAAGACACGTATCTCCTTATTTTCGATAATTATTCATCTAGTGTTACCTCTTCTTAATAAAATTTTATGTTTATATGAACTATTAGTACCAAAATCATAATTTCATAATGATATGGAATTTCAAACAATTTTTTATACGACAAAGAATTTATAGAACGCCTTTGAAAGAATTCCTAAGATTTACACGAGAAAATTTTATGTTTTTTTCTTCTTTTGATTATATATTTTTATTTTTTGTTATCTTCTGGTTTTCTGTATATACAATCTGCCTTTTTGGGTTGAGAAACCTTAATAAATTCTTACATACAACATGTCAGTCTGTATTTTTTCCCAAAAAAAAAAAAAAAAAAATACCAAATTTTACCTGATGAATGAAAAATTTATGTTGCAGAAGAAAATACATATATTTTCAAGAAAATTAAATTTACATTTGTTTCTTATGTGATATTTGTATTTCCCAAAAGTTCCTTAGATTTCTAGTAATATAGAACTTTAATACATACACATCTTCGCTGGTTACAAATAATATACCTCAAATTACAATGAAGATGAAATATGTACATTTGATATAATATTAATATTTGTTGCAAGGATCGACTGCCCAAAAGGCATAATTTGCCTTTGTTTTCGTACATAAAATTTGTTCTGGTTGTACCTACACAATTATTATGATTATTAATTAAATAATTAATTTACCTAGCAACAACAAAGGCTTGGAGCTATTTTTCAACAATATTTTAGATTTTTATGCAATCAACTATTTAATTATAATTTCACAAAAACCAAGATTTTATACCATATGGTCAACATTATACCAATTATAAAAGAAAATAGAACTTTTAAATACAGCTGCGTTCAAAAAATATTGGAACTTGTTAAATAAAATATAAATTAGTTTCCCAAATTTAGTTTGGTGCCTTCAAAGTAATCGCCTAAAGACAAAATCAAAACACGTTTGGAAAAATTTTACACAGACTACAATCAGCCCTAGAAATATATTTATTACAAAGAGTTTAATCATGAATTTCCTTTAATTCTTATGTCTTTACAAGAAATTTTGAACCTATATCTATAACAATGATCCCTGCCTAACTCATGTATTTGGTCGATCATATGATCAAATACATTCCGTCAAATTAGTATCGGGAATTGTTCATTTAAAAAGCCCGCGTAATAAGAATGAAAAAATGTAAAATGTAAAAAATGTATTATTTCCGGAGTGGTAAACAGTCAATAAACAATATTATCTAGGCCTTATGAAGCGATTGAGAGAGAATGTTTGCAGGTGAAGACCAGATTGGTGGAAGGATTTTGCACCGATAATGCGCCGTCCTACACATTGATGGTTGTACGCAATTTGTTTACCCAAAACTCAAAAAATGTCATCGATCAAGCACCGTTTTCGTCAGATGTGGCTCTCCCTGTGACTTTTTCCTGTTCCTGCGGTGAAAATTAACACTTCGTGGAACACGTTTTCAGCCCATTGAAGCCATAAAACAAAATTCGCAGAAGGTGCTGGAGGTACCTGGAGGCTATTCCGGAAAATTCCTATAAGAAGTGTTTCGATGACTGGATTAATCGTTGGCATATACGTATCGCCTCAACTGGGACTATTTTTAAATTAGTTAGCGATTCATACTCAAACGTGCAAAGCTTTGCAACAACATTAAAACTGTTCGACAGACATATATTAGCGAATAATTTCCAGCATTTGAAAATTTGCGATAATTTAAAAAATTTGTCGAACTAAAAGCCAATATTCCAATTAATCTTTTTTGTGATATAATAAAAACATTGATAAAAAATATGGAAGAAAGATTTTTAGATTTCGAAGATAAATTAATGAAATATGTATCACTAATTAAAAATCCTTTTAGATTTGATGAGCATGTGGCGTTTCGAGATGTACCGCTTGAGCTTTGCCAATTGCAGAGTATCAATAAAGTGAGTTTCACTGGAAGAATTTGACTGGTAGAACTTTATAAAGGACTATCGAAACAAGATTTGTATCAAAAAAATTGCCAGTTTTTGGCAGTTCATACATATCTGAACAAACTTATTCAAGAATGAAAAATATAAAAACGAACAGCAAAAAAAAACTGTCAGATAGTTATTTGCAGGATATTTTAAGAATTGCAACGTCAAAAATAGAACCTAACTTAACGGAATTGTTATCTAGCATTCAAGCCCATCCATCGCACTACTAAATTTTTAATTCATTATTTCCAGCTTTTGTATTATTTGTATTTATATTTTTTAATATTTATTGCAAAAAAAAGTTGGGCAGCAAAGTCCTGTAAATTTAAATTTTTCGCCCAATTCAAAATACGTTTGGGCATCGCTGCTATAGATCAACAGCCTGTCTCTTTCGTTTGTAGAACGTACTTTACTCAATAGATATATGCTTATCAAACCAGTTCAGTATATTAAATGAAAATTTAGTGGCGATATGACAAAACCAAAATTACACTGGGAAGCTTGTACATGCTGTAAACTACTGTGAGCGAGTGGTTCGCGCGTTTTCGCAATACATAATATAAAAATACTGGCCGTAACATTGCAACCGACAATTTCTTTACAACAATTCTCGTTGCTCCGTTTTCAATTGTACGGAATCTGGTGATTGTAGAAAACAGTGTATATCTAAAAAAAAAATCATGCCTATAAATCAAGATAAATACATTCACCAGTGTTTGATTTGGCTGCATTTTAATATAAAATGCATATATATAGTTACTCAGGTGATGCCATAACACGACGTCATTGTCATAATTTTTTTTAAGACTATTTGGTATTCTGACACGGTCATAACTAATAACTGTCATAAAAAAATATCATAAGTTCTGACCGAAAATACTTTACATCATAACGGAATTTTATATGTGTTCTCTGAGTGATTTAATTGATAAATATAGAATAATTTCCACCATTTTTTTAAACACACAAATAATTTTACATTTTTGGTCGATTTGTATAAATAACTTCACACAAATGAGGTATACTTAAATAATATTCATTGTTTATCAGAAATTTTTTCCAACTGGTCAAACTAGCTGGCAAAAATTCCTGTTCCAATATATTTTGAACGCAGTAGTATTTTCTCGATTTAATATTTGGAAATTTTTTAAAATTAATATTTTATTTATTTTTTGATAAAAGCCGAAGTTCTGATAATGTTTGCTCTTATCAGTTTTGAAGATGATAAAAATCAACAGAAAAAAAGTGTTTAAATTCTAATCAAATGACGTTTTTTTTTGTATTTAATTTTTTATACGAGATTAAAATATAATCAGTTTGAACTTTTAACATGTTTTTTCTTTTTATTAAATTAATTAATTTCCATATCAAAAAAATTCTATTAAAACCTTTCTGAGAACTTTTAAAGTACGAATAGAATTCAAAATGTGGTTTTCTCGTATGATTTAAATGTACGAGTTTTAGTGAAAACGTGGTACTAATTTCAAGTTGTCAAAATGTCATATCAACATGAATTATATTACTTTAAAACAAAAATTGTTTCCCATTAGGGGAGAAGGAGCAACAAAAGTCCTGATAGTTCTATTTCCTTCCGGTACTGAATTAAAACAATTTTTTTAATAAAGTAGTTATAATTGGACCACAGGAACCACACCAGACCCAATTGTTTTGATAAATTTCTCTTTTGCATATTAAAAAATGTCTTTTTTTGGACACACATAAAAAATATATATATAGTACAGTCAATTTGCATTAATTAGAAAAAGAAAAACATCAATAAAAAAGAAAAAATTTTCTTAGAAATAAATTTGTATGGCAAAAAGAAAATGCTGATTATTTTTCTTAGCACGGTGTATATTAATTATAATTTATTCTTATAAAGAAAAAAGAAAGAAAAAACTTTTATCCCACTTCTGAAAAAAAAAACCAATTTTCTTTTCATTCAAAATAATTTAAATTTATAGTGATTACTGCTCTACAATGGATTTAGAAGAAACGAAAACAAAAAACCGACAGACAACCAGACAAATAAAAGAAATTAAATATTTTGAAAGTATGAAAGCTTTTTTTTTGTGTCAGACATTATGAATATTCCATTCAGTTCATTTTTAATGAAAAGTAAACATCCTTTACAAAATACTGGTTTCCCTTTTGGGTACAGAAAATAATAGTTCTAAAGGAAAATAAAACTCTTCTTTCAAAGATTCTCATATTCATGACTTTTACTGTAATTTATGTTTGCAAGAAAATTGTAAATAAATGTTTTTACTTAAAAGTTACAAGAACTCTATTTTCTATTTAATAAAAATCCAAGAATTTTCTTAGAACCGAGATGGAAAAAAAATTCAAAAAAAAGTTCAAGGCATTTTCTATGAAAATTTAAGTTTGGCTTCAGCCCAAAAAAGGAATTTTCATCCAACAAAATGTTACTGTTGATAAAAGTCAGCATACTTGTGTTTATATATAAAAACAAATGTAAATTTGGATATATATGTTTATATATTTTATCCCAAACAAGACTGAAACATCCTTTTGTATAGTTTTCTAATTTCAAAACAAAAACATATAGTAACTTCGGCCTATAGCCGATTTTTTGATGCCCTATGGGAGAAATGCTATACAAAAATAATTTAGTTTCCACTTTTCAAAATTTCCTCTAATTTGCGAGTAGGGTCTTGAACAGTATAAGTCTGCAAATCGGTATATTAGTTTTTAAAGTACATTAAAAAAACTTTATGAACTGACATATTTTCTCCTAGGATTATTTCTTTCTCCACTATCCTTGAACCGATTTTGCTGAAATTTAACATGGTATCGTCTATTTATGTATTTAACCTATATAATTAATTTAAACAAAATTGTGTTACAAACTTTCAAATTAAATCCAAAAAACCACATAAAAAAACAAAACTTTCTGATCACCCTGGTTTTTGCTTAATAACTTCGCTCCTCCTCTGTCGATTTTGCTAAAATGCAATACCAAATCCAATTAGGGAATAACCAACTCACATTCTAAGTTTCAACAAAATCGGATAACGCATTTTTGAGTTATATTGTATACGGACGGACAGACGGATGGACATGCATAAATCGATATAACTTTTGATTCTACGATGATAATTTCGAATTGTTACAAACTTAGTGAAAAAACTAATATACCCTCTGGTAGTAGCTACCATAGTGCATACGAATACAGAAACTGTGTAAACTTTTATCAAACTGTGTAATTATAGAGGAAAGCAGTAGTATAATTTAAAATGGAAACCCGGCTTAAAGCAATATAACCTACAGAACGAAATGTCTGTACTTTCGGAACTATTTTAGTAAATTTAAAATGATGATTAAACTCAAAAAGTCTACCAAATAAATTGTCTCTTGCAGAAGATCTGTTTCGTATTTCCTGATTTCCAACTATCTCCTATTTCTATTCACCCATAACCATTCTTCCATCAGGTTTTGCATTCATCAAATAAAAAGGCACCTTATTTTATTTTCTAGCATTCTGATAACAAATCTAGTCCAGGTAAAGTCCATATTTTTTGATGAAATGCATAATGTTACTAAAACGACCCGAATACATTTCAATTTCGATAGTGTCAAAATGTATGGGAAACTCTAGTAAAAAGGTTTTCGCATAAATATTTTATATAACAAAATCCACAACAATTTCCATTCAGAAAATTTTCTTGATAACCTAACCTATTCTCTAAAAACCCATTTAAAAACCACACGTCAACCGATTACACCTTTTCTTTTCTATCAAAATTTCAAGGATGGTATAGAAATTTTTATGTTATCCTGTGTAATGTACAACATGACATCTTTTAACCATTGCCGTTTGTTTTAACATTTTTTTGGGGTTCAGGTTGTGTTTATATGAAATACAAAAAAAAACAACAAAAAACGAATGTTTATATTCGTCACATAACATCCTCTCTGCCTTCACTGCCAAATAAAACAGATTTTTTGTATATATGAAATTCAATGGTGTCTATTTTTAGAGTAAATTTTTATAACTCCCGCTTTGGCGGAATCTCTTACTTTCTGATTGCGGTACAAAACATGAATATTATATTAAAATGAACTTCATAGTGATTTTTTTTTTCGTTTGGTGAGTTTTACAACATAAAAATGAATATACTAAATAGAAATGGTTTTTTTTTAGTAACTCTCACGGCGGATGTTTATCAGACACTTTTAATGTGTTAACAACGGATTTTAATAGAGTTCCAGTTTTAAAGAACATCTAACGAGAAGAAAAAGAGTTTACCCAAAAAAACGAAAAAGAAAAAAGGGATCGGTAACAACTTTTGATAAACGTTTATTTAGAAATTGCATTTAATTACAGAATATTAAAACAGATGGAATCCGAATCACATTTTTATAGTGAAATCCAGATGTTGTGGAACCAAAATAACTTGATGGCAACAATTGGAACCGGATTTATGATTTGTTTCAATTAAAAACTGTTTCATCAAGTATTTATTATATTTTTGATGTTTCATCATAATTAAAAGTATTCATAACACTTGGTTAGACTATCTGGAAACTAAACTTTTCTTGGTATGTGAAGTGGCAAAAATCATATTTGTTGTAAGTTTTTTTTACATTTAAATATGTTTGTTTATTCAGTAAGTAGCTTATTTATTCAGAGAATCTTACATAGTTTTTATAGCATAAAATATGAAGATGTATCCTCAGTATTCTTTCATTTTATAGGGGAAAAAATATACCATAAACAAGTTGGTCAAACTTGAAGCCAAATCTTCAAAGAAGTCAAACCATGTTAATCTTTTTTTAACCAGTTTATAAAATTTAGCATAGACGATTCAACATTTATAGCAACTTAACAAGTTTAGACAAATTTAGTTGAAATGTCTAGCTTAAAATAATTCTAAGCTAATACAAGAATCAAAGAAAAGGCGCAAAACACCTTTTACGTAGGCTGCTATTTATATGTTGGGATTGGGTAATCCTAGTGCTGTCATGTGGCAACTGACGTATCTATCGTAAAGTTTGACATTTTTGACGGTATATGAACTCAGAACGTTTTGACGTAAGAGCGCTATTTGTATCGTTTACATTAACTAGAACTTGAGTTGATAAATTTTTTTTTTTGTTTCAACGACGAATTTCGTGAAGGTCGTCTCAAATCGGTTGTTGTTCCGGAAAACATTGATGCTGTGCGTGAGCTGATAGTGCAAGATCTTCATGTGACATATAGTGAGATTGAAGCATCCTTGGGCATTAGTATGACGAGCATACATTCAATATTGCATGGACATTTGGCCGTCAAAAAGATTTGTTCGCGTTGGATCGCACAAAATTTTCACGATTTAATTCCATTGTTTGGCTGAGATGAAATTTTCAAGTTACATACTGTAAACAACACAAATAGCGGTCGCTCTTCAAAACGTTCTGAGTAAAAATAGATATCGGTTTTTCTGATTAAAATGAATTTTAATTGGTTTCTGTTGTGGTGAAAAATTTGAAAAAATTAGGTCGATTCACTGCAATGAGTGTTAATATAGTCCATAGAAAGCAGTAGTAACAAATTTCCAAAAAATCAACTTATTTATGGGTGGCCAAAGAAACTTGAGCAATAGAGGCAATTTTATTAATACACATAAACAACAAAGCAGAACCCATGTATACTATGATAATTTACAATTTTAAAACCCAGGTATATTGGTTTCATCCCTAAATTCGTATTGCATATTATATTGCAATCATCGGATAACGAATTAGTTTTCAGATCTACTTCAGAGACTGTTATGCCGATTTGAATAACATTCGCAGAATAGATTTATACTAGTAAGGTAGGGCACTAATCAACCGTCTTTATGGTGATTTTAAGTTTTTATTTAAATTTTTAACCAAAAAAAATATCATGAAACTAGATTAATATTAATGTTCCGATCATTAATTAATACTAAATCGAAATTAGTAAATATGTGGTTAATTAATTTTCTCTTTAATTTCCATGGTCCATATGAAAACTCATTAAAAACGATATATCTTATGTGATGTTGTGTTAATTTCTTGGACATTTGGTGTATATTTTATTTCCTAAAAGTATGTGAGAAAAACGAATAAATTATTGTTAAATACTTTTCGATATACATATATAAATTAACTTGTTTAGGGAAAATGTGAATTTAATGGATATGATTATGTTCGATCAAACAATTAACACGTTATTTAATATGAAACAAAAAAAAAACATGATTAGACCTTTTTTTTCGTCCTATAACCACCCCACCAAAAAAAAAAAATAACAACAATAACCATAATTTGTTTTTATTGGAAATTTATTAACGAAGATGAATGAACGACAACATTCCTTTCGTCTCTAACAAAAAAAAAAATACACCAATTTAATTCAAATAACTTGTCCGAAAAAATTTTATTTGAAAAACGATTTATTGTTATTATTTCAACTAGTTTGAGAAATTCAAATCATCGATTTTTCAATTAAAATAAATTAATGGTTGCTTTTCCATTAATAATAAATTCAGGCTAATATTGAATATATCAGAAAATTAGAACAGACAATATTTTAAGCTGATATCGAAATATTTCAAATTCTGTAAAATGTAAAACCAACATTGCAAACATGACTTTAACTAATCGAATATATAGTTCTGTGTTTGACTTTCAAATCAATATGATTTTCCAAGGCACATGGTGTGGACATACATATTTATAATCCCTCTTACATTGTGGATTCCATTCATTAGCATATATACGTTAGAAGAAGATTTACAAAGATGCAACACAATATCTGGTTTTATTATGTATTTTGTTTACTTTTATCTAAATAAATCTTTTGAAATAAATGATTTTTATACATACTCGTTCGGTGAGAATATACATTTATTTTCAGTCCGGCCTGGTAAAACTGTTCGTTGAATTACATTAGTTTGCCATCAGCCTTAACAAAATTGACCGACCATAAAACAAATTTATTTGATATAAAAAAAAATGATGCAAAATTATTTCAATATGATTAATGAATCTAACGTTTGTTTTTTTTTTGTTAAGGATGACGATGGTTGGAAGCAATAAAAACATAATCATTAATCTAGTTATACAGTGTGTATCATAAGTGCAATAAATTTTTAAACGAATTTATATTTTGTCAAGTTTTTAAGATTTACAAAATAATTCTAAAATAGGAATTCCCCTCACACTAACTTATCAAAAAAAAAAAGCAGCAAACTGTGAAAACCATTTGAACACCTATTTTTGCAAAAATTTCAATTCAGATTTTACTAACTCGCCGATAGATGGGCATTATTTCAACGTTTTGATGAAACAAAATTATACAATTGTATAATAAATAAATACAATATATAATAATAGTATAATAGTAATAAAATTACTAGTACTATTACTATTTACTATGATAAGCGATGCTGACATATGCTTAAAACAAGAAACACAAATTGCAAACGCTTTGTACAATCATCATGTAATCCTATTAATGGAAGAAGATGGATGAGAGGAAGTGTAAGTGGGGCAATGGTTTGTTGGTAACAGGTCAACTGTAGCCATTCATACAAAAACAATCATGCAAAACACCTTTCCACGTGGAAAAAATTTTTTTATTTCCTGACAACTTTTTTACAATCGAAAACGACAGTTTGGGCAGGTTAAATTTTTTTTTTTTTAAAACGAGGTAAAAAAATCTTAAAGTACTACAAAAACTGTTATAACTGATATCAAATAACTAATGCCAAAGAAAGACAAAAGATAGAAATCTTTCTAAAATCCACAAAACATATACGAAACGTTCGTAAAAAGGGAAGACTTGAAACAGAATAACATCAATTATGGCGTTTACATGATCTACTTGAAATCAACTTCAGTCCAAAAATCATCCATGTAAACCCAGATCGACTTTAATCCAAATTGAATCAATCCCATCAGAAAAATTTGTCTGAATCGGATTTGAAATCAATTTCAAGTCAATATTTCTATCTGGTAAAGCTTAATAAAAACCTGGTTTAAGTTTCAAGTCAATTTTGATGTCGCCGTGTAAACGCCATAAACTACTTGTTTATAATGAACTCAAAATAGCGAAAATTAGTACAGTAATACGTCCTATAACGCGGTACTCTCATTACGTGGTTACTATATAACGCGGTACACAGTTTCCTTATAACACTGTACGAATTATTTTCATTTACACTAATTCTGAGTTCCTTATAACGCGGTTCCCATATAGCGCGATACGAATTAATCCCGTTATAAGAGGGTTGTGAGTGTATATAAAAATTTATCTGAAATGAACTTTAAATTTTAAATTTGATTTATAAAAATTAGTGTACGTACATTTTGAAACATCCTGTCAAAATATATCGATTTTTTACATCACGTAACAATAAAACAAATTACTTTCTGTCGAAATTATTTAAATCGTTTTGCAACAACATATTCACGAGACCCGGTTGGGTCCAAATCAAGTCATCGCAAGTATAGAGAAACGATCGCAATGGCTTTTTATGTTTGAAATACGAAGATAAATTCTTGTGTGTGGGGGTTTGTCTCTAAAGACTTAAATTGAAGACCATGTGGGATGATGATAGTCGATTTTAATTTTTCGAGTTATAAAACTTTTACAGGTCATTATAATAATAATTTTGAAATAATTTTTATAATGGAAACCAACCAACCTACATCCGAGAGAGAAAAAGAGAAGAACGACATGGAATTTTATGAAAACTTTTCATTAATCTAAAAGAAAGTCTTGAAAGGATAAATAATTTATTTAAAACAAAAAAAAGAAGAAGTCAATCGAAATTCTAAAATAAGACCGCACTTAACCCAATTTAAACATCGAGAGTTGGGTACTTGAAGCGAACTTTATCATTAATTACGGACATGCAATTTTTTTAATGAATAAAAAAAACTATAATCAATGAGGTCTTTAAGGACAATCTTAAGACTTCGAAAAGAACAAAAAAAAAAGAAAAAAGTAGTAAGAAAATTTTGCACTTCAGAAAAAACTGAAAATTTTAATCGAAATTAAAAAAAAAAAACATGTTTTCCAAGAATTAAAAAAAAGGACGATTTCTAATTATATTTTAATTACGGCATATTAGGTAGTCCGGAAAGTGGTTTCGGTATTTTCCAACCCAGTATTAATTTTTTTTTATAATGTGTAACTGTTAGAGA
Organism: Xylophagus ater; assembly: GCA_963422695.1. Lineage (NCBI taxonomy): Eukaryota > Metazoa > Arthropoda > Insecta > Diptera > Xylophagidae > Xylophagus > Xylophagus ater. Next base: position 24,140,932 of record OY730485.1, on the reverse strand, counting down.
TGTTAAACATATATCATATTTCGATAATATACACTAATGTTTAGTTTGTGTAAAAATTTCAAGTTGATCGGAAAAAAAAGAGTTCCGGAAGAATAAAGAAAAATATGTGCTATGTATACTGATAATGCCAGAATTGGTTAGCAAAATTTTGTTCTGGAAAATTCTCGGTTCGAGATGCAACGCGCCCTGGAAGGCCAAATGAAATTAATGTGGACCAATTAAAGACTTTCCTGAAGCTAATCGACAAATATCGGTTTGTGAGATTGCAGAGAAGTTATATCCATACATCATTTTAACGTAAGGTCTGATACTAATTTGGTCACTTGACAAAAATTACTATAACTTGGATGAGATGTGCTGCCACCGCTCACCATATAGCCTTGACGTTACACCATTAGACTACTATCTGTTCCGCTTTCTGCAAAACTTTGTGACTACTGAAAAAAACCAAAAATTTTATGAAGCGGAGATCACGAAATTGCTTGAAAGATGATAACTCATTGTCTAACAAAATAGCCAATATACAAGTATTAGATTAAAGTTTTTCTTTGTATTAAACAATTTATTTTTATGGCATATTATATAAACCGAATAGACTTTCCAGACTACCCAATAAAGTTAAAAAACGAAAGGATATCAGATGAGAAATATTAATGTCAGTTCACACTTGTTACCAGAATTAATGGATCCGAAACAATGGAAAGGAATTCCTTGATGATATCACTTCCTTTTGTGAAATGTTTCCTGCTATATTTTAGATTAGTCGAGACATCTCCAACTGTTATCATATTTCCGTTTGGACTTATTAGGGTTGTCTTTCCTCACTAATTAAATATTATATCTTCAAAAATTGGGTCCGTAATTCAATTGGTGGTAAAATAGAAGAAACCTCTTCTGTTTTAAGATTTTATACGAGAATATAATATTTTTATTAACAGGAAGAATTAAGAGGGATAGAAATTCGGGTACCAAATTTAATTGTTTATCAAGAATATTAAAAAAAAAATAAAATAAAAAGCAATTTAAATTATAAGAAATTGCTTTTTGATCGAACCGACATCATGAACTTGAAATAATTTAGTAACGCGTAAATAGGAGAGACCGAAGAAAATGATAATTCAGACTAAGTTGTAGGATCACGAATTTTTCTACTTTGTTCGCAGTTTTTAAAGACGATATATTTATTTAGTACTTTCCAATTGGGACTTTCTGTAAACATTTAATAGGCAAAGCCTATACAATTATAATGTGTAATATTTAAAATAAAAATGCCCATTTCATTCTGAGCTGTAAAAAAATAAATGGGCAATACATTTGTCACCAATCCGTCAAAATTACTAATTAAGGTTAACAAGCGGAGAAAGCAAGAAATCACTAGTATAATCATAGACTAATAATAAAGATTTCCAACGACTGTGCATTCAACTGACTCTTTTTGTACAGTGATATCCCGACACAATATAGATTCTTCTCTTTCTTTCACATTAAACCTCTTTTCATCCATTCTTCCTTAAGTTCACCTACAACAACAATACTGAACATCACGCTGCTCATTTGGCTTGGACATCTAAGTATACTAATCTTGGTATAATAATACAATATATAAACTGAATGGAGTCACCCTTTTTCCGTTTTAATGCACACAACTTTTAAATCAAACGAAATATCTACTCTCACACGCAATGGCATATTTTCACAATTCGATGTGAGTAGTTACGCCAGCAAACAACAAAAGAATGAAGTTAGAATTTACTTGTGAAAAACTGCTTCAGAATGTAGCTTCCATTAGAAATTTATGACTTAAGATCGACTTGAAATTCAAACCGGATTTTTTAGCTTTACCAGATTGAAAAATTGACTTTAAATCGACTTCAAATCAGATTCGGTTTGACAGACGCTTACAAATAAATTTTTATTTTCTAGGTTAGGTTTTGCCTCTGTTAATACTCCATTTTAAATTTTCAAGTCAATTTGAAGTCGATGTGGGTTTACATGCACATTTCAAGTTGATCAGAAAAAAGTTTGTGATCGGATTGACTCAACCCAGATTGAAGTCGATCTGGGTTTACATGAACGATTTTTGGATTGAACTCGATTTTAAGTAGATCATGTAAGCACCATAATTTTAGCCAAAATACATTTTAGTATTTGCGACTACTTGGAAAAAACCATTTTAAATGTAAATTTGTCAGCTATAAAAGCATTTGATTCATTTTTAGCTAAAATAAATAATATCCCTGTGTCTGTTTATCTGAGGTGTCAGATGCATTTGATGTATCTGTCCGTCCGTATACAAGATAACTCAAAAACGGGTTATCAGATTTTAGTGAAATTTAGAATGTGAGTTGGTTATTCTTTAACTGAATTTAGTATTGCATTTCAGCAAAATCGACCGAGGGGGAGCGAAGTTATTAAGCAAAAACCAGAGTGACCAGAAAGTTTTGTAGTTTTTTTATATATGGTTTTTCGGATTTAATTGGACAATTTGTGAAGCAATTTTGTTTAAACTAATTATATTAGTTAACTACATAAATAGACGATAGCATGGTAAATTTCAGTAAAATCGATCCAAGCATAGTGGAGAAATAAATAATGATAGGAGAAAATAAGCCTGTTGATGTACTTTAAAAACTAATACACCGATTTGAATAAAATTTGCAGATTAGACTTAAGGCCAATCTCCACACAGCCGACATCCTATTCTGATGAAAGTATGGGATACCCTTACACAAAGTTTGGTTAAACAGAAAGGGAGAAACAATCATCCTACTAATTTTGTCGGCTTCTGCACTTCTGATTTACCCCCATCTGATTTTCGATCTGCAGATGGTTCCCCTCAAAAACAGATAAACATGTTTATCTGATTTATATGGCAACTTCATCTTCGTTTGCACACTCTCACAATAATCGCACACGATATCGTCGCACACTACCAATTTTTCTAAATTTTGTGGGAACATTCTGATGTTTTTATTCGATCAATCCTAACGAAAAATGCAAAAGTCCATCTCTTTCTAGTTTTCTGATTTTTCTCGTCAGAATAGGATGTGTGGAGATTGGCCTTTATGCTGTCAGGGCCTGAATTTCCTGCAAATTAGAGGAAATTTTGAAAAGAGGAAACAAAGTTATAAAGAAAATCTTTGAAATATTGTTAGTTTTGACGGTTTTCTGTCCCATTTCTATCATAGAGCATTAAAAAATCGGCTGTAGACCTATTTTAAGTTACTATATGTTATTGTTGGATTTTGATATCCAACACTATAAGAATGCCAACCATCTCAACATACCCAAGTCTCTTCAAATTAATAGAAAATAAAAAAAAAATCTTACAACTTGAAAATAATGAGTGTACACACTTTTAATATGAAATTATTTTTAAATGAAAATATTGTGACAAGAATATAAAAATTATTGTTTTTAATTAATAATAAATTACAGCTGTTCCAAAAAATTGGAGTTGAATTTAAGAAAAAAACGTTTTAGATTCAAGTTTGTTTGTTTTTTTTTTTTTCCTGTTAACCAAATCAAGAAAGAAATTATTAATTATTTTGTTACCCCGCGACAGTTTGAAGAGGATTACAAAAACCTTGTCTTTCAAGTTATTTTTTTTTTCTTTTTTCTATTTTTATTTTTTGAATTTACTTTTATTTAAATTTGTATTCAAGCATTTTTGATTTACGGCCGCAGTTACCATGCTAAACGCTAAAAATACAAGAAAACATATCCAGAAGCAATTCAAAAAAAACTTTCGGGTACCGGTTTTGCAACAATATCGCACTTCTTTTATTATAAAGAAAAGAAAAAAAAATTGGTTAAATAATAAAATCGATAATTTTTATGGCTTAAATTGGTATAAAAATTACATTACATTGGATCAATGTTGATTTTCTGATACAATCGATTGCCTGCTTTTTAAACTACTTTTATTCAGGGCCAGAAACTTTTATTAAACTTGTTCAATACGTTCCCTTTTCAAAAACAATCAAAAGAACTTTTTTGAAAAAAGTTAGCATAATTGTCATTGTGACAGCTCTTTTTGATATTGCTGTTCAGAATAGTCTGGCAAATAATCAGGAATAGATTCACGCTTGAAGAACGTTCAAGAATTATCCAAATATACTTTGAAAATCGGTCGTCGATTCAAGAGACTAATAGACTTAATATTATATCGCGAAAATGTGTTCAGTGATGAGGCGCATTTTTGGCATTATAAGTTTTTTAATAAGTAAAATTGTCCCTTCTGAAGTGAGACAAATCGAGAAGACTGCTTGGAGTCGTGGCGCAAAGGGTAGCGCATAGAACTTCGATATCTGCATTCGTAGATTCGTATTCTCCAGTCAGATTTAAAAAAAAAGAAGAAAATCATATGCTCTTTGTTAGAATTTGTGATTTCAGTCCCCTGTTCATATTTTGGATGAAACATTAACGCTTCTAGCCCGCTGAGTTAAGGAGTAACTATAAAAAGAAGTAGAAGTTTTATGGTATAAGTACCTACTTAAAATAGAACTTCTGTAAAAACTTTTTTTAAAAAGCATGATTAGATTCCGATGGGTGATTCACCGTGAGGTACTTTTTCCATCGGGATTTTTTTACACATCACTCGTGAATAGTGTGTAAGTGTGGAAATATTTACACCGGCACAATGTCTCTAAATTATGATAATGATGATCTGCTGTTTTATCACAGAATTTTGTTTAGCGATGAGGCCCATTTCTGGCTAAATGGATATGTCAATAAGCAAAACTGCTGATGAGCAACCCGAAGAGTATCAAGTGCTACCATTACATCCAGAGAAATGTACGATTTGGACTGGTTTATGGGCTGGCGGAATCATCGACCATATTGGTTCAAAAATGAGGATGGTCGCAACGTAACCGGCAATGGCACTCGTCATGATAACGGAGTATTTGCCACCTGAAATTCAAGCCCGAAATATCAATGATATCTGGTTTCAACAAGACGGCGCTACTAGCCATACAGCACGTGAAACAATGGATATATTGAAAAATAATTTCGGTGAGGAGCTGATTTCACGTTTTGGACCGGTGAATTGGCCGCCTAGATCGTGTGATATAACACATCTGGATTATTTTATTTGGGGTTAAGTGAAGTGGAAGTCTAAAGTCTACGCAGATAAGCCAGCTATGATTGGAAGCAAGCATTACTCGCGCTATAAGCCAGATGCTAGTCGTAGTGCTCGAACATGCGGTGCAAAATTTGACCTATAGAATGGACCAGCTAAAAAATGGACCTGCTATAAAAATGTATGTAAGATTTTTGCCAAAGCTGGTGGTATGTTTAAAAATGAGCAAATTACCCTATTTTTAATATGATTTCTTGACCCTACCAGATCCATAACAATGTACTTCATACAGAAAAAAATTCTGATTACAAAAATTGAGGTAATATGAGAACTAAGTTGTCACTGTGTTAATCGAATTTATCAATTTTACTATTAAATCAAGATTTGGACATGAAGGAGTGCTTACAGAAAAGATTATTGCTATTCATAGGATCACACCAAATTTGGAAACGTTAAAATGGCATGAGAGTAACAGTATCAACGTCATTCACATAAAGTTCCAAAACTTCGGTCCATTGATGCCCTATGGCAGAAAGGGAACAGAAGAACTGTCAAAACTAGCAATATTTCAGGGTTTTTCTTTATAACTTCGTTTCCACTTTTCAAAATTCTTTCTCCACTATCCTTGGACTGATTTTATTGAAATTTAACATGGTATCGTCAATTTATGTATTTAAAAAATAAAATTAATTTAAACAAAATTGCTTCACAAATTTTTTCGCTCTCCCTCAGTCAATTTTGCTAAAATTCAACACCAAATCTAGTTAAGGAATAATGAACTCACATTTTAAAGTTCAACAAAATCGGATAACACATTTTTGAGTTATCTTGTATGCGGACGGACGGACGGACATGCATAAATCGATATAACTTTTCATTCCCTACACAACCATATCCTTGATACCTTTCTACGATGATTATTTCGATGTGTTATACACTTAGTACTTAGTACCCTCTGGAAGTACCTACGATAGGGCATAAAAACGATTTTAATTGACCTAATTATTCTGTTTTAGACCAATTTGAACATAATGTGAAGTACACCATGCTAGAGGTCAGGGAAACAGGAGCAAAAGGAATCATGTAAATTGAGACATAAATGGTCCAATTATTAGATTTTGTAGGAAAATGTGAATCACTATCATCTGATACAGATACTATTGTCTTCCCAGCTAACATTTAATGAATTTTGGTAGATCATACATCATTTTTAATTAAAAAAAAAAAAAATTCCAACTAAATGGTCCTTAATTACAGGATAACCCAGATTCCCTTAATGAAAAATTCATTATCTTATTTCTGTTTACCTAACTTGACAGACTAGATTACGAATTTCCACAAAATGTTTACAAATTTCAAGTTAAATGCATTCACAATTTCACAACCGATTACATTTCAAACGAGTGAACAGAATTTTTTGGCGAAGAAAAATTGTGTCATGGAGATTTTTTTTTGGGAACGGACTACGTCACAACAGAAAATGGATTAAAAATCTTCAATGTTTTTCCACCCAACCTTTCTTTTTCTTCGTTCAATGTCCTTTCTGTTAGGACTCGTGCCCATTCTTTAAGAAATTTCTCATTGATAAATTTTGAATTTTTCAATTAGAAATTTTCTTTTCTGTTTTTTTTTTTTTTCTTTCTTCTTCTTTTTTTCTAACAAATAAAAGAAAATGTTTAATTAATTTATGAAGATATTTAATTGTTAATAAGAAGTAATTTATTTTTTTTAATTAAAAAAAAAATCATGTTTTCTTTTAAAATTATTTTTTACTACGCAGAGAATTTGTAAAAAGAAAAAAAAAAAGAAAATTCTTATCAACGAAAATGACATTTCTACTACAACTGTACTTAATGCGAATGAATGAAACAAAACATAATTACCATACATCTCGTTTTATGATCCTTTTTTATTTTGAAATATCCTTTTCCCTTTTTCCAGTGGAGAAGTTTTCTATTTACTCTCCCACACACGCACGCTCACACACCGTCAAAATAAATTGTTTTGTCTCTTATTTAGTTTTAAAATGTACAATTTTTTTTTTACAATTTTCTCTTAATTTTTACGTCGTTTTTCTTTTCCCAACACACACACACAATTACACAAAATATTCCTGTTAAATAAAAAATTTCATTCTTTTTAAGGAAAATTAGTTCACACGCAAAAAAAAATCACTTTGTTAGAAAAAAAAGAGTAAATAAAAAATATTGCACAAAAAAAAAAGAATCGAAAATATCGCTATTAAGAAAAAAAAATTCGTTCTTTTCCCGCTCCCGTAAAAAAATGTTTACGCACTTGTGTGTGTGGTTATGTTTGTGTGTGTGGTTATGTTTGTGTGCGTGTAACGTATTCTCGAAAAAGGGTGCAAATTTTTCTCCTAAACTTTTCTTTCGAGTAATTTGAAAAAAAAAAAAAAAAAAAAAATTGTTTTCAAAAAAAAGTATAGTATTTTTTTTTTTGCTTTCTCAAAGTTCCACCCTTTTTACAAGAATTTTCATTTTTACGTTTTATTTTATTAAGAAATTAATTTTTTTTGTGTTAAAAAACTTGAAAAAGTCAATCAACAAAAAAAAAAAGAAGAAAAACAGGGATGATCACAAGAAACTTTGAAAAACTATTTTTTTTTGTTTTTATGTTTTTGTAAATATTTAGAATTCGATTAAATTAGATTTTTAAGAATTTTTCCAGTCTTTATTTTTTTTTTTGATTAAATTTTTAAAACAACTTTTTAAGTTGCTTTTTTTTTTCTTTTTGTTAAATTAAAAATTCTTTAAAATTAGCACGAACTAAACTTTACACACCCAACTTCGACTTCGCCATTTTTCCTTTTGACAGTTCAATCCCAGAGTTTTAATTCAGCCAGCCAGAATTTTCATTTACAACAAAGAGAATTCACATGAAAGAGAAAAGATTTTCTTTTTTCGGTTAAATTTGTCCGAAATTCGATTCTCGTTTTATGACATTGGACTAGATTGCTCGAATGTTGTGTAATAGAAGGAGAACAAAAGTAGTTTTAAAATGTCAGTTGTAAAAGAAATGGCGGTACTATTTTATTTTATTTATTTATTTATTAATTAGGAACAATCAAGGCCACAGCCCATACAATGATTGATAAGTAAATTACAATTAGTTCAAAAGTTATTTGAATAGAAAAATTAAAACAAAACCAAAATTAAAAACAAAATTAAAGAGAAAAAAAAATTGAACTTAAAATTCAAGTTTAAAACAAAATTAAAGAAAAAGAAAAAAATAAAAAAATATATTAATTTATTTGCTTTCATGCTGTCTCCCCATAACAATCCCCCAGCTGAAGTCTTACCGCAACGTTATAAATTTGATAGCAAAAAAAAAAAAATAGAGATGAGAGCTTGGCTACCGAACAACAACCCAATGCAGAGATTATAATTGATCTGATTATAACTTATGTGATTGAAAACATATCCTATATAGCCCTTCTAAACGTCAGTACACTAGAATTAAAGGTTCTAAGAGGCCTAGGTATTTCATGATTCCAGAGTTGACTAACTCTAACTATGAATGACCTGGACATGAGAAGAGAAGTATGGATTGGAGAAAGCAGCATTCTGGCTCTAATGGAATTAGAAAATTTGGAGCGTGGGAGCAAGTACTCAGGACATTGACACAGAGTAATTTTATAAAATAACAGAAGCATACGTATGGATATAAAGCTCTCAAAACTAGTACCCAGTAGGCGCGGAGCATACGGGCTCACATGCTCACGGATTTTTAGCGCAAACACGAAGCGCAAAACGCTATTAAAGCATTTCCTTAGATTAGGAAGCTTATATCCACTGGTGCCGGAAAAAATTGCAAGCCCAAAGATAAAAAATGGCATAAGGCATAAGGGCCTGTGCTAACCGAAACCGAACATGAAGTGGTAAATAATAGTTGATATTATATAGCCTACGGAGAGTCATGCGAACTTTACTAACTACACCAGAGATATGATCATTGAAGGAAAGACGTGAGTTCAAGATAATTCCAAGGCTTTTGAGCTTATCGAGATTAGGGCATGGCGTGATTAATTACTTTTCGAGGTTTGTGAACAACTGAGTAATTGAGGCCTTAAGGTAATTAATTCCTTCCTATGTAAAAAAAACTTTTTAAGCAAAATTGACTAATTTCCAAGAGAGAAAACCTATTATATGGAAGAATAAGAAATAAAAAGGAAATAAGAATTATTCTCTTAAACATGCATATGATTCTCTTTATTAAAAAAATGATAGATAGATTACATTATGTTAGCAAAACAGAGATAGAAACAGATTTATCTTTCATAAACAATTCTAACACTTATGTAAAAAGTAAGAATCACTATTCCAGTGGCGTGTAACAATAATTTTCTGCACCCTATGTATCTTTCTGTAATCACATTTTTTATAATTCAACACATTTAGATATTGTGCCGATTCGCTTGTCTGTATTCCGGCAGTGCCTGCTAGCCTACGTTCCTCGTAGCACGAAGAAATATCTATGAAATTGTAATATCTTTGTGACTAACTTTGGTGACGTTTTATGATGGTGTTCGAAATAATAGGTCTGCCTGATAACCCACCGCACGCCACTGCACTATTTATACAGGAACTAACACTTAAAATATTAACAAAAATTCTCTTCTACTTATTATTCGTACATGCACCAATACTTGAAAACGTGTTGTGAAAATACAATATTTATAAGGAAACGCGTGGTTTTTGTTTACAAATATTGAGTTAAAAAAACTTTGGATTGCTTTCTGTTTCATTCTTTCTTTAGTGCAAAACCCATAAGACTAGTATAAGACTAGTAATTCCCTCGCTTGCTCCAATTATCTTATGGGAAGCACGCTGTAAAATAGAGTCTATTTGATTTATAGGTTACTTCATTCTTTCTAATGGAAAATTTGTAATTTTCTTTCCTTATTTTGTGCGGAATTTTTTGTTTCTGTCATTTTCAAACAAATAATAAAATGAATATTAGTCTGCTTTAGAAAATTCTCCATACATTTTTAGGCCGCCCAAATTTCTCGTGGGGGCAAAAAGAGATACAGTCGGAGATATTTTCAAAAGAATGCAAAACAGTTCGAACATAAATTTGTAACTCAAATTTTTCCCCGGGATAGGCAGGACATGAAAGAAGGCACGTATAATCCTTTTTTTTCAAAATAAAAGTTTAATGAATTAATTCAGTTCATTAAAACTTTAATAAATAGACAACTTCCGATCATTTCAACTAAAATCTTCACATAATTATTTTATTAGTTGAATACTTTTACATTTACTTGTTCCATAGTTTAATAATTCTTAATATTTTACTTACTTTTTAATTGAATTATACATTTTTTTCGAGAAATTAATACAATAAATATACACCTGGTCTGAGATACATAAAAAAAAATACACCAAAATATTATTTTTTTGATTTACCGGCTTTACTTTTTGACGAAGTCGACGCCATTTTCTTTTCGGATTTGGTTGCCGAGATTTTAGTAGTTGGTTTCTTTTTGGCCTTAAAAAAAACAAAAACGGAATTATTATTAAAATATTCTTCTTAAACAAAATCTTAGCAAACTTTTTACCTTAATTAATGCATCATTTTCTAATTTATCATCATCATCACCATTTTCCTGATCAGAAATGTTCTCAACATTTTCATCATAATTTAATTCTAATTCTAAATCATTCTCTTCTTTATCTGCTTTTTTCTTTTTAATTCCAGCTCCAACTGAATACGTATAAGCTAGAACTTCTTTATTATATGCCCGCGTTAGAGCAGCCTTCACTTTACCATCAATTGTTTCCATAACATTTTTTTTCTTTGGCCATATTGTTAATTCAACTAATGAATCTAAATCTTCACGTAATAAACGATATTCTTTGATTACATTCAATGATTCCGGTACACCATCAACACCATGCTCTTTTAATGGTCTTACAATTGCATTCAATAAGAATTGTGCATAATCTAAACGAATCGATAAACGTGATCCAGATGTTCGTATTCTGGTGTGATCATGAATTTCTTGTGCTAAACGTTTACGTTTTTGAGTTTTCGAATTTTTACCTAACCAACTGGGAAACATAATTTGTCCAGTAAAATGTCCAGCCATATATTCACCAGGCATTACCGAACTGAACATTGCTTGAACCGGAAGTAATGTCCATGCCGATTGTGAACGAATACGTTTATCAATTAAATCACCTAAACTTAATGAATCTGCTGCCAAAGCGACTTGTTGTATAATTTGATTTCTAGAAATTGAGATTTATTAAAAAAAATATTAAAAAATCGTATTTTTTTTTATAAAATTTATACTTTGGAACTTTTGGATTGACCGAAAGATAATTTTGTTGTACAAATAATGGTCCTAAACTATAATCATTAAAGAATAAATCAGTTTTATCATTTATTGACATATTTTTATGATCATCAACATTGAAAACTTTTCGTACTACATCCCAGGGACCCTGTAATAAAAAAAGAAGAAGAACAAATTAGAAATTGCTGTACCCAAAAAAGAGATTCCTTTTTTTACCAATTTCAAATCTTTTCGTGCTGTATTTTCATTAGTTTCCGTTAAATTTAAATCTTTTCCAGCACTTAATAATGATATATGATTTATGGTTTGCCGAATATCATTATTTGTAGCGGAAATAATTTCTTCAATTTTTTTTGCCGGCAATTTTAATTTCTCTTTATAACAAATCGACATTACAGCACTTTTGATTTGTTCTAAACGTGGCTTATTAAAACGTAAATCATAACAATAATTCACCAATGATCTCATCTTCTGATGATTACGATCATTGCACATACAAATTATTGGTATTGATGAATCTTTTATTAATGTTATTAATTCTTGAATACCACCACGATCTTCATTGCCTGCCATTCCATCAACTTCGTCCATTAATAAAACATGTTTTTTAGTTAGAGCTTCTTTTGCACCATGAAAATAACCAAATAATGATTTATTTGATAAAAGTTCAGAGACTTCTTGTTGAAGAAGCTTTTTACTACGTGTATCGGATGCATTAAATTCAACCGTATCAAAACCGAGCTCTTTACAAACAAGATTTGCTGTTGTAGTTTTTCCTTGAATAAAAAAAAAGAAGAAAAATATCAATGGGCAGGTACTACACCAAAGGATATATTAGTTTTGTCACTACATTTGTAATACATCGAAATAATCATCGTAGAAAGGTTTCAAAGATATTGGTTTTGTAGAGACTCAAAAGTTATATCAATTTCTGTATGTCCGTACAAGATAACTCAAAAACGCGTCATCCGATTTTAATGAAATTTACAATGTGAATTGGTTATTCCTTAACTTTCATTTCAGCAAAATCGACCGAGGCGGTGCGAAGTTATTAAGCAAAAATCAGGGTGACCAGAAAGTTTTCTCGTTTTTTTGCTTATGGTTTTTCCGATTTAATTCGAAAATTTGTGAACCAATTTTGTCTAAATTAATTACATAGGTTAACTACACAAATAGACGGTACCATGTTAAATTTCAGTCAAATCGGTCCAAGGATAGTGGAGGAAGAAATAATCCTAGGAGGAAATAATCAGAGAATGAAATTATCTTCTGAAAATTCTCAAAAGAGAAAAAAGCTTGCGATAATTATCTCCCTTTAATGATATTATCGCAATACCATATTTTTCGTACTCATGAAAATACCATGCACATCAAGTTGTCATAGAGATATTTATCAACAAGATTTAAAAGCGAACGATAAATTCAATAAATGATTTGTTTAAAAAAAACAATTATTATTTGATAAATATCTTTTGAGAAGAGTTATCATTGATAAATATCTCTTGAAATAATCTACAATCTACATAGATACAAAGGTATTAAAACAACAGGCAACATATTATGCGAGTACGAGCACCACAAGATACATATTATAGTTATATTCGGAAATTCATACGACCTATATATAAAAATGAATTTATCAATTGATAATATCCCTCTCAAAATATCATACTGATAATTATCCTCAGTAATAATTATCATGCGATAAATTTAATTGTGTGATAAATTGAATTGTTTTTACTCTACTGATAAATATAGAGTAAAATCGTTGTGTATAATATTCACAGAGATAATTATTATTGTGAAGAAAATAACAAAATGATAAATTTCATTCTCTGCTCTTCATATAGATTTTTTAATGTACTTTAAAAACCGATTTAAATAAAATTTTCAGATTAGACTTATGCTATCAGCGTCTGAGTTAAAAAGCAAATAAGAGGAAATTTTGAAAAGAGGAAACAAAGTTTTGAAGAAAAAATCTTGAAATAGTTAGTTTTGAGTTTTCCTGTCCCATTTCTGTCATTGAACATCAAAAAATCGGCTGTAGGACGATATTCATTTACTATGTTTTTTATTTACCTACTAGGTGGTAACCCGTCCTAAGACGGCCTCCTAAAAATTTCGGTTTACAAATCACTGTAAATTATTGTAACAAAATGTATTCAAACGTAGCATCTTAATTCGGAACATAATGGATCTTTTACCCTGTTCTCGTAGCACCACTGGCGATATATTTCATGTCTTAAGTCGATCTATTCAGAATGCACATTATTTACCCCGCAACACCTCGAGCGATGACATTAAATTGATCCCATTTCCCTGGTTGGTAAAAAAGCTCCAGTCAAACATATATTACATAAAGGCAAAAACCTCTATAGAGTAGGGGCCTACACAACCGCAGCGTCAAAGTGATGAGAGATGGAACTATTTTATCTTCGACAGAAAAAATCCTCATGAAAAGTTCCACAACTTTGCTGAACATTGTAATTGCGTGTGACTTCTATATAAAAAGTTCGTAAATTTGTATTGCCTCCAGCGCCAAAGCGGTAGGAGATGGAACTTTGTCGTGTACGTCAGAATGTCCGGCATAAAAATCTAAATAAGATTGCCTCAGGTTAGAATCATGTCCAATGTATATTTCAGATTCTAAATGAGGTTTTCCGAAATGAGCTTTCAAGCCCCCCGACCCCCAATCTCTCCACGTTTCAAGTAATTCTCTACAACATATCAAAAAGTTTTTTTTTTTTTTTGCTCAAGGCATTTTTTTTTCCGGACAATATAGGACGGACAGAAGGAAAGAAGGAAGGATTAGCCTTTTATATTTACCTATGCCTGGCGGTCCTGAAAGTAAGGCCGCTTTATAATAACTTCCATCATCATTTTTAGCCCATGGATTTGGTTTTTGCAATTTCTTTTTACCATCATGATTTGAATGCCAATTTGATAACCATTTTGTTAGTCTAAATATGAATTAGAATTAGTAAATATATAGTTTTCACAGCGTTGAAAAAATCTTACTTAACACAATTACTTGCAGCTCCTTGTTGTCCAATAATCTCTTTAATTGATGTTGGCTTGTATTTATCAACCCATGGCAAATTTTCGCATTCTTTTTCACTTAAAACAGGCTTTATTTTCTCTAATTTATCATTCTTAATTTCTTTTTCGTTAGAAACTTCTGTTTTTAGTCGTTTTATTTCATGTCCTGGTCTGTCTTCATCAGTTTTACGTTTTGGCGATGATTTCTTTTCGATTTTGAGGGGAGTTTTCTTTTCAGTTTTAATTGGAGTTTTCTTTTCTTGTTTATTTGAAGATTTCTTTTCTTGTTTAATTGGAGTTTTCTTTTCTTCTTTATTTGGAGATTTCTTTTCTTCTGTAATCTGAGTTTTCTTCTCGTCTTTAATCGGAGTTTTTTTTTCAGATTTAATTGGAGTTTTCTTCTCGTCTTTAACACTTTCGACTTCTTGCCGATTTCCATTTGTTTCTTTTTGTAAATTAGATTTCTTTCGTATTAAATCAAGTAATTCATCTTCACTGATCATTTTCACACCGAATTCTTCAGCGGTTGCTAACTTCTTTGGACCAGCCTCTTCACCAACGATCATGTAATTCAATCGTTTACCAACAGTTGTACTTATTTTACCACCTAAATCTTTTACAAGTGTTTCCGCCTCTTCACGAAGTAAGGATTCTAAAACTCCGGTCACTAAAAATGTTAAACCTCGAAGACAATTTGGTTTTCCCTGAAAAGAAATTCGTTTTTATGAAGATCTTAAAAACAAAAGAAAATCTATATACTTTTGGTATTTCTTTACTTCCAGGATTTATGACACTTTGTCGATTCTTATATTTCTGATATAAAATTGCCGTTAAACGTTTCCTTTCGTGACGTTCTTCATCAGTAAGATTACCTGAAAGTTTTTGTTTTTTTTTTGGGGAGGGAAAATTTAATAAAAAAAATTAAAATTCATAAAAAAAAAATTTTTAACTTGAATTTAAATTCGGTTTTCTTCCAGATCTTGTTTCATTGAGACTTCGATTCAATTCGGGACTTCTTTCAGGTACAATTTCCTCACGTGATTCTTTGCTTACTTTTGGAGTTTCTGGTTTTTTTAACGGTTCTGATTTTTGTGGAGTTTTTACATCCTTAGACGATGAAGATTTTGTTAATTTCTTTTCCGTATCTTTTGACTTTTCCGGCGTTTTTGTTGAAACTTTTTGATTCGAACTTTTCTTATCATTTCCAACTAATTTTGTTTCATCAATTTCAATTATACTCATATCAAAATCATCATCAGATATTATTAAACTTTCGTCTGTTTGAATTTTAGTTGGTTTCTTTCGTTCTACACGTTTCGGTTCGTTACCAAAAAGTTTCGACACATCAACTGGCTTCTTTTCTACAACGACTTTTTTCGGTGTCACCTTTTTTAATTTCTTCTTTTGATTCAGTTTTGATTTATTATTTTCAGATTCTCCATCATCATCATCCGAATCAAGTATTCGACGTTTCTTTTTTGTGTTTCGGGTTTTTTCAATTTTTGGTGTATTTGGAACTTCATCTTCGTCGCTTAATATCTGTACTGCTTTACGTTTAGTTGTTGAACTTTCTTCTCTTTTTGGAGGAGCAGCAGTTGCCGGTTTTTTCGATGAAACCGTAAAAAATGATCTTATATCCTTTTGGAAACCATAAAAAAAAGCAAAAATCAATTTTATTCAATTTTGATTTTTTTATTTTATAAAAAAAATTTACTTTTGACATTTCTAAAAAGAAAGTTTTGTTTATTTTCCGTCCAGTTATTAAAATAAAACTTTCAACATAACTTCTGGTATTTATTATATTCGTTTTTTTTAAACCAAAAAAAAAACTCCAATTTATTTAAAAACGCGCAAAAATTTCGTTTTGTTATAAAATCTTTTCAAATTGTTTTTGACAGTTCGGGCAACACACACTCGCGCATATAACATTAAATTCGCTTTGAATTTGTCGGCGAAACAATCTAATTTGATTCGATAATGCAGTTCACTTAAAATTTTTAAGGTTTGAACTTTCGATAGATGGTATTTAGTTTGGACACTAAACATGCAAAAAGGATGAAATTATTTATTAGGTTGGTGCAGAAATAGCAGAGATGCAAACCAAGCCTTTTTTACAGTTGGTTCGGTTTTGGTTTAAGCATAAACCTTCTTTTTGGTTTTTGGTTTGGTTTTGGTTTCTAAATAATTCAAGATTTGGTTCAGAACAAATTTGTCTTTTTTCTTAGTTGTTGTGACAGAAACGAAGGAAGCCAATGTAGATTTGCTTGGCAAATTTTTTTCAGCTGTTTATGCCCTATGGTAGGTACTACCAGAGGGTATATTAGTTTTGTCACTAAGTGTGTAACACATATAAATTATCACCGTAGAAAAATTTCAAGGGTATGGTTGCGTAGGGAATCAAATGTTATATCGATTTATGCATGTCCGTCCGTCCGTCCGTAGACAAGATAACTCAAAAACGCGTTATCCGATTTTGATGAAATTTAGAATATAAATTACTTATTCTTTAACTGGATTTGGTATTGCATTTCAGCAAAATCGACCGGGTGGGAGGGAAGTTATTAAGCAAAAACCGGAGTGACCAGAAAGTTTTGTCGGTATTTTTATATGGTTTTTCGGATTTAATTCGAAAATTTGTTAATCAATTTTGTTCAAATTAATTATGTTGGTTAAATACATAAATAGACGATACAATGTTAAATTTTAGCAAAATCGGTCCGAGGGTAGTGAAGAAAGAAATAATCCTAGGAGAAATAAGTAATAATGTTCTTTCGATGTACTTTAAAAACTAATTCACCGATTTAGATAAAATTTGCAGATTGGATTTATGCTAGTAGGGTCTCAGTTACCTGCAAATTAGAGAAATTTTTGAAAAGAAGAAACAAAGTTATGAAGAAAAAACCTTGAAATAATGTTAGTTTTGACAGTTTTGCTGTCCCAATTCTACCGTAGGGCATCAAAAAATCGGCTATAGGCCGATTTTAAGTTACTATATGTTTTATTTGCTCGCTTCGTGTCAATAATGTCGTAGGATTCGGAGAGTTTTTTTTTTAAGATGCCGCATTAAATTTTTTGGGTGATTATTTGTCATTGTCATTGTCATTGTTCCAGCAAAGAATCAATTGTTCAAACTCAGAAAAAATACCGACAACATTATAATGTCAAAGTATCTCCTAACGAAAGCATGATTCGGAACCTCGTCACCCAGTTTGAAAAGACTGTTGATGTCAGCGATATTCCGTGAATAGGTGGAATTGGAAGCTATACGGCAGAGTGTCCTTGAGGATCCATCTGTCTGATTATCATATAAAACCAAAAAAAAGTTTTATTTGTTATTAAAGCAAAGTAAATTTAAAGTAAAACCAGACAAATCCAATCCCATGATGCACTTTTGCACTGAGTTTTAATGACCGCGAGTTTAATGACCGCGTTCGCTCTGTACCAGTCATATCCGTACTCGTCGAAGCCTTGTCAGCGAAATGCATTTATTCCGCTTGTTTAGCAAGTTGCCTAGCCCTACATGCCCGCATCTGTTCTGCACCAATAATATCCGTATTCGTCGAAGCCTTATCAGCGAGTTGCATTTGTTCCGCTTGTGGAGCAAGTTGCCTAGCCTTACATGCCCGCATCCGTGCTGCACCAGTCATAGCCGTACTCATTGAAGCCTTGTCAGCGAGTTGCATTTGTTCCGCTTTTTAAGCAAGTTGCCAAGCCCTAAATGCCCGCGTCCGCTCTGTACCAGTCCCAGCCGTATTCGTTGAAGCCTTGTCATCGAGTTGCTTTTGTTCCGCTTGTTGAGCAAGTTGCCTAGCCCTACATGCCCGCGTCCGTTCTGCAATAGCCATAGGCGTTTTCGTGGAAGCATTGTCAGAGTGTTGTGATTGAGCAGAATTGTCGACTCGCAAACGATTCTTACCCGGAGTCATTGTAGCCGTAGTAAGAAGCAATGCCCGTTAATGTATGTAAGATACGCTGACCGCTTTCCGCTATGCAATATTCGCATCCGCCAGCTTTATGCACAGAAACGACGCGATTGTTGCTCAGCTTACACTGATGTGACATGTGACGCTGCGTTACAAAGTTAGCGTTCCATGATGTTTTCCATATAAAAAGTTAAAAAATTTGTATCAACCACAGTGCCAATACGGTGGCAGATAGAACTATTTGGTCTGTGACGGAAATATTACTCATTATAACCTCCACAATAATGCCGAACATTGTAATCGTCTAGGACGTCCATATAATGAGATAATTTGTAATGTAACGTTTCGTTACACAAAATTGTGACATAATTTTTGCTAAACGCCCCCATAGAACTATTTCACTTCAATAGAAGCTGTTCTTTATGGTTTGTCAGCGAGTTGCATTTGTTCCGTGTGTTGAGCAAGTTGCCTAGCCCTACGTGCTCGCGTCCGTTCTGCAATAGTCATAGGCGTTCGCGTGAAAGCATTGTTAGCGTGTTGTGATTGATCAGAATTGTCGACTCGCAAACATTTCTTACCCGGAGTCATTGTAGCCGTAGCAAGAAGCAATGCCCGTTAATGTATGTAAAATGCGCTGACCGCTTTCCGCGCCAGCCATATGCACAGAAACGACGCTATTGTTAGTCAGCTTACACCGATGTGACATGTGACGCTGCGTTACAAAATTAGCGTTCCATGATTTTTTCCAAATAAAAAGTTAAAAAATTTGTATCGACCACAGCGCCAATACGGTGGCAGATAGCACTATTTTGTCTTCGACGGAAATATTTCTCATTATAACCTCCACAATAATGCCGAACATTGTAATCGTCTAGGACGTCCATATAATGAGATATTTTGTAATGTAATGTTTCGTCATAGTTCAAAAATTGTTATTGAATACAGCGCCGAAGTGGTGGGAGATAGAGCTATTGTGTCTTCGACGGAAATAGTCCCCATAAAAACCTCCACAACTTTGTCGAACATCGCAATTGTGTACGACCTCTATATAAAAAGTTCAGAAAAAATTTCAAAAATTTATATCGACTACAGCGCCAATATGGTGGCAGATAGAACTATTTGGTCTGTGACGGAAATATTATTCATTATAACCTCCACAATATTACCGAACATTGTAATCGTCTAGGACGTCCATATAATGAGATATTTTGTAATGTAACGTTTCGTCACCCAAATTCGTTACATACTTTTTGCTAAACGCCCCCATAGAAGTACTTGTATTTCACTTCAACAAAAAAAAAAAAAATATTTCTCCGAAACAAAACTTGAAAATTTGAAATTCAAAATTCTACTTGGGGTACTTCTAAATCACTTAGTGATGGTGCTGTGTCTTCAGCGATTTCTTTATAGTCTCTTTCGAGAACAGCTAAATTTTCTCTAGCTTCATCGAACTCGCCCTGTTCCATTCCTTCACCAACATACCAATGAACAAAAGCCCGTTTCGCATACATCAAATCGAATTTATGATCAAGTCGTGTCCATGCCTCGCCAATAGCTGTTGTTGATCAATATCGGACGAATGCCTGAAATCTAACATATCCAAAGAAGCGTTTTTAAGAGAAGATATTTTAATTGCAAATTGAATGCTTGACAATTTGCTGTTTTCGAAAATAAAAGAACCGCTCAGCACAAACATTTTCATATCTTCTTTGGGCTCTGATTCAAATTGTATAAAAATATCATTCGAAAATGAACGAAAGTACTCTTATGAGGAAACCTTCCATAGATTGTTATTATCCTGTGCATTACAAACATGGTATTTACTTTACATGCGGCGTAGTAAATAATGTCTACAAAAAAGTTTGTCCAAAAAATAATATTGGAACGGAAACTTGGAGTGAAATACCATTTGTATCAGACAGAGGTGGTCATGGAAGTTGTGTTCTTAATGATAAAATGTATATTCTTGGTGGCAAGAACGCTGGAGTCGTATTTCGAAACGATGTCAAAACGTACGATTTTGAAATTGGAGAATTGATTTCGTTAGAATCAAAAATAAATGAGAAAAGAGTATCTTTTGGAATTGCAGTTCAAAATTGAAGTATTTATACGTGCGGCGGTCGTGTCTGTGATTTCGAAGATTTAAATTCTGTAGAAAGGTTTGATCCTCGAGATCATTTGGACTGCAGTGATCTGATTAAGGCTTTTGAAGCAGATAGGGCTAAAAATGAAGACAAGAAAGATATGGAGGAACCTGTAGAGAGTGAAAAGGCTACGTATGATATCCAGCAACGTGTAAAACTCATTGAGTTTTACTATTCCAGCAAAGAATCAATTGTTCAAACTCAGAAAAAATACTGACAACATTATAATGTCAAAGTATCTCCTAACGAAAGCGTCACCCAGTTTAAAAAGACTGGAGATGTCAGCGATATTCCGTGAATAGATGGAATTGGAAGCTATACGGCAGAGTGTCCTTGAGGATCCATCTGCCTGATTAACATATAAAACCAAAAAAAGTTTTATTTGTTATTAAAGCAAAGTAAATTTAAAGTAAAACCAGACAAATCCAATCCACTTTCGCACTGAGTTTTAAATGTTCGATATCAGTTTAATAATAAAAATTTTGTTGTTTATTAATTTTAAGTTCAGATAAATAAAATTCTTGGCTAACTATAAAAAATTTAAAAGATTCAAAAATACCCAACTTTTATGAGAGGGCAAATGGTTATTAATTCCAGATATGGAAGATTTGCGTGCGCGGTGCACTTCAGCTTTTGTTTCTGATGAACTTTATTGTTCTGCAAGGGACGAGGGCATTATTAAAAAATTCCACATACATATGAATTCTTGGGAAGGAATATCAAATTTATCATCCGTCGGAGATAATTGCTTAGTGACAAATCAAGGAGAGTTGTGTGCGGTGACAAGGAACCCGATTTATCAATACAATCGAACTGGAAACAACTGGAACCAAATTTATTCCTCATCAATGTATTCCGTGGGTGATTATGTAATCGCAACTTCTTTTTAAGTTTTATATTCCACTCTTTGGTTTCCATCGGGATAATATGTCAAAAAGTTTAGATAACAATTTATGGAACGCAAAAAAAAAATAAGAAGCCAACATTGAAACAGCACGATGAACTGGCGCCAGATCACCACCAGGAACAATAGATGGTGGCTTATAATTAATACCGACTTTAAATCCAGTCGGAGACCAATCAACAAATTTTATTTCGGTTTTAGATTTTACCGCAGCGATTGCAGTGTTGACATCTTTCGGTACAACATCGCCACGATATAAAACACAGCATGCCATATATTTACTATTTCTTGGATCACATTTCACCATTTGATTATCAGGTTGGAATAATTCTGATGTTAGTTTAGAAACTGTGATAGGCTTTTTCTAGTGGTAAAACGGGTGAATATGATGCCAATGGAAAATGAATTCTTGGATATGGAACCAAATTCGTTTGAAATTCCAACATATCAACATTTAAAACACCATTGAATCGTAAAGATGTTGTTATACTAGAAACAACTTGACTGATAAGACGATTTAAATTCGGATACGATGGACGTTCGATATTTAATCTACAATAAAAAAAAATTTATGTGAAACTACAAATCTGCGTGAATGTAAGACACTTACTTTTTGTTACAAATATCATAAATCGCTTGATTATCGACCATAAATGCGCAATCTGTAGTATCCAAAGTACAATGAGTTGTTAAGACAGAATTGCATGGTTCAACGACAGTTGTCGATATCGCTGGAGCTGGATAAACTAAAAATTCTAATTTACATTTTCTCGCATAACTTTCACACAATTTATCAATTAGGAGTGCAGAAAATCCAGAAACAGTACCACCAGCAAACGAATGAAATACAAAGAAACCTTGAAGACTACTCGATTGTTCGGCCATTATACTAATTCTTTCATTTTTGAAATTGCTGTGTCTGCAAATGGATTTCAGTTTCCCTTTTTAAATCAAAAATTTTCAAATTCTTATCACATTTGAAATGGGTTAGATAAACCAAGATGGGACAACGAACCAGCTTTAATCGTTATCCAAACAAACGTTTAGTTCTAGTTTGCTAGAATTTATTGCTATTCAAACAATCCAGTAATTATTTGCAAATATTATTTATTAGTACAGTTCGTCCTACTTTCTTTATTATCTTTAACCTTTATGTCAACAGAAGAACTGCTTTACGCACGTCAACAGCAACATACCTGGGTATGTACATACGTTTTGTATGGGGAATGGCATGCCGTTAGCATAAAAATGCTAATATCTAACTCGTTTGTTGGAATTTCTGTATTAGTCATTGTATTGTATTAGTCATTGTTTGTTGAAAAATGTGGTTGTATAGGTAGACACACGTATATATATATATAGGTAGAAACATGTATATATATATAGGTAGAAACATGTATTGATGCAGAAATTTCATTCTTTGCAGTTTCGTCAGCAAATTTAGTTTACATTTGTGATTCGAAGTGAAAAGAGGTTTCTGTTTATTTTGTGGAAATAAAAAAAAAATAATAAAAGTGAAATGGCAGATGGTGAATGGCTTACTCCACGACAACTGAGCGCACTTTCGTACGAAGAACAACAAGCATTTTTTCGTCAAAGGCTTGAAAAGAGCCAAGAAGAAATAAGTGACCAAGATGCAATAGTTGGTGACGAGGCTTTTGGTGAATGTGTAGGTGATATAGGTGGTGATGACTCAGACGTTGAAGAACCCACGTTACCAGAATATGACCCAGAGGACGACAGTGATTCTGATGAAGAACTTGAAGATGCACCAATTGAAACTGGCGAATGTTTTACTGCCAGAGATGGTAATGTTTGGTCTTCGATACAACCACAACCTGTAAGATTCCGTACGCACAACATTATAAGAAGTGCACACTCTGGACCAGTACAGGCAACGCAAGGTTTGACTATTACAGAAACGTTCCAATTGATAATGTCAGACGAAATATGCAACATAATTATCCGTGAAACAAATCGAAAGGCAAGGCAATGCTATGATAATGACAATGCAAAACATCCAACAAGAGAACCGAGATCATGGATTCCCATAACAAAAAATGAATTTGATGCATATTTGGGCTTACTTTTGCTAAGTGGCGTTACACATTCTGGTTATGTGCATACTAAAGATTTGTGGAAAACTACATCACATCCATTATATCGTGCTGCAATGAGTGTACGACGATTTTGGGAAATAAGCCGCTTCATACGTTTTGATAATGGAAACACACGCCAGCAACGCAAACAAACTGACAAAGCAGCAGCAATATCGGACGTTTTTTTGATGCTAAACAGCTGTCTTCGTAGATTTTACGTGGCAGGAGCCAACGTCACCGTAGATGAACAATTGTATGCTTAACGTGGTGGAACTGGCTTCACGCAATACATACCATCAAAACCTGCCAAATATGGGATAAAAGTGTGGTGGGTCTGCGACTCCATTTCGTCCTATCCATTGCAGGTACAATCAATATTGTTGAAAATTGTTGAAAATCTAAATAACTAAATTGAATTTAATTTTTCAATGCAGGGACAAATCTATAGAGGAATGGCACCGTCTGGTGAACGTGAAAGAAACGTTGGCGAAAGAGTAGTAAAGGATTTATGTGTCAACCTTTTTGGTGGAAGTGGAAGAAATATTGTATGTGACAACTTTTTCACTAGCTACAACTTGGCAAAATCTTTGATGATAGACAACAATTTATCTATATTGGGTACTTGCAACAAAAGGCGTACATTCGTGCCAGCAGAATTTGCCAACTCCAAACGACGTGAGGCTGAATCATCAATGTTTGGGTTCTATAATAACGTTGCGATGTGCTCGTACGTGCCCAAGAAAAACAAGGCAGTTGTAATGTTGTCATTATACAACAGAAACGGCCGGTCCTAAGAAGAAGCCATTGCTTATATTGGACTACAACAAAACCAAAGGTGGCGTTGATGACATGGACAAGTGCTTGTCCGAATTTAGTACCAAGCGGCGCACAAATAATATTATAATATTGTGGACGTTGCTGCGTTTGCTGCATACGTAATATACGTTGACAACAACATTCACCTGAAGGCATCTACAAGCCGCCGTAGGATGTTTCTCCATCAGCTAAGCGAGCAACTATGCAAGCCAGAAATGAAGTCAAGGGCGAATAACAGCAGAATATCCAGAGTTTTTTCAACGCGCAACGCCATCGAAGCCATGAAAGGTGGGCCCATCGGAGTTGTGGATGCTGGAGCACATGAAGCGGAGGAACGTGATAGTACGGGCCGCCTAAAAGTAAAGGGGAATTGCTACATCTGCTCGAAACGACGCCCTACTCGTAAAGCATGCACATTCTGTGCGCAGAGCATTCCAAAGACTTGCCGCAATGTGATAGATGTATTTGAATTTCAATAATTTTAAATTTTTTCGTAATTTTTTTAATATTTTGTTCACAAATATTTTATAATTTATAATAATTTTTATACCATAAGTATTTTTTTCATATATTTTCATTTCGTTTTACTATACATACCCAGGTATGTATGCTGTTGCCGTAAGGGTGCCACTTTGTAAATGGGCTTTATCTTTCAAACGGATGATCCAATCCTAACGAAACTTGGGACTATTGCGTAAAACAGTTTTGGCTAGGATATTACGAAATTTCGATACGATTATCCAGTTCAGAGCTACAGCGTTTTGAAAAGGCAAAACATACCCAGGTATGTTGCCGTTGACATAAAGGTTAAATATAAAATTAAACTTCAGTAACCGGAGACATAGAAATAACCCTATGTACTATATGTATGTCTTTATAAGACCATAGAGATCTATTAGCGGAGATATTAATTTCTGTCTCCCGTGAGCCGACAGAGGACAATATAGAAATTGGTGTTAAATGTATGGAAACTAACGACAACAATGCAAATTTTAAATCCCAACTGACCTAAAACCAAATATAAATAATTATATCTCACTGGTTGAAAGCAGAGATGCAAACCGGTTTCTTTGAACCACTTTGAACCGAACCAAAACCACTGAACCATCGAAATTTTCCGAACCAAAACCAAAACCAAAACCAAACCACTTTTAAAATGATTCGGTCGAACCAAACCAAAACCAAACCAGTTTTAAAATTAATACTTGAACCGAACCATAAACCGAAATTTTTCTATTGGTTTATGGTTCGGTTCAACAGAAAAAATTGTCCTATAATTTACATTTTCTTTTTAAAAAAACTGAAAAAGTCTACTACATTTTCTTATAAAAACGATGGTTAATCAACATTCAACAGTTTTCCAGTTTTAAAATTTGTTTTTAACGAGTAATCAAACACGACATAGGTTTTCATTTAATGAAATTATAATTAGAATAAAAACGGAAACAAACACAAGAAGGAAGGATATACTTAAAATTAAAAGATATAAAATTCATATCTAAATGACAAATGTAAGCAAGTCTGTATATTTTTAAGTTTAACAATAATTTTTTTAGTATTTCCTAAAAGAAAATTTCAGGCAACAAAGATAAAAAATACCCGGTTTTTGAAAAAATTTGTTTGTGATTCAATAACAAATAGCATTAAGGAGTAAGTACAATGAATGCTGTATTGTTATGACAAATAATCACCCAGAAAATTTAATGCGGCATCTTAAAAAAAAGCACTCCGAATCCTACGACATAATTGACACGAAGCGAACAAATAAAATAGCTGAAAAAAATTTGCCAAACAAATCTACATTGGCTTCCTTCGTTTCTGTCACAACAACTAAGAAAAAAGACATATTTGTTCTGAACCAAACCAAAACCAAAAATTATGCAGTCTTTAAACCAGAACCAAACCAAAACCAAATTTTGAAATATTTAGAAACCAAAACCAAACCAGAAATCAAAAAGAAGGTTTATGCTTAAACCAAAACCGAACTTACTGCAAAAAAGGCTTGGTTTGCATCTCTGGTTTAAACGGAAAATGTGAGGCTTGAGTTGATAGAAATGACTATTCCTCCTACATAGTTTTTTTTATGGAAACAACCGACTAAATTCCTGCTAATATATAAGCCATTCCAATGCTTTTCGAATTCTTAATTTTCAGGATATAGGAGATATATTTCAGACAGTATTTTGAATACGTCGAATGTCTCCCAATCCCAAAATAGTCATCTAAGATCATTGCAATTTCAACTGCTTTAATGGATTTGTAACAAATAAAGTTGGATCTTAAACACGTAAATAATTTTAAAATTTTACAAAATCCTAACAAACCCCCTAATTAGCTACGCCAATGATTTATTTTTCGCGGTAATAAAAAGTACTTTGCCTAGAAAAAGAAAACGAAAAGAAAAAAATCCAAGCAGCCTGATTTTTCAATTTTCGAAAACATTTGCAATGAAAGTTCATTATTTAATTTAAATTTGCCATTAACGCATCTTAATTCGTTATTAAAATTCCAATTTATTAAGAATTTACAGATTTATTTCAAATTTAATGTTAACTGATTTTTTATTATTTTTATTTGATTGCACAAATACAATATTTAAAAAAATTTAAGTTTTTGTGAAATTATTATTATTCTTGAGGATCTTCAAAAAATGAAAAAAATGGTTTTAATTTAAAATTTTTTTAAATTAAAATCGGATTTTTATTGCAAATATTTTTAGCTGTTCTCGGACCGTGAAACAATATCCTTACATGTTGGAAAAGCTCGTGTACAAATTGGCAATTCCACGTGGGAACTTTATTGCTTGGTGGATGGAATTTTGCCAGATGGAAGTTTAAAAGTTGATCAAGCTAGTCATATGCACAATTGTTATAGAACTTTTATCTCGGAAGCTCATAATGGAAAAGTTGTACCACGTTCAGTATTTATTGATACGGAAACAACCGTTATAGGTATTTATAATTATTGTACAAATTAATGCTATTAGTCATCCTTATTAAATTATGTAATTCAGATGAAGTTCGTTCCGGTAAATATAAAGATCTGTTTCATCCGGAGCAATTGATCAATAGTAAAGAAAGCTGCCATAATTTTGCACGTGGTTACAATAGGATCGGTCGTGAGTTGATCGAACCGGTAGCTGATCGTATCCGTATAATGGCCGATCAATCGAGTAGTTTTCAAGGTTTCTTTGTATTTTATTCGATTAGTGGTGGTACTGGATCTGGATTTTCTGCACTCCTAATTGATAAATTGTGTGAAAGTTATGCGAAAAAATGTAATTTAGAATTTTTAGTTTATCCAGCTCCAGCGATATCGACAACTGTCGTTGAACCATGCAATTCTGTCTTAACAACTCATTGTACTTTGGATACTACAGATTGCGCATTTATGGTCGATAATCAAGCGATTTATGATATTTGTAACAAAAAGTAAGTGTCTTACATTCACGCAGATTTGTAGTTTCACATAAAATTTTTTTTATTGTAGATTAAATGTCGAACATCCATCGTATTCGAATTTAAATCGGCTTATCAGTCAAGTTGTTTCTAGTATAACAACATCTTTACGATTCAATGGTGTTTTAAATGTTGATATGTTGGAATTTCAAATGAATTTGGTTCCATATCCAAGAATTCATTTTCCATTGGCATCATATTCACCCGTTTTACCACTAGAAAAAGCCTATCACAGTTTCTAAACTAACATCAGAATTATTCCAACCTGATAATCAAATGGTGAAATGTGATCCAAGAAATAGTAAATATATGGCATGCTGTGTTTTATATCGTGGCGATGTTGTACCGAAAGATCTCAACACTGCAACCGCTGCGGTAAAATCTTAAACTGAAATAAAATTTGTTGCTTGGTCTCCGACTGGATTTAAAGTCGGTATTAATTATAAGCCACCATCTATTGTTCCTGGTGGTGATCTGGTGCCAGTTCATCGTGCTGTTTCAATGTTGGCTTCTTATTTTTTTCTTTTTTTTTTTTATACATCCTCAAGAATTTCCCCTAATTTCACAAAAATTTAATTTTTTTAAAAATATTTGTGGAATAAAATCAAAAGGATAAAAAAGCAGTTAACATTAAATTTGAAATCTGTAAATTCTTAATAAATTGGAATTTTAATAACGAATTAAGATGCGTTAATGACAAATTTAAATTAAATAATGAATTTTCATTGCAAATCTTTTCGAAAATTGGATTTTTTTCTTTTCGTTTTCTTTTTCTAGGCAAAGTACTTTTTATTACCGCGAAAAATAAATCATTGGCGTAGCTAATTAGGGGATTTGTTAGGATTTTGTAAAATTTTAAAATTATTTACGTTTTTAAGATCCAACTTTGTTACAAATCCATTAAAGCAGTTGAGATTGCAATGATCTTAGATGACTATTTTGGGATCGGGAGACATTCGACGTATTCAAGACACTGTCTGAAATAGATCTCCTATATCCTGAAAATTAAGAATTCGAAAAGCATTGCAATGGCTGATATATTGACTGGAATTTAGTCGGTTGTTTCCATAAAAAAGCTATGTAGGAGGAATAGTCATTTCTATCAACTCAAGCCCCACATTTTCCGTTTCAACCAGAGATGCAAACCAAGCCTTTTTTGCAGTAAGTTCGGTTTTGGTTTAAGCATAAACCTTCTTTTTGGTTTTTAGTTTGGTTTTGGTTTCTAAATATTTCAAAATTTGGTTTTGGTTTGGTTCTGGTTTTAAGACTGGATAATTTTTGGTTTTGGTTTGGTTCAGAACAAATATGTCTTTTTTCTTAGTTGTTGTGACAGAAACGAAGGAAGCCAATGTAGATTTGTTTGGCAAATTTTTTTCAACTGTTTTATTTATTCGCTTCGTGTCAATTATGTCGTAGGATTCGGAGTGCTTTTTTTTAAGATGCCGCATTAAATTTTCTGGGTGATTATTTGTCATAACAATACAGCATTCATCGTACTTACGCCTTACTGCTATTTGTTATAGAATCACAAACAAATTTTTTTAAAAACCGGGTATTTTTTATCTTTGTTGCCTGAAATTTTCTTTTAGGAAATACTAAAAAAATTATTATTAAACTTAAAAATATACAGACTTGCTTACATTTGTCATTTAGATATGAATTTTATATCTTTTAATTTTAAGTATATTCTTCCTTCTTGTGTTTGTTTCTGTTTTTATTCTAATTATAATTTCATCAAATGAAAACCTATGTCGTGTTTGATTACTCGTTAAAAATAAATTCTAAAACTGGAAAACTGTTGAATGTTGATTAATCATCGTTTTTAGTGCAAGATTACACGCTATGTTTTTTGGGTAGAATTCTAACGCAGACATAGGTTAGGGTTGGATGGGGGTGAGGCAGAAGATTTACCTTTCGAAATGTTGGCGCAACGGAGTTTTTTACGCACACAAACAAGAGTCACTGTTTGTGTCGGTTTCGAAAAAAATTGAAAATTCAAGCGCGCCATTTACTGACCGTCAACATGTAATCATAATCTAAAAGTACATAGGAAATAGTAAAATAGTAGATCCTTACAGTTTGACGGTTTAAATCGAGTGATGCTGTGCTCACACATCCTAATACACTCCTTGTGTAGCTTGTATAAAAGACTGTGGTATAAACATTCCACGTCTAATCGGTTTGGTAGTTTTCTACCCAAAACTTGACGGTAGATTTCTACTGCGTGTAATCTTGCACTTATAAGAAAATGTAGTAGACTTTTTCCAAGCGTAGGCATTAACTCGTTTTTACGATATCTGTGTCTGAAGCATCGATTTTCACGCCGAACTGTCAAATTTGGATGGGAAAAAAATTGCGTTTTTTTAATTTATAATTTTTAGTGCGTTTCGGATTCCAAACCAAATTCTTTTGAATTAAATAATCAAAGTTAATAAATTTCCTATATAAAGTGTTTAATTTCTGGGTGTAATAACAAACAATATCCAAAAATTCGTGGAATTTTCTTTCACAACTAAGTTTGACATATTTTTTATTAAGATGTGCGAATTTTCGTTCTTGCCGTATAAAAAAAAGTTTTTATGGTGTTTATTTACTTATTGGTAATCAAATAGAAATTATGTTAATTCATAAATTAGTAAAAAATTCGTTTTTTTTGAATCAACGCCGAAACGTCAAATCCCACTCTTTTTTCATTTTGATTTTAACGAAATCTACCAGTGACAATCATTTTTTGGTTAAAATGGGGGCAATTCTTAAAATTCGTCGAAATTTTTGAAAATTCAGCATTTTCAGTTTTAAATGTTTTTTTTTTGGTTTTAAAGTTTCCAAAAAATGAGGCTCTACGTATGAAATGGTTTTCGGCTATTGGTTTACGCAGGAAAGAAATATATAGGCACATAAATATTTATAATTATTATTTAATAATTAAATTTTGTAAGTTTAAGAAAACTTGATTTTTGTAGCAATCAAACGCAAACATTTTTTTGCAATTCAGATGTTCCAGAATGCATGAGCTTTTGGCCCATTTGCAATGTTGCCCTTCCGAATTCATGTTTTTCACGCCAGCACTACGCCGCACACATAAGCAATAAAATGCAAGTGTATTCCAAAAGTGCTTTTATTTCCCCTGCGAAAGGCAGGGGAAATCTAAGACTTTTTCAGTTTTTTTAAAAAGAAAATGTAAATTATAGGACAATTTTTTCTGTCGAACCGAACCATAAACCAATAGAAAAATTTCGGTTTATGGTTCGGTTCAAGTATTAATTGTTGGTTTTGGTTTTGGTTTTGGTTCGGAAAATTTCGATGGTTCAGTGGTTTTGGTTCGGTTCAAAGTGGTTCAAAGAAACCGGTTTGCATCTCTGAAAAATAATGACGGTTTTTAAACACCAACTTTTTACTATAATTCAGCTCAAACTTAAATTTATAAATCGAAGTAAAAGCTATTAGAATCAGGACATTTTTGCCAACAAACAGCATAAAAAAGCATAAACCAGAAAGCTGTAAGGTCCATCTGTCGGTTGGACATGGGCGACGTGCCTTATAATTTAAAAATTAGTATATTTTTTTTAAAAATAATTTTGGCAATAACTTTTGAATCTAAAGCCAAATGTTTGACACCTTTTGTATTGTATTTGTGAAGGGATTGTAAGTACCAAGTTGTTAAGTTTAAAATCAAGCTTGAAGTTAAAGGCCGTAGTAATAGAGGCCGGGTCCAGCTTCTTCCGTCTGAATACAAAAGGAACCTCAAATGGTTGGAAAAATCATACGATTTGTAAGATTTACTTCCGTCACTTCACACGATCTTTTTGCAGCATCGGTCAAATTGTGGGGAATCCAGCGACCATACAGCTTCCTTTCATTTATACGTTCCTGTAATGTCTGTATTTCTGTTATGTCGATGCCAAGGGACGAGCTCTCTCTCTCCTGGTATATCAATGTCGATCCATCATTATTAGTAACGATTTGCACCAAATCGTGGGGAAAAAGCATAGGAATGGCAATGGCAATACAATTTAGTAAATCGAATTACACTAGTACACTTCAATTTGTGCACAGATTCGATGTTTTATGGAACAACAGCAATTGGCGGACGAGCTTCTCGAAAATCTTCACTGAGACTCCCACATCCACTTCGAAATTCTTTGGAACCATCGAAAAATTGGTCTTTTCAATATTGCCTTATTGCCAAAAGCCGCAACGAGTTGTTCCATACACTGTTGTTGAGTTAAATTATTCTGAAAATCGTAAAAACTCATGGCGTAAAAATGTTTTCGATTTATATTAATTTTTTTTCTTAATTTTTTTCATTTCTTTACAACTTTGAAATGCTATTAAACGAAAACAATTGACATTTCTTAGTTTTAACGGGTTTTAAAGGTTAGACAGAATGCGCCCGGTGCAATCTAATTTCCAATTCCACTTCTGATTGAATTGGTAAAATATTTTAATTAATAAAATTAAATTCTTTTATTGCTATACGTTTTGATTAATTATAATTCTTCAATAAAAAAAGCAATAAAACTTTATACGTTGGTCAAAAAGACGAGGAGGCCATCACATAACCATATTTTTTTCCATATAATTCCTTAACTGATTAAATTAGTAATCAAACAATTAATTAAATTGATATTTTCCTTAACAAAAATGACTGATAATCAATTTTGATTGAAGAAAACAAAACAAAAAGTTTTTGTTTTGGGTAATTACTTATATAAAAGATCAAAATTAAGACCGTTACAAATTAAATTCGATACGGTTATTAAAAATAAAAAGAATACTTTGGTCTTTATGAGAACTTTAAGAGAACTATTGCAATGGCTTGTAAGAACTGAAATCACACAAACAAAACTGATTTCATTTAATATGAAACTCGTAAATCACTTTGAATAAGAACACCTTCCAAACAAAAAAAAAGAAAAAAAAAAGAAAAAAAACAAAATCACACTAAATTCTCGTCAATCAATTGAATAAACAAGAGAACCCCAGAACGTTGGGAAAAAAATGATATCTCATCAAAATGAACACAGTTTTAAAGAAGTTACCTTGTCGTTCGGAATATTGAGGAACTTCATCATCATCCTCATTCCTTCCAAAACAAATCTATCTCAATATTATTATTTCTTTAAAATAAAAGGCAATATAATCATAGAATGATTTTCTTTGTACATATATTACAAGAAAAAGCCATAATGTCAGGGCTACAGTTTTTTTCGTGTCTAAAGGTCCAAACAGAATGACAGCTCCACGGCGGATTCATTGCCCATTAAAGTTTTAAATGTATACGTTCTCAATTAGACTACACAGAACGCAACGGATCCACGATGGACTGTTTTTAATACAATCTGAAAGCCAAAAATCCTGAATTCGTTATTCTGTATGGCGTATAATCATACTTAGTTTCCGACAGCATATGGATTTAAGGATTCGGAAGACCATAACCCTGATGTCGCAATGTCATAGAGCTTTTGGAAAAATCTGGAGACACAGTCCTAACGGTGTGATCTTTACCGGCACTTCAGCCCTTGTGTGGTGGCCAACTGTCTAAGTTCGACGCGTCAAACTGTACCTCTCCAAACTACATATACTAATGTTACAGGCGTCATTGTGCCAACTCTTATTGCAGCGTCCGAGATCCTACTGAATTTAGCACCCTTAGATCCTTTATTCAACCGGAGGTGATGAGGGTGATTGGCAAAATTGGATTAGTGCTGAGGAACGTCATATATCAGGCGGGCAGAACAGCCATACTATTTGGTAGTAATACAACAGTATTTCAGGCTGAGGTATTTGCTGCTTCATTCGCTATATGGCAGCGGGTCGTTGTGAAGTGAGCCAAGCTAGGTATTGAAACCTATATTTTTTTCTTAAGACTTAATATTTTCCTCAGTATTAATTCTCATTTTAATCGTTTCATAGACTATTTACGAACAAATAAAAACATTTAAGAAATCAGAGGAAATGTGATTACATTCAAAAAGAGGTACTGAACTTTACGTTACGTTGGAAACCTTTATATGCCTCGGTAATGTATACTAAAATGGCCTTTATAGTGATTTAATATATTGTATAATCTCTGTGCTAAGATTTGCAGTATTTGCGGTCTTATTTCCCCTCTATACACATACTCTCCAACACACGAGTACAGAGAAAGTAAAATCTATCAAAGAATTCTTATCCCGGATTATGGATTTTTTTTCTTCGCGTCTGATGGCAAGATTCGTCTTAATAAAAGGCGAAGTGATTAATTGGAAGTGATTTAATTAATACCAACAAAAACAAAAATTAAATTTACAAAATACTAACTTTGTTTAAAAAATCTAAATCGTTTAAAAGTTCAAACAAGGATGACGAATTTCAATGATTGGAAGATGAGGGGTAATATTTTGGAGGGAATTTATTAGTTTCTTGAGGAAACGAGTATATTAATCGGAAATCTTAATAAATCGAATTTTATAAAAGAATACCAAATTCGAGATTAAAACAAAGTCTTTATCAAAGTATTTGATATCGAACATTTCGTTGCTACTGAATTTGATCGGCTTTGTAATTAATTTAATTATTTTTTATATCGAATTTTGATAAATCAATTAATCTTTCGTGTTTTTGTATTTTTGGGTATTAATTTCTAGAATTACAATTTTTTTAATAATGTTATTACCCTCAAAAACTTCTTCTAAAATGTCGGGCATTAAATAATTCAATAGGCGCATTTTATATTTATGACTTATTCCGGGACAAACCAAAGCAAAGTTATTAAACGAAAACCAGGGTAATCGGAAAGTTTTGTCGTTTTTTTAATATCGTTTTTCGTATTTAATTAGAAAATTTGTGAACCAATTTTGTTTAAATTAATTGTGTTAATTGTGTTAACTACATAAATAGACGATATCATGTTAAATTTAAGTAAAATCGGTCCAAGGATAGTGGAGAAAAAAATAATCCTAAGAGAAAATAAGCCTGTTTATAAAGATGAAACGATTTAAATAAAATTTTCAGATTAGACTTATGCTGACAGGGTCTGGGTTAATTAGAGGAAAATTAGAGGAAATTTTGAATTGAGGAAACAAAGTTATGAAGAAAAAACTTTGAAATATTGTTAGTTTTGACAGTTTTTCTCTCCCATTTCTACCATAAGGCATCACAAAATCGGCTATAGGCCGATTATCAGTGACTATATGTTTAAAATTAAATATAATTCGCTATTAGAGTTCGGAAGCAAGAAATTGAGACTGGGTGGATGTAAAATACAATAAATAGAATTCACTCTTGGTTGTATCTGGTCTTGTATTGTTGTAAAATTTTTAAAGTGTGAAAATTTTTTGCTGCGCCACAACTGTAATTTTTCTACACTGTTACTCTTTAGCAATTTCTCAACCGTATTGTTAGATTTGATATAAAAGTGTAACCCATTTCTGCTAATGAAATCGAATACAACAAGTATTTGTTTCAGTATAAACTTCAGTGTAGTAACTACAATTGTGAAAGGATGCGTTAATTTTGAGATGTACTACGATACACCACCTTTTACAACGGAAATGTATGTGACCATATACTACGTATATTATATTGAAGCGTGCAAACCCCGCGGTT
This sequence comes from Xylophagus ater, assembly GCA_963422695.1. Taxonomy (NCBI): domain Eukaryota; kingdom Metazoa; phylum Arthropoda; class Insecta; order Diptera; family Xylophagidae; genus Xylophagus; species Xylophagus ater. The sequence goes on along the minus strand of OY730485.1, from coordinate 24,105,557 downwards.
CGCATGTAAAATATAATAACACTCTATTTATGTAAATTCGATGTATAAACTTTATTTACAATACTTTCTGTGTTAACAATTAGTCTTAACAATATTTGTCTAATTATGTATGCCACAGTCTATTTACAACAGAAAACACTATTCTCAATAATTACTAATGAATTATCTACTATATTTTAAGCAAATTGCTTTAAGATTTCACTGTGTAAACCTACCACAAATAACCACTGTTCAAGATCTCTTCGATACAATCACTTGCGAAGTTTGATTTCAACAGATTTGTTTCTGCGGCGTCAACGTGGAAGCCTTCTAATTTTCGTACAACCATACATCAAAATATACTTCATGGAAAGATTTACCCGGAACTGTCAAAACGAATTGTCAGTGATCATTTGTGTGTTCTTAGAATATTTCGTACTTTCTAGAACCATGAAATATTCCTATTTATTTATTTCAACATAATTAAATCGGTTTGGTGTTGTGTTTTGTGTTTTTAAAGGAACGTTCCCGGTTCTCTTAATAAAAGAAAACTGTGAAATCTTTCCTAGAAACATAGTGCAGTATTATGTACCGGGTCCGGCAATTGAAGTGTCAAAGTGTAAAAATGCTGTAAGTTTTTTGTTTATTGATCAGTTTTATTAAAATCTATGGAAATGATAGTTTATAATAAGGCCTTTTGCCTTAACCCCCAGCTTTAACCTCTTTTTAAACGATGCACACGATGCTCGCTCGATATCTTGGCTTAAACGGTTCCATTCACGAGTCAAATCTTCTTCTAAACCGACCAAAGTTGTGCGTTTTTTTGCAAGCTGCTGCTTTTAATTTCCCCAAATGGAATAATCTAACGGATTCAGATCTGGGGAATACGGTAAATTTCGATGATTGAGTTTCCAATTTAATGAAGCGCAGCCATTGAATTTCGTTTAAGGTCCATTGTACAAAAAATAAGCACGCGTATTTTAATCATCAAATAATACTTACTACTGACAGGCAATATGTCAAGCAACATTCATTTCAAATTTTAGTATTGCAAGATGTGCGGTTTACATTTGACAGCGATTTGAATTAGACGGGCACTTCAATTGTCGGACCCGGTATTTCTAAGTATTGTGATCTTTCTTATTAATTATTTAAAAGCATTCTTGTTGTATGAATGCCAACTATTAAAAAAAGGGAAAAATATTTTGCATTTTCCGCGAAATGAAAACGTAATTCAATTCAATTCAATTCTATTATAAATCAAACATAATGGTTGCTTAAAACAAATCCTTTCAAAATGTACAATAATTCTTTTTCTGTCGCTTTTATAAAATTATATATATTTTAATTTTGTCCAGTAGCTACTGTAATTTTTGGAAATGGCACAACCTACATTCGTTTTTAATTGATTTTTAAAAAATCTTGCGAACATTTTTTTTCTTGATGGAATGTCCGATTAGGTACTTATGGTTAATGCTAATAAGCTTATGCTTAAAATTTGGTGGAATTCTTTTTTTCAAAAAATCCATATAAAGGGATATACTGGAGATCATATCATCCAACATGTGACAAACTCTATATAATTAATTTCCTTATCATTGTAAACCGTGTTGTATCGCTGTATGATTACAACGATGCAATGATACACTACGAATTACAACGTTAAGGGAATTCGCTTTATATATTGTACAAATCATCTAACAAGTTTTCATTTAATTAATTTATTTTTGTATATAGATCTCTGAAGGCACACGTCATATCCTAAACACGATGAGGAAATTGAATGCTGAGATTTTCGGTCATGATTGACGATCTCAAAATCTAATAAAACCAAATTTAATGTGTCCTCAGGGGCAGTTCAAACATCCCTTCAAAAATTTAAGAATTTTATTTTGATATCTCATTACTTTAATTTCATGTAATACCAAATCAAATAAAAAAAAAAAACACTATCAAAAAAAAGGGTGCAAAAACCAAACAGACCCAAAGGAGTTGGAGAACGAATGTATAAAGGACAAAGATTTCTTCCCAAAGAAATAAAAAAAAAAAATTTTTTTTAACACTATTAAATAGATTACTGCGTGCATACGTTTTTCTTGACTTCTTCCACCCTCATGAGTAAACCGCATCAATATAAGGTTGGGCTACATGGCAGACCGAAAGGGATCAACACGTTTTTATTACATTTTATGTGGTTTTGAAGTATATTTTTCATTTCTCGCAGTAGCTGAACAGAAGAAAGATGGGAATTTTGTTTAGTTTTCAATCTCACCCCATTTCCAACCCCCCCGCTATTTTATTTTTCGTATGTAAATTAGATTCGCGATTATTGCGTGTGATTAGATGGGAGAACGCATTGCGATTTTCAGGAACTTTTAAGGGTAATTATAATCAGGCTCATATTTTTGAATTAATGATGATGAATTTTTTTTTTTTTGGTGGTTAGGACTTCACTAATGATGAATTAAATTATATTTATATGTATATATATATATATATTCTTTTTTTTATAAAATGAACTAAAAGATGAATGGGCTTTTAGGTTAGAAAACGAACATTTATAGAAAAAAAACTGAAAAAGAAAATAAATTTAAAATTTTAGTTAATTTCTGTGATATAGATGGCGCGGAGATGCGTTATTCTCAAACTTATAATAAAAATCGATTTCAAATTCATAATAAAATAATAATTGTCGGCAATCTTTTATTTGACAAACAATAGAATGAAGGATTGACCTTTCTCTGTCGAAATAATTAATTATTTAAAAATATTAAAAACTTCACATAATTTTCTATTTTTCTATTTTTTTTTTATTAAACCTTTCCTAATTCACTCAAACAAAATGTTTTGAACTTGCGTACGCGAGCGTTGAATGAAAAATTTCAAATTGATGAACTTTCTTTCAATAAAACTTCGATGATTCGTTTCTTTTTGGTATCGGGAGACCTTTGTTAAAATGATTTGGCCCACCTCCAAAGTAACAATCAAAAATAATAAACTTTAATACATGTTTTTAGTTCATTAAATTTTGTTGTTGTTTGTCGTATAAAGAATAAAATATAATAAATAGTGTAACTTTCTCTATATGTATGTACACGGTGTATTTCAAAGCTAATTCAAGTTTCGGGCAAAACCGAGACGTCTAGATATGCAACCTATGATATACTACTACGGACAAAAAGTAATGAGACTGTATTTTTAAAAATACGCGCACAATGAATATCAATGTGTATATTTATTTGATAAATTTGTACGACTCTTGTGAACAGCTTATAGAAATCTCATGATGTTTGCTTTGTTAGTTTAAAAATTTCAGCGTCTTTTGTAATTCTGGAAAAAAGCGGCCAGCGAATTCTCTTGGATGACTTCTATTAATTCAAAACGATGTCCACGAAGTGATGATTTCAATCGAGGAAAAAGGAAAAAATCACATGGAGCCATATCTGTCCATAGTTGTCTATAGTAGTAGGTTTGACGAACTGTTTTTGCTTTGAAAAAGTTCCCTGGTTATTCTGATAGTATATGCAAAAACATAAATGAGTGAAGATCTGTAAATTTATACTATCATCGTTGGGCCTTACTTTTTTGAAAACGATCAGAGTCAGACTGTAACAGTCAATGGTGAGCGATATAAGCGCATGATAACGGATTATTTCTGCATGAAATCGAAGATATTGATGTGGAAGACATGTGGTTCCAACAATACAGCGCAACTTGCAACACAGCGGGAGCAACGTTGGATGTTTTGCGTAATTATTTCCCGTTTTGGTGGGGTCAATTGGCCGCCAAGATCATGCGACTTAACACCGTTGGATTTCTTTTTGTGGTTAAAAGTCGTGTCTACGCCAACAAACTCGAAACATTGGAGTGCTAAAAAAATAACATCCGTCAAATTATTGCCGAGATACCGCCCGAAATTTACGAAAAATCATCGAAAATTACCTCGAAAGGATCGGCTGCTGCAGAAGATCCAGAGGCTGCCATTTAATTAATATTATTTTTCATAATTAATGAAATACATAACATTTGTGATTAACAAAATAAAATAAGTATATTTCGTTAAATTTGCGTGTTTTATTTTGTTTTAAAGTTCGGAAACTGAAGATGGGTCACCCTATATATTTCAAAACATGATATACATATTACAAACATGGTTAATAGTTTAATAAATCGACTATATGTCAATTTGAATGCCAACGCGTGGTGGTAGATAAATATTCGTGACCATTAATCAAGTTTAAGTCAGAAATTTGAAAGAATCGATTCGAGAAAGCACAACGCCTATCAAAACAGTTAATGGTGATTCCAGTTCATTATCTAAGAAGATAAATATAGTATTTATGAGGCATCAGTCAAAATAACTTCGAATTTAGAAATGCTGAGAAATGCACTGTTTTATGCATAAACCGATGTCAACGTAAAGGAAGAATTTCTTTAGATTCAATAATCGAGATTCTCGAGAATTGCCGAAAAAAAAAGTTTCAAATCTCATGAAATATATTAATTACTTATTCGGGAATTCCCAAATCTGGAGAATGCAAAAAGTTCAAGAAAAGACAATCACTAAACACAAACTTCAAAGATCCATATTAAGTAAGTTCAATTAATATATTATTCTTCACAGAGTATAGAGAAAGTAAATTAAGAAAATTATTCTTTCGTTTTTTTTTTCTTTCTTTTCTAATCGACTAATCGAGTAAAAAAAACCGTTGAAATCATAAACAACAAAACACACGTTATTCTAAATGGCAATTCTTTTCGACTTAATCATTTCACTCTAAACACTTTTTTTTTTAAACACCTACTTTTCGAATTAAAGCTGTGAGGTCAAAAATTTTGAACTGTGATCCATTAACAAAAATTTCTATACGAATTATATTACAATAAGTTCTGTCCATTAATAAACAAGAATATAGATTTATAGAATTTATTGGAAACTAATATTTATCATTATTAATATTTCTTATTTTCTTTTTTTACACAAGAAAGATATACCATTTGGACAACCCTCTCCTCTCATAAATGCCATATTGAATCCATCAAAAAGGAAAACAAAGTGATGATGATACGATGATGACGATAATAACAATAATAATGATGGAAACAAAATATTCTTCTTAAACTATGGCAGTTCAAAAAGAATCATTTATCATAAAACCACCTCCATGGGATTTCTTCATTATTTCCAATTACTGCAGCATATGATGGAGCTCATCTTCTCTAAGGTATAAATCTAACAAATCGGTACACACCTTCTATCTCCCACCCAGAGACAAAAAAAAAAAAAAAACTTCATATAATAGCGATGACATGATGTGAAGAACTTATAAACAGAAAAAAAAAAGAAATGATTTTGTACGCGTGCGCGAATACCTTTAATTACTAAAAACCTTATAATTTTCACCTGTCTATCTATATTCCTCTACACACGGTCATATCTTTTGTTTTGCACGATTGCGATATCGTTTATCCTCAGGGCAGGAAATATTTAACCATACGTTTAAACTTCATTTATAATCTTCTCAAATTCCTACTGCAGAAATTCATAAGTGATCTCAATTTAAAAATACTAAATTGATAAAAAGGTTGAGTTTACAGGTGTATCTTGATTGTTTCTTTTAACTTGTTGTCTAATTAAGAAATTTTCTCAGGAAGATTTGTTTTTTTTTTCAGTTTCCTTGGTTCTAAGTCAAATACAGTGGCGTAGACGTTTATAAGAATTCAGATCCCTTAGAAGTTGGTTCCCAGAAAGCTCATCAACCACAAGTTGGGAACTGACCATTTACATACACATTCTTAATTTTTATCCAAATTAAATTTTTATCAATTCCTTGTTATCCTTTATCATGATCACCATTACGATCACTAACAAAACTAGATCTTAGCACATTAATTTTTATATTCCAAAAAGAAAAAAAAAATCATAATAATAATTTTAAACGATCTTCATCAAAAAATGATCTTCATAAAAAGATGTATTAAAAAGAATTTCACTGATCTTTAGTCACGATCATTCCTTCGTCATAATAAAAAAAAAAGGAAAAAACCATCCAATATTTCAAAAATTATTATATAAAAAAAAAAATTTCGAAAAGAATTCATTAATTATCCTTTATTATAGAAAGATCATTTGTAAGTGATCGTAAAAAAAAAAAGTCGTCATCTTTCGTACGTTTTGTTGTTGTTGTTGTCATAGAGGTAAATCCTTTCTTTTCGAATTGACTTGGGAAAAAATGAAATTCGATAAAAATTATGTGGTATTATATATAGTTGAACACGAAGTTTTGAAAGTCCTTCTTAGAAGAACATCATAAATTTCCGAATATTTTTCGGTTAGACGATTGATCTTTAATTTTGGAATTATGGAAGAAAAAAAAAAGGTATCATAAGATTAAAATCTCTCTCTCTCGGGGCACACAAGGTATTTTGTGTTAATATGTTTTTCTAGAGATTTGTTGTCACACATTCGGTTAATCATTTTGTTAGGATGTCAAAGAGTTTTGGTTCTTTTTTTTGTCTATTAAGGGGATCGGAAAAAATATAATATTAAATATTATAATGGACAGTATTTTAAGTCTCTTCGTGATATTGGTCAATATTTTTAGTTTATATTTTAGAGGTTTTGGTTATGGACAGGGGTAGTTTTTAAGAAATGAAGGGTATCCATAGGACAGGTGAATAAAATTAAATGGTCTTCAAGGATCTTCAATGATCTTGAATAGTCTTGAATAATTTTAGTTAAAACAAGCAAACATCCATTGATTGATTGATTTTGATATTGGGAGTAATGTCTATTGGCACTCCCGGCACTTAAACCCCGAATTGGATTCATTGTGCATATTGTGGATTGAAAAATCGCATACATACTATATGTTATATCAAATAATGCATTTGTCATTATTTATAAAGTGGATTCTGATTTCTCTCCGACCATTAAAGTTGCTCGGTCCGAGGAGGTTTGGAAATTGTACAAATTGAGAATGATTTCATTTAACTGAAAGTAAGTTCTAGTATTCTAAAAAAGATCTAAAACTGTACCATTTTTTAATTACACACTACAAAATAATTGATATGGTAGTAAACCGTAACACATTTTTTATGTCCGCGGTTTTTAATTCATTCTAAGCACCGGTGTTGAAAATGGTTTTTTACCTCTTTCGATTAAAACGCAAATTTTGCGCTTCTTTTAACTTTTGTCTCGAAATTTATTATTTAACACCGACCGTTGTAATTTTGGAACTTATTTTGAAAATTATACAGTATCCGGTATTTTTAGATTTCAGTAAATTACATACTCGGTATAAGTTTGAATAAAATTGTTAGAGAATATTTGGCGACGAAATCAAATTACTTGAGTAACCGCGCACGTTGGTTGAGTAAGGGAGCTTGTAGGGAAATGGTTTAACTAAAATTATCTAGCGACATGGTTCTTTCAGACTGTAACTAAACTATCCCCAACGAGAAGAACCTGTACTTAGGACTTGCGACTCATTGTATCGCATTTTTATATTTTTGTTTTGTAGTAGCCTAATTCTTAGCCAGCCTGACGGTTTTTTCTGCCCTCCGAAACCCAGATAAATGAAAATAAAGACCAATGAAAATCACAGAGTTCATAGTTCAATGTTGAGCGGACCATACTTATGTTATGTAAAATATCTTTTTAAGGATCTCCACCTTGGCTCTTTCCAGAATTTGAAGTGAATAAAAAGATGAATTGATATCTCTTGTCAGGCTATTAAAACTAACTGAATTGGTTAGATATTCTACCTTAGGAATTTATCCAAAGCTTATACAGAAAAAAGACAAATTTTTGTCTTCTATAAATAATTTTAACCTAAACTTTTATCTTAAAAAGTTTCCAAAAAACATTAATTGCCGGAACTATTTCCAAAAAAGTTCTTCTGAAACTTTTACTGAAAAGGGTCCATAAAAGTGCTATTTCGGTGTGCTGGCAACCTCGAATTTTTTAGTATGTAGATTTTAATTTAGTTCTACCTTTTAACCGATTTTGGTCGCACAATTTTGATGACAAATTGGCAACGTTATGGTCACTACTACGTATTCATCCAATATATTTTAGGGGAGGATATGAATTTGTTAACATTCGCTCTTTCTTCCTGTCTATGTACGATATCGTGTTAATTTCACTTGACAGAAAGACTTAGTGAACAAGATGAAGCCTTATCAGTACAGCTTTAAAGTGTCATTAATTTAAATAAATTTATTCTTTTACATGACTTTCTTTTGAATCAGGATACAAATCTGATTTTAATTAATTTAAAGATTAATCAAATTTCATTTGAATTCAATATCAAAGTGTTTTTTTTTCCTTCCCTATAAAAACAAGATTTATTTAAATCAAAATTCATTTATTGAATGGTATTTATTCTATAAAATCCACATAAAATCATCATCAATAAACACGTCTAATGAATTTTAAAGAAGGACCCAAGAAAAAAAGAATCACATCCATCCGGAAAATCTCATTAGTTTAAATCTTTATGCAAACAGGAATAAACACCCTTAATCTGTGTGTGTCATGTAATCTTTTTATATTAAAAAAAAGTAAAAGAATTAAACATTGACTTCCTGATCCCTGATTGACAAGAGTATTATTACCCTTTTCGGAAAGAAGAACATATATAATACTCATCGAGCAAATATAATATTGCTTTACATATTTTTCAAAACACCCGAAAAAATATATACCACCCTTTGATACAACTGCAACTGAATGCCGCCCTTTTCATCTTCACAGCATATATAATTCAAAATACGTGTCTAATATGTATGCATACAGTATGGAAACCCTTGTTTATATATCCCCTTTAGCCCATTTATCATGTGCGTTCGAAAACACCCACAAATCTCAATCCAAACAACGAAAAAATAATAAAAACAGGGTTGATCATTTACATTTAATTAAACTTTGAAGTTAAACTGCAGTTTGAAAAACAAACCCCAATTTCGAGATGTTTGTTAGTCCTGAGGGAATGTATGTGTGTGTGTATCTTTTTTTCTAGTTAGTTAGTTTTTGGGATACGACTCATTACTTTTCGTGAGATGAAAATAAAATTTTTTTTGTTTTCATTTTTAATTTGAAAATTTGTTTATTTTTTATATTGAATTAAATTGTTAAAAATTTGGCCATTAATTTGATACTCTTCTTCTTGTTTGGAACTTAATTTAATCCATTGGAGCTTGAATCTTTCAATAATTCGTCTCAATAACTTCATTGCTTAGGCCTAAGTTATAGCATGATCATTAGAATTAAAAAAATATGTTTAGAAAGGAAAATTAACCTGTTTCAAAGATTATAACAGTGTTTCAATTTCCATTCGTTCCAATGAAGAGCTACATATTTGCTGCTTTCATTGAACAATTTCATTGAACCTCAAAATTGTGAATTATAGTATTAAATTTCTCTGACATTCGTATAATCGCCTTTTATGCAAAATCAGGAAAAACAGTTAGTTTTCATTTATTCCACAATTTTCTTCATTATATTGATCTCGTTATAACTTAGGCCTTATATTTTTATTTTATTTTGTTGACATGCAGGCCCAGCATACATTATCAGTAGTTGCTTCTTTATTCTTGCTTACTAGTATATTGACACTAGTGCCAGTGATGTTCCAGCGACCTATAATGCTAGCTGGTCGAAATTCCATTTGATCATTGGTCATTATTTGTGTCCTCTATGTCACAACCACAAAGTAAAGAGAAAACATTTGTAAGGAGATCAAGAGCCCACATATTAATTGGTATTTTTTTTTTCTTAAAGCAGAAAATTATTTAGACTAGGAGAGCCAAGACTCAAACCAGTTAAAATTTTAGATAAGCGGTATGTCACTCGTTACAGTGAAGTAATTTCTATTTTTTTGACTACGTATATGTTTCTCATCACTCGTTTGCCGTAAATCATACTTTTTTCTTCTTCAAATATTAGTAAAAAGAAGATTTCATAAAATACTTTCAGCCATAACTATAGATTTTCCAGAACTTTTCCTCAAATTCAAAGTAATTTCGATATTCTCCTGTTCCTATTCACATTTTCCTGATTTATTTCGTTACATTGTTGATTTATACTTTCACATTTTTATTAAAGCAATTAAATTAAATATTAATTTTACTTACCACTTGGCACTAGCACTGGCACTGACTGGGTTGGATACGTTATTATTCATAAACTATTTTTTTTTTATCAGCCGAAAAAAATCAGTGTGAAATTGTTGATGAACTAATAAATTTTCTTTTGACCCCATTAAGTCATATATTAAAATATATTAAGTAATATTTTTTTTATATAATTAGAATAATTACCCGAAAAACTTAAAAAAAAAAAAAACAAATAAACTAAAGTAATAAACAAAATCAAGCACGAAAAAATGTTGCTGAAACATTTTCGAAGAATCCAATAAAAAAAACCATCACAACGGGAGTGTAAATGTCGAATTTTCAAAATTATTATTGTAATTACAATACTATATATTTAAGAAAAATAGAAACTATAGAATTCAATTTTTAATTGAAAAAAAAAAATACACTGCCAATGGGAACACTAGAATTCGATCATTAAAATTTTAAAGAAGTATGGTATACGTTCGGAACTAAGTGTTTTAACTATAGAAGGTGATATATTTCGTTTTACATTCATACACATTATTTTGTTGCTATATTGACGTCATTGACGCATCCGCATTCCAGCTGTCAAATTAACCAAAATTGTTTTACTTGATTTGTGCTTCTTTTTAAACGAAAATTGTCGGTTTTGTGAATAAATTAAAGAAAAAAATGGTTAAAAGAAATTGTAGTGTTCCGAATTGCTCGAATGTGAGAAAAAAAGTGAAAGAATTGGACATTAATATCACATATCATCGATTTCCCAAAGACGACACAACAAGTAAAACGTTGAGAACTATCTTTTAGAACAATTCAATAGTCAGCTGTCTATCGGTTGTCTAGCCCAATTTTATATAGAAACGATTTTGCAAATTTGAATTATTCCAGTTTCACAATCAATGGTAAATATTTTCATGTCCTTTTTGTATAAAAAATTTTCAGCAATAATATATAAATGTACCAGATAAAGCCAGAGAATTAATTTCAGTTGAATTAAACATTTTTTAGTCACTTTTTACCGGTGTCCTCTTCCTGATTATTATTCTAGTATTCATTACAATCGATTAAGAAGTTTCCAAAATAAAAATAAGTGTTAGATTTCATAAATCACCTTCTACCAACCGACTCCATTGGATACCAATAAAACAGAAAAACATTTAAAACAATGACAAAGTCGAACAAGTTATTCTTCTTTATTGTTGTATTCAATGTTAAAATTTTATTCTGTTCCGGAACAACTAGTGAATAATTGTACCTTTTTCCTCCTAATAATCCTAATCTGAGACATACAATTTATGTAAGCTTAATTTTAACACAGGCGAACAGATATTTTCTAAAAATTAAGTTTTTGAATTCGGGAGACATCAAATCGTGATTTATCCATAAAACTCTTAAGCAACGTTCCCTCTAAGCTGGGCGCGCGGGCGGCCGCCCAGGTATAAATTGACATTAGCCCAGTCATCTTTTTTATTCGCTCACAAGAATATTGCAAAAACTTCTGTTTTGCGAAAATAGTTTGAAAATTTGTCACCATTTGCATTGCGTAAACGAACACATTTTATAAATACGTGTAGATTTCCACACTGAAGTCATTTCCATGGCTGCTGGGTTGTTTCTTTTTATATGCCGTAGTTAGTAACATTGAAATTAAATGTCAATTGGCACTTTCTTTGATTGTATTTTTTTTTGTTAAATTTCGTCCAACTTTTTTTAAATTTAGATTTTAAAAATTAGAGGTAACGTTGCTCTTAAGATCGCATTTTTTTACCATCACAAAACTTTATTAAATATGGGAAGAAAACAAAAAAATCCAAAATTGTTTGATCAATTTCTTAACCGCCCCCAATTCACACTACGCCACACACACATACACACGTACTTAAAATCATTAAAAATGCATACAATTACTTAAAAGAATGTTAGTGAGAGGGGCCAAGCAGGTTGATCAATATTAAAGAAATGAAGAAAAAAAAAGCATAGAAAACAAAAATGACCGACTCGATCATAATGAATGACCGCGTATTCCACAAAAACAACAATCTTATTATCATAAAAATGCAAATTTTAACTTCCACATGAAAAAAAGGCATTTTCTTTTTGGAGTTTTTTTTTCTTTTCTGTTTTACATTTAAAATCTGAATATAGGAACAAATGGAAACAAAAAAAAAAAAAAAACGAAATAATATAACAAATGGACATGTCCGAAATATCATTTGTCATGTCACATTGACGCTGTGTGAACACGCAACTTGAAAATGTATATATGAAAAACAAGCGTTTACACGCGACATTCTGATTGGTCAGATCTTGAAATACGATGGTTGTTTTTTTTTTCTTTTTGGTTTTTCTTGAATAACAAATTTACACAAAACAATTTTTTCTTTTTTCTTATTTTCTTTTTTTTTTATTAATAATCAAGAAATTTAACTTCGCGGACTTATTTTTCTATGAATGTGAAAAATAAACAAATTATTCAAAAAAAAGAAAGAAAAAAAAAGAAGAAGGATGAAAATTATGTATGTCCATTAAAAAAAGGGAAGAAAAAGAGTATCAGAAATTTGCTTATAAAATGAATAAATTTATTGTGGTTTTTTTTCTTTCTTTTCTTCACATTAAAATTAATTAAAATATGAAATAGTGTTGCCTGATGAATTATTATTATTATTATTATTATTATTATTAGTTTGCATAAAGAATTTCAGGTTTTGTTTATTTTTGAATTGTAATATAAAAAATAAATTCTTAAATTTATTTAATTGCTCGGAACTGATGGGGTTCTTAATGGGAGACAGGGAGGATAATGTTTGATATTTTCATGGGTATATTAGTAATAGTGAAGATTACGCAGTAAAAAGAATTCCTCTACACCAGTGATTCCCAAAGTAGTTTATATCGACCCCCAAGGGTCGACGACAACCTGCAAGGGGTCCATGTTAGCGAAAAAAAATGTGGGGATCAATGAAACTAAAATGAGGGTCAACATTAGTGGATGTCATATAAGTAGGTCATGACTTTAATTTTAGCATTCCATGAAAATTTATTTACTTCATTGTAAACAATTTGTGCTGTTCATATACAACGTTGCATAGTATCTTACATTATATTTATGATCTTGGAGTGGTATACTCACTTTTAGCCCTTTCAAAGTGAGTAGCACTATACCAGCTGTCAAAAATACATTTGAAGTTGATGAATTTGTAATAAATCAATATCAAGTAAACAGGGGGTCTACCCAAAACCGAAAAATATGACAAGTGGTCCACGAGACAAAAAAAGTTTGGGAACCTCTGCTCTACACTGAAAGAAGTGTTTTTGTCCAAATATGTGTAAGGACTAAATAAATATCTCAATTGGATACTACGGCATTGATACAGTCAATATGTACATTTCTTATAAAAGGTGCCCCCACATGCACGCAAGAAATAATTTTGATAGAAAACACAGGCTTATAATTAAAAATTATAAATTTTTTATAGATTCATAAAGTATACAGTATTAGGTTATATATGGAATAGCATATCGGGTAAATTGCCTCCTCGGCTTTGCTGGCACATACGCACAATTTTCTTGAAATTGTCCATGACCTATTCGCATAAATGTGGCTGAATTTCGTTGATACATCACTTAATTTCCTCCTTTAATGCTTGGGTGCTCGTGGGCTTGTTGGCATAAATCTTAGACTTCAAACAGCAACAACGATTCAACCCCAAGTTTTTCAAATTTCAGAGATAATGACTTGCCGCCCATGCGATATAATACTTGGTTTTCTCTCAGTTAGCATTTAAAATTTTTGCGTTGTTTTAATTTTTCATACATTCAAGCCCAAAGTTTATATTCCCCTCTGTCGGCCCACGTGAGACCGAAAATTTAAATCTCTACTAATACATCTCTATGGCTCGAGTCCTAACACTGTCTATACTGCGTAACGTCTCTTCTTTTGAGTATCAAACGCTACATAGAACCATATGTAATTTTTTGCGTATACATTTTTGGTACGATTACAGGTCTGCAAAACGCGCCTCCTTTTTAATAGCATGTTTTGTAAAAAAAGGACTGTAAATACATGCATTTTTATATCACACAGAGTCATTTTAATACATACTATTAATGAGATGGCGGTTGCAGACGTGCCCAAATTGGAATCCAAGTTAGAAACTCATTATTGTGTGGTTTTTGCTGGAACCCTCGAGAACGATATAATACAAATTCCAGTATAAGGCTTTATCATCAGGAACATAAATTTCAAAATTTCATTTTTCAGTTCACCTTCTTTTCCTTTGTATTAAATAAACTTCAGGTCCAGTTCAATCGATTCTTCGCGTTCCCAGTCTTATTTCTGTAAAATTAAAATAGCTACGAAAGACATAAAAACTTATATATTCGTTAAAATTCATTAAAATTAAAGAAATTGCAAAAACCTCGTTGAACTATAAAATTACGCGATAAATTTCTCACATTTAATGGAATTCAATGAAATTTATTTTTAATAATTTTCCTGGTTTTTACGCGTTATTTTCAAAAAAATTTTTTTTATTTCAGCAGAAATTTAAGATAAACAGAAAAAAAATTAATTAAAATACGATATTTTGTTTTAAATTATGACGAATAAAACATGGCTCTTTTAGAATCAAATAAAAATATTAAAATTCTGCGGTTTTTAATATGAATATTTTATTAGTTTTTATTTTATTAATAATTAAAAAATAATTCTAGGGTAAAGAAACTAAAACGAAATGATTTAGGTTATCTTAGTTTCAGGTCAATTCTCAAAACAATTAAAACTATTCCTGAAAATCGGGGAATAGGCGAAGTAACCCAAAGATTCACCTTAAAGTTGTATAAAAAGAAGATGTCTGATATTTGCTGGTTGGTTTCTGGAATCCCACTGAACTAGCACTTTTCACATTCAAATCTTATATCATAAATGCTAAAACTTTTCCCTATTTTAAAATTATGTCATTATTAATTGTGAAATTACGACAATCACAAAAAAACACTGCGCACGTAATAAAAATTCTCAAGAACGTTCTTTAATATTTTCACATAAAAAGGAAGAAAAAAATGTCATCGCACAATTAATAATTTTGCCCGTAAAAATATTCAATTGGATATTATCACTTAATGCAAGGTGCTTGATTATCACGCGGACATCATTACCGCAACAGGATTATCTTGCGATATGATATTTTTTTTATTGAAAACGCGAAATTATTGGCTAACTTTTAACGATTTTCTTTCATTGGAAATTTAGGTGAGATCAGAGAGAGTTAATGTAAGTAATAAGACATAATTTGTCTAATTAGATTCATGAGGGAGGACCACCGCGTTGAATTCAAACATTTTTCTTCCGGGGAATTTTTTTGACGATAGGACAATGGATCTCTGATCTTCTCCACTAAATAAGATGTCGCATTATTTTTTGCGACTGAAAATAAGCAATTTATATAGGGTGATCCAATTTGAGTTTCCTATGTTGGCAGCATTGCAAATCGAGCTGCTGTTTTCAAAGTGTCAAATGTCATTTTGCAACAACACATTTACCGAAATGAATCGCTCAACGCGCTGTTAAAGCAGCAGGATTTTGATGTTGATTTTTCAAAAGAAATCCTCTTCTCTGATGAGGCGCATTTCCAACTGTCTGGGTGTGTTAATAAGTAAAATTGCCACATATGGAGAGATGAAAATCCTCATGAGATTCACGAGACACCGTAACGTGGTCAAAAACTGACTGTTTGGTGCGTATTGTGGTCAAGCGGCGTCAATGGGCCTTACTTTTTTGAAAACGATCAGGATCAGATTGTAACATTCAATGGTGAACGATATAGGCGCTCGATAACCGATTATTTCTTGCACAAAATCGAAGATATTGACATGGAAGACCTGTGGTTCTAACAAGATGGCGCAACTTGCGACACATCGAGTGCAACGTCGGATGGTTTGTGTGAAAAGTTTCCTGGTCGCATTATTTGACGTTTTGGTGGCGTCAACTGGCTGCCAAGATCATGTGACTTAACTCCGCTGGATTTCCTAAAAGTCGTGTCTACGCCAACAAACCCGAAACGTTGGAGCACCTAAAATTAACATCCGCCAAGTTATTGCCGAGATATCGCCCGAAATTTACGTAAGTCATCGGCTGCTGGATATTTAATTGATATTATTTTTCATAATTAATGAAATACATAACATTTGTGATTAACGAAATAAAATAAGTTTATTTCGTTAAATTTATGTGTTTTATTTTGTTTTAAAATTCGGAAACTGAAGTTTGATCACCCTTTAACTGCTTGATGAAAATTAATATATTTCTGAAAGTTTTTTTTGTCGACAATGCTAGTTTGAATACCAATCTCAATTTCATTATTAACAGGATTTAATCTAGCTCTCTAATAATAATCAAATAGCACATGCCCCTTTGAATCCTTTTCTCAATCGTTTAAGTTTTCTAGCTTTCTTATTTATGCGCGATAATTTCAGAGAAGTTAATGGGTTTTAATGAAAAATCATTGATCATATTTTTTTTTTTTTTGGAAAACCAACAACAAATAGAATGAAAGAAATACCCTGTGAACAATATTTAAGCACCTGCTTATATGTGACAATTTGACAGTTAAGGAGGACAATAAAAAATGTCATTTTTTATTATTTTTTATTAACTTTCATCTTTTTTTTCTATCCTTTTCTAATCTATCTAAAAAGAGTGAAGAAATATATGTGGGTACATGAGTTAATAATATGGTGGACATTGAGAGTTAATAGATTGAAAAGCGCGAAGAGATCTTTTCAAAAAAAAAAAAGAAGAAAAATTCAAATAATAACGATTTTATGTGAGAGATCTTTAACAATAAAGAATTTTTTTTCTTTAAAAAAGTGAACCTTTAAAATCTATTGTTGTTGGCGTTTATGACCATCGATTTCGAATATTTCCGAACGAGACAAAGTGTCATGGCTTTAAGATTAATTGAACTATCTTAAGAAGAAAAAAAAAACAACAATTTTTTATATCATTTAAATGTACTTATATTATTTTTTTTTTAATGGAATTGCTCGAGTTTTAAAATACAGGAACGGATTGGTAATATTTCGGTTAGTCCTGACATTAAAACAACACTCTTCCATTACAGCATTTCTCGTAATAAACGACCCAACTTGAATAAATGTTCGTCTCAAAAGGTATAGGTTATCAAAAAAGGCGCCTATAATAAAGAAAAAGGATCGAATTTTTCGCGTAGGTATAATAACGCTTATAGATTCCAAGATACAAATATAGTGTCTTTTAATAGGGACATAACAATTTTGTATCTTTATATGAACGCACCGTTAAACATTAATAATGACCTGTCAATGTCAAAACGTAGATTAAAGTCAACATTTTCATCATGGTAAAGTTCACGAACGAGCAACGTTCGGAAATTATTAAAAATTACTTCCGAAATTCCGAGTCGGTCGCCGCAAATTTAAGAACGAAAAATCTTCCTCAGCGATGGGCTCATTTTTGGCTAAACGGATTTGTCAACAAGCAAAATATGCATTATTGGACAGCAACAAACCCACATATGCTTCAAGAGACACCATTGCATCCACAAAAAATCACTGTATGGCGCGGTTTACATGCCGGAGGCGTGATTGGGCCGTATTTTTTCGTTGATGCGAACGATCGCCATGTTACCGTGCCATGTTGGAGGATTATTTTTGGCCAGAATTAGATGAAATTGATATCGGCGATATGTGGTTTCAACAAGACGGTGCTACAAGCCACACAGCACACGTTACAATCGTTATCCTTAATGAAAGACCCTTTATAAGAAAAGGGTTGTTTATATTAAAGGCCGCCTTCAAAAAACAGTCGCTTATATCAAGAATTTGCTGCGTAGTGTATATGAAATTGGAGTCCATCTCTGGGCACAGGTATTGTATGGACGAGATACAAAAAAGTTCTTTAAAAAAGACAACGACGACGGTGCTGGAGATATTTAAGTTGTCAAAGCATTTTAAAGAGACTATCGAACGTTACAAAAAAAAAAAAAACAAAAAAAAGAATAGAACTCAGCATGAAGTCTGACATTTGAACGAAAATTAGGCGCTATCCAAGCCATGGTTCAGGTCCATTTTATTGCTGTTTATTTAAATAATATACTCTTCATTTTTTTATTATATTATTATTTTTTTTTGTTGTTATTTATCCATTTTTTTTTGGTTTTGGTTCTATATGATAAATTTTTCCCGATGAGTTTCGGTTTTTTGTTTTTAAAACCTAAAAAAAAAAAATAAATAAAAATTATTTTAATGTCATTTTATATGTTTTGATGCATAACGAAAAATTTCTTCCAAAAAAAAAAAAAATTCCAAAACCATTAAAATAAATTGTAGCGATGAACGTTTTCGAATAAGTTTGCATCTGATTAGAACTCAGAGAAGAAAAACCGAGCCTTTTTTAATAGATTTTAGGAAATTAATAATTTTTTATTGGAATTGTTTTTTTTATTTATTGAAACCTATTTTATTAATTAATTTTATTTATTTCATTAGTTTTAGTTTTCAGGCGGTCTTTTTAATACAATTTCTTTGTATATATATTTGTGGTTTTCAAAGTTCTCTGCTGAAGACTAGAACTTAAATAGATCCAGGAAATTCTAAAATTTCGTTAAAATGTTAAAATTCAGTTTGTCAAATTTAGAAGTTACCCACAGGACACTATTAAGGAGTTTACCAAAATCCTATAGTATTTAGTTGATTGTTTTATTGTGGCAGATCTTATTTCCTTGATCAAAAGATTGCCCGACAGATCAAAGAAAATTGGATGTGCAATTCTTTAGAACAGGGTTGTCAACTAGAGTTTTTTCAACTGGAAAATTCAAGTTATTAAGAACTTCTTCGGTCTTATGAAAATTACTCCAGTTTTTAACATAATTAACAATTTTTAAAGAAAAAACAAAAATTCACATATTTATTTAACTAAACTTAGCCTTCTCGAATTACACCTATACACACAGAAAAATATCACTTTAAATCAAATAGATTCTGAGTTGAGTTAAAAGGATTTCTCTATGGTTTTTATCTAAAATGAGCATCATACTAGAACAAAGTGAAAAAACAAATTTTTTATTTCAAAATTTGAACATTTTCAACATTAATGTAAACCGTGTAAAGTGTCGTTTATATTTTAGACATTTACACACATTGCTATGGCCTCAATCTCATTTATTCATACATAATATACGTAGAGCTGGTTCAATCGCTGAAGTCCTGGTTTGATTTTATCTACCACGTCGGTCTTGAGCCTACCTAATAAAAAGAAACGGAAGTGTGCTTTTGATCAAACTGTAGAAGTGAAAAAGAAACTTTTTTTTTAATACAGTGCCGAAGTGGTGGGAGACAGAACTATTGGGTCTTCGACGGGAATAATCCCCATAAAAACCGCCACAACTTTGCTGAAGATTTCAATCGTGTATGACCTGTATATAAAAAGTTCAAAAATTTGTATCGACTACAGCGCTAAAACGGTGGCAGATAGAACTATTTGGTCTTCGACGGAAATAATTTTCAGTATAACCTCCACAATATTGCCGAACATTGTAATCGTCTAGGACGTGCATATAATGAGATTTTTTGTAATGTAACGTTTCGTCACTGAAAATCGTCACAAAATTTTTGTCGCCCCCATAAAAGTGTTTCACTTCAAAAACTAAATAATGTAGAACAATTTTCAATTTCTAAATTATGGCCACATTTTAAATCATAAAGCTTTTAGCTAGTTTTGACAATTGAATTTTTTAGTGTGATAACTTAATTTTAGTTATGAGAACTGAAAGTAACTGAATTTAAGTTCTGAGTACTGAAAACTGACTTGTGACAATTAAATTTCACTTGTCGAAACTTCACAACTGAATTTTAGTTGTGAGAACTAAAATGCAGTTGTCACAATTAGCCAAAAGCTTTCTGATTTTTCTGTGTGTGAAGAGAGTCTATTAATAGTTTCTTTTAATATTTACGGGTTTTCTTTAAAGAAGACACCAGTTAGAGACATTGAAAATTTCTTCAAAAAATGGGTTCGTATTCTAAAGAGATGAGATTTATGAACTTGTTTCTTGTTTTTTTAGCGAACAAATTTCACAAGCAAAACATTTGCATTCGTAATACAAATTAATTTAATCTTAAAAACAAAAATAATAAATTCCAGAAGCATATAGATATTTAATTTGAAATTCCCTACGATAAAGGTGTACTCATATAAAAAAAATTGTGTGAGAAAATTACACCGAATATCAATTTCAACCTGAACACGATTTTATCTTATCAAAATGACAATTTCATTTCCACATAAAACAGCTGTAATACGCCACACCATCCATAAACTAAGATATGAAATCCGGGACAGTAGTAGACCACATCAAAAAGAACGTATAAGAACAATATTTTAATAGTGTTAAAAACAAAAGAACCAAAAAAAAAAAAAAAAAAAACAGAGCCATACAAGTGTATTATTTGCCGTCGTAAAAATCTAATTTTCCTGTAAAATAAAGATCCAATGAGATACTATGGCATACAAAACGGTTGAAAGTAAAACAAACAAATCCATGCGGTGTGTAATTAATTCCTATGTGTGTCTGTTCCATTGTGTCATTTGGCCACCACTTGGGAATTTTATCTTCCTTCGAAAGTGTGACTGGAATGTTAATTGGCGGCACCAAAGATAAGCCAAGTTATTGCAAGTATTTTTAATGGGAATAAAAATAAATAAGAATAGGAAAAAAAACAAAAAAAACGACCAAAAAGGTGACACTTTTAGGTCGTCGCTGTTAGTTTCTTATGGAGTTTGTTTTGTTTTTGCTTTTCATTGATGTTCCTGTTTGATTACGCTAATTGCCTGATTGATAGCTTAATTTTTTTTTTATTCATTGTATTTCTATTTTTCAGGCAACATCAGGTATTGTATACCTGAAATTCGAAATTTGAACGAATATGGGAAATTGTTTTTTCGGTTTACGTATATGGAAAATTAATTTGTGAATGAATTTGGTAATGGATAGAATGTAAAAAATATTAAAAACTAAATCAATATAAAACCAGATATTTAACAGCAAATGTTAGAAATTTTTTGAAATCGGGTTCTATTAAAATTGCTTGTAATCAGTCTAACTCGATTACTTTTGTAAGATTTCACATTGGAACGCCTTTGTTCATTTTAGGACTCCGACTTAGGTGAAATCTGTGTAGAAGGGAATTATCCCAGACCAACGTTTCCCCTAAATTACACTCTTAAAAGCTCATAAAACAGAGGAAGTTGCCACGATGTGAGAAGCCCATGAATGCATTATCAACCCAAAATTCTGAATTGCCCAAAGTCGAAGAATAAAATTATTACTGATATATGCCTGAAAGTATACAGAAACTCGTTGTCCATCTGTAAAAAAACTTAATACCTTTTTTTTTTCTTTAAAAATGTTTATTAAGAACAATGAGTAATTGATTAAAATACTGAAAATTTTGAAGTCTGGTAGCAGATGATCACGATTTTTTAATTTAAATTAATTTCAAACTGAAACTACTTCTTGGCTTAGTTTTTTCTTATAAATCATAAATAAATTAGTTTATAAAATCGATTTGTTGGTTGAAATCTTTCATTTTCATAAAATAAAAGTGTTAGTTTGAAATTTAAAAATTAAAAAAGAAATTTATATTTAAACACTAACTGGTCAATTTTATATTTCAAGGCGCATTGAACTTGCAAATCGGTCCTTGACTTTCTCGATTTTTGCTATTGGAACTTGTGTATACGTACTCTACACTACAGCGTCTACATTAAATATTTATTTAATAAATATTAAAGGGTTTCGTTTTCTGCGCCGCTTCTCGCCGCCAATACCCATTTGGACAGAGAATCAAACTTTCAATTAATTACTTATATATACATGTTGAAATCATTTCACTTTCTACAAAACAACTAAAAAAACATAAAGCCTCTCAAATTTTATTTTGCAGAAAATTATTTTTGGGAATTAGAATGAATTATAATTAATTATTAGTTTCCTTTATATTTTAGCCCCCACAACCCCTGAGTTGAGACGTATTCTATCTTTTCAGTTGGCCTATCTAAAGTATACATTCCAAGTTTCATAAAAATCCACCTATTATTGACCGAATTATTAACCTTTTCCTATGTGGACCCCGTAACTCCCCATGGACTGGAGACCTATATTATCTCTTCAGCTAGCCTATCCCGAATGCACATTCTAAGTTTCATGAAAATCCTACTATTGTATTATTGGTCGAATTTGTGAAGCTGTTATATTCACCTCCCCCCTGCAACTCCCATCAAAAATCCAAGTAACCTATACTCTAAGTTGAAAAGGCATCTACAGATGTATCAAATTTTATTAAAATCGATTCAGTAGTTTTTGACTTTATATGGGACAAACCAATAAACGAACAAACAGAATTTCAGTTTTCCAGAGATAGAATAAAATTTCCAAAAGTAATTTGTAATAAAAAGAATTTTGATTGGTATATAATTCGCTGCCTCTTGTCTTCATTTTATATAAGTAAGAAATAGTAAAACATTACAATCCAAAATTGGAGTAACCAATCTTGGAGTCCGCGAAAATGATCAAGGAGCTTCAGCATGGCGGACTCAACTAAAACTACTTTTTATGTTTTTTTGATGGTTTTAAGGTCCAAGCAGAATGATGGATCCACAAGGGATTCTCGACACATTAAAATTTGAAATATATACGTTTTTAATTAGAGTACACAGAATGCGACGGATCCACGACGAACCGTGAATCCGTCATTCTGTTTCCCGCATTACAAAATTGAAAAATTCTTCATTCAAATTTACATGAAACAAATATTTTTTCACACAGTGGGACTTGATTTTTAAATCGCTTGAATAAGATCCTATTACTAGCACAAATTATATCCACACTATTGTTGTACACCATATATATAAATTAATAAAGAATTAGTTATTTAATTTTTATATAAATTATTTTCTTGTGAAAAAGGAAAGTTATTTTTAAATGATTGTTTTCGCCGGAACAAATGTACTTAGGGACTCATTAGCTGAACTCATACAAAACTCGACTCATAAAACTACTTTATTCGTTAGTCCTCCGTTTTCGGAGCTGGCCTTAGAACAGTATTATTGGCCTCCAAATTGAAATCATCTAACGTGTAATTGAATGAATTGCTTCTGGTATGGTAAAATTCAGTGATCGTTATTACGATTCCCATACACTGATTGTCATATAGATCAGTATTTGATCCTTTGATTTGAAAACTAAAGACCTGGCCAAAATTTCGATGAAAGAATGAAATCAAAATACGAGAGTAGTTTTTCTATAAAAATAAACCCATGTCCATATGCGTAGTTAATTCTTTTATATTGAAATCATGATCAATACTAGATCTTGTACTTTACCAGATTTCATTATTGTTGGTTGTCATCTCAAACTATTTTGGTTGGTACATCGATCATTGAAAAAAAAAAAAAAAATGGAGAACAATTTCGTGTCCATCAAAAAAACAAAAGATGAAAATAAAAGAAGTGTTAGACTTCTTAATATGAATATACTTTCTTGAATAATTTCTAAACGTGAAAAAATTAAAACGAAATAAATGAAATTACATATATTTTTTCTGTTGTTTGATTGATGGCCATCAGAGGGACACGCTTGTAACTATATAAAATTCTTCTTAAGATATAAGATGTGTAATTTTTATGCACCGATAGAAAGTTTATGATCTCAGATTGTTTCTTTCCGCGGTTATAAAAAAGGGCAACAAATCTAACACACACATACTAAAAAAAAAAAAAACAAAATTTATAGATTGATCCATGTTGAGATTTCAGGGAATACCGCATATAAAAGAGGGACACCCGCCACGATTTTCAAAGACTAATTTGACATATTAGAAGCATTTTGAATTAATTTTCCACTGTGCAGCGCCCAAAAAAAAAACACACAACAACAAAAAGAAGATTGAAGGCTCCTCTTTACAAGTTGTACTTTTTTTTGTTTCATTGAATTCAATATTTTGGTTTTGTTTTGTCGACGACGAAGAGAAGTTATATTATAAAGAATGGATCCATCAAAATGGATCTTTATTTATTAGTTTGATGCTCCTTATACATAAATCATGAGAAAAAGGGTTATTTGTGTAAAATATTTTTAATATAAAGAAAAATCTATATATAAGAAAGGAATTGATTTTGTTTTCTTTTTTTTTTGGTCACGGATTTGTTGTTGTTGTTGATATTAATGGGTCCATCCATAATATTTTCATTTATGGTGATGGTTTTTTAAAGTTTTTATAGTTTTAATGGCGCCATCTATGGATTTTTAGTTATTAAAGATTATTTCAAAAAAAAAAAAAAAAAAATTAATAATATTTATACAGAATGAATAAAGGTTGATTAAAGAAATGGGAAAAAAAGTAACAAACAGGATTGGACATTCTTTTTGTGGTCATTTTCAATGGAATTTTAAGAAATTAATATTTTAATAATTTTTTCTTTTTTATATACCAGAAGAAGATACGATTTCGATTGTATCGAAGATATAAAATACATGTCAAGATCCTTTTGATAAACTAAAGAGAACAAATTCAACTGGACGACGCTGTAAAAGATGTGTCTCTATATATGTACAATATAATAGTAATTAGAAATAGCAATATAGAATTGGTGCAATTAAGAAATCAGCATAAACATCCGATAAGCTGTAGAATCTCTTTCCGTCTAGATATATTCCTAATTTCTCTGGAATACCAATAAAAAATGTTTGATAGACCATAAATTTCGGAGTTTAGCTACATAACTAGTCTAGTCCCTGTTTTGTAAATACAATAGCATTAAATTAAAGGTATGAAATCTCAAATTCCAAACACCTGTAAAGTATTCCTTCCACAAACAATTTAAGTCCTATAATAAATATATCGAAACCCCGTGTGTAGTCTCCAAATAAGTTCATCATTCATTTTTATTTCATCATTATAATATATTCTTGTCTTGGACATTCTTATCAAATGTCATCCTTTTTCTGAAATAAAAATATGAACGTGACAGAATTATATTCAGAGAATGTCGTTTTTCGGATTCCATAAAAG
Organism: Xylophagus ater; assembly: GCA_963422695.1. Classification (NCBI taxonomy): domain Eukaryota; kingdom Metazoa; phylum Arthropoda; class Insecta; order Diptera; family Xylophagidae; genus Xylophagus; species Xylophagus ater. The sequence continues at coordinate 24,080,351 of OY730485.1, read as the reverse complement.
AAAAAATAAACCAAAAAGAAAAATTTTCTTGTCCATCTTTTTTAAGGCAAATTTGTCATATCGAACTAATAATCCTTACTGGAAACTACATTGTCCATATTTATGATATAGAAAACGAAGACACATTTTCTACATATTTTTAGATGAATTCTTTAGTTCTGATTTCAATTTCATATTTCTCATATTGCCTGGTGGTCATTTCGACTATAGTCATATGCTCCCAAAAGTTTTCACCTTTTGCCGTTATATATATTTGCGTTGACTGATTTCTATATGTATCTGGGTTGTCTATATATCCCTTTTATATATGTGTTTGCTTCAGAAAATCACCTGCTGTGATATTTTATAGAGAATTGAATCCCATATCATCCAAAAATATTGGGGAAACAATTGCGAATGACTAACAATATGATAACTGAGATTTTGGAATGAAATGGTTTTTGAATTTTTTTCTTTTTTAAGGCAATACAATTGTTAAACAAAGTGGAAGTTGAAGGTAACAAATGATAGTGTACACAGGTGTCGAACACAGAACACAATCAACTGGCATATACTTGCTATATATAGTACAAATCGAAGTTATATTTAGTATGTATGTTTATATAAATGAAATAATAAGCAAGCGTTATCATGATTCATGAAAATTGTTAAGACTGGAAATATTACGATTTTTCTTTAAAATACCTTAATGAATATCCCAATCAGTATTCAAGTATCATTGAAATGTTACGTAGAATTTTTTTGCTAAATAATTTCTAAATAACAGCTCATAAATTATAATAGCAGTTTTTATGCATAGAAATATGAGAAAATTTTACATGGGTAGTCTGATTTAGAGGCTTTAGACAATTGCGTAATTTCTAAATATTCAATTCAAAATCATGATTATTTCATTCGCAGTAACCGATCATCCCTCTACAGTCAATGATAATATTTGTTTATGACTTAGGGTAACCTATCCGGAAAATCAATTAAAAAGAGGAAATAAATCAAAATAAGTCTTGATACAGTGTCACCAAAAACCATTTATAAGAATCCTTTTCATTTTTCTTTTTTTTGTGTAAAGAATTATGAGTGTTAAAAATGGGCCTGGAAGTTTCCTATATATGAATTTCTATTTTCTTTTTTTGGGGTGATACTTCCGTAAAATGTTGAAGCTACCACATTGAATAATAAGAAATCGCTTGCCTACAACACAGTTCAAAATCAAATAACTGCGGTAGAATTTATGAAGTACGACTTATGCGCGACACGTGCTGACATAATCATTTTTATTGAACGCTTCATAAGACACTTTGAATTCATTATATATCAGGAAGTTAGTGTAATGGACATCATATAATCTTCTGGATTAATTCATCTTCGAAATCCTTATTTAAATAGTTTTTTGTTTGGATTGACATAAAATTGTTAAAGAGATGTTAAGTAGTACTTGATTTTGTACTTTTCGTTGTTATTAAATAACAGGATCAGATTAAGTTGCTGGCTCATTACACGAAAAGGTCAATGGAGAAATTAATGGGCAATTTTGTTATAGTTTGCAAGAATTGCAAATTTTTTAAAAATTTTAAAACCAAATTAGAAAACATTACGACTAAAGCCTCAGTTATGTTATCGAAATGGAGACGGGATGGCGACGGAACGAAAAAACCAAATACATAAAATTCTATGTAGACGGAACGTTCGTAAAATTTGATTAAATTCAATTTGAGTCCGTTCCGTTTTTTGGCATTTGTATTTATTGTAACGATTGTGCTCCTTTTTTTCATATTGTGAACGAACTTTCTACGTCAAAAAACTCGAATATTTTATAAAATGGATGGCGGGAATTTTGAAATTGATAGCGAAATGCTAATCGAAAAAATTAAAGAATATCCATTGTTTTTTAATTCAATAATTAAAAGTAAAATCATGACATAGAACTCGTAATCCAACTCTTATTATTTTTCTCATACACTTTTATTTACAAATGTCTAAAAGTGAAGCAACGCTTTCGTCAATATAACTTCGTCACATCTCCGTTTCGTTAGGGCTTAAGCATTTGGACCCTTTTTTGGTTAAAAAAAAAAAGGAAATTACATACTGCGGCATTCAAAAAGTATCGAAGCACTGCTTTCTTTGATTTTATTTATCAAGAATTTCTTCCAACTAGCTTTTAACGAGAAATATGATGGAAGTGTTGTGCTGCAGAAATTCCTATAAAAAAATATGAGAATTATTGCATAATCAATTCATGGATACTGCAGATAACTCCTTTGTTTAAGAATCGAGATAACTACGTTATTTTTTGGCCAAAATTTAACAAGTATTTTCGCATAATGCAACACCTTTTTCTCTATACTAAACGAAAAAAAATTTTTTCTATAAAAATTTACAAAATAATTTGGTCAACCCTTTTTGTGACAAAGTCCACCACATTAAGTAAATGTTAGATGAAGAGTAACTTATTGATTACATTAAACTAGGCATAGATTGATTAAGCAGGTTTATACCATATTTAAATTTCCTTCATTTTTTTTAGAACAACCTGCTAATTATAAGTAAAATAATGCATAAAACAATATTGATTACTTTCACCAAAAATTTATGAAAATTAACTAAGTACCCATGAATGAAAGAATATATAGATTACGCTTTCCCATATTTCAAATTAATTTTTTTTCTGCGCATCTACGTCACCCGAGACATGAAATACATTGTTTGTAAGATGATCGTATCCTAATTAGTGTGATAGTTAAGAATTTCAGGAAAATGGTATAAATTCTCAAATTACACGATAGATTAATTATTAAATTTCGATTGCCAATAAAATTGGCATTATGAGCCGCAATGCACCGTTAGGTTTATGGAATCAACGGTGCGCAAAATTTAGATGCGTATTTAACATGTCTGGTGTAGACGGACAGACGAACGAACCAAAAATCAATATAACTTTTGATTTTCTACATATCTTGAGACCGATCTCCGATGATTATTTCTATACATTAAAAATGAAGTGAAAAAACTAATATATCCTCTACCATAAAAAAAACTGCATTTTCCATGTAGAACAAAGCATGAGAAGGTGATTTTCCATTTATATATGATTTTTTAACAAATAATTTATTAATTTATAATTCCATTCGAAAGAATAGAAAAACTTGTTCCTGATATACGTTGGTGCTGATTGCAAATCCCTGATGTAATTAAAAATGTGAGAAAACTACACTTCGCACCATATTTGTTCTCTTAAACTTGGAAATAGTTCACATCATACAAGCACGTATCAATTTGTGATCCTTTTCCATAATTGATTTTACTTCCATTGGTGTAGATATCGAAGCAGAAATGGAATATTGAGGGTATTGAATTTGCATATGCTGTAATAACATCTCTGCAGCAAGTGAACAAAACTCTCAAAATTTTCCTTTCTATGCCCAAATTTATGATGAGACGAATTTTTATTTTCCAATAGTAAAGTTTCTTGGACCCTAGATGATAACGTCTCTGTCTTATACGAATAAAATATTAAAAATTATGGTTTTTAAAAATTATTGATGCGGTAAAATTCTTTTAATGTTCCAATGTCGCAATTAAAAATCTGATGTTTGTAATTAAAAATTATTATTATTGAAGAATATTGTGCGATTTTATTGAATTGCAATAAAAACATGTCTCTTCCATTTTTCCTATATTGACTGTTTTTTTCTCCGATTTACTACAAAATCGGTTAACAGACATATTCGATCTGTTTGTTCTGATTATATACGCGCGTGTAGAAACCTAAAAAAGGCAACGAATAAACTTGAATATATGTATATAAAAAGAAAAACATTTTTATTTTATATAAATGAAATAAATGATGATAAATCAAAAGGATTTTTAAGGTAAAACTAGTGAAGTTTTCTTCTTCCGTCATTATCATGTCACAGGAACCTACCGCATCGGATATAAAAGAGTATCCTTTTGCCAGACCATTAAAACCGAGTCTCATATAAACCTTCGACTAACTACTGTGTGTTCAAAATGTTTGTAGTTCTGTTTTTGTACAAATTAAAGAATTTTTATATCAACGTGTGTGTAACAACAATTTTTCATCAAAAAAAGGTTACAAAATTCACGTCGAGAATAAAAATATATTAAATACTGTGCAAAACATATATCATGCTGTACTTTGAAAGAGAGTTTAAGGGAGGAATGGGCAACAAAAATAAAAAAACGTTTTTATTTGATATGAATTATGGATGCCGACAATCAAAAACGGATTTTTGTCATTTCGAATGTTTTATGGAGTTGGGTTTTTTTGTGTAATTCACCTGTGCAAGATACGGAATTCGCGATTTTTAATTATTCTTATATTAGAATTTTTTTTATTTTTTTTTTTTTTGGTAACAAAATGACAGAGCATGGTTCTGGTTCGTTAATCGTTTTGAAATGCGGCTGACAACAAATTAATAAGGACAACGATATGAAGAAAAAAAAAATGTCTGCTTAACGGAGATACAGTGTAATTATTTTTTTTTTTATTTTTTTTTATTTTTTGTTACGAATCGTCGTTTTAAATGGATTTTCATGAATTTCTGGAATTTTCGTAATTAACACCATCGAAAATTTGTTAAAAATATCCGAAAAGAATTGAAGTTTATACAAATGGACACTTTTGTTGTGAGTTCTTTCGCGAATTGCTTATCAAAGAGTTGATTAGTGTGTTAGAGATTAAAAAAGTGTTAATTGAGTTGTCTTCATAGTGGACTTTGATTTAAAGTTTTTGTTAGTTTTTTATTTTTCTTTCCAATCAAATATGAAGATCAAAGGGAATTTAGAAAGTATTTTATTAAATGAATCAAAAAAATGATAAGGTTTTTAAAATACTATTTTAGTATTTATATTGGGAACTTGCTTGACTCAAGTCAAATGATGTCTCTCTATATAGAATAAATTTGGTTTATCAATGGCGAACTATGGCCCATCTATTGACGAGATACTAAAATTGTAGATTAAATTTTAAAGACAGGGGTTTGGTATAAAAGGAATTATACAATCCAAAACAGCTGTTCAAATAATTTTGACAGTTTTAATCTGTCATAGAAAGGTTAAAGGCTCCTCCAGATTATCTGTTTTCTCATATGTCTTCGCATAAGTTTTTTCAAAAATGTCCACTCAGTGAAAGTACCTTAAGACTGTCCGTTCTATCATATGTCTTCGCATAAGTTTTGTCATAAATGACCACTCAGTTAACGTGAACTCATAGGGAGCACATTGGTACAAGGACACTTGAAAAATTTTATACGACATTAGAAATATTCATATGGAGTCGTGGGGTTAGGTAAAAGCATACGTGTCATTAGAATCCATGTACATATTTTCATTTGAAATAAACTTTTAGATTTTGGTATTTTTCTATCATTGAAAAGTTTATCGTGTTAGCTAGTTTTATCTTCTATATTACTACTTAAAAATGAATTTTGTGGATACTTAATTTTCGTTCTATTCTTATTTCTTGAAGAACAAATAAGAAAATGTCCCAGAAAATAACAAAACACACAAATTATTCAGGAAATAATTCATCATAACCGGATGATGAGTGAAACATTTCTTTTATGTAAGAAAAAGTTTGTGAACCGGAACCGGAATTAAGTCATTTCCATTGCCAGGAATAGAAAACATTATGGATATAATATTAAGGCTATTGAACCAATTCACTTTGTCCTCATAATTACTGGACCAAAAATTTATATAGGTTTATAATTTTCTTTGAGAATAAGATTTTTATCGAAACAAATAAAAAAATCCTTAAATATATTCAATTGTTAAAATCGTGCATCTTTTTCAATAATGTCCATCTTTAACATCTTATTTAGATTCCATAAGATTTGTTTTACTTTAAACGTCGCGAATGAGAAAAAAAAAACACGTAACTCGTGGAAATTCCACAAAACACTTTGGACACACAATAGTTTTCCTTCATTTTTTATTTATTTTTTTAGCACCTGAGGAATGTATTTAACGGCATCAGCAACGACCTGAAGCTGAAAACTGAAAATATATAAAACTTTTTTAAAATTCCTAAACGATTATAAAACGTCGATAGAAATTCTTCGAAATTGCACATTTCAATCTGATGTTCCTATTTTTGTGCTGTTTTTTTGTTGTGTTATTGTTTTATAGTCGTCGATCTGTTTTACGGGCTTGGTGCTTTTTTTGTTGTTTTGTGGAGTTACAATAAATTGCGGTCAGATTGGTTTCTTCGACGTCTTCAAGAAGTACGCGACTTTATGAAATTTTATGAAAAACAAAATAAGGTGCAAAACAAGAAAACAATATTGATATCGTGAATATTGATCTTGTCCTTTGATAAAAAGCATTCGATACCACTTCTTTAGAATTGAATATGCATAAACGTTCGCTTCAAAAAAAAAAAATGTCTAGTAAAAGTTCGTATAAAATGTGAGGAAATACTTTTTTCTCAAATATATTCGTTGAATCTTGAATACTCGTGCGAGATTTTCAGGAGTGGAGCTGAAGAAACATAATTTAAAGATGAAACATATAGTAACTTAAAATCGGTCTATAGCCGATATTTTGATACCATTATGTTAGAAATGGGACTCTTACTTAACAAATGTATAGTTCAATGAATTAACTCGGAGAAAAAACCACCAATAATGAATAATATCTTTAGGTTTTTTCTCCATAACTTTGTTTCCTGGTAGACTAAGGCCTAATATACCGTAAATTGCGTCTGTAAATTTTATTAAAATCGGTATATTTATTTTTCAAGAACATCAGGAAAATTTTAGAAGTAGGTCTTTTTCCCTAAAACCGATGATTATTTCTATACGTTACAAATGTAGTGACAAAACTAACATATCCTCTGATAGCAAAGCGTTTTAACTAGAGAAGGTGATCTACTCCACTCCACTACAATGAAATAATGCTTTGATGACTTCACTTTTAGATAGCTTTTAGATTGCTTTTAAAACCCTCCCTTTCAAAATGAATATTAATGTATATAATCTTTTGAAATCTTACAAAAATTTCAACCATTTTTTCCTTGTTGTTTCGTCTTTGGGAAATCGGTGATGTTATTGTCCAATTCTTTCACTTTTCTTCTTACATTCGAGCAATTCGGAACACAACGATTCCATTAACCATGTTTTTCTTTAATTGAATCAGAAAATTCACAATTTTCATTTAAAAAGAAGCACAAATCAAGGAAAATAATTTTGGTTTATTTGACAGCTGGAATGCGGTGCTTCAATGATGTCGACATAATAAACATATCTAAATAATGTGTACGAATATAAAGCGGAATATATAACCTTCTATAGTTAAAACACCTTGCTCTGGTAGTACCTACCATAGGACATTAAAATATGATCCCAATCTATTCTCGGTTTTTAAATATATTTAAAAAATATTGCATAAAGTTTTTCAAAGAAATATTAGCATTAGAAAATGAAAGAAATCTTCTCAAGCTTTCATAAAATGTTGACAGATTTGAGAACTAGATGCTTTTCCATTTTTCGAATGAGTACAAATATGCAAAAACATTAGAGTGAAAAATGTCTAGTAGGGATTCATATAACATGAATTCATTCAAACCAAGCATATATTATTATATCGATTTTTTTACATTAAGATTTAAAAAACGACAGTCGAAATATTTTAAATTGGTTTTGCTTTAGCAAAAGTCAAAAACTTTGACGTTACCACAGAACGCAACATTCGGGAAATTGGTTAATTTCTACTATACTTTATTTTAAAAAGTTCAACAGATCTCAAAGAACATGTATTAACGTTTAAATATATTACTATTAATAATTCGGTGGACAAAAACAATATACTTGACACCGCCTCTCGTGAAAGTAGAATATAAACAATTTCCTTCAGTTTTATTAACAGGACACCTTACGGTTTCGAATAGGCCTAAATATGCCCAGACTATCGAGTTTAAATATTGAATTTGAATTACAAACACTGAGTTTTGGTCTCTGAAATAAATTCATACTTAAATAATCCTGCACGCAGACTCCAATTGAAATATCTGTACCTCATAGATTTAACATAATTCAGTTGTGGATCTGCAAAATCCTCTCTGCTACAGACTTTGATTATTGTGTGCCTTTAAATACATAAAGCTGGACTTAAATAAAATACTTGAAAATCGACTAGCTTTCACTATTACAAAAAAGGTTCCTCCAGTATCTATAAAATTAGAACTTGAAAACTATTACCAATTTTTAGATAGGAGTTCTAAACATTTAGTAACCAAAACCATGAAAGTTGGTATTTAGATTTAAAATGTTATCAATCATAAGAGCGTCTATAAAATTTAGTTCTTGAAAAATATTGATCGGGTTCTTAAGCTTTTCATTGAGTGTAGTAATGCTTTTCTGATAAATTATTTTATTCCTTCTTAGTAGAGATGGGTAGGTCAGACCTGAGCCGGTTCAAATAATTTGATCTTTCAAAAGAATCACTGAGCTAGCTTTTCTTTTCAGGTGATTTTAGGTTTTCAGATTAGTTTGGCTTAAAGATCTTTGAGAGTAATGATGTATTGCGAGTTACGACTCCTTAAATCATATTGTAAAAGGTTTCCCCAGAATCTGGCTAGTTAAGAAACGTTACTAAAGAAATGATACTTTCATCTCCAAAGTCTTATAAATGCTAAATGATAAAGGTTCAATATTCTGCATAAAATTCTATCCATTCATTCCAGGTATGTCATCCGAAGTTTCAATTAAAATTTAATAATTTATTTCGTCATTAATTGAATCCCAGAGAATGCTTTGATCATATTCATCAATTGTTTCCAACAAACTAGATATAAAGACATGAACTTGTAAAAGAATTTTGGTTGATTTCATATTTGTATACCGTATTCCTTTTTAATTTTTAGGATATACGCAATGATCATAAGGTTTTTAGTTTCGACTGTCATTATCATCATTGTCATTGAACTGTTCTGTACTCGACAGGTGTAATGCGTATGTGTATGAAGAAGATGACATTTCATATTACAAATCGAAGGGAGAATTTTCGCAAAATAATTTACTGGAATGATTTTTGGCTATCGAAAACAAATACCCATTTACATGACGACTTACATATAAATTAGGGAGGTATTATCGTTACCGCCCACACAGTTATCTACTTTTAGTTATATTTTTACGCACAATAAACTGTCAGGGAAAATATTGGTTTATTACAAAATTTTTGAAATGGGGAATCGATATCATATACGATTACAGAGAAACGATAATGTTACAGTCCTGGGAGTAAAAAAAAAAAAAGTATATACATATTTTCTGGATAAATAATAATACTGAAAAGAAAATATACAACAGTTTTAGTAAGAAAGAAATGAATATATTGTTTGTGACAGATGATGATGATGATGATGATGATGATGGTTCGTTGGGCCTGAAAATGACAAGAAACGATAATAGTCCAAGAGTTTTCCATACTAAAATGAATATTGTAGGGTGATGCGAAATTGATAAAATTGTGGTGAGAGAATGAAAATGGATACAAAATAAATATACAAGGATTTAGATATAGTATTATCCCCCTTTTCCCACTTGACTTTAATTTTCGGATCTCGTATAATAGAAATATTTTCGTTTTTACTTTCTTTATTGTGCAACATTTTTTCTTTCATCAACATTTGTTATATTTTTTTTATATGGAGTTGTAAAAATCCAGGAAGAATTGCGAATCCAGAAACTGTATAAGAAGGGTGTTTCAACAATTCTGTTTCTTTCAAGATTATGATGTGAATTTCATATGCAGATGACAGCTATCTTTTGTGTATTATCTGACGTCATAGTATATTTAAAATATTACTTTTTTATTACAAAAAAAAATATGGTAAATGCAAGTTGTTTAAATGAAAAGAATTGACAATTTTAAAAACATAAAAGATTGTTATAATATGTACCAATATTTGAGATTCGAATCTTCACAAATAATGTCTCTATTTTCTATTTACTATCTTACTATATGACTGGGTCAGCCGGAGTATTCATAGTGATTTTTAATTAAAATTGAAGACCAACACTTTTATATGTAGCTATATATACATTCCGTCAAGAAAGTATCCGGAACACTGTATGTTCAATTAATTATCAAAATTTATTTTGTCTCCTTGCAAATAGTCTCAGTTGATGCGATACACATATGCGAATAATTAATCCAGTCGTCGAAACACTTCTTACAGGCATTTTCCGGTATAGCCTTCAGTACCTTCTGCGAATTTTGTTTTATGACTTCAGTGGAGTCAAAACGTGTTCCACGAAGTGATAATTTTAACTGGGGGAACAGGAAAAGGTCACAGGGAGCCATATCTGGCGAAAACGGTGCTTAATCGATGACATCTGTTGAGTTTTGGATAAAAAATCTGGAATTTTCCGGCAAACGTTCTCCCTCAAATGCTTTATAACGCCTAGATAATATTGTTTGTTGACTGTTTACCACTCTGGAAGTAATTTCGTGTTGACAAAACCACGATAATCAAAGAAAACAATCAACATCATGATTTTCGAGTGACATTGATGTGTTTTTATTGGTTTCCACTCGTAATCGAAAAGCCATTCCCCAGCTGGTTGATTAGTTTGCATGTCAAACTCATAAACCTACGTCTCGCTATGGTACGTTTCATGAATGTAAGGTCCAAATCGGCTTGTTGAAGTATGTCTCTAACAACTTATTTTTCAAGAAAATTTAAGAAAAATCGCAGAACACACTTGAACTCAACTAACAAAACCAACAATTCTGCAACTTAACTGCAAAATTTCATACTTTTACGTGGGGTTTTTAAATGAAGGATTCCGGATACTTTTTTGAGGGAACGTATATTTTTGACCGACATTACTTTTCCTTCCTTTGCGTAACTTGGAGATTCCATCTTTCCAGAATTTCTCATGTTTTTGTTTGCCGTTCAAAATTTTTTGCAAAAGCCTGAATAAGTAAAAATCTGAATGTGTAATATCTGGAAAATACGGTGGTTGGTGGGTCTGGTATTACCTTGATAGAGCACAACGCCTTCCTATTCGTTAATTCTGGATGTTTTTCTTGTATCACTGTCTGTAATGTATTACAATGTTTTTTTACTGTGCTAGCTTTCCAAACTTGTAGAAATTTTATTTCTATTAAGGAATTTTTACATAAGGGATATGATAAATTTAGGTGGGCTGAGGGCTATATCATTAATTTTAAATGAATATCATCGGCGTATTTTACATTTTCTTTGAAAATTTAACTTAATACTTTCTGTTTAATAAAATTTCAATTGGAAAATTAATAGCAAATATGAAATTAACAATTTTCCGGTAATTAAATTAAAAATTGAATAGGAAACAATTTTTGATGGCCAAAACGGAACGCAATTAGATTTAATAGGTTAGAAAGTTTAAAATTGTTAGAAATTGTTTCCAAACGTAATCTAAAAGCCATTATTATTGATTATTTCAAAGAAGATTTTGTAATTCAGGTTTTTATTTTTATAAAATAAAATAAAATACAAAATTATTTTTAGAAAAGCGATTCAATTAAAATTTAAGAAAATGATCGCAATCATTCAATTGAAATTATTTCAGCGTTTTTAATTGGAAAATCGTACATCTCAAAAAGTTAGTCAAAATTATGGATTAAGAAACGGCTAGAAGGATTTCTTATTTCTAAACTAAGAGTTCAGGAGTTTTAGGAATTGTATGAAAATAATTAGCAAATATGGTATGTTGTTCCTCGTAGTTTTTGTGAGACAAATAATAGAATGTTTGAACAATTGGTGTAGTTCATTCAAAACATTTATAACTATTGCTGCTTCAAGATTTTACTTCTTTCTTTTATTATTTACTTTATTTCCCTTGTTATTGTTATAAATTCATTTTTTTTTCTTTAAAACCAAAAAGTATAAAAGTTTTTCATATTTTAATTTAAAAACTAGACTAAAGGTTATTTAAAGCTACCGAGTCTAATATGTACTAAAATTATTCTCATCTTCTTCTTCTATATCTATAAAACCGAAATTCTGATTGTTTGCACATCAATGATTTCCTGCTTATATAAAATGTAGTATAGGGTGACCCAATTTGAGTCGATAAACACTTATTTTCAAAGTGTTAAATGTAAGTTTGCAACAACACATTTACGAAATGGATCGCTTAACCATCGCTCAACGCGTTAAAATTGTTCAATTGTTCTACAGAAATAACAATTATGTACGAACTGACTATCGAAAGAAAGTCCTTTTTTCAACGTTGGATGTTTTGCCTGAAATGTTCCCAAGTCGCATTCTTTCACGCTGCATCGGTCTTCAAATTTTTTTAATAACAAAATTACACAGAAAACTTTTTCTGTTAACTTTAGTAAGACTTGATTTCGTACTTAAATAAAATGTAGTATCAAGGGGCAGCAAATTATATACTAATCAAATTATTTTACCTAATATTCAAACCATTTCAAATTATTTTTGGAAATCGTGTATCTTCTATACCTATAAAACTGGAATTCTATAATTCTATAAAACTCGAAAACTGCTGAATCGATTTTAATAACATTTGGTACATATGTAGATGTCTTTCCAACTTAGAGTATGGGGTAGTAGAATTTTCGATGGGGTTGCGAGGAGATGAGGAGAATATAAAAACTTTCTTAATTCGCACAGTAGTAGTTGGATTTTCATGAAACTTGTAATGTACAGTCGGGATAGGCCAACTGAAAAGATAGAGTATGTTTTTACTTGGTGTGGGTTGCGAATGGCCGAAATATGAAAACGTCAGAAATTTTTAATCATCAAGGGACATTTAGAATCCGGGGACCCCGAGCAACGCCGGGGAATTCAGCTAGTAATTAATATTTATTATTTTAATTTTCTTTTTCTTTTTCATTTTCAATATTATTATAAATATATTATTTTTATATAATTTAATAATGGAGAAAAAGAAGTGAAAACTTTCCAAAAAATGATATTTTTTTTATAAAATTAATCTAATAATAAATAACATAGAAGACGAGACAAACATTTAAAAGACAAGCACGTTGATTATTTTCCTTCCAAAGGCTCAGTGTTGATAGATTTTATTTCGACCAATAACGCTTTTGGTATAAATTAAGCCTTTTGTCGTGACAAGAGATATCCGTGGAGTATCTAACCTAACTTGACATATCCTTTATATTTCTTGGGTTATAAAGTATATTTTTATCGTTGGAATGACGATAAATATGATATATCGATAGGATATTATTTCGGTCCTAGATATAGCCTTTCTTATTAAGTTAAACAAATCCTTCCGGAAGTATCCACTTATCCTTGAACTCTCAAAATAAGCAAGATCCATATGATAAGGCGGGAAAATGTTATCATTTTCGTATACTTGCACAGCTTTGCATATATACCAAAATGATGTTCTATATATTTGCAGTGTTATACAACGTTTCTTTAGGATAGTGGTGCATGGCCTGCAAATTCCAGAACATGCCTAGATTTTTCTTTTTTTCCGTTACTTATGGTACTTATTTTCACTAGTGTTTAATTAGTCAATAGGTAACTCCAACTCCGTCACTGAAAGTTCATTACACTGAAGCTACCAATTTTTTTGGATTTAAATCGAAAAAAAATGTTTTCCACTTATTCTAATAAAAAGCCAAACACACCAATTATCGAATTATTTAGACTATCAACACTTAGTTCGAAAACTTCTAAATAAACAGTTGGACATAGAAAATTCGGCTTGCATTTTCATGTAAATATTCTTCTGATAATGGTCACAAATCTCGACAAAATCAATCCAGCACAATATGTACATGGGAAATCCCAAAACAAAACATTAAAATATGATGAGAGATTTATGTTTGATTGTGTAAACAAGAGTTTTCCTTCCACAAAAAAAAAAGGTATTTAAATTCTAGACAGAGAGACTATATGCTATAATAGTGCATCTTAATGTTTCCAAAATTTATAAAATACCTGAAAAAATTATCTTACATCTGGGATAATGAGGTGCAAATGATGTTCATCGGTGCAAGTATGTCTAGTTTGAAAATAAACGAAGCTAGCTGTGATAAGCTAGCATGATATACTTGTAAGATGTAATGCTTCATAAACATAACATTCGACAAACTTGTTCAGTGCTTGATGTAATAATAATGAAAGCGCCCTTCGGTGTTGAACTGCCTCGAAAACCTTGTATGTAATTCAAGTTACATTGATTTATTTTCATTTTATCGAATTATTTGTAAACAGACAGTGTGTACAATTAGGTGTAAGATATGTGGCCTGAATGCATCGAAAGTTTGTTTTTTTTTTCGTTTTTGGTGTTCAACTGATGAGAGTCAATGTACAGACATTTTTTTTGGGGGAAATAAAGAAAACTATTCAATTAGAGAAATCCCAGACGCTGTGGCACCCGATTTTTTTTTTCTAATTATATATTTTTAGAATACCATTTTTTTTAAAAACAAACACTCAAAAATTTAGTTAAAATATTTTGGTGATGTTCATTCATTTTCTTAGGTCAAAACATTTTGGTTTGATTTTATTTAAAACTATCTGTCCTAAAATGAGCTGATAGAAACCAAATCACTGGTATAGCTTAAATTAATTAATTAATTAATACATGTGGCTGAATTTCGTTGATACAGCGCTCAAAAATTCAAATCTTGCGTGAATTTTGGGAAATCCTTTACCTATAAATTCTCCAAAATTACTCAAAGGAACATTGGTTCCTATTAGAAATAAGAAAGCTGAAATTGTAGATTTAATTACATAATTTTATACACTTCAATAAAAGAAGATAATCAACTCAACATTTTTATCAAACTAGCTGACATCTAGATGTCATTATATATACTTGACACTGTACTCAATTCTTATTCAATTTCAGTTATTCACTAATCAAATGCTCATATTTTGATCGAATAACTAAAATAAGTTAAATATACGTAAGTGGAAAATTAAGATTAACTTAAATGCGAATTTTACGTTGAAAATATGTTAATTAAATTCCATTCTTTAAATCTCAACACTATCATTATTTAAACTTTCTTCAAGTATGTTAAATTACCTGTATTTAAACAAATATTTCGCTTTTTTCGTGTTTTTAATTTGATTAATTACATTTTAACCCTCATCCAAGCAGTGAATTAATTTAAGCCCGCTTAGGTATTTATTATTAAAAAGTTTATTTATTTTAATGTTAATAATGATAAATTCAATATTTTTTTTTTTTAACTCCAATAATTGATTACCTTTGAACTTTGTATTTTTAAAATTGATTTTTTATGTTTATTTATTTTTATTTTGACATTAATAAATGCATTTCTTTGTGGTGGAAATCATAATTTTCTAATACCATCATTATTTAAAGAAATTTTTGGTGTTTTTTGACCTCTGAAAATTTGAACTTTATATTTGATGAAAGCTTTAAAAAAAAAAAAAAAAAATAAAGTGATTTATTATTAGTTCATTAGTTAAGTAGATCTTTATCTTTCTCCTTTATTTCGAAAGGGTAAAATAAAAGATTTGACTAGGTATATAGCCAAGGATATCATGTATTTATCTCCGGATAGTGTCATAGTCATTTCTCTCAAGCTTTTAAAGCATAATTTTGCACTATTAAAACGGCGAAATGGTGCCCATCTGTTGTCCGGATTTAAAAATTAAATTATAAAGAGAAAATATTTTGGTTCTGAATTCAGTTATAAAAGGGATTATTCGATCGATACGCCATCTGAATGTTTAAATTTTGGAATAAATAAATAATTTCGACAGTTTATCACCTTTTTATAAATAGTCAAAATAAGAACAATAACGAGCGGAATTGGAAAGCCTTACACTCAGAAAATATCAATGTGTTAAATTAACTTAAAATCGTGATTGAAACAATCTAGTTTAAGTATGATACGCGGCTTATTTACTTTTAGGATATTTTAATAAAAAACTACTTCGTTAAATTTCAGAAATGTTTAATGAGATTAATTAACATAGCCCTATGTTTTGTTATACATGGGTTAAGGTATAATGAGTAGGTTTTTCTAAAAAGAAATTATGAGAATTGAAATATAAACTTGGTTATATTGAAACCAAACCATGCCTAGTTTAATTTAGCCAATAAATTACTTTTTATCTAACGTACGGTCCAGACGCTCAGTCTTTTTGTTCAGTTGTAGTTTTCGCAGTTTTTCTGTGGGAAAGCCTGCGCAAATTTTGTGTCCACACGGTACCGTCTTTTCCATGTTTTTTAAGCAGTTTTCTTTGGAACTTCTTAACGCTACGTTTTGCATGCACGTACCACAGTTATTTTTCAGACACGATCTGAAATCGCACAGGTCGCTCTTTTGCCTGCGCAAACGACCTGTGACTGGACCAGCTTGCGCAAATCTAATTTGCGCATGCAAAACTGAGTAAAAAACTGTGCGTTTGGACGACTCTTAACATTTACTTTATGTACTGTTGGACTTTGTCATAGAAAGGGAAAAGGGTCTTTTGAATATTGGTATAGGATTTGTATAGTTTTCATTCAAATTGGAATAGAAATGAAAAATATTAGTACTTCTTAAGAATTTATTATTGCGTAATACTTCATTCAGAAGTTACGAATGATAATTCTTAACTGAATAAAGTCTCTAAGTAAACATACTTTCATTTCTTCTTCTTACACAATTTCTATGTACATATACAAAAAGTTTTAGAAAATTTCAATAAATTTTGCTCTAACAAAATATTAACTTCCGGTTTAATATCAATTTGAAACAAAACTTTGCTCTACTTCCGGATTATTATAGTTTTTGAACTATGAAAAGTGAATAAAACATGAATTTCTATAACGGAAATCCATTAAAAAACAAAAGCAAAAATGTATCAACCCAAATCCGTTTTTGTTTCGTTTTCAAATTCAAAGTTAGTCGAATATTATCAAAAATAGGGATCGATATTATGTCAAAAGTTATGCACGTTACTCCTTTTTATCAGCCTCGTTTTCATCTATAGTTTTTCCATATATATTTTCTTCGTAATAATTCATTTATAATGGGACTTTCGATATGGATTGGAGTCAGTTTTTTTCTTGCTTTTCTCCATAATATAATAATATTCAATCTGAAAAAGTTCCTTCTCACAAAAATAATATGAAAAAGCGAACTCACCATTCAAAGTCCCATAAACATTGGAATCTTATCATAGTATAAAATCAGCTGACTTCATGTCTTTTCGATGGAATATGGACATTCTTATGTTCATGTTTTGATTTAGTTCGCCTTATATATTATTTTTAACGAATAATCCAGTTCATTTTCTCCACCCCCTCCCTCTCTCTCTATCTGATTGCTATCCGATCTTATGTTTAATATATTTATGTTTATGTCGCGTTTGAATTTTTCTTATGTTTTTTTCCTTGTGATTCGACATTTTTTTTTTATCCTCTCGCCTTTCACTGATTGTTCGGAATTGTTAAAAAAGTTAACATACAAAAAAATTTCTCATAGTATAGTAATTTTTTTTGGGGGCTCCAGATTGTAAAATATCACCCTGCTATGTATATATCTGTATATTTCCCATGGACCTACCTTTTTTTTGTATGCTCTTATGGACCATATTAGTTAAACTGTATTTCTGAGGCGCGTTTGGTTACAAAAAAAAAGGAATAAGATGATTTAAGCTTCAATCTGAAGCCAAACCTATATGTCCGCACATTGAAAATTATTATTGTGTTCGATGAGACTGAATTTAAGAACTGTAGTGGAATCTTGTAACTCGATTTGAAGCAAATCGTATGGAAAAAGCATAGAAATGACAATGCTTTTTCGTTTCAATTGAATTACACGATTAAACTCCACTTTTCTGAGAGAACGATAAATAAAGTACAATTTCATCTTATCGAACACAAAAAAAAAATGTTCGCCTGAAAAAATCACTTCAGGACTTATGGAAACAAGCCTCAAGAAAATATGAAACTCATATGCAAAACATATAAAAAATTAAAATCGGCATATAGTCAATTTTTTGATGACTTATGGTAAACATAGTACACGGAATTACTCGGCGTTACTTATTTTCTTTTTCTTTGAATTTCCTCTAATGACAACTTTGGTCTTAATAGCATAAATTCTGCAAATTTTATTCAAATCGAGATATTAAACTTTAGAAGTAGATCTGAAAAACTAAATAAAACTTTATGGCAAGACTAATTTTTCTCTATGACTATTTCCTTTTGCACTGTCCTTGTGATCGATTATTTTGAAATTCGACACAGTATTTATTAATATTATTATTAGTATTTATGAAGTCAACCTTTGTAATTAAATTGAAATTAATGGGAAAACGAAAAAACAAAACAGGTTAAGGAACGGCCGACCAAATATCATTCAAATCAGATAACGCAATTTTGAGTTATCGTGACGGACATGCATAAATCAGTAACTTTTTTGATTCTCTATGCATAGGGTTTCTGTACTCGATTCGACTAGACTCGGACTCGTCGTGTATTTAGGTAGTTACTCGGATTCGGGATTTGACTCTAATACTCGACGAGTCCGAGTCCGAGATTTATAGCAATCTTAAGCAAGAATTTTTTTTTCAGAAGTATACTAGAAAACTCACAATTAATCTTGATGACCTGTACAATGCACTTTCCTCCATAAAACCAACTTTAACTTCAAATGAAAGAACATTTTCGATAAGTGGCAGTTTCTGTACTACAATCAGATCGAGACTTGATGACAAGTCTCTTAATTCGTTAGTATTTCTCAAATCTACCTTAAGGCAAAAAAATGTAATTAAATTGAATCAAATAAATAGCCTTTAAACTGTTTTTCGATCATTATTTCTATACGTTACAAATGTGTTGTTAAAACTAATATATCCTCTGGTAGCACCTACCATAGGGCATAAAACAAAAATCCAAGATAACAAAACTAAATAACCTAAAGGCTCAGCCCCAAAACCCATGCAAATTGTCATACGTTCGCGTGTAATTTCATAAATTTTGTGCACAGTTTCTTTTTTTCCTCCACATTTGTGGGTTATGCCAGATTTTACATAATAATATTAACCCTTTTTCCTCTTGTCCATATTTTCCATATATTTCCCATAACAAAATTTTTAGTTACATTTTTCTCATATGAAATTTATTGCTTCGATGGAGAAATTTTTAGTATATTTCGGAGCTGGTTTCGCGTTGTAGTTTGTTTCTTTTTATTTTTTTGGTGGACTTTTGTCTACCATTTTTAAAAGAATTATCGAATAAAGGTAATTTGTCATATTTGTCGAAATTAAATTCGTCGAGTTTTGAGTTTATTTTGTCGTAATTCGTTTTTAGTCAAAAAAAAACGGAATAAGAATGAAACCTGATTTTCTTTCATATTGAAACAATTTTTTCGCGATTTGGCTATACATTTTTATGACAATTTCTACAATCAGTTTAGCAAATCCATTTGATTTTTTTATAATTATTATTTAAGCTATCTGATTTTTAAGATACTTGCAGTAATATACAGTTTTCTTTGGTCCTCTATTTCTATTTTAATTCGAATCTCCGACTGTCACAATCTGAAAAGTTGGCAACCATATCAGTGTTAAACTTTATAAAGTTGGTATACTGTTATACTACCTACATTTAACATCAATTTAATCATTAGATCAGATCTACTGAACTTGTATATTGTGTCATGTTTGAAACATGTATCGTGCAGCATGGATATTGCAGCTTATACCGAATCTATCATTTCCCTCCTACATATCCTTTTTCGCATAAATTTCTGATTCTAGATTTTGAGCTAGTAGCAGATTACTTACGAAGTAAGGTGGACATGTTTTCGGATTTCGATTGGAAATTTTCTTTATTTTCGAAAATAGCTTTTTTTATTAATTATAGTTATTTCCTCGATTAAACATTTTTTTATTTTTACAAAAGTGTCTATACTAAATCATAAAACAGTTGTGATGTATGAAATTTAGTTATTAATTAGTATTTTACTACCATTCATAAAACTCACTTAATATCTAACTATGTTTAAGTAATACTAAATATGTAATTTATTCTCAAAATGACTTCCATAAAAGTTTGGATACCGTCTTCTTTGCAAAACACGATTTGCAAGTTTGTATAGCGTCATAAGTTCGCAAAAAATAAATTAATTTCAATTAGAAAATCTTTATTTCAAAACGATATAAATTTTGAAATGGTTTTGCGAAGTAGATTTACCGCACAGAATCTTTGGCATAGCGCTTCTGTAATAACCTATAATAAATTTTATAACAAACAAAAAAATGAAAATATGTACTGCACTTTATTTGTAATTCGAAAAAATTAAAACGTTTTTAGATCCTCTTCGATAGAACCGCAGCAGGGGTTTAAAAACCATCGTTCAGAAACGTAAACTTTTCTGGATTTTTACAAGTCTTTGCGGATGGAAATAGAAATTTTAATTAATTGAATTGGAAAACAATATAAAAGGAGGAGGAGGCGGATGCAGACTTGGAAATCTTCTATGGTTCCAATATAGTAATAAAATTCTATGCTCTAACCGAAATTCTATGAAAATTTTTTATGTCAAATTTTTGATGTATAAATTGTAAATAATATTCGTAATATACGATCATAGATCAAATATGGTAATAAACATGCAATAACAATTGTTAACAGCGCATGTTTACATTGAAAACCATATTCGCAGCGGGTTTGTTTCGCGATCCTAATATACCGTTCGTATTGGAATTATTTGTATTATTTATATATCGTCACAATCATGTCTTAAATGATATCATTATTTCCATTATTATGCAGGATATGGTATCATCTCTAATCAATCAAAACTACACATTGATCGAGTTTTATTGCGAATTCATTTTTACCTACTTTAAATGTAAGTTGCAAAAGACTAGGATATTTTATACAGATTTTGACATCACTTCTGATTGTGTTTCAGACGAAGAACTTCTAAATCCAATTAAATCCCCCATTAATCGAGTTTAATTAGTCATAATTCCTGGATTTTTAAATCGTACTTATGACAGACTGTAGATTTTGATTTCAATTTAACATCAGAATACGGATAAAATATCCTAGCCTATCACAACTTTTAGACATCTCAGCTAACATTTTCAGAATCCGTAATGTAGCTGCTAATTTGTCCATCATCTTGCCAAGAAGTCTTCTGTGTACATCAAAGTAAAACTAATTTTAAACTCTCTCGCGTAATTTCTCATCAATAAATCAATTCATTGAAATTCATAAATTTGTTTTGTTCATAATTTTTGTCGATCGTGAGTTTCAAATAATAAGAAAAAAAAACAAGATCGAAATAAAATATAATATAAATAAGTTTTGTACAAATTCAATTGAAGCACATTAAAACAAATTACAAATTTCATTTTCTCAATATGCGCGGAACTAGAATTGAAGAAGTATTCTTTGCCTCTTTTCAGATCATCCATCGGTTTCTACTTGTATATGTTGAACTTCATTTTTATTCGATACAAGAAGAAATCCACCTGGTTTTTCCATAAAAATATGTCTAAAGTTCGTTGGTCAATCGACGTAATTCCAATTCACATAAATTCATCCTTTTCATGGTAAACATAAATTTCATAAAACATGTTTTCTTCTTTTCTCAGAAAATTTGTACTATTTTTTTTTTTAAATGATTTTTATATTTAAGTTAGCAGAGTTTGCGCACTGAAGTACCTGAAGTAGTACGTATACTTGCCAGGCCGGATGAGAATATAGATAAATCCAATAAAATGTGTCATGAAATATTCACATTAATATAATAATATATTTTATGAATAATGGACGCAAATAACAGTCGTCTTTATGAATTTATTAAATACTAATATTTTAATGTGTTTTTATTAGAAATTTTTGTATTATTTTTTGAATTAGTTCGATTCTTTTATTTTGAAAATTTATTGAAAATAATTTCGAAATGGAGAATAAGGTCCGCCGCACACTTGAGCTAAGATATGCAAGCGAGCCTCGCTGTAGTTACATACCTTGGTTGGGCTCGCTAACCCCGTTGCACGCTTGAACTAAGCTACGCGGCGATATTTTTGGTAAACTCATTCCATCAGTTCTATTTGAGCCGTCAGAGAGATATAATGTGCGGGTACAGTATCGATGAATTACTACTAGACCTTGACACTTGCAAATGTATGCCGACAAGATAGTATCACAAAATAAAGAATACATACTACACTTTTGCAAGTATCAATTCTACACTATATAATGCCGAAAGTATGTATAAGTTAGTGTCAGAGATACCAGCGAAGCTAGTTCGCGTAGTTGCGGTCTGAACTACGTGAACGAGATTAGTTCGTGTCGCGGGCATAAATTTCTTGAAAAAGTTTTCTTCCTTTATTTGATTTTCGCCTGATGAATATTGATACAAAATTTCATACAAATTCCCCAAAAACTATCCTCATTTTGCAGGACTCCTCTCCGTTATAAGATCTTGACACAAATCTCATTTAAATTGAATAATGGGTTTATGACCCAAGAAAGAATTCTGATCGAATAATACTACTATTGCAGTTACAGTGCATAGTCACAGCGCTATTTAAGTGCTTATTTAATCATACTATACCTGTGTTTTATTGGGAATTCTATCGGGAGCTATTTTACTTTCTCAAAAAAACGATTTTTTTAAATCAATGTTCTTATAACATTTAATTTCGGATGTTGGAACTACTGATATTATTTGATAGAATTATTTGGTTGCGTAACAAACTAGAGTAATTTTTTTTGATGTTAAAAAAATTAAAAATTCTTTTTTAGACAAATAATGAAATTAAAACAAATAATAATTTCCAAGGCGTCTATTTGAAGTAAATACTATTTGAAGTAAATCCATTTTCTGATAATTTTAAATATTCCAATAAAAAACCTAGTAGTACATGTCCATCGCTAATTTAGCGCCCAATATTATCCGGCGCTAAATAAGAACCTGTAAAATGTATGGTAAGCGCGGATAGCATTCTTAAAAAAACACAGGTTATTTCTCGTAGTGGATGATCATAGTGAATTTTGGTTTTTTTTAAAACGTTCGTATTGCACTATAATTTTTCTTAAGATCCCTCCACAATGCTTATTTCATACGTCAAGCGCTAGTTTTATTTTACAGTGCTATTTTAGTACTACTAGCACTGACGTGTATTACTTGGTGAGTTATCGTGTAAATATAAAATTTTGAGAACTAGTTATAGAAACAAACCTGTCCAAACTGTAATCAAATTTGAACGTTTTTTCTACGATGGTGCAAATGATATCTGCTTGATATCATTTCAATTTTTAAGAAACTAATAGAATAATAAATTCAATTATATAATTCATACACTTTTTATTACTGAAGATCAATTGAAAATTATAGTACAGTGACATAATTATAAATAGTAAAAATATTCCAGTGCCCATTAAAGTCACTGTAAACAGTTCAGTCCTCTTTAAATCATCGGTCTTTGAAGATACTTTCCTTCGAATTATTCCAACAATATCGATTTATTAATATTTTCGCATATAAAATTTCCAAACTGATCATAAATCGATTGAATTTCGTTACATAATTCGTTGCGGCTTGATGTGACTAATCGTAAAAACGCTTTGATTAAATGCATGTGAATAAATTCAATAAAAACAAAATTATTATTTAAATAATCTTTTATCGTTGTTTTATCTCTTATACAATTATAACTTTGAAACTAGAAGATCTAGAAAAAGTCAAAAAACGCATCGATCGAAGCCATTTGTAATTTCTCAGGAATTTTCTTTTCATATTTTTTCAATTTTCAATAAATTTTGTCAATACCATAATTATCTGGAATTTCAATATTTAACGTATTGGCATGTTGAGCATAGAACATAGATGACCTAAACTTTGATTTGCCTCTTTGGGAATGAAAGAAGGCTTGCCGTAAGGTTCTAATTCGTTTTTTCTTAAGTGCTAAAAATGAATATAAGTTCTGATAGAACCCTTAACGACTTCGGTAGATTTAAAATATATAGGGTGTTTTTTAGAGGTATAACATAGAACTTTAAAATGAAATAAAACACATAAAATCGTGGTAATGGCCATGTTATTGGCTTTATTGGAAATATAATTGTATGCCAATAATGTTTTTGGGCCGCGGCTGACTCAAATAAAGCGCAATATGGAAGTCTAATTTTAAACCACTTTTTGGAGGAGCTGAGACCGCATATGGGCAATAACGCGGCGAATGTTGGCTTCCAATTCGTCAAACGCACCTACTTTATCAGCGTTAACTAGTGACTTCACATACCACCACAGAAAATTATCTAAGGCTGTTAAATCACACGATCTTGGAGGCCAATTCACAGGTCCATTACGTGAAATTATGCGCTCATCGAATTCAATAAAGCGATTAAGCCTCCCGAACTAAACCAATATTTTCAAAATAAATTTGCACAATTTGCAATCGTTGTTCTGGTTCAAGTCTATTCATGGTGAAATGGTAGATCAAACTAAGCATAAATTTGGTATCAGCTGTCAAATTGGCTACCGCTTAAAAAAGTGTCGTCAATTCGAAAAACAAACCTCTAAAAAAGCACCCGTTATAACAGTGCCGTCGATGTGAAAACTGAAAACAACGACGGCTTCACAATAACATTGTTCCAAATGGTACTTATACATAAAACGTTTTATGATATCCCATCCGCATCGACACTCGAATTTGCGGAGGCAAATATTTTTTCATGGCATGTGGCATATATGTTAACAAAATTTCGAAATGAAAAAATTTTTGGCCATAATTTAGGAAAAAAATATTTGTAGTAATAATATCCCATGGTCTGTCCGCGTCAGCATCAAAAACATGTTACGAGTAATATGCCCTTGCAGATATGGAATTTTTCAATTTTTTGATACAAATTTGTGTAAATACACTTGAATTTCTGTAAGTTTTTTAGTCTATTAAAAACAAGGGAAACTGTTTTGCAGTTATTTTTTTAATCACTGTTTTCAAATTTTCGTCTTCTAAAATATTCTGACAATTCCATCAGACAACCTATCCTAGATAGATCTCCGATTTTAATGATCATTATTGCCCAATCGGTCATTGAAACTCGATAATGACCTTTATTTACGTAATAATGATCAATTTTAATATTTTAGACAGATCTCCGATTTTAATGATCATTATTGCCCAATCAGTCATTAAAACTCGATAATGACCTTTATTTATGTAATAATGATCAATTTTAAGTATCTATTTCAAGCATCATTATTGTTTTGGTTATCAAATGAAATTGTGAAGACGTCCCTAATTTTTGCCTCATACTGTTTACAAAGCCATCTACATTTGAACATTTTAAAAATTTCATCTGATTTTGCTTTTTTTTTCTTTTACATAAACTTAAAAGGAGGAAAAATGGTTATTATTCTAAAAATTCCTTAAAATTTACTAAAATACAATTTAAAAATATTAATTTTATTTAATCAAAGTGAATATTTCTAAGTTTTGAAAATTATAAACAAAATAGTAATTTTTTGAACCTTTTGGAATGACAAGAATAATGATCATTGCGAGAAAAAGAAGATGTGTCATGGATCATCCAGAAGTATCATTAAAAAATAATTATTGTAATTAAAATCGGAGATCTATCTAGAGCATAAGTATCTCTTTCAAGCATCATTATTTTTTTAATTATCAAATTGTGTGAAATTGTGAAGAAGTCCTAACTTTTTGCCTCACACTGTTTACAGGGCCATCTACATTTGAACATTTTAAAAATTTCATCTGTTTTTAACATGTTTTCTTCTTTCACATAACCTTAAAATGGGAGAAAATTCTTTTTATTCCAAATATTTCTTGAAATTTTGTTAAAAACCATAAAAAAATTAACTTCATTGACTAACAATTAATAAGCATTGTGTAATGAAAATTAAAAATTGTATGAAAATTTTGGAATGACAAGAATAATGATCATTGTGAAAAAAAGAAGATGTGTCATGGGTCATCCAGAAGTATCATTAAATAATAATTATTGTAATTATAATCGGAGATCTGTCTAGTCTAGAGCATTATCCAAAATTAAAATTATTTGAATTTTTTATAGTGTTTTAATCAAACACTTGTCAATCCATTACGTTTTCTGCAAGAAGCTTATTTTTCAAATGTTTTCATAGCTGTTTTAGAATATGATGAAATATTACTGGACAGAAACCAATTTTTTGGTGGGCACCTATCCACCTGCCCAGCTTAGGAGGAATGCTGGTTGTAAATTATTTTTAACTTAAGGCTGTTCTTTTCCAAGAATTTACCAACGTGCTGTCATTTCACTTTTTTCCAAATGCTACGGAAGTAGGTTGACAAATATGGTAGCATTGAAAAGAACAAGATGTGAGAAACTACAAAATTTTGAACAAAATCTTTCAGAACGTCGAAAGCAAGGCCCCCAACGAATTCTAAGGCCAATGACGAAATGACAATTTATAAAAAATCAAGAAAAATTCCTTTTAATTAATTAAATTTTAAAATAATTTTTATTAAATTAAAAATTTTGAAATATATTTGGATTTATTTTCGAACAAAAAGGAAAAAGCTTTTATTTTTTTCAAAAATTTTACAATTTTTACAAAATAAAAAGGTTTTTTTTTTATTTTAGTTTATTTTATTATTTACAATAAAATTTTCTTATTTTTCGTGAACTAATTAAAACATATAATTATAATTAATTAATTATACAATTTTTATTTTCTTTTTTTCATACATTTTTAATTAATTTTCTTTTTTTTATTAATTAAAGGAAATAAATTATAAAATTTTGTTAATTAATTAAAAACGAAGCTTTTTTTGTTTTTGTATAGCAAATGCTTTTATCACACTTATAAATTGTTTTTCTTTTTATTTATTTAATATTTTATTTGAAATAAATAAATTTGTTTTTACTTCTTTTTTTGTTGCTCATTAAGCCTTGTTTTCAATGGCAAAAATGAATGGGGAGAGCAGTGGCGCACAGAGGATATAAACTTTGGGGGGGCGTGGATAGAAATATTTTTAATTTAATGAAATTAATTAAGTAATATATATATATATATTGCTGCCGTAATATATTTTCCATTTGATAGTAGAGTAAACAATTCTGTTGCATTGTTGCTGTGCCGAGTAAAACATTGATAACTATTTGACCAATAAATGGAATTAAAATAGATTTCCTGAAATGCCCATCTTCAGAATCGGCTAAAACAGTGATTTTTTAATTTGAATAATAAAATTATAGCGTTTTGCACATGCTTCTACATAAATATTTTTATAAGAAGAATCTAGTGTTTCACGAACGGTACTTAATTGATCCACAAGATTATCAACAAAATTTAGGCCGATTAAAAGATCACTGTCAGATTTTTGCATTATTTTAAACAAAATTGGTAAGCTGTATAAGCAAATATATTCTGCAAGCTAAATAAAGACAATACTAAAAATGTTATACAACCAATTATTTAAAAGTTTTACAATAGAGGATGGGACTTTAAGGGGTGGCAACTACCCTTGTCCCAGCCCCATTAGCTACGTCATTGGAGAGGAATAATATTAGAATAGTTTTTTAGAATTTATCTTCGATAGATGATTTTAAAAATGGGAGGACTAGGTTTATTGAACTTCTGGACATACGAGAAACATTAACAACAATTTTGATTAGATATGGTATAAATAAAACTACAAAACATAAAATCAAAGTTTACCTTAACAATGTATTACCCGGAGTGGTAGTACGTAGCTTGTAACATGTTTCAATCACATGAACTTTGTTTGAGTGTTTTGAGTTTGGTCGAATATGTACTATAATTGCAATAACTTCGCATTATTTTCCATATTGTCTCGGAGACTCGGGTATCGCCAAAGAATTTATAATAAATTTCATTTTGACGGGTTCTGACGCAAAATTCAGTGTAAAAATCATTGATTTGATACAAATTAATTTATATTTCTTTTGTTTAATTTCGGAGTGGGTATAGGCAAAATGCTGGAGAATATTCGAATAGATGAATCACTCCTGGAGAATATATTTTCGTATATTGTTTCATTGAACGGGTTTTAAGAATGCTCCACCAATTCATGCTCATGAAAACTATGTTAGGCTTAAACAATTTTTACTTTTTTCTTTATTTTATATTTAATATTTTTGCTTAATAGTTTTTTTTACAATAAAATTTTATTAATCAATTAATTTGTTTTCTTTTTAAATATATTTAATTATTTTATAATAATTACAAGAACAATTTTGAGGTTATGTTTTTACTCATTTCTTTATTTCTTCCTTTTTTTCGATTTTTACAAATTTTACACATAAATTATTTTTTTTTTGTTCTAATTTAATTCTAATTAATTAATTAATTAAAATTTTTGTGTTTTTTATTTTATTTACAATGAAAAAGAAAAGCGCAGGCACAAACTGGTTAAAAAGATTCTTTTGCAATTTATTTTTTGTTGTATTTTTTCTAATTTTGTAAAAATTTTTGGTTTTACGTAGTTTTTTTTTTTGTTTTTAGCTAGAATCGAAATATTTTTGAGAATTAGTTAGTAAGTGAAAATATTTAGAATTTTTATATTTATGAATTTGAATTTTTCCAGAAATTAGCGTTTATAAAACGAACAAAAGTTGATGTTATTAAATTGTATCTATCAGGTTTTTGGAAATACAATCACTCTCAGTATAGAGGAAGATTCTGGCTGGTAGTACAGCAGTACTAGTTTAATATGTGGCAGACCATGAATGAAAGAATACAAGATTACACCAACCCATATTTCAAATTGCTTTTTCTGTGCACCCACGTCATTCGTGACCCGAAATACATTGTTTGCGTGAGAAATCACTCTTGTATGTATATGAATGAAATAGGGTCGCATATGATGTCATAAAAGTATTAAAATAAATATTCAAAATGGCCGACATGCGTACGGCATTATCTTGTATTTTTTCATTCATGGTGGCAGACAATTGCTTTCGAGAGAAATTGTATTTACACAGTGTCTCTAACAAAGTTTGTCAGTTCATTGGCAGATGCCAAATTTGGTTTGAAATCGGTTGAGCAGTTTCCAAGTTTTACTGAAGCACAGAAGCGAAGGAGTAACAATCTTGTATTTTTCATATTAGGACATTAATATACTAACTCCAAAGTAGTTTGACCAATTCTTTTAAAAAGTAAAAAAAGTAAAAAGTAAGTTGTATTGGTATATACGCTTTTACCAAATCCGATTCAAATCGGTTGAACCATTTCCAAGTTTTATAGTCGAAAAGAGGTGGAGGAAGAGTATCACTCTTAGTTTTTATTTTCGTCGGATATGATCGACCAAAAATCATACCGGTCGATCGCGATCGTTTTATTGGCCATTCCTGATATAGGGTACAGTGGTATCAGGTACATCGCGGCAACCTGGAATACTCAAATTGTTAGTCCTAAGTGAATTGTAAAAGAATTTCTTAAAATAAAAGGAAAACAAGAATTCAGACGTTTTGAAAAATTCAAATCCATTTCATTTTACGTATTTAAGGTGGTTCTACAATGGAAGCAAACTTTTTATCAACAGGATAGCAATAAATTTTAAATCTCTAATAAATATAATAAATCAACAATGGAAAGAAATCAAGAAGACAAATTTGATTCTACAACAAAAATAAAAATACATCTATTTCCTACTTTTTTAAAATATTTTTTGCCAAAAAAAAAAATAAAACTAATTTAAAACTAACTTCAATATGCCGTTGCAGCGCCATGATGCATCAAATGATGATGATGATGATGTCCAAAATGATTTAAATGATGATTCATAGGATCCCCGGTAGGCGGTGGCGCTGTATGATACCATTCGGAACTGGGATGATGTTGAGATGGATGATACAATAAATGATGATTATGATGTCCCGCGACCAGCATTGTTGCTGTATTTGTTGATACTGAACCGCCCGGTGATCCAGCCGAACCAGTCGACGCAATCGAATGATGTGATCCAGGTCCAAGCGATGGTGGCGGTCCCAATGGTGGTGGTAAATATGATGATGGTGGAACTAATATTGAAGGTGATTTTGAATTACTGCTAATATGATGGTGGGCTGTCAATCCGGATTCGGATTTTATTGACATTGGCGACGATTTCATACCATCTGTTAGACGTGATGTTGGTGGAGTTTGTGCACCGCCAGTAATTATACTTGATGAGCTCGAATCTTCTCCTTCGCTATCGTACGCATGGGGTGGGGGTGACTTCTCATCTAAACTTCCGTGAACCTAGATATGATTTGATTTTTTTTTGATTTTATTAAAAACAGAATTTAATAAAACT
This sequence comes from Xylophagus ater, assembly GCA_963422695.1. Classification (NCBI taxonomy): domain Eukaryota; kingdom Metazoa; phylum Arthropoda; class Insecta; order Diptera; family Xylophagidae; genus Xylophagus; species Xylophagus ater. Next base: position 24,050,077 of record OY730485.1, on the reverse strand, counting down.
GAATATTTTATGCGGTCGTTTTTTTTTTTTTTTGGTTATACAGACATCAAATACCAATTTGATAATTTTTGTTTTTCTTTTCAGACTTACCTTCATGTGTTTCCTCAGCGATGATGGATGAGTATAAGATTTGTCACAGCCATTAACACGACAATTGTATGGCTTATCAGAAGTATGAACGTGTGAGTGCTTTTTACGATCTGATGAATTTGCGAATCGACGATCACAACCTTCATGTTCACATTTGAAGGGTTTTTCACCTGCAAAAAGAAATGTGCGAAAAAACGGTATATTAATTGTTATAAAAAAGGTGAATAAAAAATAAATTTATATTTAAGGTATATCCACACTATCCAGCTTAATCATTTCTTGTATTATATATTTACCACGCATTATCTCAGCAACATTTTCAATGGCCGCTACGTAACTGTGGCGACAACGTATCGGGAACATGCTAGTAGATATAAGGTAAGCCAATTTTTCTTGACGGAATCAATCATTCGAAATTTAATTTCTTTATGTTTTGTCATGTGGAAGGTCCAGGTGCATTGGAAAGGACTGACACATATTCCCAAATGGGACTTTAAGGATCTAAATGTATAGTATTTGTACGTAGAATACAGTATTTCGAAATAATGTATTTTAATCAGCACAATGTATTTGTATTGCGAACTTAAAAATTATAAAAATAGACTACTTCTTGGTTTTTGACCCTTCATGTAATTGTTTTAATATACTTGTGGTAAATTAATTGGGAATAATACGAGTAGGTACGGGTCTGCTAAGGTATACCGACGAACTGATCTTAACGGAGTCCGTGACAGTGTGAACAAGTCTTTAATTAAAAACACTTAAAAAGTCAAAAAACTTCATTCTTATTATTTTTTAGGGTTAGGTCAAAAATTCGTTTATTTTTGTTTTGTTTACGAGTTTAAAATTCAAATTCAAAAATTCTACCTTTCAGTCCCAAATCATAAATCATTTCCGAATTTTTCTTCCTTGTTCTTTTGTTTCTTTTTTTTGAAATTTTAGAAATTTTCAATTTTTAAAAATCCAAAACAACTTTGTTGGTGGTTTTTTTCTAAAATTGACTTTGCTTCAAGAATCCTAAAAAGTTTCACTGAAGAGAAACTGCGTCAAAATTTTGCAGAAAATCATTCTTTTCGGAACGAAACAAACCTTTTTCTTATAATAGATTTTCTATGAAATTTGGTTCTACTGTTTTTTTTTTTTTTTTTTGAGAAGATGAATTTCAAGCCATTTGAAAAAATTCCTTTTTTAAAAATAATTTATGACCGAAAAAAGGAAAATCAAGAAAGAGAAACGAAACGACTTTTGTTCCTCATTTTTTTTTTTTTTTTTTGGGAAATTAAAACTGAACTGAACAATTTTTCGATTGTCTGAGAGAAAAAAGATTTTTTTTTCTATTAGTTTTAACTTAAAGAAAAACAATGAAGATTTTCCTGCTCATTGTTTTATTTTTCACAGAATTATTCGAAAATTTTAGTTAAATATGTTTGTTTTGTGATTGACTCCTTTTGATTTATGAGCGCTGAAAAAATATGTTGTAGAATATTTGCTTTTGGATATACATAAACAATAAGTGAACGCTTCATCCTAGATCTCATGTAAGAATATGCAAAAACGGTGAGTTTTCAAACAGGAACAACATTTATAAGTTATACCGGGTCAGGCAATTGAAGTGTCAAAGTGTAAAAACGCTGTAATTTTTTTGTTTATTGGTCAGTTTTATTAAAATTTATGGAAATGATAGTTTATAACAAATAGTTAATTTTACAGTTATCCGAATGATATGTAACCGTCTTGTGTCTTAACCACCAGCTTCAATCTCTTTTTAAACGATGCACACGATGTCTTGGCTTAAACGGTTCCATTCACGAGTGAAATCTTTTTCTAAACCGGCCAAAGTTGTGTGTTTTTTTTTGCAAGCCGCTGCTTGTATAATTCTCCAAATGGAATAATCCAACGGCTTCAGATCTGGTGAATGCGGCGAATTTCGATGTTTGACTTTCCAATCAAATGAAACGCAACAATTGTATTTTGTTTAAGGTCCATTGTACAAAAAATAAGAACCCGTCTTTTCATCAACAAATAATTTTTACTACTGACAGACAATATGTCAAGCAATATTCATGTCAAATTTTAGTATTGCAAGATGTGCGGTTTAAATTTGATAGCGATTTGAATTAAACAGACGCTTCAATTACTGGACCCGGTATATGCGATATTCTGAAGTTTCAGTCTTATTAATTTATCGGCTTAGGTCTTTTTTACATCTTACATTTATTCGCAATATTTGTTACATGTATCGATACGATAGATTAAGAAAGGATTGGGTCGAAATTTTTACCCGGGTAAAATATCGAATCCAAATTGAGTTTAAATGTAGTCGAGAATATTAAAACACAAAAACACAGCCACCAAAAATTCTATCAACCAAAATTTGGACTCGACCAGCGTATATATGCAGCGCAACACAATTTCAATCTGGTTTCGACTTTCTATTTATACTAATGCCTGCTAATAAAGTATAAATGCTTTTGCAATTTTCCGATAGTTTTTAAACTAAAGTAGAATTGTTCTTTCATTTGTCAGAGAATATTATTCAATGAATACATGTTAATGCGTAAACAAGGCCTTAGTTCGAACGACTGACAGGAAGTACACGATATATTGATTCAACAACTCTATTATGATTGGCACCTAATATATTTTGTCCACGCCACCATTTAATATCGAAACCGCCAAATGCTATTTTTTGACCGAATTTAAATAACCATAAATTTGTTCAAAAATACCAACCCGCAACGAATTTTTGACCAATAGCGAAGCGATTCCTCATCGATAAAAATCGCATTTCTAATTTTCTCACACATAATTAAAAATTATATGTTTCGAAAAAAATTTCACGGTTACCCTTCTCTTCGTTGGTCGTTTCTTTTATATGTATTTAAGTCTCAAGAAATATTTAACCCTCTTTAAAATTTATTCCACCCAATTAATTTTTCGAATGATGGCAAGACAATCTGGACTTTTGTCTTCTTTCGGGGAATTGAATAACAACCGGAGAGCAACGATTCGTAACATATTTATTCACACCCCTTCATACAAGGAACAGAAAACAAACCCCTACACTTTCTTCGTGGTTTTTCTTAAAACTTTTTAGTTATATTTAATTCGATTGTGTTAAAAGGCAAGAAACGATTTAAAAAAAAAAAAAGAAATAAATAAACGGCTTAAAGATGTGTTGCACCCCATTTAAGCAAGGATAATGATGAAGTTTTAAACTTTCTCTATACATATACTTATATTGTAAACGAATTGGATTGAAGTTATGTTAGTACGATTTGTTTTATTTGTAATCCTGTAATTCGATTCGACCCAAATCGTATCGAAAAATAATAGAAATTGCAATGCTTTTTCGATACAGTTTAGTCTCAATCGAATTACACGATTCCACTTCTGTTTTCAGTGCAGATTTAATTAAAAATTAAGATCTTAAACTGGCCAGTAAATTGGATAATCATTTTGTCAAAAATGATTCTAATGTTGAGAACTTTTAACGTGATCTTAAAAGTGGAACCAATCTTTAATTTTTTTTTATAAATATTTGGTATATTGTTTTAGATAATTTTTTACATGTATTTTTTGGGAACATATTTATCGTTTAAAAATAGAATCAGGTGCAGTATGTATCAAATACATTTTAGCGTCGTTCCGAGGCCCTGGTTAAAGTATGCACTACTTCGTCTGTTTAGTTTCAATATTTCACTGTTATTTACAATCAAATTCACTTCAATTCAATTTATATTCCATCTATGCATAGAGAAAGTCAGACTTTCCTTTTTATTGTAATAATCAAGAATATTTTCTTTTCTTTTTTTTGGTAAAAAGTTATATTTTAAAATTTTATTACATTAAATATTGTATATTTCCATAAAATATGTTTTAAAAAGGAATACTTTGACATTTTGGTTGGTTTCGTTCCTTTTTGTTTTCGTTGAATACGCGTGAATTAGACATTAAAAAAGGGACTCTTTTTTTCAAGGATCTCGTTTATTTTTGTTTCTTAAGAATGTAATTTATAGCGTTTTGAAAATTCATATTATAATCGTTTTCAAGAAAAGTTTACTTCTTATTCGTTAAAAATATATATATATATATGTATGTGAAACTTAAAATCGGCTTATAGCAGATTTTTTGATCCCCTATGGCTGAAATGGGAGAGAAAAACAGCCAAAACTAATAATATTTCAAAGTTCTGCAAAACCCTTATTTCCTCTTTTTGAAATTTGGTCTTATTTGCAGGTAGTGGCCCTATTGGCTTAAATCTATTCCGAAAATTTTATTCAAATCAAATTTATACATCACGAAAAACTGTATGAACAGGCTTATTTTCTCGTATCCTTGAACCGATTTTACTGAAATTTGACACGTATCGCCTATTTATGTAGTTAATGTATGTAAATAATTTAAACTGCTGTACACACTTTCCAATTAAATCCAAAAAAACGAGAAAAAACGAGAAAACTCTGTGGTCACCATGATTTTTGCGTAATAATTTCGCTCCCAAAATTCACGCAAGAAGTAATTTTGATAGAAAATACAGGTTTAGAATCAAAGATTGTAAATTTCTTATTGATTCAAAAAGTATACAGTATATGGTTATGTATGGAATATTATATCGGATAAATAGCCTCCACGGCTTCGCTGGCACATACTCACTATTTTCTTGAAATTTTCCATGAGCGTTTTGCCTAATTGCATAAATGTGGCTGAATTTCGCTGATAGAGCGCTCAATTTACTCCTTCAAGGAGTGGGTGGTCGTGCGCTTCTCGGCTTAAACCTTAGAGTTGAAAAAACCCAAAGAAAACGGTCAAACGACGTTAAATCGCATGATCTGGGCGGCCAATTCTGATCACCTAAATGGGAAATTACACGACCAGGAAATTACTCATTATTTTTAAAATATTGCTTAACTATGAAAACGTGCTGTTCTTTCCTGTAGCGCTTCATTTTTTTAATAACCCTTAGTTGGCAAAACTTTATCGCACAAATGGCGCAAAATTCAAATCTTGCGTGAATTTTGGGACACCCTTTAAAATATCAAATCGAGTTAAGGAATAATCGACTTAATTCTATTAAAACCGGATAATGCGTTTTTGAGTTATCTTGTACACGGACGAACGGACATGCATGAATCGATATAACTTTTGTGTCTCTACACAGCCCTTTTTCCATAATTATTTCTATGCGTTCATAATGTAGTGGCATAACTCATACACCCTGTGGCAATACCTACCATAGGGCATACAAATCATAATAAAAAACTTCATAAATGATTTTGGATTAATTTCATTTTTTTAAAAATTACAGAACCTAATTTGAAAATCAACAAATAACTCATTTTTATCTTAAAATAAGGATTATAAAAAAATTTGACAGTTTATTTTAAAATATTTTGATATAAAAATCGCCATTTTTTTTTTTTGACTAAACTGTTTACACATGCGCGTTTTATCCGGTAATTTATTAGACATATTTTTTTTTTTTCTTTATACAATAAAATAATAACAATCGAATTAATTCATAATAATTTAAATAACAAATTTCGACTAATATTACAGCGGCCTTGACATAGTTTAAAACATTATTTTAAATTATGATTATTAATTTTAATAGAATAAGGAAAACAATAATATGCCTCAAGATATGATTTATAATTTACAATGTTATTTTCAAATTAATCCTTGAAGTACCTGTGTAACTTAGACTCCTCCTAAAGACCAAGAGCAATTATTTTCGTTTTGTTTTGTTTTTTGAGATAAACATAAATACGTATATAAATTCCAACTAAAATCCAAAAAAAAGCATTTTTCATTAAATTTATCAAAACATCCTTTTTCACATAGAAAATAACCTATAAGTATGCAAAACATACAATAAGCTACTGTCGTGTCATCTAACGCATAAAGATTCAAACAAATAAATTTACTTTTTCCATTGCGAGTGTTTTCAAAATTCGACGTATACAACCGGATTTATTACATACGCTGCAAAACAACCTCCTTTATACGAGGGGGGGGGGAGATATATTTTTATTCGTTCCCCATTCTTATAACTCCCACAAAGCAGGAAAAAAATAATGCCTTCATCTCTTATTTCATCCTCAAAAACACAAATACATTCACATAGATGTATCCTAAAAGTTGTTGAACTATACGGATTTATATTTTATCCATCCTTTTGATACGTATCCCCACATAAAAATCAAATATACAGATACACAAAATGTTTACAGGAACACAGATGAGTTTCATTTTGGGGAGCCCGTTTTTTTTTTTTGAATGAACAAGAATAATATACGCATTTATATACAATTCCTTTTTTTTTAAGTGTTAGTTACTAACAAAAAAAAAGTTAGTTTGTATTGTTGGGCCTTTTATTATATACTTGTATCTATAACGAAATGGTTGGTAGCGACATACGTCAAAAACAGATAATGTCTGATACCACTGGTTACAAAAACAAAAGAAACATATATATACATATATATCCCACGTTCAATTTGTTTGTGTGTGTCTATTTGATTCCCTTCGCAAAAAAAAAAAAACACTAATATTTAAGAGGGTTGGCAGGACTTGTTTCGGATGAGGCGATTTATACCAAACCCAAAAACCCCCTACAAAAAAGAAACCCACCAAAAAGCAGATGGAAACACACATAGAAAGATAAATCACACGTACACAAACATATTTTCATATCCAAAAAAAAAGGGACGACGTAGATTTAGAAATGTCAAAGGAAGCTTAAGGATGGCTTATGTGATTCTGTGTTGCCAACTCACTTTAAAAAAAAAAATAAATATATTTTGTTGTTATTTTGGTATATATATATAAATAAGGGTTGTTGTTTTCGACTTCTATTTCAGAGTTTATTTTGAATATAATATAATAGACATGAGGTGGGGAGTGATAGTACAATTTATTTTCGTTTTTTAAGGGGTGTGTGCATTGCGTAGTACATAAATATTAATAAAAGTAAAGAGGGCACAAGGCTGCGAAATAAAAAAAAAAAAAATAGACGAGATAGAAAACAGAATAAATTTATAAATTTCGTATAAAAACGGCACACGCAACCCTCTCCTTTCCAATCTCAATTCGCTTTAAAAATATTAGAAAATTTGCGTATGAAAAAAAAAAAAGTATGTGTGTACGTTCCCAGGGATTTTTGTTTTGTTTTTTGGGGCAAAAAAATAAAAAAAAATATAAAATCCAACTATATTAAAAACTGGATTTACTTTGATACTTTTATATTATGTTGAAATTGTTTGTGTTCTGGAACATAACAATGAAAAGAAAGGGAAAGTTGAAAACAAAAAGAGGGTGGAATAGAAACGCGAACCCTATTTAAATTGTATGTGAAATAAACAAACAGAAGAAAAAAAAAACAAAATGGAAAACAAGTTAAATGGCTTTAAAATCGTAGCACTTTTTAGTTTATTTCTATGAAATTTAGTTAAAATGAGAAATTATTTGCTTATTATTAAATTAAATGAATTTCAAGAAAAATATGATAATTTCTGTATTTATTTATAATAGTTTTAGGAAATTTGCTTATTTATCGTTCAAAAAAACAGGCACAAACGAAATAAGTCCGAAAGCTATGAAAAGTAATAGCTTCTCAAAGAACTAAATCAAGATTCTAGCATTCTAGACATGATTTAAAGAGATACCTCTCACATATCTGTCGCACACTAAAACTCATAATTGCAGTACATTTTAAATGACTGCATATCCGAAAAACATTTAAAATATTGAAACGGAGTAATAAAGGCGAAGGTGATAGGCTAAATTGATCGAGGACACCAACTAAAGATGATTTTTTTGTCCGAAATGTATAGAAATGTCATACTGACGTTTTAATCACTTCGAAGGGCATACATATGACAAGTTCACAATAACGGCAACCCATAATAATATAAGAATAGGGTTGAGAAATTTACAAAACAAACAAATCGTGCAAAACAGATACAACCTTGCCATATGTGTTATTATTGATATTTTAATGTTGCAATTTTGTGTTTATTATTATTTACTTTTTTTTTAACGATTTATTTGTTGATTTATTTGTCTAAAAATACACTCTGAACAAATTTTGTCAGTAAAAATAACTAAAAATCATGTTAAATTAACAAATTTTTTTTCGATTTGACACTGAAAGATTTTCTACTAAATTAAAAAACAGAATGGGAACAATGCGCCTTAAAAAAAATTAAGATTTGTCAATGAAAAGTAATAATTAATTTTTTTCATCTTGATAATAAAAAGTTCTACCTCTCTGAAAATTAATTTAGGATTTAATGTAAGGATTCAGCATTAAAAACGAATTCCCGCCATTTTTTTTTACATTAAAGTCTTTTTTTGATATTTATTCCAATAAAGACACGTATTTTTTATGGAAATATTCCTAAAATAGCAAACAGGTATTCTAAAGAAGTTTCTTAAACTTTAACAAATCTCTATTATTTTAACTTAAAGTAATTTTGACGACTTAAGGTCCAAACAGAATGACGGATTCACGTCGAATGAAATATGCACATGTATACGTTTTCAATTAGACTTCACAGAAGGCGACCGATCCAATCTGAAAACCGAAACCCGTGAATCCGTCTTGGATCCGTCATTCTATTTCCCGCATTAGTGTACGGCCACATAGGCTCTGCGTTTTCTACGCGCGCTTTCGAAGATGAGAGCAACGATAAATATACGCCTGTAATTAAATGGAAGTGGCCATATAGCCGAGTTCGTTGGAAGCAGGATACGAACAAGAACACCATGATTTTTTTTTTCAATTACAAACAAGATTTGTATTTGTATTTGTGAATTAGCTGACAAGCTAGAGAAAATGTAACTGTGTTCAACGACAAGAGTGATATCCGATGTGGACACTTTTCGCTCACCGTTTTCATTCCTCTCACAGCGTTAATATTTTTCTCATTTCGCGTAGAAAGCGCAGAGCCTATGTGGCCGTACACTTAGTCTCAATCGATTACACTCTGGACTTCTTTGTGGTTCTAGGTACTTACTTCAATTTCACCGACTTGTCTGTTATTTCTTTATTTCGTTCGTTAAAATGGTTGACTATTTAAGCAAATTTTCTTTTTAAGTCTAGGAATTTAATGTCAAAAATAGCATCTACGAAAGAAATTTCAGATAACTGAATTATTTTTGTAATTTTTTTTACAAATGAAATTGGTTCAATGTATTTTTATGTTTCCGTTTTAGGTCTCTCTGTTGTTCTTAATTCTTTTAATTTTCCTTTACGCCTTGTTTACATCTGACATTTATCCATCGAATAAAATTCTCTGACATTCGTTATAAATTCTACTTTCTTATAAAAAGCATTATGGAGAAATCACAGAAGTGTTTACACTATCAGACAGAAATTCCGCGAATAAATGTCAGATATGTAAATAGAGTTGTACAAATTGTTGAATATTTTTTTTAATTAGTATTTCCCTATTTCTAAATTTAAAATCAAAAATAAAGTATAAATTGATTTTTGACTAGGATTTAAATGCCTTTTCAGAAAATGACAAAATATATATATTTCTTTATAAATCGATGAAAAACGCGTGCCTGGCATCATACTAAATACAATGTACGTGAGGCTAATTTTTTCGGTCACCTTTTATCATGTTTCGTTTTGTGTTTTTCTGTTGTTTTTCTTTTTTTTTGGAACCAAATTAAGATAAAAATCTTATTTGATTATTTAAAATACGTCGTTTTTGTTGTTGTTTTATCTTTCGAAATTATTATTCCGCGTTTTGTAATTTGATAGTTTCTTATATGAGCGACGACAAAAAAACAAAATCAGAAAAACGTTTATCGTTATCAAAACTATTTAATTTGTTGTCCAGAAATTTATCAGCGGCGCCTAAAAAATTTTCGGGTGATCATGTTTTTATATGCCTTTTAATTTTCGGAGATTTTATTTTCAATTATTTTATTGATTTATGCTTTTGTACGACGGTTTTCTTGTCTGGCAATGATTCTTATATACAAAAAGGACAGGATTTTCCTCAGATATAATATTTAAGATTTATTACTTTGCAGGTCTAAATATAGTTTTAATAAATTTTTAAAATTATTGACCAAGTTTTCTTTTGATAAAATATCCTAGAAATACGAATTGGGATAGTTTTCCAAGATAACCTATAAACCGAAATGATAGGAAATAAAATTCTCATCTAAGTTTAGGACTGTTTAGAATCATATACCTAAAATGTTGTTAAATAATTGTACCTATTAACTAATCATGGCCTTCGTTACGTCGCTGTAAATTAAAGTCTCCAAATATACCCATTTCGACCGGCAACTTTAATGTTGTCGTCATCAAAACCCCAATCTCCCGTTAATTATTGAATTTCTCAGGTCCGATTCGGAAATTTAAAACTTTTACTGCAAACATTTTTCGAGTAAATATTTTCAAATCTACCACCCAAGTTGTGGTTAAAAGATTTTGCAGATTGGCGAAACTTATGTCAAAAAGAAAGATGCGCTGGAGTTAATTTTTTGCGCAAACTTGCCGAGTGGAAATTTTTTATTTTTGACAGTTCGTAATTTTGCAAAAAAAATTTAACTCCGTTTTTTAAAAGGAAACATAAACGGCATAAAATGTCGGACAAAAGTAAACTAGCCTAAACAATTTTGTATTTAATATTTTTTTCCCAATGTCATTTTTGACAAAATCGAATAAAAGAAATTATATTTGCGAAACGCTATCACAATTGTTGATTATTTCAATTTTTCGCTGAACAATCAGAATGACCTGTTAAATTTGCGCACAAACTTCGCAATCAAAAGTCGTGACAAAATTTACACTATTTGTTTTAACGATTTTGAAATTTTTGCGAATTCTTGCGAAACTTTCATTTTTAACATAAAATATTAGAAATAGAAACACAAAATTGCCAGAAATCCATAAAAAAGGAATATATTTGACGCAATTTCTCCGATAATCTTTGGTTTTTCTTTAAAACTTCGGTCAGTACCCTCTAAAAACTTGGTAACTCTAACACAGGGTCTACATTAGCTTTTATTTCTGTTATACTAGCAAAATTGGTTGCTAAAAAGCTAATGTAGACCACGCTGGTATACTAATTTTTCTGGTATGACAATTCTGGTATACCATTTGCGTAGATAACGCTGGTAAACCAATTTTTGACATTTGAATTTAATAAAATGGCGGAAACTAAATTTTTGCGGAGTGAAATTATCAAATTGATAAATATGTTTCGAGAAAAAGAAGAAAAATATAGAAGGATTGATTTTAAAAAAAGGGCATGGGAAGATATTGCCACAGAATTGAATTCGACACTTTAAAGCCAATATTTTGGCTATTTTTATTTTCTGTTCTCGGTTCAACGGCAGATACTGAATTGGCATACCAGTATTGGCCCACGTAAAAAAAACTGGTAGTATTTTATTTCTGGTAAGTCAGTTGGTATACCAGAAATAAAAGCTAATGTAGACCCTGTGTAATATAAGAACATTTGCTATCTTCTCAAAAGAAAATGGCACCAAAACATTTACTAAACGACATCCATTTTTGTTCATTCTAAATTAAACGACTTTTGTTTTTTTGACAATTAAATTTTTATCATAAAAAAAACTATAAAAATAAACAACCAATTTTTGCATAAAAACCATTTTTTTTTTTTTTAAATAATAAATTAATTATTTTTAAGCCATTTTGTTTTGTGACCATTTTTTTCGTTCATTTAAAATTCATACCAAAAACAAAAATGTATTATTATATTCTTTTAAATCTTGCTTTTATCGCGATGAGGGAGTGGTCGTCATTCGATAAATGATTTACTTCTTATTAATTCGCAACGCTGTACTCGACTCTGTATTTGTTTACCTTCGATGTCGAATGACTTTCAATTACTTTTATTATAATCGGGTTTTTTCTTTCTTCTCTGTTTACTGTATATTTCCATTTTATATCATTTATTCGTAAATATAAAATGTATTTAGGTGTTTTCTTGTACTTGTTAAGTGTCCGGGAAAATTCAATTTATGCACCAACTATCGACAGTTTTATCCTAAATTCAGGTCATAGATTTTCTGTTTGGTGTGAAAATGTTAGTTCATTTTTTTAAAGAGAGATGCAAGATTTGACAACGAAATACAAAAAATGCAGTAGTCGGTATTATCGAGAATTCATGCACCAATTAACGACATAACCAAAAATTAGATGATTATAATTTTTTACCTTGAAAAATAGGTAATGCACGAAAGGTTTTTAACAACTTAGATCTAGTTACCTAAAATAGGCATATAAAACAAAACTTTGTGATTTACCCTGGTTTTCGCTTCGGTCCCTTTTGGTTGATTTTGCTAAAATGCAATATCAAATCCAGTTAAGGAGTAATTGATACACACTGTCAATTTCATCAAAATCGGATAATGCGTTTAAAAGCGTTAACTTGTACATGAACGGACAAACATTCAGAATTTGATATAACTTTTGATTTTGTACGCATCTACCTATGGCCTTGAAACCCTTCTAAGATAATTATTTCTATGCGTTACAAATGTAATGACCAAACTAAAATACCCTCCGGTAGTACTTACCGTGGGGCATACAAATAACAATATGCATTGCTTTTTTCCCCATAATATAGAAATAAAGCTTTGTGATTGCAAAAAAAATTGCAACCTTCAGGTTTTGATGGATTTTGGGGTCCCTAAATTGAAAACCTATTTTTTTAGAAAATGCACATTCGTCTGGCTGTGTCAAAATTTAGTTAATTAATTTATTTAGTAATTTAGTTCATCTAAAAAGTGTTATTCGATTCAATTGATATTTGGGGAACTGGTTTGCACTTATGAAGAATATATCCCAATTGTTTTGGTATCGATCTGAGAAGTGATCGAGTGATACAAATTGATTTATGAAATCTGAGACTTAACCGATTATAGTAAAATTTATAAGTTCCATTTATTAAACAATCTTGTTGAAGCAGATTTAATCTGATAAGGATAGGAAAAAGAACACCGTCAAAACGGACCAAAAAACATGTAATTCCGATTAAAAAATGCTCAATTAAACTGAAATTATTTATCTGGATTTATCTTAGGTGTCCCAATAAAACCGCAAGATTTAATTTGCATAACTTGAAGTATGTGTATATCTCGGGTATTCTGCATCCTATAGATACGACCAATACTTTATTGCACGATCAATTTACTAACAAATTAAATGCTATTCGACGTTTTCAAAAATATTCCTTTTTAGGACAGAAAATACAAAAATTCTCTAGTATGAAGGTATACGTATATCTCAGGTATTCTGGATCCTACAGGTATGATCTATATCTCATTCGACGGAATTTAATAATTATATAATATATTTGAATTTTGAGGAATTGCCTTTTTGACCACAGTAGGTGCTCGAAACTTGACAAACTTTCAATAAAATAATGTCGTTCCTTCGTGCAGAGTTCCATGACTATTAATAGCAACCATGAAAGATGTCAAAATTTTAGTACTGTCAACTTAATGAAACGAGAATGTCGCGAAATTTAAATCTGGCGCTGTTATGGCGACACCCGATATAATTTTTATTACAAGATATAGCAACTTTTTGAGTTAACTTTTAATCTTATTTTCTAATTTAATTGAACTTTACAATAGGAACTGTTGAGGATCAGAGAGGAACACATTTTTAAAAGGACGAAATACCATATCTTAGGAAATTAATGTAGAATAATTTATATAAAAGAAAGCATTCTTCCGGTGTATGCATAGGCAGTGTATTCTATGAAAGCGTACAAAAATCATATATTTGACTATAGTTTTAGTCTTACTTTACGTTTCAATCATTATTAAAATTAGCCCTAACTAACTGTCCTATTCTGGCGTTATGACAAATTTTTAATTAGTCTTTAAAAAAAAGTTATGACGGTGACGTCATGTTATGACCGTTTTAACTAGGCTTAGAATAAGCATGTAAGTCAACTTAATTAAATTATGACTTATCATAATTTAACTTCTTCAGTTAGATTCAGCGACCGTTCCGGAACAGAAAACCTTCAAGGGTCAATGTTAATGTCAAATTTCTTCTTTTTTTGTTAATATACCTAAAAAGATCTAGGAATTTTTTTAATTAAGATATTGAACACTTCTTGTCTAGACTTTTAAGAAGAGAATAAAAATAATTCAGTCATTAATGTCCGCCAATAAGAATAATATCGATTGCTGCCATATTTTATGGTTATTGTTTTATTTTTGTGCGTTAAAAAATTATTTCTTTATTTGTTTCTTATTATCGTGTTTATATTTGTTTAAAAGAACTGTTTAAGAACAGATTTTATTAAACTTTCCGAGTTGATTGACATTAACCTTGACGTTAAAACAAATATAATGTTGCCATTATTTTTAGTCGTAAGGCTTTTTGAAACTTGTTTTTTTTCGCATTATTTCTCTCACACATGCAAATTTTTTTTTTCCTTATTAATGCAATTTCTATTTGTTTCAATTTATCATAAATTTTATTTTGAATAACAAAACTTTCATTATTAAATGTTTTTTAATAGCTAATGATTTCTTTTTAATTTATTAAGTTTTTTCAAATAGTCGCAGTGGCGTAGATTTTGGAATTAGCAAGAAATTTTTAACATTGTCATATTTTGCATAAGTCAGAAAATTTTAAGTAATTTTAAGTACTTGGGGTAAGGTCACTTTATCGCTGACTGATTTCTGAGTCATTTTCTGGTTATGATATGAAACAATTTTCATATTCCATAATTCTTTGTATATTGTGGAACATTTACGAGTGACTGATTTTGTGAGTTTGACAAAAAATACAAATAAAATCAACAGTTGAATTCTGTAAAAATGACAAACAGTTAATTGTCACTTTCATTTCGCAAGGCTATTTGTCACTTGAAAATTATCAATTTGAGGTGACAACTATTGAATTGTAAAATAGTTAGGCGATATTCGATTGTAAGTAATAAGCTTAATTCAAAGCTATTGCTATTAAAAATGACCAAAGTGATAATCACTTTCGCCTTACAGAATTTCAATGTCGGATTTGGTGATTTCTAGAATACAACAACAACAACAAGCTTAACAATCTAGCCTTTATTGTCCAAAAATTTCATCATACCTGCAGAGCTTATAAAGCTCACTATTTATTAAAATTTATTAACATGAAGTCGGAGGCGGATATTTCTTTCGGACTCCAGCGCTAAGATTCTTCTGGACTCCACGATTCCGACTTTAAATAAGCAGTTCTGATATATGCAGAAGGTATGTTGTTGTTGTATGTATACACGGGTTCGAAGTTTTTTCGTTCTCAATAATCCTGACATTTTTTTAACCAAATTAAGACTCCCATAAAATTACTTGACTCTCTACGTCACTGTACAAAAAACATATATCGATTTTATGCAACAATGTGCAAATAGCCAATCATTAATCATTTCAAATATCATATGTGATTGTTAAAAAAAAAAATTTACCTTTCCAAAAAAAAAAAAAAAAAAACTCCAAATGAAAAACCATGAAATATTATCGAAAGCAAAAAAAAATTCCATGTCAAAAAATTGGCCATTTATAAAGATATACCATTTTTTTTTCTTTTTGTTCTTTGAAAAGGAATAAAAACCTCGAAAACGATTTGAGTGTAAACAAAAAGGTCAGAGGAAAAACACAAAAGAAATGAATCCGATTCGAATCATCGCACTAAATTTTCCCCTTCATGTTTTCTGGATAATTCCTATAAAAAGGATCTGATCTCAAAAACATATATACGATGGAAAAACTAGGAAGAAGGAACACACATCACATATCGATTATTATTAAATTTTGTATTGTTCTCAAGTGAACTGAAGTCGTCGTCGTCGTCGTCTACCCTCAAAAACCTAAGACCCTTCTTCTGGTGATGATCCTCTCGGATACCTCATAAATATTAAATTTCTTCACTCCATTTGCAATTATTATAAAAATATTTTTGGTTGTTGTTATTGTTGGTGTTGTAGTAGAGAATTTTTTGGGAACAATCGAACAAAAACGAAACACACTACACCAAAAGTGCAGAGAAATACTTTAAAAGGATCCTTTTAGTATTGTATTTTTAGACAAATATTTATGGTTATCGAAAGGCTATGAAGTACCTTATTTTCTCGATGAATTCTTTTATATCAAAAAAAGAAAAGAAATAAAAATTGGTACTATTTATACATACTCGAAAGGGAAATAAACGATATGAGAAGGGAAATGGATTCGAATTATATCATATGAAAGTATTTATATCCTTATTGAAAAATTTTTGACCCAGATTTTTATAGGCTTTTATTGTTTGCAAAATCGGTCTTGATTTTGGAGACATTATGAATTAATTATAATATTTATTTGATTCATCGTAAACGTAGTTAGTTCTTTGATAGTTCATTCTACTGTGGGCATCGACAGCTTCCGTATTGGAAATTTTTGAGGATTTTAGTGGAAAAATATTATAGACTAAAATACCCAACTAGCCTTAAATTAGGTAGGATACAATTGGGTATGATTAATTCTCCGTAATTGGGATGAAAACTGATACTTCTAGCGGGAGAATTATTTTAAAGTAATGTTTCAAGAAGGCAAAAACGTAATTTCAACTATTATAGAAAAATTGTTAAAAAGTTTCATTAGTTTTGAAAGTAATTCTAGAAGTTCTTTAAAAGTTTGAGGAACTTCAAAATATTACTTGTAAGTAGCAATATTTTTGAAGTCACATTCAGGATACATTATTACATTGATAGAATTTTAAATATTACTTGACGATAATATAATTATTGGAAGGTTGCTTATATGCCTGCTCCTTTTTCGTTAAATATGGTTTGTTTAGAAAATGAATGGAAAGTTTCCTCAAAGTATGCTCCATTGAAAGCTACAAACTTCATTCATATTTCAGATAAAAGACAGATTCAATGAGAGAAAAAATCTGATTTCTTTGAAGCTATATAGTCATGACCTCGTTTTACATAAAAATGGAAGTCCGGCACATACACGGCTGATTGGGGTAAAATTTGCCAGTTCAGTCTTTGTAAGTAGTTCCGGTCGAGTTAAACAAAATGCGTTCTACTATTGTCATGTTGAAGAATTACCTTATCATGTCTGCTCTCCCATTCGGTTAGTTTTTTGGTCGGACCTAGCTTCAAATGTATTAGTTGCAGTCGATAGTACAGTTGCAGCTTATACTCGTAGTATACCATACCCTTCTCATCCCACCAGATACACAGCATTTTCGAACTGTTCATATTTCATTTTGATGTTATTGGGCCTAGTTGAGCTGCCTGGGTTGCATTTAGGATTATCATAATGAATTCGCGATTCATCATAAGTGTTATTTCGATGCAAGAAATCCTTTCTATTTTACTTCTGAAGCAACAATTCGCAAAATTAGTTAGTTGTTTACACTGCTAACAAACATCAAATACATCTATTGCAATTTTAAAATAGCTGAAAATAGTATAACTAGGGCCATATCTTAGAAAAGGGCGAATTTATTCACAACATCCCAATACTATTTGCTATATGGTAAAACATTGTACATTTAGGCATTGGCTACGTAACTATAGCAGGTACGTATAGGTGACCTAACATGCTAGCAGAGATGAAAAATGCACTTGCACAAAAGTGTATACCAATGAAATGCACTCTTCCAAATCAATCTGATTTCAAGAAATTCAAAAAAAAAAATTAATTTCATTATAAAAGCCAAAAATAAAAAAGAAATATAATTAAAAAATTTTTCAAATTTCTCTGTCTATTAAGTGTTGTCTTGTTTGTTGTTGTTGTTGTTGTTGTTGTTCATAAAAAATACGACCCAACAATAAAAAAATAACAAATATTATTAAAAAACACAACAAAACCAACATCATTTTTATAATCCAGCAACAAACCATAAAATTAATCTGTCATTTCAAATCGTTTGCAGTTCAATAAATCCCAAAGCATGTAGACACAGCATTAATCCCTGGTAATGTGCTGCTTTGGTCGCGATATTTTTATTGTATTTGGTTCTTTTTTTTTTTTTTTAATAGTAGGTATAAAAGGTAGAAATTCTACCGTAAAAAGAAGAGTAGGCATAAACGTTGTGAGAAAAAAATATCATATATATATATAGTTTTGCAAAGATATTATACTGACCAGAACAATATACATTCTGTACGCTGTAAGTTTGCAACACATAAGGTCCTATATACTTGCAGCCATGAATTTCATAAGTATACTCCTAAGTTATATAAAAACCTAAGACGAATTGATGGTGGGAATATGATTCTTATAATCAGGAATATGATAAAAGTCATAAAAGTAATACACGGAGAAAACATTTTGGTTAGCACTATTGTGAATTGTTAGAAGAAAGCATTTCAATACAAAAAAAAATAGTCAGAACAGTACTCTATGGAGTTTCAATCAAAGAAAAACCCTGAAATTCATTAGTCGACCTTATCAGAATTTCATTTCTGCAGCTATCAAGTAGGACTTTCTCTTTCAGAGAGTTACATATATTTAGCTGTGAAAACTAAGATACAGACCATTAAACTTGTACTACACTAATCCCACAGATTAGTTATTGTTAGATAAAATATTCTTTATAATATTTTTCTGTTAAAATTATTCGCTTGTCTTTTCCTTTATATACGAATTCATCTTTTTCTTTAGTCATTCTTATGCTGTTCAGCTTTTCATATCCTACTCTAATTTGTTAAGATTGTAAAAGCAAATATTGTACAATATCTATACAGTGCTTCTGCCGTTTGGCGCTACAACGTTAACATGACAAATTTTCCATAGATCCTGGGTCGTTCATTAAAAATTATTTGATATTTTTTAGAATTTAAGTTCCAAATTGAGCTTAAGTTGTCACACTCAAATTGGCTCTTAGTTTTAGTGCCTGGTGTTTTAACGTACGTATGATTTGATGGTGTGTATGCCTTTTAAGACTTGTCTTTAAGATTTTTCGATAAAATCTTTTTCTCCGTGTATAATCATAAACATTTTTCTGGTTGGATTTGAATTTTATAGATCCGTGCAATTTCAATTTTATTGAATAACGATTTATATAAAAAAAACCGAAGGTAGAAGAGATTTTTATTTAACATGATTGTCAATAAAATTTTAATAGAAAAAAAAAGAAAAACTCATATAATGTTCTGTTCGCACTTATTAAGTTGTTAGTTTTCTTAATTTCCGATGACGAATATTGTGTCATTTGAATTTATTAGAAAATTCTTTATTTATGCATTTAATAAGTTTTATATTTTTGTAAATAAATAATATTTATTTGTTTAATATTTCATATTTCATACAGTGCAGTCTCGATACAAAGGAATATAATAGAATTTTAAAATTTTAGTTATTTTCACATAGATAGTATAGTGTTGCTGACGTAGTTATATTTTTTACTTACCCGAAGGAGTATAAGAACAATAAGTTCAAAATCCGTTGTATCAAAAGTATTTAACGTCATGTCTGTCCGTCAGTTCGATTCTTTAAAACTCTAATAAAATTGAAACGCCTAGCTCGATTTGAATAAATGCTTTACGTCATTAGTTTTTAGGCGGGCAGACTTATGGCAACACTACTTGTCAAGACTACTTGTCAAAAATTGACAATTGAATATATAGTTTATATATTTAACCCTAACTTAGAACTGATTAGTTTTCAAACTATATTCGAGTATGGCAACAATATTTACGAACCCATTTTATTCGGATATAACCTTTTTTGTATCCGTTGTGAAATTGTTATGCCAATTTTGATGAAATTTTCACAGTTTATGTATTAGAGCCCAATATAGATCTGTTTAAATTTCGAGCAAAATTCAGAATTCAAAATTGAAAATTTAGACTGTTTAGGTGTTAGAAGTAATGAGAGTCCAATTTATATTTTAATTCAAATTTAACAATGGCAACACTTTTGTTGTCCGAAACCAAGCTATTGAATCGATTTGGACGAAGTCCATACAATTTATTTATTCGGACTTAAGGTGGATCTGGTTGAATTTTAGACCAAATTCTGAAGTAGTCGAAGCGGGACGAGAAACTGAGCCCGAAAGGAGAGTAAAACGTGTTTTGACACGAGAGTGGAGGGGGTACTCGAAAGTATTATCGAGAAAATTCTATAGCAGAAATGAGGGAATCAATTGGATCCAGGAAAATCCCGAACTTTCAAGTCTTGAAAAGTTAATGAAATTGAAAACATTGAAAGATTCAAAAACTAAAAGCTAAAACTTCTGGCGATTTGAGACAGCCAACATTAATTACTATTCGATCATGTTACACGATACAAAAATAAAATTCATATCGAATATAAAATCGAATCGAAATATGCAATTTCAACTCTGTAAATAATTTAACCAATTTCTGAACATATATTTTCCACAAATTTGTCTGAATTGGAATTCAATTGATACTAAATCATATTGAAAATGCATTTCTATGCTTTTTCGACATGATTTGGTTCAAATCGAGTTAAACGTTTCCTCACTCCTGGATTTTAATTTGTCATCGCAAGAATTCAATGATATCAAAATTCTTTTCGTGTTTTTCTTTTTTCATTGTAAATAAAATGATTTGTTGAGGTTTTTTCTCATCGGGATCGAATTACTACTGCAACAATTAACAACATATTTTCATTTAGGCATATCTTTTCATACCACACCATATATACCCTTATAGAAAACGGTAAATTCGCGTATTACGTTTATGCGTAATTCATTTTAATCCACAGTTTTATCACGCAGGTAAATCTTTATGCGAGTGAGTGAGAAATCAATATTTTTGTGACATTCGAATGAATGCATCGAAATGAATGTTTATCATTTCTTCGTTTTTTATATTCATTGGTAAAAGAAAAAAACAAGAAGAAAATATTGTCTCACATAACCTCAAATTAAGTGTAATATGATATGGGTTCATATATTTCACGTTGAAGGTATTTTTTTTTAGGAGAGAAGAATCCAAAAATAAATCATGAAATGTTTTAGTTTTTTCTTTTGGTAGACATTTAGACTAGTTCTTGATATTAAATGCAAAAAAAAACAAGCCATAGTGCAAAACCACGATGGGAACTTCTGTACATATCGATCAAATTATTTTATTCAAGAATATGTATTTTATTTTATACGAAAATTCCAAACTTTTGTCTGAGCAGCCAAAAGTTATGCTCGAAATGTTATACAAAAATTCTAAAATTTTGTTCGGTAGCTACCTGAAGCTGCAATCGGATTGAATGATTCTTCGGCATGAATAAAAGAATACAATATTACGCCAACCCATATCTGAAATTGATTTTTTCTGCACACCTACGTCATTCGTGACCCGAAATACATTGCTTGTGTGAAAAATAACTAATGTATATGAATGAAATGGGGTCGCATATGATGTCATAAAAGTATGAAAATAAATATTCAAATTGGCCGACATGCACACGGCGTAAGCTTGTATTCTTTTCTTCATGCATTTTCGGACATAATCGTTACTTACATTGAAAAAATACGAAATTTGCTTGCAATCGGTTCATAAATAATGTCACCAGTACACTTGAATTTAAAAATATAAAAACCGAACTGGTTTTCGTCAGCTACCTGAAGTTTTAGGCCAATTGAACGCAACATCTGATAGTATGGTTCTCATGTATACCAATTTTCGTTCAAATCGTTTTAAAAATACGGCAGCAATTTTGCATAAACATAGCCAGACAGACATGGGTTAAGAGTCCTTGGAAACAATCTAGTATCTTCTGAAATGTAGAGATAATATGATTCCAGTAACTTGAATACTTTGTATAGAAGTTAAAATGAAATTAATATATGTATATTTTAACCTGCCGAAAAAGTAAGGAATTCTTTAAAACTGACGTCATATACGTGGTATGTTGAAAAAGTATCGAGACAAAAATTAATATTTGATTTCTGAATCTATAATTATTGCCTTTGAAGGATGTTTAGAAACTACTGAAGAGTGTGCCTACGAAATACACCCATTGTTGAACTCAATTAAATCATACCTTTTTGTCAAATCATGTACATAGACTTTTGAAAAATCACAAAAGTAGTTTGTACACGCGAGAAAACCAATGATGCATGCACGTCTTCGAATTTAATGAAAAATTTCGTGCACACACCACCGTCCAAATCTTTCTTTTTTTGTTTTAACTACGAGTACCTGACAGCAACAGGAGAAGAAAAAAAAACAATCCAAGAAAAATCCGAATTTATTCTTTTCAAAAGAATTTCAAGAATGTATTCTTGTTTGAAATCTAAATCATTTCCATGACTAAAAGAGGAGTAGAAATAATAATATTTTGGTGATCACATCCTTAAATTCTACACCACTGACTTTTTTTTACGAAAGTATATTTCTGTCAAGTTTTATTATAATTAATGATCGATAATTTATAATCAATGAAATAAGGAATATTTGTAAAATAATTAGGTATTTCTTGGGATGATCTTTGATCGTGTCTAATTCTAAACAACGATGTTTATTACGATTATAAATGACTTTGGGGCTACTGCACATTCGCGTTTTAATGCAATTGGAAAGGCTTTATCGAATATGTTCAAAATTATTATAATTTTCATATTTTATTATTCTTACTTTCTTATACTTATAAAAAATAAATCTTTCTCTTTGGTTGTTATTTTTATTACATTGATTTTCGTGTAAAGAAAACTCCTTTTTGCAAACTATTGCTACTACCAATATTTGGTTATTAGTGTTGTCTAAGAAGCGGCGTTAGTTGTATTATTTCCATATTGTTTATCGTAAAAGCTAATGTATATTAATGTACTGTCAATAAGTTTTAATATTTAGTGTATGACATTTAGGTGAGGTGTAAAAATCACCATTTTTTATTGAATTGAAAATGTCGAATTTCGGACAAAACACCATTTGGATGAGGGATTACTTTTTTTGCTGCAACCTCAACAAAAGTGCCGCTGAAAGTTATTATTTGCTTGTTGAAGCTTATGGTTAATATGCTGTATCTGAAACTACAATAATTTAAGACTCTCGGTACCGGCAACAAATAAACAATTCGAACTGAGTAATGGAAGAAAAACTATCAGAATATACAAAAAGGCATGATAACGAGATTTTTCAATGTGTGATCCTGCGATGTCAAGTGTAGGAATTAGGAATTGGATGACACGTTTTACCTCATCTGCCATTATCACTTGTTTCCATCAATGCAGCACTTCAAAACTTATGAAGATTGCAAAAAATGGCTCGATTGCTTCAAAACAAAAGATATTTTTCTTATCACTGAATCCATTTTTCCCCAAAGGGTGGGAAAAAGTTGTAGATGTCGGTCGGCAATTGTTTGAATCAAATATAATGTCGATCAAAAAAAACCCTCAAAATAAACTCATAAATAAATAAAATGCCTTCAAAATAACGACTTTCATAAATTTATTACAATTATGTCAATGCAGATTTTATTGCAGTTTGCTGCCGTCCTTGTTTGTATATGCATGCGGATGAAGTATAACACGATCATAATTTGTATAGAAACATTGTTTCTAAACATAAATTTCTTATATTCATCACTATTAAAAAACTGTTTATTTTCTTAACGAATGGAAATTTTGTTTGTTATTTATAAAAACAACACAAATCTAGTTCTGTATATTATTGTGACAAATTGACATGACACATTGTGACAAAAATCATGATATATAATCCAACAATAACCACTTTACAGGCGACAACGATGTTTTCAGATTGTTCACAAATTTTTCAAAATGTGGCATGCGCGAACGATGGCGCGGTACACCCGCTGAGAGTATTTTAAGTGTATTTTCTATTAAAACAAACTTAAAATACATTTTTTTCTTTAGTAAATTTGTTACACTATCTGTATTTTAATGTAAATTTGTTTTCTTTAATTATACATAATAGGAACAAATTAGAAATTTATTTTGCAGGAAAAGCACTTACAAGAAAATTATTGAAAAGTCGTTTAAAAAATAATGAAAATATAGAACTGAGTTATCATTATTGTCACTAGGTATGTTTTTTTGGGAAAAATTAAGATAGTTACCATACATGTTATATCAAGGATGGTTATTTATCGGGCTCATATCTTCACGCATGTTCCATGAGCAAAAGGGACTCATATCTGTTTTCCAAAGTGGAAAAAAATGCATGTCTTTCTGGAGATGAGACCTTCCATACAGTGAGGCAGAAATTCAGTTTTTTGTGTCTCTTGAACAATTTGAAAAAACCGACATGAGCCCTTTTCGAAATTGGTAATTCAATTATCAGCTTCCTTTTAAATTAATTTTTATGTGACCGCCAATGGCGTGGTCAGCTATATTTTACTTTTATTTGTGTTGGTTAAAGGGTGGAGATATTTTTGTTTACTAACTTTCTTTGTAGGCTAATATCTTTCCCAACACTAACGATGATAATAATACTTTATACTTATATTCGATGCTTCGCTTATTCGTTTCCCTATGAATGATAATATGTGATGCTTGATTTAAGCATATACATACATATCTGATCTGTTAAAAATGTAATTACACATACTGGCAAATCAGAAGAAAAGATCACGAGGAATTCGAAATCATTGAGATTAGTGAACACCTTGCAAGGAAGCTGTGTAATCTGATTTTATTGGATCACAACGGAACTTCAAAAGATCACTTGAGTGTGATCATCAAAAATTGAGAAACTAAACAGATGCCTACATTGGAGTATACTACCACGAGACCGACAAGAGAGGAAGTTTATCACTTATTGGCAAAAAAGAACTAAAAAAAAATCGATCTTAACAAATCTGTTCTGATCTTAATTTGATTAATCCCTGGGCACTGCCCACTAAGAACCAGTTGCCGAAAATTTTCGCTGGAAACATATTCCAGAATCTCTTATACATAATAGGAGATTCATAAAAGATGATTTCAAATCGCATCGTAGTTTTACCACATTTCACCGCAGCCTAAACAAAGCAAAACATACATATTGTTTTTCTACCTTTCATAGAATCTAACTAGTCTGACACTGATCATTTTGAAAAAAAGAAATCTTAAGCATGAAATTATTAATTTTGGTCTTCAACAAAAAAAAAGAAGAAAATTATTACTTGAACGATCGACATTTACCAATTTGTACATTTCAAAAACAGTAACCAAAACCGAAAACGTAACCAGATAAGTGAATTCCCATTCGAAAAAGTTTCTCACAATGAAATTATTTTTTATACAAAAAATAAATTTCAGTTTGTTCATGATTTTTATGCTCTATGGTAGGTACTACCAGAGGTTATATTAGTTTTGTTACTAAGAGCATAACGCATCGAAATAATCATCGTAGAAAGATTTTAAGGAAATGGTTGTGTAGAGAATCAAAAGTTATACTTGTATTAATTTATGCATGACCGTCCGTCCGTGCACAAGATATCTCAAAAGCGCGTTATCCGATTTTGTTGAAATTTAGAATGTGAGTTGGTTATTCCTTAACTGGATTTGAGATTGCAATTCAGCAAAATGGACCGAGGGAGAGGAAAGTTATTACGCAAAAACCAGGGTAACCAGAAAGTTATATCATATTTTCTATATGGTTTTTCGGATTTAATTGGAAAATTTGTGAAGCAATTTTGTTGAAATTAATTATATTTATTAACTGCATAAATAGATAATATCATGTTAAATTTTAGTAAAATCGGTCCAAGGATAGTGGGGGAAGAAATAATCCTTGGAGAAAATAAAGTCTTTAAGTTTTTCCGATGTATTTCAAAAACTAATAAACTGATTTCAATATAATTTATAGATTGTATTTACGCTTTTACGATCTAGGTTGTCTGCAAATTACAGATTTGAAGTTATGAACCTAGAAATATTGTTAATTTTGACAGTTTTTCTATCCCATATCTGCCATAGGGCATCAAAAAATCGGCTATAAGCCGATTTTCAGTTACTATATGTTTTTTTTTGTTTCTTCGTTTTTCTCAAATCAAAAATTATTAATAATATTTTACGGATGTAAAAATCATAACTTGTTAGTTTGAGTTCTTTTTCTTCAAGAATTTTTCTCCTCCACACATCGTACGCGCTCTCATAAGAACGCTTTTTTTATGTTCAGCTCTTGTTCATGGTTCACAAGACATGATGTATAAATTATGGAAATTTTATAAATATGAATTTCTTCGGATCATGGACTATCAGCGTTTATAAAACACTAATAAAAATACAAGGTGTTCATAAGGAATAAATGCGTGAACAATTTTATTATTTTTATTGTTGAGGACAGCATACATAACCCTCGGGATACTTTTACACATTCTCAGTTTAAAACAAGAAGAAAATGTCAAGAAATTGAATTACTTTTGATAAGTTTTGTAAATAATTTGACAAATTCCTGCAATTATTTTCTTTATGCACTTATACATTCTTTTTATATCTGAGCAATAGTATTTTAATTGTTTGCCTACATATCCCAGGTGTCCCTATTGACAATGGCAAACTATCTCATTAGTCGACCGTTCTGTAATCCTTTGTCATAAAATATCAATCAAACAATTTTATATAATTTCCTTGATCTGAACGTACCAATCGCGCGCCTAAAAATAGGCCATTTCTATTTTTTTGATAAAAATTTATAAGTTCAATTTTTTTTTCTGGTTTCAAACCCAGCACCAACTGATATATTTTTAATCCTATTTTTACCTATGATATCGATATGTATCTGAGTAAAAATTATGATTTTCTTACAAATATCGTGTTTGCAATCACTGGCACTTAACGGCTGTATAGGAAAACCCAACCTGACACTCTAGACAGTAATAATATAATTAACACGATTTGGACCAATTATATCATAACACCCTGTAGCGACAATATATTTGTAATTCATAAAAAAATGTTGATGTTGTCGACAAGGTTCAATAAGAAAAAAAATGAAACAAGTTGTTGTTATAAATGCCCTCCTGAGAAATTTCTCTTTCATATAAAAACGTTCGGGCAGCCAAAAAAAAGAAAAAAAAATAAATAATAATAAATAATAAAAAAAAGGCACATACAGGAATTATTTAATGAAGTTAAATAAAATAATAATAAAGAAGAAGAATATTGGATTTGTAGATGTTGTCAACAATATGGTGTTTTTCTGTTATATTCTTGTTATTGTTGTTGTTGCTATTGTGTAGCATACCTAATAATACCCAATGTGTTATTCTTATTTAAATCTCAACCTTTCTTATTCGTCTTCTTCTTCTTCTTCTTTTCAATGTAAGGTGTATGCGCATTCTTAAACTAATTCAACTTTTACACACTTTTTCTCATATTTCTTAATTTTGTGTTTCGTTTTTTTTTTCTCTTTCTCTTTTATCTTGTCCTTTTTCTTATTTCAATATTTCTCACAAAACATTTTTTTTTATTTCGATAATTTTTCAACATGCGATTAATTTGAATATTCAAAAAATGACATGTGAACTTATAAAGAAGAAGAAGAAGAAGAAAAAGAAACAAATAAGATTTTTGGTTGTAAGAAATTATTTCATATGAGTGATGGCGTTACAAGAGATATAAAATCAACATGATAGAACAAAATTGTAGAACATCAAAAAACAATCATAGATTTCATACAACATGTAACAGAGATGAACTATGATGTAAAAACATAGCAAATGCGCTTATCAAAAAGATTTACGCCTGTGCATTTACGTCACGAGTGACATAGAACAGAAGATTTGTATGAAAGTCCGACATTTTCTATTTTTTCATTGACGATCACTCCGTCATGGATATGAATTGAAATATGAATGATCATGGGGAAACAAAGATTTAATGTAATGAATATAAACAGATACAAAAGATTTTAACAAGATCACTCGGATCACTCAACGTTCTATGCTCAAATTCAAGAAATCAAACTTTCATGGATATGAATTGAAATTGAATCAACCTGTATCATATGATCATCAGGGAAACAAAGGCGATTTCCATTCGCATTCTTTCAGAACGTCTAAGTACTTGAAAACTTAATATTGAAGTACTTGAAGTGTGCAAATTAAAAGCGCCGAATTGTACGTGTAAGTACTTGAATATGAACTATTCAAGTACGTACACGTTCTTGAAGAGTACAATTGGAAAGCAACTACCATATTATAAATAAAAAAGATATAAAAGATTTTAACATGATCACTTGGACGATCGTAGTCCGGTACTTGGTATATAATTGAAAATTGTTTTATTATTGTTATATGTTTGGTGGAAATAAGACCCAATAGAGAATGGGTTTTTGTTTTTGTTTTTCATAATTTGGTGTAAAACTGATCATGACATGAAAATTCCTTACGGCGGTTTTTTTTTCAGATAAAACTCGCGAATTAAAGGTGAAAGAATAAAATTCTTGACATGCATTAATTAAATTTGGAAAAACAAAATGATTTGTCAGTTCTTCTATAAAGAGATGACATGAAGGATATCAATTAAAATGGCGGAACATATTTGATCTAGATCATATTTTTTGGAGGCATCTTTTATATTTGGATACCCAAATAGATGTCATTATGAAATTTATTTGATTAAAATATTTATAATAAAAAGAAATAAAACTAAAACTTCCAAGCGGTTTT
The DNA here is from genome assembly GCA_963422695.1 of Xylophagus ater. Taxonomy (NCBI): domain Eukaryota; kingdom Metazoa; phylum Arthropoda; class Insecta; order Diptera; family Xylophagidae; genus Xylophagus; species Xylophagus ater. The sequence continues at coordinate 24,021,400 of OY730485.1, read as the reverse complement.
ATTAAAAGACTTCATTAAATTGAAATGAAAAAAATTCGATATATTGCAAAAGAACTCAAAAAAAGAAACCAAACCGAAAATATTTCAGTTTGATAAAGATTGAAGAGGATTGAAAACACCTTGTCCTTCTGTCAATTCGTAATTCATTCTAGTGTGCTAATCTTTCCTTCTTGAGGAGATTGTAGAAACCTATTCACAAACTGGATGAACAATAAGGATTTTGATTCCTTTATAAAAATACATATTGGGTTGTTGCTTAGGGCTCACATAACTCAAGAGGATCATCTTGAAGAAAGGAAAAAGTATAAACATAATACGAAAAAATCGTTTTTTTTCGCTTGTTTAGGGATAATCTCAAGATACAGAACACTTAAAAGAAGACAAAGTTTCCAATATAGGTACATAGGCTTATAGTGAATAAGTTGATCCGGGTTTGTTTGCTGTTTTGTTGTGTGTTAATCTTTAACCACTGAAGAAGCTTGTTAAGATCCTTGAAAAGAATTACAGATAGTATTTGATATTTAATCAATAATCATCTGCGAATTGGCTATATCCTTTTTTTAAATAAATAGATCAGATTTTTCTTTGATATAATAATTTAAATTATGTTATATTATGTTACGCAATTTTTGAGTATTTTAAGAAATAACTAACAAATAACTTAGTCGTTTAATACGGTTGTGCAGATACGTACATACTCGGGATTCCCATCATACTGAAATGGGGTTCAATGGAGTGCATCCATTTGCCGTGTATGGAATTTTATTTATTATCCATTAAAACCATTTGGTGAAACATTAATTTGGATATTTTATAACCTTTTCTGAATATTAAAAAGAAGTTATTTTAAAACGTTTTAAAAAAAAAACTTTTAACAGTTTAAAAAGTAAAATTAGGAGCACCGAATTCCTAGGAAACAATTGCCTGGTATCCTTACACTTCTAAAGATTGCCTGGACTAATTTGGATTGGATTGTATGAAATACCTTTTTTTGTTAAATTAGAAGTTTAAAGACTGGTTTTAAAATGTGTTATTTTTATTTTCAATATTTTTCGTCTAACTCTTCTGGTTTTGTTACATTAAATATTATTAACCTGAAAAACTGAAATGTGACAATATTGACTTTGCCGTTGTTTAAACACAAGAACTCTGGGGATAAGCATGAACCACTGAACGTGCACTCAAGTAATTCAATTTCATCGCAAACTATTTTCTAAAAATTCTATTCAAACACACACCGAATTCGTAATTTACTAAATTCCAGGAACACCGATTTGGATACTTTTGCAGACAAGATTAAGCCTGTTCCAGAATAAACACCTCTATGGGTTAGTGTTTTGGATAAAACAAAAGTTAAAACAGCCTCGAAATTTTCTTTTTTGGGGTATTTAAACACTGATTAGATGAACTATGTTACCTTTTTTAAAAAGCCCCTTATCGGGCTTAAAAAGAGTGTTATCCGTTTGACGGGGTTAGGTCACATTTTTTCATGTATTGTTTACAAGTCCATTTGTATGGCAAATCTTCATGTGGATTTTAATTGAACTTTTGTACTTACAATTTGTTTGAGTTTTCCATATTTTATAATAAAATTAGCTGACAAAACTCACCGAATTTGATCGCATAATAATAAAATATTTGTTCAAATTTTATATAAAATTTTGTTTTACCTGAAAATGAAAAAAAAAAAATATGTTATTATTAAGAATTATTGAACCATTCTAAATAAAAGAAAAATAAAAATAATATAAATTAATATAATTTTCTAATATGTACTCATATAGAATATTTTTTCGTAGAAATTGAATTTTTGAATAACACGATCATCATCAGGATTTTAGTGATTCGAATTCAAAGAAATAAAAAATTTTTTTAACCAAAATTTCATTGGCGTTAAAACTTGCCAAAAAAGAAAAAACGTTTAAAATTGTTTAACAAAAGAAAAAAAAAACTAAAAACAACCCAACTTTGGTCAAAAGATAAAATATGTTCACGATCGCCAGTAAATAATAATCGCCAAAAAAGAAACATGAATGAAAAAAAAAAAACAAATTTTATTGATAAAAAAAAAAATTAATTCAACTATGGCAGTGATTTTAATATTTTGTGACCTCAAACAAGTCCACAAAAACAAGAACCAAAAAGGAAGATCATTTTGTACGATCGAGAAAATGTCGAGTTGTTCTAAAATCGTTAAAATAAAAACACAACCCAGAAGAAAAGATATGACGGACGACACGACAGCTAAACAAGGCACAGTTTTGTGTTTTCGCGTACCTTGTTTTTATTATTATTTTTTTTTTTTTTTATTTAAAGGTAATCTGGAGACAATGATGGAGAGCCTCCCAAAAAAAAAAAAAAACTAAACAAAAAAAAAACCGATCTAACCATAACGCATAGTTTTGCAAGACATTTATTTACGAAAATATGCAAAATATTTAAATCGAATGAATTTCGCGATATGATCATTTTTATATAGAAGAGAGATCTGAAATCTGATACAGTGACGTTCTAAGGATGATCTTGTTAAGGGGTTGAATTTTTTTTAGCTCATATTATTTTATGTTTTTAAAGCAATAATCTTGATTCTTGAGATTTAATATAGGGGCGCGCCAATCGAATGATATGACAATATTGTATCTGCTACAAGAGTCCTTTTATATGAACGAAATTTCGTTTCATTTTTATGGAAGTACAAAGTTTCGTGTTCTATTGGCACATTTTAAACACACTGGTGTGCCGCTCGACTTAGGTGAAACATACACGTTAAATTCTACGAAAATGTTTTACGGTTTTTAAAACAACATAGATCAGCTGGAACGTCTATGACCACAATAAGTTGGACCAAGATCATTCGGCAATTTGGTACGTGTATGTCTCATAGAAAAGATTCCTAAACAAAACCTACCTAAATAGTATTTCTTAAGAAACGGCGATGAATAAAACTAAGAATGTCAAAATTCGGGAAACAAAAACCAAAACTATTTAAAATATTCCCGATTATAATTCCAGGTAAAATCATGTTCAACATTATTTTATTCGGCTTTCGATTAAATAATTTGCGTTCCAATGTTTGATTTTGTAGGCACAAACTCCATAAATTTACATCGCTGTACATCTTGATTAATAACTTTAAGCGAAAGATTTTTTTTTTAATTAAAAATTATGAATTAATTTTTTTTTTTTTTTTGAAAATGCCTTTAAAACAAACAGTTTTCTTTATATTTTCTGTTCTTTCATTAGAAAATCAATATAATACTTGAAAAGCGACAACTGATTTGATCTGTTCTCTTCGAAAAACTCATGATCGTCATGATAATATTCATCTACACGAAATCCCATCGTAATCCCAAGTGTAATCCCATCAAGTGTATACCCATTGATCTTGTGTGTGTGTTTTTGTATAAGAAACATATCAATCGTCAAAAAGTCAATATCGAATATTATCAGTTGTTGTTGATCTTTTTCAAGAGTTGTTCAAGAAAAAAAAAAGGAAACAATAAGTAAATCCCTTTATCGATCATGACGATCGTTTTCTTATATCTTGTTCTATAGGATTGATGAACGTCTACGATCTTTATGTGTCCCAGTAGACCTCCTTCAAAAAGGTATAAAGTCAACAGTCTAGCTAGGAAAGAGTGAACGAAAATTATATACAATATTTCAAATATTTTTTAGTTTGTTTTGCTTTTTTTTGCGGTGATAATCGCATTAAATGCATTTTTTGTGTCTGTCAAGTATTTTGTTTTTCTGCGGAATAATATTTCGATTCGATTGCTGCCTTTTTTTTTCTTTCGTATATCACTGTTTAAATGTTAAATGGTGCGCGGACATCTAATCTAAAGTAAAAAATCTTAAGATCGTGCCGAGATCGTCTGATATTATAAAGGGTTATCCAACAAGCGTGATATAACTTTAAAATGAAATACAAAAAGAGCAAGTACGATATACCAATACATTTTTTGTTATTTCAAAGATGATTCGTTGCCATTAATGCTGGAATATTACTGCATGTAGTGCACCATGACTACGTTTAGCATAATTCATTCTTTGGATCCAATTTTCAGCTACTCTTTTACACAAATCTGGTCCAATTTCAGCACTAACACGAGTTATGATTTTCTTTAATTGTTGTAATTTGTTGTTGGTATATCAATATAAACAAGTGACTTTACATATCCCACGGAAAATAATCCAACGAAGTGATATTGTAAGATCTAGGCGGGTAATTGGCAGGACCATTTCTGGAAATAAGTGTATCGTTGAATATTGTTTTCAACAAATCAATCATCGATTGACGTAACCATTTAGTCAAAAACCTGTTTCATCACTGAAAAAATGTTCCATAAAAATGTAGGTAATTTTGCAGTTATTCAAGAACCCAATCAGTAAACATACAACGCAATCAATAATCATTTGGCTTTTATTTCTGCACCAGGTGGATCTTGTAGCGGTGTGGCCCTAGATCTGCATGCAAAATACGTACCAATCGAAGAATGATTTCTATAATAACTTTTAAACGTTGTTCCAATATCAAAAACTCGATGATAAAATGGCAGACTATACTATACGGAGAAAAAAAAACAACAATGGCTACAATTCCTATCAGAAATTCCATCACGCCTATTGGACAACCCTTTACACCAGCGACAAGAAAAAAGTGCAGGAGTTTGATGTGAAAAAAATCATGGTGACTATCTTCATATTTCGAACAAAATAAATTTTATATGCGCCAAAAATATAATTTAAAATGATATTTGATTATACGCCATTTTTTTGGGTCTTTTTTAATCGAATTTATTATTTTTTTTTTTTTTAAAGGACGGTTTTCGGTGAGAAAATATTTTATAAGAAATGACTTATTTTGTAGGAATTTTAACCGAATTAAATAATTTTATGAATTACAAACAATTTAAGTGTCTGCAGGCTTATGCAAGCGTGAACAGATCCGAACATAAATCTGTACGCAAAAAAATTGCAAAGTTATTGGCCATTTGCTAGTTGTGAGAACTGAAAACTCAGTTTTGAGAACTAAAATTTAGTTATCACAACTACCCAATAACTTTACAATTTTTCTGTGTGTACATATGTAAAATTCATGCTTTCCTCATGCGCGGTACATCTTGAAAACATTTATCTTGGAATTATTTGGTCCGGCATATAATTTCTCAAATTTTAAAATCAAACAAGACACAGTTGCGCTCATTTCTCGTTCCATGTTAAATTTTGGCCGATATTTAGCTTTTATTAAAGGAATTGTACAATTTTTCAACGCTCCTGAGAGCTGATCGCAGTGCATCAAAAAGCCAAAGAGTACTTTTTGAAAATCTCTGAACCCTTGTTCTATAATTTTGTTAAAAATTCTAATTTAAGTTCTAAGATTTTCAATAATCTTTTCACAAATTAATAAATCTTTGACAGATGTCATCAAAATAAAAAATTAAATAAACTTTTTTTAAAAAAAAAAAGTCAATTTCTCCATGTTCACACCGAAACCAAAAATTCCATTGAATTTTTAATAATTCCATGTCAATAACGAAGTGTAACGAAACGATCTGAAATAGAACGAAATTCTCGTCTGTGTAAACCAAATTGATGATGATTTGCTAAATGACTGCTATTGAAGAGATTCATTAGGATTTTCAAAGAGGGATGGAAAATCGGTTTCGTCCCCCTCAATCAAATCCCTAAACTGTTGACAAAACACTGTACATATATTCACAGTAAAAAAAAACACATATGGTATCTCATGCATGCAGGAAGGGGCTTTTAACATCAATATTGTTACATTTTTGTTGAAAAGAACTGATTTTTTTTTTATTTGCACATTTATTAAGAAATGAATTTTTAATCTCTTGTCACCCCAAAAATACCAATACAACTTTAGTTGTAATCCAAGGAAGGATGCGCTTCTGAATGACAATATTTATTCTTCGGTATATATATACATCTATATGGATCACATAGTTTGTAAATACAATAGCATTAAAAAAGGATTAAAGGAGAAATATTTGTCACAATAAGAATGGCAACACGGACAAAGTTTTTTATTATAGCACGCATAAAAATGGCCGACAATGAAAAAAAAGAAACAAATAAAAGAAGATCAATGATCGTTATGTACGGTATATATAAAGTCTTATTTAATGATCATATGTGTTGAAATTTATAAATAAGGATTCCGTTGACAGTTATCTCTTGATTATTGACATTTTATGTATGATGATACCGCTTTCCATTTGGCGAGGATCAGTTTCATTACTTTTTTTTTATGATTAGTATGGTATTATGGTCCGGATGTCATATATAATGCAAAATTGTATAATAAGGAAGGATTAAATTAGCTGAACCAGAAAATCATAACGGATAGAAATATAAATGATAGAAATTTGTAATAAATTTAAATCAATATTAAAGAAAAATATGGCAGGAATTTAACATGTCGTTACGATCAGACAGCGCTTCTTTATGGAAAAGTATTGCAACTCTGTATATAGCCCCGCAACCCATAAAAGTTGCAATTCTTTTTTGTAAAAAGTAGCGGTATGTGAATGGGTAAAACGAAGATGCATACTAAAATGGATTAAACTTTTGTTTGGCTTTAAGTTTAACTTAGTATGGCACAAGACGTCAAACTTAGAAGAAATAGACAAAAAAGCAAGGGTCAGAACTTTAATGGAACTTTTTTGATAAATAAGTTTCCGTTTGAATTAAATTTTTACTAATGAAATTCATGATTTTTTTTTAAGAAGTGAAATCTCATCGAACTTTTAACAAGAACTTTTCTTTCAAATACTAACTCCTTTGAGAAGTAAGTAATAGCATGGCTTCCAGACTTCAAATACACCCTCACTCTTACCTCCCAACTACAAACTCCCTCCAACCACCCAAATACTCCAAAGAATAGCCATCGACCACCACATAAAAAAAAGCATAACGAGATCTGGAAATTTTTGAGTAGTAACCAAAACTGTGTTACTCAAAAGAAGCTGTGCCTTGTATTGTATTTTACAGCTCTTGGATAAAGTGCTACCAAGTCTTTTCGTTTAGTAAATCACATATTATGTAGAATATTTTGATGTAGAGCTCCTAATTCTGTCTTTAAATAATCTCCTAATCATATTCCCTGAACTAATTTCAATCATAAAATAAAAATTACAAATCTTTAACTAGAAAAATCATTTAAAATGAAAACAACCAAAAAAAAAAAACTCATTTTTTTTGTCTCATATTACCGAGTGTCAAAACAAAATGAAAAACACACCGAAACACCGAAAGAATCTCTAACTTCAGATAAATTAAAACCGAATCTTGTCAATTCGACACTTTCATGGTTGACTCCGAAAGTCAACCGATATTTAATTCTGCTTCATTGATAAAGATCGATCCCATGTCTTTTTTTACACAAGTTTTAATGTTAATGAAAATTAATCAAATGGAAACCAAAAAAATTGTTTTGCGTATCCTTTTCGCATACTTAGTTAACGGCGGTATATTCTGTTTTAAACCGTTTCATTATGTGTTAACTTTGTACACAGCCAACAAGAAGCTATATATTTCTTTATCCTTTCAAGTGATAATAATTTTATACAAACAATATCGACAGAGAAAAAACAATGGATAACAAAGAAAAAAAAAAATAGAAAAGTAAAATGTTTTGCGGCGGCATTTAATGAAAACTTGCAACACTTCGAAATTTACACATCACACAAAAAAAAAGCCTTCAGGTGACAAAAAAAGAAAAACCCAGAATTATTTTCCTCTATATAAAAACTTATCCCACCACCCACCAGTTTTCCAACTTCTCAATAGAAAACTAAACGAAACATAGATAACCAACCCTCTGCTGCAGATTTATTTTCACGTACTATGGAAATGGTGTTTGAGTAGGCGGTGTGTTTACCTTTCTTTGTTTTTCTGCACTCAGTGCATTTACTAATACGATTTGTGGTAAACTGTCTGTTTTTTTTTCCATTTAACCCAGACGTGGGGGCTTCTGTTGTTTCTGTTTTTGTTTTTGTTAGTGAAGGTATCTCAAAAGCTAGGTGAAATTACTTTAGGGCGACATTGTGAAGTGGTACGTTTTTATACTTCACACTTAATAGTTTTTATTTGTTTTGTTGGTTTAGTGTTACCCGATTTATGTGTGGCAAAAGCATGATATTTTTGTGGTCGTTTTGTCGGGAATTGTTTTACATTTATTGTGTTAATTTGAGACAGTTTAAAAATTGGTAAACAAATAAGAATGAAAATTTTTCTAGAAAAGATTTTCACATGTGGTTTTTCAATTTCATTTTTTCAGAGAAAAATACAACAGGTACAAAATAAATTGTTCTTCGTTTTTTATGAATTTTTTTTTTTTTTGAAAAACAAAATCGAACTAATCGGAAAAGTTTTTCACTTTTATATTACAACATTGATCAGGCGCATTCTGTAAACTTAGTGGTCCAATTATCGAGAGCTATAAGGAAAGTTCGATTAGACAGAGTAGGAATACTTGCGTATAGAACCAGACAAGTTATGGGCTTATGGTGGTCATTACGGAAAACATGTTTCTTGTCTTAAGGTGTTTTCGGACTATTTGTTTTGTTATATTTCTTCCCATAATTTTTACTAAAACTAATGCATTAGAAATTTCTTTAAACATTTCTCATGTCAACAGATGCACTAGCTTTGTCATATGTCTCTGTACAAATGCGTGTTCCTTAAGCTGCGTTTCCACCAAACGCACAAAATGTTTCTGCTCGCGTGGGCAAAAGAGAAAGAAATGTTAAAAAAGAGAGAAACATGTTTTCGTGTACTTTGTATGAAATACATGTTTCTCCCATTTTAATACTCTGGTTTAATAGTTAATTCTCTTTTACCCCACGCGAGCAAAAACATTTTTTGCGCTTGGTGGAAACGCAACTTAATAGGGAACACGCTATCTGAATGGACATGTTTGAGATTATAAATTATCTGAAGACTCTTTTATTCCTCTTGGAAACATTTGATTTCTCACAAAATTTGATAACTATGTACTGCCCATGTCGACTAACTGAAGCATCCCTAAATTGCATGTTGTAACATTTCTGGAAATAGCTAGGTATTCACAAAGATTATATGTCATATCTCTAGTCATTTCTATATCCTTATAGTACTGGCACAAATCGTTTTGTGTTCAGCCTAATATTTTCGCGTGTTTGCTTATCAAAGATTTGCTTAAAAGTATCCTATTAAATATACGCAACTTTTTTCTATCCCAATCGATAATAACATTGGACTTTGGAAACATGAAAATTAATTCACAGATGGTTTGGAAATAGTTAGTTTATTTTAGGAAAGCTTTGAAATGTAGCTTTCATAAATTTTTGTTATAATTTTGTGTTCTCTTTAATTGTTTTTAAACAATATTAGTATAAGTTCCTCGTGTTCCTATTAGCAACCTATAAAAGTCGCAGGTGTTCGTCTTATCGACTGTACCAAAGAAAATCCGCAAACATCTTTCTGATTATTTATTATTTCCTCTTAATTATTATTTTATTGTTCTTTTTGAAATTACACAAACTGAATTTTATTAAGTACTTGAATTGGTTTTTACTGTAATGAATATAGGAGGAGAGGTAAAACAAACAAATATTTTATCCGAGTGCTTCCAAAATTTCCTTCACAGAGCGTTGTCATGGTGGATAATCATATTTTTGCATATTGTAATAGTTTTTCTTATAATACTCGCTTCAAATTAATTAATTGTTGTCGATAATGATGAACGTGAACAGGTTTCATCAGGTAATCAGTAGTTCATAGAACATCATCGACGACCGCAGCTAACCAAGGCGTTGTTTGTCTTTCAGATCAAAATCATTATCTTCGAATTGTTTAATTTAAACCATATTCTACAAGTGGTTTCAGATAGAGAATGTTCACCATAAACTTTCATAAGGAAACGATAACTTTCAGCAGTACGTTTTTTTAGATTAAAACAAAAATAAGACTTCCCGCAAATCCTGTTTATGACCTACGGTAGGTACTACCAGAGTATATAAGATAACTAAAAAAACGCGTTATCCGATTTTGTTGAAATTTAGAATATGATTTGGTTATTCACATTTCAGCAAAATCGGTCCAAGTATAGTGGAATAAGAAATAATCCTAGAAGAAAATAACCCTGTTTATAAAGATTTTTTGATGTACTTTCAAAATTAATACACCGATTTGAATAAAATTTGTAGATTAGATTTATGCTATTAGGGTCTAGGCTTCCTGCAAATTACAGGAAAGAGGAAACAAAGTTATGAAGAAAAAACCTTGAAATATTGTTAGTTTTGACAGTTTTTCTGTCCCATTTCTGCCATAGGGCATCAAAAAATCAGTTATAGGCCAATTTGCAGTTACTATTATTCACACTTTAGACAGATGTCACATTTTAAATATTAAATCTTATTGATAGTAGATCAGCTTTCATGATAAACAGTACGGAATATAATATATAATATTGACTCTAATGGCAGTTCTTAGACAACACTCAAAACTAATTCAAGTACACGACATCAAGAAAATAAAAATTCGAACTATAAGAAACCCGGATATAGAGAAAGTAAAAATAATAATTTTACTTAAATTTTTTCAATAGTTTTCACAAGAATTGAAAAAAAATTGACAATTTCAATTTTGTTTGGGAATGATTGATAAGTTCTACAAAATTTAAGAAAAAAAACTGGTAATCAATAATATCATGTCATAATTTTTTCTTAGAAGTATGGATAAATATTCTTCCAAATAAAAACTGCTTTAGAAGACTTCTTTGTACATAAAATTATTAAAAAGTCATCTGAATGACAAAAGGTCAGAACGACAATAATTGAAGAAAGATTTCTTTTAATATATAGAAAAGGATTCAAACTTATTTTGCGACAATTAAGAAACATCCTGCGTTCACAAATTCACACTATTCGGGCTTAAATTTTTTATTACATATCTGAAAAACCTAACTTTAATATTTTATTTTTTTTTTATCATTTTCATTGAATTATTTTCTTTTTGTGGCTCAAGGATTTCTCTTCTTTTTGTGAATGAGTCCTTGAAGAAGGAAAACGCATTATATTAAGGAAAATGTATGTGTGTGTGTGCATGTGGAGATTTCATTTTTCTATTGTGAGGTCAAACAACGTGCAAAGGCAATTTTTGTAAACCTTCTATCAAAAACAAAACTAATATTAGCAACAACAACATTTCGAGATGTTCCTGAAGAGAACAATTCAATAGGATAACAAGCCTTATTGTTTAGTTTCTTGAGAATAACAATGTATACATGTACAGAGTGTTCCAATGAAACACACTTTCATTTCGTTTGAGCTTTCAGATATATTTAGAATAAATATTTAGATCAAATCTGGACAACAGAAACCACCAGCTTAGCTTAACTCGTTAAAATCAACTCCAAACTCAGCTGTGGCTATCCGCTTTGGTTATGCGGATTTTCATTGGTTATGATTATGGTTATGTAGTAATTCAATTAACCCCATTTGCAGATGGGAAGGTGCAGTAATAGTACCAATATTGAAAATAGATGTCAAAATATTTGTCTTAATTTTTTTGCTTTTCGATTCTAGTTTCAAAGGCTTCATACGAATCATGAAAATTTTCTCTACATTTGTTAATTAGAAAAGCCTTTATGAACCGTAGCAAAAGAGTAAATATAGAAAACATTGGAGATCCGTAAGTAGCGCAGGCCTGATTTTGACCATGCCATTTCGAGCAGACATTGATGCATCTTCAATTATGGTAATTGCACTACAAATTGTTGCACATTTCTGTTCAAAAGTTTGACTTAACCAGAGACAACCTAAAGCTACGTCTAGATTTGTGAACTATGCTTAAAAATAAACGAATACTTTCGAAAATTGAAAATACAGTAGCTTGCATAGGATCTGTTAAGTACTTTGTATGAGTTTGCATATATAGATAGTTATAACATCATAAGAAATTCCATTGGCTAAAGTTTCAAATGTTGGAATATGCTCAGGACTATTTCTATCACTTTCATCGCAGAGTATATTTTTTGATATCACAAAAGAAATATGAATATACTTCATTTTATTGAAATTAAAAGTAATCATCCTCATACAGTTAGCAGCATTGCGGACGAAATTGAAGTCGCTGAAGAACTGTTTATACACTCTGTACCCAAGAGGGATGTGGTAAACTCATGGAATCATGGATTTTGTTAGTTTTGAAGTTTAGTTAGTTTGTTGTTATTTAGTCCTTATCATTTTTTTCTGATGTGTCCTTTTGTTCATTTTGAAGAAAGAAAGTAAAAGAAACACAAATATTTAGTGCGCACGGTCAACGTCTGTATAGAATATAAACACGGCATAATACAAATACAATTTCTGTTATATACAATATATATATAATATATGTTAACGTACTTTAGTTTTTTTTCTGGTTAAATCCTTCGAATTTTCTTTTTATTTTGCCACATAAAACAAGGATCAAAAAAGGAAATCAAAGAAATAAAATGTTCTGGTAGAAAGGGAGAACAAGACAGACAATCTGTCAATACCGAAATTTTGTGTAACTTTTGAAAAAGAAACCTTAGCAAAGTGATTTTCTTGAAAACTTTTCGTCCTCTGTTTGTTATTTTCCTGAACCAAAGGGATATGTGCGTTCATAGAAGCGGTTACTCACACTTTTCCAAAATAAATATTCTCCAAATAAAACTTTAATAAAGTCTGTCAGTGGCTTTCAAACTTTATGGTCAAGGAAATATTGGGAAGTGAGAAAATCTTCACTTAAAAAATCCGAATAAAATATCAACGACGAAGTTTACACTAAAAAAAAACATTGTAAATATACCATTTTTAGGTTTGGGTCAACTATTTTTACCATCCAATAATAAAATAGTAATTATCGCGTGCGGCATCTTTTGGTTCGTTTTTAAACTAGCAGTTATTTCGCCGCTCATAAGCTCAAATGTCATCTGTCAAGTGACAAAAATTCCCTGTGAACGAAATGAGTCGATATACGCTTGATCAACGTTGGGAAATATTGAAAACTTATTCCCATTTTATTTATTATGCATTTTTCAAACGACTAAAAGTTGCCGCATCCTATACAATAGTCTTGTCATATGTCGAAATGTTCTCTTGTATGAAATGAAGCATTTAGATTCTCCCCGTTCATATTCTGAGTTTATATGGGACCAAATGTATACTTCAAACTTAGTTTTCGCAATACACCAAATCAGTATAACGTTTGCTACAAACTCAATATTTAACGGCTACAATATTGGATGCTTTTTGATTATATTTAGGAGAATATTATGAATATCTGGGAATATAAATTAAATTAAAATTTGTTTCTACATGAACTTTTCAAATTCTCGACCAAATAAGACAACTTTTGTATAACATGGATTTTTCTGTGCACATCCATGCCTTATTTTCCCATACAACACAGGTTTAACACCAATATACCTTGTTACAAGAATGAGGACTACATGTGCTGTTAAAAATAAAATCAGTACAATATTGCCTTCAAAAACACTTTAAAAACCACTGACTTACAAGTTGGGCACATTTTTGTCATAAGAGAAAAACTTTCCAGTATTTAGAAAGAAAAGTTTTTTGCCACTAAAATTAAACCTCATACAGTTTTATAGTTTTGTCGGAAACATTCCATTTTTTTTTCTTGGCTACCACAAAAATAGTCCTTCATTTTGGTTATAGTTCGATGCTTCGGAAAATTCACAGCTTTCTGTTCCATTTTTTTCCATTTTTTTTTTTTTTTTGGGAGTAAAATAATTTAATATTTCACGATATGAATTTTATTTGAAATATGTTTTTCGAAAACACAAATCAATTTCCAATTTTTCACTGAACTTAAGAGTAAAGAGGGTATATTTTCTGGTCACCAGGAAGGAATTGTAATAATTTTTGTGCGATTGCTTCATAAATATCCAAGTTTTTTCATCAATTGATAACAGTATAGATAAAAAGAAAAATGAATAAATTAATAGACTTTCGGTTTTCTAATATTTTTGATTTATGATGCGACGAAGAGAAAGTTCGATTGGAGTTTTTTTTGTATGTGTCTTTCGATTCTAAGCTAGACACGGAATTTTTTTCTTCTATCAGTATTAAAAAGTTACTGTAGAATATTTTTTTTTTTTTAAATTGAATTCATTTAAGGAATTTGGAAAATACAGTGGCGTAGATGGCGCCACAAATGAGTATGGTATTGGGGCTTTTACGTGTAGTACATACCGGGTCCGCTAATTGAAGTGTCCGTCTAATTCAAATGGCTGCCAGATGTAAACCGCACATCATGCAATAGTAAAATTTGACATGAATGCTCCTTAATATATTGTCTGTCAGTAGTAAAAATTATTTGTTGTTAAAAAGACATGTTCTTATTTTTTGTATAATAAACCTTAAACGAAATTCAATTGTTGCGCTTCATTTGATTTGAAAGTCAAATAAATTAACCATATTCACCAGATCTGAATCTTTTGGATTATTCCATTTGGGGAATTTTTCAAGCAGCGGGTTGCACAAAAAAACACACAACTTTGGCCGGTTTAGAGAAAGATTTGACTCGTGAATGGAATCGTTTAAGCCAAGACATCGTGCGAGCATTGCGTGCATCGTTTAAAAAGAGTTTGAAGCTGGTTAAGGCGAAAGGCGGTTACCATTCGAATGATTGTAAAATTAACTATTTATTATAAACTATCTTTTCCATACATTTTAATAAAACCGACCAATAAACAAAAAAATTACAGCGTTTTTACACTTTGACACTCCAATTGCCGGACTCGGTATAAAGATTATTTGTATTTCCACCGTATTAGACTCAAAAGTTATCTCCTTTTCATAAACCCGGTTTGTCTTTCTAAATAAAAATATATCCAGAGTGACTAACTATACTTTTTGTTTAAAATACACCCAGTGTAGAAAGTCTAAATCTTGAAAAGGCAACAGATGAAACGATTTGTAAATATTTCATGCAATCCAACTCTATAAAATTATATAATATGAAATCAGTAATTTTTCACTTTGAAATTCATATAAGAACTCTGAGAACGTTAATCAAAACGTGCATGTAGGTTGATTTTGCCCGAATGTAATTGATATAATTTATTAATAGTTAAACAAGATTTCTTATTTATTATACAACAATCTCTTGGAGACCCATTTAAAAATCATAATATTTGTCATTTCAAACCATCGTTTGATTTGTTTTAAAACAAATTTGGTAAACAAATAGCACCCAACAATGGTGTCATACCGTGAAATCTATAACTATATACTTGTATATTAGAAATCATTGTTCGACTATTTTAAATTGTTTAAATAACTAGTTCAATTAGTACAAGAGATATAGAATGTTTAAGAAGTATTTTTGCGATTGTGAATTTTCGTATGCTAAGGTGGCAAGCGAAAACGGATACAGGACTGTCAGGACAGTCTCCAGTTTTCACAATTAAATATAAAAAGGCATACTTTTTTTAACCACAATTTGTATTCTAGTGATAATACTCTCAATACTTATGGTTTGTTACGAAAAACAAATTTCATCTTCGGGTTATGTGTGAGTTAAACAAATTTTCTTTCACCATGTTTAACAGATCCGCCGCACTGTTTGTGTTATCCTAAAGTACTGCAACTAGTGCCGCCTCTGGGTTTTACTAGGTAAACTTACGACAATAACAACAAAAAAGAATATATTTTATATATCGATCTCCGCCTTTTACTCTTTTATAAAACTTATTTATAATATTCTAATTTGATTGTGTTGTAACCGAAATCTAAGAAACAAGAACTGATCAAAAATTATTGATCACATTTTTTTTTTTTTTTTTTTTTGGTCGTTGTTAAGATTTTCGATCCTAAACGATGATCGTTTGTAATTTAGGAAGATTCAAAAGAAAAAAAAAATTCGAACTTCTTAAAAAGCGATCTTAATTTCCAGAGTTTTTTTTTTATTTCGAAAATCGAAAATCCTATTATTTCGAAGCATAAAAAATTATTTGTTCACTTAATTAATTTCATTTAGAATGTCATTTTTTTACGACTTCATTTATTTAATAATAATAATGATCATAATTAAATATTTAGTATAAATTTTCATAGAATAATACCATATTTATTTTCTCATGTGGTGAGACAAGAATATATTTTCTAACCTCCGAAAATTCGATATGGATATATTCGGCCGACGGCGAAACATGAAAAATCTTTAAAATTTGGTGATTCTTTCCAAAAAAAAAGAAAGAAATTCGTTGTTTCACTTTTTCTGTCTTTAATCCTAAATTATACGTTAAAGCTCTGACAAAATTGTGTCTTAATGATGAATCAAAAAAAAAAAAAAAAAAACGGCTTAACTATTAATAAATTAAGAGATTTTTTCACTTAATTTATTTTTATAAGAATATCAAGTCTTCGATGATGTAAGAAATTGATTTTTCAATATCAAAAAAGACGAGTTATTATGTTAATCATTATCATAATCTAACTTGATAATTGATAATTTTATTCGCCATATTTTTTGATATTTTATTACCAAAAAAAAAAAAGGCTTGCCTGAACAAACTTTTATAGTCTGTGACCCACATTTTTTAATTCAGTGAAAATTCTTCTCTAGAACTTTTTAAAATATTGTACCTAATTCTATATTTTTAATTTAGAAAAACAAAAAAAAAGAAGATTTTGGGATAATCCAGATCAGTGGTTTACAAACCTTTTTTGGAATTCAAAGCCGCATTATGACTAAGAAATCGAAAAAGATATAACCAAATTTCAAGTTTATGAGAAGGCAGTGGAATATTTAGTATTTTAAGAACACACTTCTGAGATTCAACTGCATTTTCAATTCGTGGTAAATAAAAAACTTCAATTTCTTCTTCGATCTTGCAACATGTTTTCACTTTTTCAGTTATGTATTATATTAACTATCACCGTTTCTCAATTTTCATTTGAATTAATTTCTTAAAGTCGCTTTCAATAAAACCAAAATAAATTAAACCTAACTAACTGATATCTATCCCACGGGTAGTTAAAGAACATTAACCCCTTGCACTGAAATGACGAGTCCAGCTCGTCATAACAATTAAGAAAAATTAAATTATAAGTTTGGACATGATTATTTGAAATTAAATTGGAAGGGTCTAACTGCAGTAGGACCCAACCTGGTAACTGTCAGTTACCAGAACTCTATTATCTAATCTCCAAACCACAAAGAATTTGACATAGACAACACATAGAGACCCATAAATTTTATCCTACATGATCATTTATGCCTTGATCAACATGACATGCAAATTTTTTTCTTTTGTTTCATATCAAATGTTGATCATGTTTGATGTCTATTTGATTAGACATATTTGATTTGCTTATATCTTAGGAACATGGTTTATGAGATTTTGTGTTAGATGTGTTTTTCTTTTCTGATGTTTTATAAAATTTCAGGTGTGATAGATTCTACACTCATAAAATTGGATCGTGTTGTTTTATGATCGATTCGAATAGATCGATTTATGATTTTATGACTTAGTAACCTTATTTTTCATATAACTTTAGAAAATTTTGATTTTTTTCTTTTTTTTTTTGGTTATATGAGCATATGTAATATATTTGATTGGATTTAAATTTACGACTTTATCTCTTTGTTGTACGACGATCTTGTACCAAATGAAAAAAAAAAATATCATAATTTTTATTAATTTTTTTAATTTGTTTTGTTATTGTTGTTGGGGTTTGGATTTGGGTAATATCAATGTTTTTTTTTTTTTTGTTTAATAAAATTGTGTTCATTACGAAATTTTTGATAGAAAATGCATCGTAAATTAAATTTTTTTTTTAATAATCAATTTTTAATATTCATTAAAATAAATTATGCAATCGAATTGAGGTCTAAAATGACGTCTGAATATTGTTTCTCTCATAATTCAATTATTCCGTAGTCTCTACTTCTTCCAATTTGTCCATACTAGTCGTACTACCAAGGACTATATCAATAGTAGTAAGAATTAATCAAATGATAATTATACACATTCTATGCAAGATTACACAATGTGGTCAAATCCTTAGTAGACTGAAGTTAGTTACGAGCTGTTTCACATATGAACCCTATATTATTATAGATCATTAGAAATGTTCTCTACTAACTTGCGAAAACCATATAAAAATATCTTGTGAAATGCCAAAGTTATGATAGCCGTAGTGGCAGTCCAGAAAGATTTTGTCGCAAAAAGAAACATGAAACAAAGAATCATTATTAAATTTCTCATTAAGAATAATAAAACTGCCATCGAAACGTACAAAATGTTTAAAAAAAAGTTTATGGCAATGATTATCTATCAAGAGCAATGGTTTTTAGATAACATAAAAAATTTAGCCAAGATCGGGAAACAGTGGAAAACGAACCACGCGACTGACTATCTCGAACGGCTTGTACACCAGATATGATCCAAAAAGTTCGTGAATTCATTGCCGAACATCAAAATGCGACAATCGATATCATAGTAGAAGCCTAAGGATTATTGTACGACTAAAATATCCCGAACATGCCCAACATCACTGCACAACAATGGATCCAAATTTCTTTACCTATCGAATGGTAATGCAAACCTAAGTGCATGTAAACGGAGTTAGTATTATTGTCTTACCATCTGAACATCCATTCAATTACGATTAATATACACTTCAACATTGGATGCATCTCAATATTCACAGAAAGTTTTCCTCTATCTCAAACATTTGTTTTTCTTACAGCTCCATAGTACAGAATCACTTACATCTTTAAATAATAATTAATCGAATCAAGGGACACGAAAACAAATCAATTATTATTTTGAATTTTTGATTGGCTCTTTAAAGAACATATTTTTTATGTCCTTTTAATTACTTCATGTATGTAAAGTGGTACTTCATACAAGAAGTGCATATACATACGATTTATATTCGTATGTGCCTTTCTTTGATATTTCTTTGACGAATCCCTTCGACTTAAAAATGGGAATTTTTACTTCAACGCCTGTCAAGTGTTTTTTCCAAGAATTAAAATATAATTTTACTTGGAGTCAAGTCAATATACCCGATTTTTTTTTTAAAAAGAAAACACGTGCCTAACTGAGATTTTCCTTTACTTCTTTCAAGATTTTCTAGATCCATATAAAAATTTCATATTTTTCTTCGATTTGATTGTAAGGAGGGTACGACAGTTTTTTTTTTTTATGGTTAACGGACTGATGTTGACTTTTCCAGAATTACATACGCGCGTGTGTTCTATTTTTTGCTGGATCCTTAAGATAGGGACTATAATATGGGGATGAAATGGGTGGTTGTATTTTTATTGGTTCAAGGCAATTCTTTTTGTGGTTTTTTATGATTGTGACGGGTTATAAAATGTTTCAAAAAACATGTCAATTTTTTTCAAAGAAATCTTCAATCAAAAGGAATATGATTAGAAAATTTAAATTATATGAAAGAAAAAAAAATTTAATAAGAATTTTCAGTTTAAAAAGTCTTTAAAATCAAATATGACTAGATACTAGATACTTTTCAGTTAGGAATGCTTATGAGACAGCACTGGTTTCGAACGGAATGCAAGTCTATAAATCCACGAAAATATGATTTTTTGCTCTTAAAGCAAGTAAACATACAAATATTGTTGAAGAAGTGTTCCAAATTTAGATTTAAAAATTTTGCATATACCTAAAATATATATTAGCATTTACAAGCGTTCATACATCAGGTCACGAACACAAATTGACGAACCGTCTGCAACTGCATTCAAAACTTATAAACACTTGCATTTTATAGACAAATGATTACAACTAAGTAACTAACTGACAATGGTTATGACTCGAAATAGACAATAAAAAAAGGTTTTACATAATTTGCTATGTTTTTATTGCATCTAATTATGTTTTGGTTTAACAATCACAAAAAAAAGAAACAAACAAACATGCATCGTATTTAGAAATGCAGATTTCTGATACATGAAAGTGCAGTTTAAGGCCTAGCTAATAAATGAAGTAAAATTTTGTGCAAATACAATATATTTCCTTCATAAAAATCAGACAATAAAACTTTTAGATAAACAGGAATACGGCAAATAAAACGGGTCCAAAACTGTAAACGATCAAATTGGCAGAACGCAAAATTTTATGTCTTTTTTCTGTTCACTTAAGGATCGATCTGTCCTCCGTTAATCTTGTATATCTTGGGTGAATACTATTTCTAATTCGGGATAAGACTGAAACTACCAGTACATGAAATATGAAGACGCATTTCTGAAATTATTTAATTTGAATGCTAAATAAGCACTTTGAAACTTTCTAAATTAGAATACATAGATCCTTAAGGATTCTGTACCACAAAAACCTATTTCACTCATAATTTCGTTCGCAGAATTTTAGGATTCGTAAAAATAAATAACATATAACGGAAAAAATCTTACCTGTATGAGTTCGTTTATGAATCTTTAAATTTTCACTTCTTGCAAAAACTTTTCCGCATCCAGTAAATGGACAGGCAAAAGGTTTTTCTCCAGTATGCACACGAATATGATTAACTAATTTATATTTAGCTTTGAACGGGCGACCATTTCGTGTACAACCCATCCAATAGCATGCATGTGTTGTACACTCGGGTCCGCCAACATGTTCAACTGTTAAATGTGTCACGATTTCATGCATCGAATTGAACATTTTCCCGCATGTTTTTCGATTGCTCGGTGCATGCGGCTGATCCTGATCGATCCAAAGACATTGCATCTCTTGTTTAATAGCCGTTGTAGCTGGCTGATGACGCATATAACGAAAAAATGCACCCGACGCTGTATGATTCATTGACATCGGATGATGATGATGATGATGTACCGACGGAAAATTCGTTTGATGATGTGGATGCGGATGATATGGATGTGTATAATCTGCGGCTGCTGCTATTCCCATACGCATTTGATGTTGATGATGATGATGGTGATGAAACGGATGATTTCCGAAGGATGTATTATCATGCATCGGATGTGTATGATGTATGGATGGGAATAACATTGCATCAGTTGCAGTTGGTCCAGTTGGTGATTGAACAACCGGTCCAGATGTTCCTGTTGGACTCATATAATCATTATCACGACGTAATAAAAAATCACGTGGTGAATATGATCCTAATTGTGTATTTAAATGTCCCATATGACCATAACCGCCAGCATTTTGATATGCCCCTGTTGAACCGGTCATATCAGCGGTATTCGGAAGATTCATATTATTTGATGACATTAAATTTGTATCAATTTGATGTTGTTGAACATTCATATTATTTGTGGACATTAAATTTGTATCGATTTGATGTTGTTGGATATTTGAATCTTGTGTTTGTTGTTTTTGTTGGTTTTGTTGTTGCTGTTGTTGTTGTTGCTGTTGCTGTTGTTGTTGTTGTACTTGATTTGGAGACATTCGTAATCCATATGATGCTAAATGATGATGTGAAGATGTTGGATCCATAAAAGCGTTCATCATCATTTTGGTTGTAGATTTTGACCGTTTAAAAAACCTAAGAAAAAATCGTACTAATATACTTTTTTTTATTGGAAAACCGAGATGTTACACTGTTAGAAATATTTTCTTATTTTTTTTTTCAACTTAACTCAAATTTTTCTATTATTTGTATTATCCAAGAAAATTTTCATATTTTTCTTTTAATTAGAAAATCTATAACAGAAAAAAGCACTATAAAAGAAAATTTCTTAATATTTTTTTTTTTCTTAAAATACACTTTTTTTTACATCTATTTCACTGAAAATTTTTCACATAACTTTTTCGGAAATATCCGTTAGAACGGTATTCTCTGAATTTCGCTACATTATAAGTTTGAAAAATTCTCACTTAAATTTTTCGCTAAAAAACCGTTAAATTTTTTTTTTTCCTTTTTCTAATAAAAGAAAAATTTATTTTTAAATAATTCTTTTAAAAACAAAAAAGAAATTAAGAAAATCAAGATTTTAAAAATAAAATATTAATATTTTTCGCGATTTTTTAACCGAAATTATATTTTCTTGATCAGCATGAACGTTTTTAAGCACGCTTACAATACGAGACTCGCAGCAGGACTGAAAACTGGTGAATTTCTACCTAGATTTGACCTTTACGACAGCAGGGAATCGTTGAGAAAAAAATATATGAAAACCCCATACCGTGTGTGTATTACTCGACCGCCGCTGGTTTAATATTAATTCTTCCCTTAAATAAAAACAGGAAATCTACTTTCTGAGTTTTCAGAGGTTTTTATAAATACAATGAAATCTCCGAATCGTAGAATTTTCACGTTAGCAAAAACAAATTGTGAAAGTCAAAACAGGAAGAATATAGTCGATGGATGAAGAACAACTACCGTCTATAGAATTTGTTCGGTTAATGAAGAAACAAGTCGAATAGAGTTCTTGCTGAATAGGAAGTACGCACACTCAGATCGAATTTCCACTAATAAACATTGAAAAATTATCGACAATTCGAAAGAGATGGATGTACTTTTGGTAGCTCCTTTTCTAAACCGAATTAGATTGTTGAACTTGTCTGGCATATTGCATAGTTTGAGAAAAAAACATGAAATATATTTATCTCTTTCAAAATTTAAACTCCACCCTGAAAATGAAAGAAAATATCAAACCAGTTTTTCCGGTCTGATAATAGGTGTGACTATATTTAATCCTAAAAAAAAAAAAACAGTGTAATGTCGGAGTCAAATTTCCTTCTTCTCAAAATAAAATCCAGAAAAGGATATTTCAGGAACCTACTTTCGTACGAAATTCTGATTGGCAAATTCTAAGCAAAAAATCCACCAAAAAATAATATACAGTTGCCTTTGTAACCTTGCCAAGAAGACAAAACTAGTTCCCTAAATAGTGGGCGGTTTTTTTTTTAATCTTTCACGAAATACTTGTTTTTCTGGAATCTTTGGAGCTTCTCCTTTTATCCAATGGCAATTTTAATCGTAATCTTTCTGTTGGTTTAAAAATTGGACCAACTGTGGCCGACAACATGGAGATTGTTTTTTAATAGAAATGGGGTGGCAAAATGTGCCATCAACTTGATCACAATACGTTTGCGTCCCACGTTGTTATTTCCTTTTCTTTTTTTGTTATTTTATTAAATATTCTTAAAATGGGCGGTTTTTTGTTTGTTACAAAAATATAAACTTTGTGGTGGTTCGTTCAATTTTCATTCAATTACAAATTTGTATCCAAAACTCTTTTATATTATTTTATTGGGGGATTTTGTTGCGCATTTGCAGCAATGTAGTAGAAAAAATGTCGACCAACCATTGACGATGGTGGAGTTTTTTTTTTTAATGAAACGCAGCTGGTCACTATTGACGTGTTGAAGATTCGGTAGGCCGATAAGAAAATCACTTTGGAGAATCTCTCACGAAGTGTCGACATTTAACCACATAGAATATGTTTTGTTGTGCGGCGTTAATTTACATTTTTCTTTAACGGATTGTAAAAATTATTGAATCAAAATATCATTTTACACGGCGTGAAATGAATGTTGAGAAAAAATGTCAAAATTTTTTAATAAAATATTCAAAAATTTTATGATTAATATGAAAATTTAAATGAATGAAAAAATTTTTTGTAGCGGAACAGAACGACGTAATGACGATTTTATATTTGAAGAAAAAAGTCTGTTAGTTTGTTTAGGAATTCGGAGCGCTTAGTATATATCGAAGAAAATGAATTAAAAGTATTTACATAAATAAGTTCAGATGACGAAATGGCCGCGCTCGGAACACTAAATTATTGTCATTTAATCTATAAATCTATAGTAATAGTATGGATAGCTCAGATTATAAATAAAGTATATTGTATGTTCCACCAGAGAATAAAGAAGACATTACATATACTTTTTCGCTCCACGTTGGCCCAAACATGTCCAACATGTAGATGTATGCAGTGCCAATATTTTAGATATTCAGTAGTGGAATTTGAGTGAGATAACATTGGCTATCAGCTTTTCAAGTAGAGATGAAATTGTGACCTTTATTGAAGAGGATTGTCAATGTTCTTTAAAAAGAACAGTGGTTTTTATCTGTCCTTTTTCAGAGTCTATGATTTTTCATAATAAGTACATTTTTCAAATGAAACATCTATGGAAATATTCTCTTATTATATTCGCTCTCTGGAAATGTTTTTCTCCTCTTTTCAATAAAAGAACAGTATCTTTTCGATTAGTGAAAAGCAAATCGTTTTTCTTTAATATATACTGTGAATTTCACAGTCTGTGATAAATACAACAAATTCGCAACCAATTCTTTTAGTCAACGATAATTTTATTACGGAGCAGTGAACATACGCTGTTCTTTTTGAATACTTTTGATATAATCACAGGCTGCGATTGTTGACACCATAGCTATTTTCAAGTGGGCCGCAAATAATTAATTTAAAATTAATATTAAAAACAATTTAAATTAGTAACGCAAAAAGTTTAAGAATCATAGGCTTGGAATATTGCCTAAATACCTGAAATTTATCACTTTAAAATGACGTTACGCTCCATTATGTTGTTCTAATGCGATTATATGCGAATGTGTACCAAGAAAGAACAATGGTTATTTGAAGATGACGAACGATTGTCAAATGTCATCTTACAGAATTCCTCTATCGATTTATGTGCTCGTTTATCGAGAACCTAAAAAAAAAATTTAAAAACACTGTCATTAGTATTTTCCTAAGAAGAAATAAGTTAATTTTATTGAATCACAAAGAAATAGGTTTAATTAAGGGTCTAAATAACGTCGGATAATCCCGTGTCTTTCTTTCAATTAGAATTTTCGAAATTTCGGAAAAAACATTGACCAAACTTCTGCTTAGGTAGAAAATCGTTTGAATAAATCTAGGTGGAATTACACTTAAGATTCCTAGCCTTTATTTTAAGTTAAACGATCTCTTCAAATTTTATAATAAATATTAGGAAAACCAAATAAGTCTCCATGATACTTTATAACATTTTGGATAAGCGTATCGCTTTTTTTTACTGCAATGATTCTTTATGAGATTGCCGTATTTGTCAGAAATAATTAGCACGTGAAAGTAGAATGACTGACTCATCCCATACTATCTGTTCTAGAAAGGAAAACTCTAAATCAAGAGTTCTCGAAGGAAACTATGTCAATGGAAGGCCAAGATCAGCAGATCTTTTTACAGTCATAATAAAGGGTAGATGATCGGATAGTAATAGCGACATGAAGCCTATTAAATTCCACCAAGCATGCAATCTGAAACTGTTAAATAATTTTGTTGCTGAACTTTTCTAAAAACAACACTCAAACAAAATGTTACTAAATTATTTAAAGATTCATTCGCTTTTGCCATAACGAGCTGAAACCGCGACTAAACGAAACTGTTCCCATATAAAATCTTAATTTTATTTTCATTGTTTTACCGTTTTTTTTTAATTTATTATCGCAATAATATTAATTTCATGTAATAAATTTTAATTTTATGACAAAAATAATTTACAAAAATTATTTTATATCCTTTTTCACCACGTTGGAAAATGTTTTGAAGAAAAGTTTATGAAAATCTGAAAACAGAAAAATGGAAGGAATTTCAACCTTCTTTCACAAAAGCCAAAAGGAAAACGTTTAACAATTCTAAAATTTAAACAAATTGTTCAAAAAGTCAATTATTTTATGACTTTATTTCGGGCCATTCAAAAAATTTGACTTTTTACAAACAAAAACCATTTTCTTGTAAAATAATTTTCAATAGATTTCTTTCCGGGATTCGAAAAGGAGTCAAGGACGAGGTTTTTGTTTTCGTCTTTAATTTATGATGTCTCATTTTTTTGTTTTGTTTTGGTTTTCTTAGGATTGAGTTGGTACAGTCTTAAATCAAAAATTCAAACACATGAGAACTGCAATAAAACAATTTTTCATACAAAATTTTAGAAACTAAATTTTTTGGAAAGTTTTTGAAAGAATTTCATTAGAAACTATTTTCATGGTTGATTTATAAGATGAGATTTAGAGAATCTTAAACTGTTAAGATA
This sequence comes from Xylophagus ater, assembly GCA_963422695.1. Lineage (NCBI taxonomy): Eukaryota > Metazoa > Arthropoda > Insecta > Diptera > Xylophagidae > Xylophagus > Xylophagus ater. Next base: position 23,995,365 of record OY730485.1, on the reverse strand, counting down.
CGAAGATATTAGAGACAAAATGTTTGGACCGTCGCCAAAAATGTTGAAATTTTTTTTGGGGTTTGTTTTCTTGTCCAATTATTTTCATTAATTTTCTGGACATGTTTTCGGAGTGCACTTGTTTTTTCAATTCTTCTTATTTACCTTTCAAGAAGGTGTAAATATCATAAAAAGAAAATTTTTGTTTGGATTAGAATTGGCGACCCTTCAAATGTTATAAAAGTATAAGAATTTAATCCTAAAATATTATACTACCTGTATGCAAAAAGGTGAATCTCGAAAACCATGATATTATATGCAAAATATAATTTTATTACCAAACAAACAAAAAAAGAAGGAGAGGTACACGAAAACTGCGTGTACGAATATATGAAAGCCACTTATGAACAGTCCATTCCAAGTAAAGGTTACGGATTTCTTTACAATATGTCCAGTAGCAGAAACAGATTAATCAGGTCGTAAAATTCTAATATCCTGCAAAATAGGAATTATGCACAGACCTGCAAACGAAAGGGTTTTATATAATTTCGGGTACTTGGAAAACCAGTTGTAAAAACTAATTATAGCGTATAGTAAAATAAATATTTATGCTTTTCAAATAATTTTATCAATTTAGCAAGTTCAGCAAGGTACATAGAACGTTTCAATGTGTATACTATACGTAGTTGCCAAAGTTGTCAGATTTGTTGCATATAAAATCTCTTTAAACTTTCAGCAGTTGGAATTTTCAATCTAATTTTGATAAAGCAAATATGTTTTATTTCATCACGTGTACACATTCTGAGATAAAACGTGTAAAATGTTTCATATGCTGTATTTTATTAGGAATTCTATCGGGCGCTAATTTACTTTCTCAAAAAATCGATTTTTCTTATATAAATTCTTAAAAGTTTTAATTTCGAATATTCGAACCACTCAAATTATTGGCAGGAATTATTTGGTTGCATACCCGACTAGAGTAATTTGTTTGAGGTTAAAAAAATTAGAAATTCTTTTTTTTAGACAAATAATGAAATTAAAACAAATAACAGGTCTGTTTTATTTGCCATACCCTACCCTGGAGCAGGGTAAGTGGCAAAGAAAACGAGCAGGAGTAGGAGAAAGCTTTAATTCAAATGTTTGTAGCCCTGCTTAGCAACCATATTATAATGAAATAAGAAACTTTTAGCTAATACACTTTTTATGGTAGAAAACTAAACTAATTCTGGTGTAATAGTTACACCTGGTCTGAAAGTAGTGTAGGATTTGCTCTTTTGTTGTATTTGTTTTCAATGTAAAAATTTGCTCTACCCCAGAGCAAGTGGCAAATAAAACAGACTTATTATTTCGCGAGACGGCTATTTAAAGTATTTTTTAACTAAATAAAACAAAAAGGAATAAAAATAATGGAAAAAACTGACCAAAATCAGGTATGATTCAAGATTCAAACCAATTTTCTGTTATTTTCAAATATTCCAATGAAAAAAACCTTTGATTTGCGCCATCTACCATCTGGTAGATAGTACTATCCATCATGCTATTCATGCCTCCTATCCATTGCTAATTAGCGCCCGATAGTATCCGGCGCTAAATATTTGTATGATAAACGCGGATAGCAGTTTCAAAAAAATACAGCAATTATGAACGATTTCAACTTTTGAATATGAACACTCAGGAACAGATGGTTTTCGTGTTTATACACATATTTTCATGAAGTATTTTTGTGCATTTTTCTTTCTTTCGCACACATTCGGTTGTTTCTTATTAAATGATTTGTTGAATGACAAAAATTTATGCATTTTGTATCTCTTGTAACTTTTTACAAGTTATTAAAAAATTATTGGCTATTGACGAAGTGTTTTGTGTTAAAGTGAATATTGCAGTTTAATATTAAATAACAAAAACATACATTTTAAGTCGAAAAATATTGAAAAAACTGTTAAAAATGGCTTCTTTTAAAAACCACCAGAAACATAAAATTAAACAAATATCATTTCACAAGTGAGTTTATTTAAGAAATTACAAAGTTTTAGAGCCCATTTAATGTAATCTGTAATTTTTTTAACCCAAGTAACATTTTCAGTACCCGCTACGTGCCCGCTACTTATTCATATATCACCACTAGGTAGAAACGTGGCGACAAATCATACCAGCTAGAGTAGAAGTAATGAAATTTTAATTCAACAATTAAATATTTTCTAAAACTTGATTTGTTCAGCATTAAGTTGATTTTATCCACAATGAAGCTGAATAATGGCATGATGGGGCAGTACAGAATCACTGTAGTTTCTTAAAAGCAAATTCTTGAAATTGTGCAATTTATAAAATTGAATTTTAATATAAAAAATATTGTTTCTAATAAGGTTTTTTTTTGGAATTTTTCATAAAAGCAGAAGAATAGGTATTTTTGAACACGACGCTCCTTTGAGATATTACCTAAAAGAAGTTGCACTGACACTTAAATAACAAAAAGGGTATTCATCAAATTGTGGTGTATCGTATTTTTTTAATATTTATTCCTATCTCGTATTTAAATACGACGAGTTTTAATGAACGCGCCGTTTTAATTTTACATAAGTGAATGGTATAATTTTAAAGTTGACGTTTTATCAAATATGTCAAACGTTAAATCTTTTTCTTGAGGGAAAAGAAAGTATCAAAAATGCCGAGACAAAGTGAAAAAAGAAACTAATTGCTTAATTGATAAAACAATTAGTGAATCAATTTCCTTGCAAGATTTTGAAAGTGTGATTGGTTTGTCAGTACCTTTGTGTGCCCAGTTTTTGCTTCCTTTTTTAACATTGGTTTATTTGCTCCAATTTATTTTTATCGCCTTCACTTGTCAAAATCAAATATCAAATAAAATACGAAACAAAAAATACATGCCCTCGGGTTGACGTCGTATTTGCATTTTTCATATAAAAATTTTACGAAACTACGAATGTGTATTTTACCATGTTTTTATTAACTCTCTTTCTTGTTTATTTGTCCAGTACAAATCCTGCAATCGATTTTTAACTAACTTCCCGACTAGCTAGACATTTGAAACTTTTAGAATAGCTCAGAACACGATGACAATGCATTCTTTTATGTTTAGCCATCTTTAAGCAAAATTGAATTCATTTTCAGTAAATATTGTTTTGTATGGAAAGTTAGTTCAGAAAAAAACCGGAAGGTGGCGGTTTATATGATTCAACAGAAAATTTAAAAACGTGGAATATAAAAAGTTTTTTCTATCTTATAATTAGTTATTTATGAAATACGAAGTTGACCACGTTTACGTGGAATACAAAGGTTTTACCAAATTTGATGAATACCCTTTTCATATTTTAAAACTATCTGAAATTCTTTATTATCTTTAATTCTTTGATTTTAACACTAAAGTTTCTGAAACTATAAGCGTTGATCGACGTCAATTATAGCTAATATTTGAATCATTTTCTCCTAAATACAATATGTTTCAAAAGAAATTGTCAATTATTGTAAGATAGTAGATTCACGCAAAATTTTGAATTTGTTTCTAGTAATTCCACATATTACTAGCCCATTCGGTTACACTTATGCGAATCGAATCTTTCTAGAAAGATTGTAAATATCTCAAATCTAATTTACATTCTCATTTATACTATATATGGTTCGAGTTAAAGAGAGTCCGCCTACACATAATATCTTTATTCATATAATTAATCGTTGTTCAAACTTTAAATCATTGGAAAAAAGTGGCAATAATTTAGTAGCTCTGCTCTGGTACTTAAAACAAAAAAAAAATGAATTACGATCGATATTTAGTTACATAAATAGCCGTCATAAATTTCGCGTCAAAATATCGAAACGAAGATGAACATTTTCGAATTCTGTATATTTTTGTGATTTGAAAGAATTATAAAATTTTTTATATATGGCACTTGCACTACGCTCGTACAGAATATTTTCCAGAAATTCCGTCTTTAGAAAATTTATATTTTATTTTAAAAACAAAAACCGAAATAACCAAGAAATTATATTAAAAGCCTTTTTTATGTGTTAATGTTGATCTTTTTTTTTCCGGTAAATTAGAAGAAGGAGTTTAATTTCATATATAAATAATGAAAATTACAAAAAATAACAACGAGAAAGATATAAATAAATAAATAACTCGCCGCATCTCTCATGGAACACAGCGGTTGGTCAATGTAAACATGAACGGCAGGAGCGCACTTAGGCCTATATATATAGTATAGTTTTTTAATTTCTTTTTTTTGTTTGTTTATTTTGAGAACATAGAATCAGGATTTGCGAAACTGAGGATTAAATTCGATGTATCAAATAAGAGATAGAGCAATTGAATATCGAAAAGAATATACAGGCTTCAAAAGTTGGAAAAAAGTCATACCATTTTCTGAAGGATAGTCTGCATTGATTTTTATATATAGTCTTCTACTTGTAAGGTGAAGTTTGTACATATAACAAAAAGTTGGTGTCTCGATTCATACTTTTATATTATAAAACTAATCCGAGTAGCAATATATGTCGCCATCACGTTTCTAATCTTAAGCAACACATTTGATGTATATTAAACTTAACGACATTTACATCGCAATATTGTACATTTATATATCGGATAACATTAGCTAGGATATATACACCAAGTGGTGCTGCTGGTAACAATACTCTAATTAGTAGCAGAAACAAAGCGGTTCTACCTAAATTAAATCATATTTTAAATCTGAGGTTCTGATTATAGAGTTATAGGTCTATGTATAATATTTTTTAAAAAATTTGCAACCGTTACAGCACCTTTTCATGTTATTTCGGAACTTTTTTGTCGGGATCACTCTTTAGTGTCGTTAATATTGTTGAGATATGTCTGGAAAATAAAACGATACAATATGACAAAATGACTTAAACGTGTTTTTCATTTGTACAATATAAAGTTTATTACTTAATTTTTTCTTCTGCGGAATTGATTCGATTGATGTGCCAATAAAAACAGTTGCAAAATAATTTTAATTGAATTTTTGTATAATGAAGAAAATGTTTGTTAAATATTTTCCGAAATTATCTCCATTAACTAAGAAAATATTTTCTTTCTGATTTATAAAAGTATTTATGAAAATGATAACAAAAATCTTCCTTTTATACATTCAAATTTTCAGACATTATGGAACCTTTGATGATTCAAGTCATATGTTTCAAAAATTTCAGCACAAAACAAAAAAAAAACCGTAAAAACAAAACGACTGTTCAGTTTGTATTAAACAACCACACCAAAAAATGGAAACAAAAATTATTCCATGTGAAATCCTGACCACAAATTCCTTCTTCACTTCTCCTAAAATATTATTTCATCTAAATTATTGAACTGCTTCGAATACCTGAGGATACACTTTTTATCCCGAAATATAAATTTTTTTTATCCAACGCGCGTATTTGGATATAAACATTTTCAAGAGACTTCTCCAAAAGCGCAGGTGATTTATTTTCTGGTAATTTCTTAGGAAAACTCATTTATCATCTTTGGATTTTGTGTTATGGATTGTTTTTTTGTTTTTTTTTTTTTTTATAAAGTTTCGTGTTGTATTCGAGGTTCCTCTATATTACAAGAAGAAAAAATAAACGAAACCTATGAGCCTACATATTTGGAAGAGGATTGAAATATACAAGATTCATCATCATGAACAACTATACTACGAGTATTTATGCCATGGCAAATGTGATCAAGTCTGGTATTTGGGAAAAAAATGCAAAATATCTCTTGAATACTTTATAACAAACAACAGAAAAAAAGTTCCAAAAATATATAGGTGAGACTGGGGTATATTGAAATGGTCTTTGCTTTTTCAGTCATAGTTTCATCCTAAATGAGTGGAGTACGAATTAATAAATCAAAAATCAAAATTCAATAGAACTACCGATCGGATAACTTCTAAAACATTTTTATTAACAGGACCTAACGATGGGAAGAAATCACCTAAATTGCATAATAGTGTAATACATCATCCGGTTATCATGAAATATTGGTGCAATTTAGATTAAGATTAATATTAAGTTTTAGGGTGTTCCTGTACTGCAACCTTTAAGATCTATTGTATCCCCTCTTCTTTAGTGCAGTAGTTAGGTTAATATCCTATTCTACAGCACCTCCAGCAGGCCTATATCGTTTAGAAATTTTAGTATCTGGAATGGGTCAAGAGATTGTATCTCACTTGGGGAGAAGCAGTATGCCCCCAGATATTTCCTTCTCCTACGGAGCAGTGCCTCACAGAGGATATGCATCGGGGTCTTTTCATCCCCTTCGCAGAATCTGCTGGTGCTATCTAGTTCCAGTCTTAGTTTTTCAAGGTGTGCTTTGAGTCTGCAGTGTCCTGTTAATATTCCTGTAAATACTCTTATCTTTATTAGTGTTGATAAAGGCTTTGAATTTCTTGTATTCCCAGAAGAGATCTTTGGCCTGCCTTAGTCCTGATTGTATTTCCCAGTGTTTGGTTCTTCCTGCCGCCTCTTCTCTCGTTAAAATTTCTCGGATTATATGTGGTCCGATTCCACAGAAGGGTTCTGGACCTATGGAGGGCGTTCCCATCCCTTGTCTGGCCAGTTTGTCGGCTTCTTCGTTACCTACCCTCAATGGTGCAATTTACCATGTCAAACGAAATCGTTCACTTACCTATGTCTCCCCTATATATATATATATCGATTTATGTAAAACGAATATTAGTTTTAATTAAACTGATCAAGGTAAAAAAACAAAAAAAAAGAAAAAAAACTGCAGTGTTAGTGAACTAGTCTCTATAATACTTGGTATTCATAAACAAAAAACTATGTGTGGTGTTCATTTTTCACATCCATTTGAATGAATACATTTTCTCGATCGTGTGATTGATTTCTGGGTGATCTTCACATTAATATGATGATCAATTCGATATTACAACAATTATATATCTGAGAATTTTTAATGAAATAAAAACAGAAAAAAGAAACCACCTCACCACACAGAACACAAGCGCACTGACTTTTTAGGTCTAATGATCTGCCACCGATCATTTTTGTGATCTTCTTTGATATATCGATTTGGAATTCAACCAGATTTTTGTTTCAAATATATAAAAATAATATCCCGGTGATTGTTTTGTAAATTCAATCATTTATTATTAATTTGTTGTTTTTTTTGTTTTTGTTTTTATTAAAAAGGAAGAACAAAAAAATTGTCATAAAAAACTGGTTCTTTAAAAGCTTGTTTATTTGTTTGCTTATTTTTTTTGTTAATATACGCGACTTGATGTGAAGTCTTTTGATATCCCAGATTTTCAAGTAACATAAGCGAACTTATTCGAATTACAAGTTTGTTTGATTTTTTTTTCTGTTTTAATAATGACTTGTCGAATTGCGGTAATTATAATTAAGTATCATATAAGTACCTTTAAAAAAAAATGTATTAAACAGTTTTAAAAATTTTTAATTAACGTCTCATAAATTGTTTTAATACAAAGAAATAATTAAAAACATAAGCTTAAATGTATTTATGGTCGAATAAAATAAAAAAAAGAGGTGATTTTTATAACCACACTTTTAGGGCTTTTAGGTAATTTCAACAGATTCGAGTTTATTTCATTAATTGGCTAAATTTTGTTTTTACATTTTAAAAGGTATCGCCTAGGAAAATTTGGATACAATTATTTTTTGAAACTTTTATGGACATGATACTTTGGAGTTATCAATACATTTCTAGTAAATATTATTGAATACACCCATACCTCGCTTTACGGCCTAGATACGTCCACGAAACTTGGCCGCAAAGCGAAAAGCCGTATACAACAATTATTCTTATACAAATTCATACAAATTAAATGGGATCGGTTCCAAATTTATTAAATATGTAACATTGTTTATCATTCAAAATGCAAATCTGAAGACGATGAAAAAATGGTAACCTGCAGATCACTGTCGTCATCATTTTTCGCTGGTATGGATGGGCCTGGCTTAAAAAAATTGTCCAACGTTGTTTGTCTTGCCTTCTTGTCTATTTCGTTCTTCAGTGATTTATAACAGCTAATGGCTGAGGTAATTCCTCGAGAACCTTTAGGGCTACGTTCGACGTCAGGATCGTTTTCAAGGAGGATGTTTTTTTCTTGTTCGAAATTGGAAAAAGCTTTCGACAAATTTTTTGATGTTAGCTGTTTGGATACAACAGGCTCTGTCTCTTCATCAAATGTCGGTTCTGCTTGCAACTGAATGAGTTCCTCATATGAAAGGGGTTCCCTATCAGCTTCAAGTAGATCAAGCACATCACGTTCGTTCAAACTTTCAAATCCGAGATTATGTACTAGATCCAAAATGTTTTGCCTAATTTCAGGAAGGAAATTAACTTCTGCATCAGTACTTTTTACACATTCTGGCCATATTTTTTTCCAAACATGGTTCATTGTTGATAATTTTAATTCCTTCCATGATTCACTGATGCTGTCAACAGCATCCTTGATGTTATAGTTTTTCCAAAATGTTTTAATTGAAGATTTACCATCGGTTTCCCTTATAAGTTGTCGGAAAGTACGGCGTAGGTAATATGCCTTAAAAGTGGCTATTGCGCCCTGATCCATTGGTTGGATCAGAGCTGTTGTATTTTTCGGAAGGTACTCAATCATGACATCTTCAGATAGTTCGTATAAATTAGTAGGATGCCCTGGTGCATTATCCAAAATTAGCCTTGGATTTTCGGACAAATATATTAAAAGTGGTTTTAGCTTAAAATCATCAAACAAGAGGAAATAGAAAAGAGTGTGTTGGCAACATGTAGATATATCGACATCGAAAAAAAGTTTTTTTTGCCGTTATAGCGAAACATTTTAGGCCGTAAATCGAAAACGTGCCTTAATTGAAGAGGGCCGTTATAGCGAAATGCCGTATAAAGAGCGGCCGTATAGCGAGGTATGGGTGTATTTTGAGATGGTATCAAAAATCATGAGTACTCGATACATTTGTAAATATAAGCAAAAAAGATGGAAGTCATAGAAGATCCAAATCCGATATCAGTATTGGAACAGTTTGCCCCGGGAGTTTCATTAGTATTGAACGGTCAAAATTGAGAGTGTGTGTGTGATTTATCGCATTACCACCTCTTCAAAATAATTTGAATAAAATGATTAAATGGGACGCCATTTTTATTCTGATATTCTCCCAAAAAATTTCTAAATAATTATGAAGGACGAATCAAAACAGATATTAAAAAAAAAAATATTTTACTTATTCAGAAAAGGGCATGGCTGGTTTTCAAAAGGAAAAAAAAATTTATTTATAAAATATGGTCTTATACAGGGTGACACAAAATGAACGTTTTGTATTATTTAGGAGCCATTAAGTCCCTTGCAGTATGCGCTGTTGTTTCATCTTGTTGGAACCAAATCGTGGTTTTCCACAGCTGGCCTAAAAATTTTCCAACATCTTCCGATATTGAGCACTCACTATTAATGGAAATTGCAACACCGTCTTTATTTTCGAAGGAATTTGGACCAGTGATCCTCTCAGACGATACACCGCACCAAACAGTACACATAAGTGGGTGTAACTGTCGTTGATGAAATGCTCTTGGATTCTCTGTAGCCCATATCCTGCAGTTCTGCTTGTTTATGAAACCGTTTAATTGGAAATGGGCTTCAATGCTCATTATCAAATTGTAAAAAAAAAGGACCGTTCATGTTCAAAATAAAGTTGGATGATTTTGGTTCGTTGCTCGATTATGTATTGTTCCATTTCACATTCCCCATTACAAAATCCTGTAATAACATTTTTAAAAAAATTGAACAAAAAATTATCAATAATTCATTCTACAACATTTTGCGCCACCCTGTCTTTCCTTTTATTTGATCTATATTTCACAACGTTGGCGGAGGCAGGTGTTTGATTTTTTGGCAATATGAAAATATTTTTGGTGATTTGATTCAATGAAAAATATATTTCAATATAATTTCTGGTCGAGTTTCTGGACAAGCGGTATTTTAAGGCAGAGGGGAACACATTTTTTAGAAATACTCTTTTTGTGTTGTATTATCACAGATTGTGTGGTTTTTTTTAAAGAAATTTTAAAATCAATGTGCCGATCTGTGAATACATTTTCTATAAAACAAAATTATGAAAGGTCAGTTTTTTAAGCGATTTTATGATTTTTGTTTTTTTTGCTAGCTAAAAATTTTTTTAGGGAATGCATATAAATTGCAATATCGGGAAATATATAGTAAATATTTTTCTTAAGGCTTATGAGGAAAATCTCTCTCAAAAATGGATTGATTATGTTTTCAGTTTTTTTAATTTGTTTTGAGAAGATTTACTTGAAGACTTTTTTGAATTATTCATTTTAAAGGAACAGTGCTTTCTGAGGAGAACTAAGATCATGTAACTAAGCACTTTTTTTCTATGATCAAAACACGGGTTTTCTTCACAGAACCAAACATTGAAATGTAGATTAAAAATCTCGGCACACATATCAGTCGGATTAATTAATTTGCCAAAATCAGAATTTTGGCTAAAATTTTTGAAAAAAATTAAGGCTTCGGAAGCTTTTGTCATTGAAGATTCAGACTTAATCATGCATGCGCAACAGTCTAGACATTGAAATTAAATTCAAATAAGGATGGGTGTGTATTATTGCCTCCATGCGCCATTCTTTATACGGGCATTGGTTCTGTGAAGAAAACCCGTGTTTTGATCATAGAAAAAAAGTGCTTAGTTACATGATCTTAGTTCTCCTCAGAAAGCACTGTTCCTTTAAAATGAATAATTCAAAAAAGTCTTCAAGTAAATCTTCTCAAAACAAATTAAAAAAACTGAAAACATAATCAATCCATTTTTGAGAGAGATTTTCCTCATAAGCCTTAAGAAAAATATTTACTATATATTTCCCGATATTGCAATTTATATGCATTCCCTAAAAAAATTTTTAGCTAGCAAAAAAAACAAAAATCATAAAATCGCTTAAAAAACTGACCTTTCATAATTTTGTTTTATAGAAAATGTATTCACAGATCGGCACATTGATTTTAAAATTTCTTTAAAAAAAACCACACAATCTGTGATAATACAACACAAAAAGAGTATTTCTAAAAAATGTGTTCCCCTCTGCCTTAAAATACCGCTTGTCCAGAAACTCGACCAGAAATTATATTGAAATATATTTTTCATTGAATCAAATCACCAAAAATATTTTCATATTGCCAAAAAATCAAACACCTGCCTCCGCCAACGTTGTGAAATATAGATCAAATAAAAGGAAAGACAGGGTGGCGCAAAATGTTGTAGAATGAATTATTGATAATTTTTTGTTCAATTTTTTTAAAAATGTTATTACAGGATTTTGTAATGGGGAATGTGAAATGGAACAATACATAATCGAGCAACGAACCAAAATCATCCAACTTTATTTTGAACATGAACGGTCCTTTTTTTTTACAATTTGATAATGAGCATTCAAGCCCATTTCCAATTAAACGGTTTCATAAACAAGCAGAACTGCAGGATATGGGCTACAGAGAATCGAAGAGCAATTCATCAACGACAGTTACACCCACTTATGTGTACTGTTTGGTGCGATGTATCGTCTGGGAGGATCACTGGTTCAAATTTCTTCGAAAATGAAGACGGTGTTGCAATTTCCATTAATAGTGAGTGCTCAATATCGGAAGATGTTGGAAAATTTTTAGGCCAGCTGTGGAAAACCACGATTTGGTTCCAACAAGATGAAACAACAGCGCATACTGCAAGGGACTTAATGGCTCCTAAATAATACAAAACGTTCATTTTGTGTCACCCTGTATAAGACCATATTTTATAAATAAATTTTTTTTTCCTTTTGAAAACCAGCCATGCTCTTTTGTAGTTAATTGGTGCTTCAAAATGATTCAGAAATTTTTTGGGGGAATAAATCACAATGAAGATCGCGTCCCATTCCTCCAATAAAAATCACGCGTTCTACTATGTTAACTTTAGGGATTTTTTTTACACACGGATAGGAAAACACAGCGTACATAAATTTTATATATAAAAATTCCTCTGTTTATATACTCTGTGATATAAGTATTATTGAATACTTTGTATTAGAGATGGTGTCAAAAATCGCAATGTGTGATTGAATCACATAGATATTCGAAAAGAGCATTTATGGCGTTCACATGGTTCAAAATTGACCTGAGATCGACTTGAAACTCAAACCGGGTTTTTTAGCTTTAGCAGATTGAAAGATGGACTTGAAATCGACTTCAAATTAGATTTGACAGTTTGACAGAGGTTTGGAAACATATATTTATTTTCTAGGTTAGGTTTTGCCTCTGTTAATACTCCATTTTAAATTTTCAAGTCGATTTGAAGTCGATGTGGGTTTACATGCAAATTTCAAATCGATCAGAAAAATGTTTGTGATCGGATTGACTCAACTCGGATTGAAGTCGATCTAGGCGATTTTTGGATTGAAGTCGACTACAAGTACACAGAAAAAAAAGAATTTGTAATATCATCAAAGATAATTGGAAGGCTACAAAACAATCACGAACATTAAATGAATTTGCAGACTTTTTTATTATTTACCCTACTCTTTTTTTACGTGTAGTAAACGCCATTAGTATCGGTTCCACTGTGGCGGAAACTAAAATAGTAAAAGATTAGTTTCAAAAATTGAATTCGTTCTTTTATCACATGGTTTAAAAGAGCACTTTGTCAACAAAACGTAAAGAGCAGTTTAGCGAAAGTTCTTATTTATTTTTTCCTAAGCTGGGTATCCACCAAAGTGTAACTAATGATAAAGTTCGGAAACTTCCTATCCTTACCGTACCGCCGTTTTTCAAATTTTGACTGTTCTTTTTCAAACAATTTTCTATACACTGCTGGCATAGATAGCTACATATTGTACGTATGGGTGAAAGAGAAATATAATCTAAACAAAAAAGCACGTGTTGAAATTTATATAGGAATGCACAAATACTAAAAGAAAGATAAGGTTTTCAAGAGTTTTTCATGTGCTTTTTTAAAAACATTTCATTCTCTCTCTCCTGATGGATTTTGCCTATGAAAACTAAATGTACTCTTGCGTATTCTTTCGCACTTATTGCCACGTGCTTTTTTTAGTTACTTCGCTAGCTTTCCATACTTTATCATTAGTTACACTTTGGTATCCACCAAAGGTGCAAAATGTTTTTTGCCCGCGTGAGTAAAAGAGAAAGAACTATTAAACCAGAGTGTAACTGCATAACTTTGTTTCCTCTTTTTCAAATTTGCTCTAATTAACAGCAAAGTGTAACTATGGTAAAGTGAGGAAAGCTACCGAAGTAGCTAGAAAAAGCACGTGGCAGACGGGGAAAAGAATACGCAAGAGTACATATATTTTTCATAGGCAAAATCCATTAGCAAGAGAGAGAATGAAATGTTCTTAAAAATTAGATGGAATCTTATGATTTGATCCCGGAATCTTATGTTTGGGCACAAATTTTACATACATACCAGAAAAAGAATTTGCGCCAAATTTTTTTTTTTCTGGTATGTGTGCATTTGTATATTCATTTTTGCCTGTGTTTCATTGTTTACATTTAAAAATTACCCATTAGTGGTGTTGCCAATATTGCAAATTGTTATTCTTTCAAAAAAAATCGTTGGAGTTAGACGCAGTTTAAAATATGGAAAATTTTAAATGTTCGAAACAAAATAAATTTAAGTGTTTTGTGCCTGGCTGCTTTTCAACATCTGAAAACAGTCAAGTACGGTTTTTTAAATTGCCGACAAATCCGGAACGGTTAGTGCATTTTGCAATAAAGTGTTGTATTTAATAAAGATGTGTACATTAGGGTGCATCTAATTTGTTTATGCATATTAGGGTGGATCGAATTTGTTTTTTTTCAAAATTGTATAAAAATACCTATAATTCGCATAAATTTTATAGAACATGTTTTAATAGAAATAACAATTAAAGAATACTTCTACTTTTCACAAATTTCAAATTTGTTTTAATGTAAAAGTGAGAGCCACCCTAATACTGCATTAAAACTAAAATAGCAAAGAATGGAGAAATATTGATTTCATTTTTCATTATTAAAAAATTCATTTAAATAATAACTCAATTATTAAAGATTTTCATCATTTTTTAAAAAAGTTAAACAGTCAGTTTAAAAAAAATACATTAATGGCAACACCATCATGGGATCAATTTTTCGAACAAAAAAATGAGGGATGTTTTTCAAAATCATATGACATTATGTTTCTCTTTCACCCATATGTACAATTTTTAGTGCTATCTATTTCAGCAGTGGATAGAAAATTGTTTGAAAAAGAACAGTCAAAATTTGAAAAACGGCGGTACGGTAAGGATAGGAACTTTCGCCACTTTACTATAGTTACACTTTGTTCACAGGCAGCAAATTTAGCGAAGATCCTATAGTAGTAAGATACGTCAAGAGGTATTGAGTTCCTTTTTTAAATGACGATCAGCGTAGCCATCCATGACAAATTTTAGAAATATATCTCTTTGGGAAATTTTGTGTATGTACATATTAGGTCTGTTTTATTTGCCACTTGCTCTGGGGTAGAGCAAATTTTTACATTGAAAACAAAAACAACAAAAGAGCAAATCTTACACTACTTTCAAAGCAGGTGTAAACTATTGCACCCGAATTAGTTCAGTTTTCTACCATAAAAAGTGTATTAACTAAAAGCTTCTCATATTAGTACAATATGGTTGCTAAGCAGCGCTACAAACATTCGAATTAAAGCTTTCTCTTACTCCTGCTCGTTTTATTTGCCACTTACCCTGCTCTAGGGTAGGGTATGGTAAAAAAACAGACCTATTATTCAAATAGCTTGGTTTCCTTTTGTTGTTTTTTTTTTGCTTACTTAGGTAAAGACTTTGGATGCAATTCTTTCAAGAAGATTTTCAATTTCTTAATATCCCTTTCGATTATGCATTAAAAAAAACAATCTGTATAACTTCTACAGATTGGAGAAAAACAGGAAATCATTATTGATGATTAAATTGGACTAATTTGCAAAATTTAGGGTGAAATAACATTAGATCCTTATTTTTTCTCTATGAATGTTTTTCAATATATAAATTACTTGAAAAAATTCAAAGCTATTTTAAATATTTCGGAGCTTTCGGAAACGATAAAATACAAATTTCGAATTATTCAACATAAAATTATACTAGAAATTATGTTTGTGGCAGAAATTTTGTTTTGTAAACAACAAATTATAATAGAAAGCAACATATTTCTTGTGAATTCCAAATTTCTTATAGTTTGACCACATTTCAAGCAGCGTTTTCATCAAAAATTTGCTTAAAATTAAAATTATTACTTAATAAATTAATCACTTTAATTCGTGTGGGTATTTTTTAAGTTAATAATTAGGATTTTATAGACAAATATTTTTGCATAAAATAATTAATAGGACTTCCTAAATCGGTTTAAGAAAATGACCAATAAAATTTTTGTACCCAAAAAAAAAAAATGTGTTGACAAGTTTTTTTAACAAATGAGTCTGAGTCTATAAAATATATAATATAGAAAAGGGTCTCGCTCCAGACAAAAGACCTCTCCAAAGAAAATAAAAAAAAATTTTTTTTTTTTGGGTCCGAAAACTATTTACCATAAATTTACTATAAATTAAAATGAAAGATTTGAGCGTCTTTTTCTCGTCTCTAATTTTTTATTTTAGGGTCATGACAAATTTACCTTTTGGTATGCTTAAATGGGCAACTATGAATTTTTGGACAGGGTGCAATAGAATAAAAATATTGGTGGTAGAAAAATGTTCGTTCATATTCGTTGCATCAAAGACAAAACAAATACGATTAGGTTTTAAGATTTCGTCCATTATTTCGAGAAGATTTTTGTTGGATTTTCAAAATTATATTATATAGAAATATGATTTTCCAGCACAACAAAAAGATGACGCGACCAACTGACGAGTTAATAATGAAATCAAACAAATATTCATATTGCATATCATTTTTTTTTTATATTTTTCGATTTTAGAAAATAAATATTTTAATTTATTTAATTTCTTCTTATTTTTCGTACGTTCTCTATTTTGGGTTTAGGAAAAGTTTTAAGTTTAATGGAAACGTTCACTATAACAAAACTTATATTAAAAATGTCTGAGCAACAGTCAAACTGGAAATGAAGTCGACCTGTATCCTAAACAGCGTACTTTTGTACAACTGTGTCCAAGTGTATTGGTTATAAGAATTACCGAAAGTACGATTGAAGGGAAGAGGGAAGGCTGTATATTGGCAAGGAACAAATATATAGGACCATGGTGCAGAAGTTGGTCTGGTTTACATTTCCGGACCCAACAACAACTATCAACATTTGATATGTATATTTATAATTAAATGGTAATTATGTCCTATGGTAAGTACTACCAGAGGGTATATTAGGTTTGTCACTACATTTATAATATATTAAAAAATGGATTACGAGCTCTATATCATGGTTTTACTTTTAATTATTGAATTAATTTTTTCGATTAGCATTTCGCTATCAATTTTAAAATTCCCGCTATTCCTTATTATGAAAAAAAGGAATACAATCGTTACGATAAATATAAATGCCAAAAAACCGGAACGGACTCAAATTGAATTGAACCAAATTTTACGAAGGGGTCGTAATAGCGACCATACAATTTCATGAATTTGGTTTTTCCGTTCCGTCGTCGTCCCGTTACCGTTTCGTTAACATAACTAAGGCTTTAGCAGTTTTGGTGTTTCTTTTTCAGAGTTAATTCATTGAACTATAGATTTGTTAACTACGTGTTCCATTTCTAACATAGGGCATCAATCGGTTGTAGACCGATTTTACGTCACTAGGTATATGTTGTTATATTTTGTCTAATTTATTCTTTATTATTTTATTATTACTTGTGACTTCATGCATGTACGCTGAGCTGCGCTCCTCTCACTCGCTCCCACTTAAGAATTTATACTAGCTGGTCAGACATATATAGCATATATTTTGTTGTTGTGTCCGGAAATATACACCGGACCGAAATTAAAATCTTTGAAAATTCAGCTACGCTCAGCTAATCTTTCTTGATCTATATTTGACTGATGGTATATAAAAATCGAGCTAATATTTTCTAACATAAGCATAGAGAAACTAATCCTGTATGCGGTCAGACCGTTGCTCATTTTTTTGTCATTCTTTAATTATTTTTATCGTGTTTTTTTCCAATATATTAAAGAAAAAAAAAGTAAATAAATAAATTTAAGAAAAAGATTCATGCGCAGTGAGGACATCGATATTATGAAATTTTTTTCCAAACATAATCGAAATAGTCGTGGATTCATAACAAAACCAAAAAAAAAAGGACAAAAGTATCTTTGCCGCAGATCTTTCGATCGTTTTTTGTTGTTGTTCTTGTTGTTGTATACGATGTGATGATCAAAATCTTATCGAAATATAAAGATCTTGTTCGTTTCGACATTTTATCTTGTATCTAATCATTTCAACATATTTATTAAGGCTATTGCGGAGGAGTCAGAGGAGTAAATCAACTAAGTTCTTTTCCTTTTGCTTTTTGTTCTTTTCGAGATCGAAATTTTTTATCGATCACCAGAAATTTTTTTTGTCGCGTTGCTTTTTTTTTGATTATAATTTTTTGACACGACAAATTTATCACTTCGATCCAAAAAAAAAAAAAAAATACCATATATAAAAGAGTGAATAGATTTTTTGTTTGATATTTTTTTTTTGTTGTTTGAAATTTCGAAAATTTTGTCAAAAATTTAGATAAATTTATAGAAGTTTCTATTAAATAATTTGAAAAAATACCTTTTTCATAGAGTTATTGAACTGTTTTCAATAAATCTTTATTTTAGCACAATTATCAAGCTTTTGTCAACACTTGCGGTGGTTCTTTTAGGTTTTTCTGATATAAGTTATGTCCAATTTTATGTTCGGATATATATGTATTTGTTGCAATTTCAATTTTATTAAATTAGTGGGAGGACAATAAAAACTGCGATTGGGGGTTATTAAAAATGTATCCGTAATTCAAATTCAAATTGCATCTAAGTTTGGCTTTAAAAAACACTAATATAGGGTGATCCAACTTGAGTTTTCTATGTTGGCACCACTGTAAATCAAGGAGCTGTTGATAAGTACTTGTTTTCAAAGTTGTCAAATGTCAGCTTATATATTTACGAAATGGATCGCTTAAACACTGCTCAACGCGTTAAAATTATTCAATTGGTGATTTTTCTTCTCTGGGTGTATTAATAAGCAAAATTGCTTAATAAGGGGAGATGAAAATCCTCATGAGATTCACGAGACACCATTACATGGCCAAAAAGTAACTATTTGGTGCGGATGGTGGTCTGGCAACGTAATTGGTCCTTACTTTTCTGAAAACGATCGGGATAAGAATGTAACAGTCAATGATGAGCGATATAGGCGCCTGATAACCGATTATTTTTGACGCGAAATCGAAGATATTGATGTGGAAGACATGTGGTTCCAACAAGACGGCGCAGCTTGCTACACAGCAGATGGAACGTTGGATGTTTTGCGTGAAAAGTTCCCAGGTCGCATTATTTCACGTTTTGGTGGTGTAAACTGGCCGCCAAGTTCATACGACTTAACGCCGTTGGATTTCTTTTTGTGGGGTTACGTTAAAAGTCGTATCTACGCCAATAAACCCGAAACGTTGGAGCACCTAAAAAACAACATCCACCAAGTTATTGCCGAGATATCGCCCGAAATTTACGAAAACTCATCGAAAATTACCTAGAAATCGAAAGAATGGGCTGCTACAGAAGATTCAGAGGCGGCCATTGAATTGATATTATTTTTCATAATTAATGAGATACATGATTAACAAAATAAAGTAAGTATATTTCATTAAATTTGTGTGTTTTATTTTGTTTTAAAGTTCGGAAACTGAAGTTGGGTCACCCTGTACAAGTCCGAGAAAGCATTCGAAATTATTTTAAAAATGTTCTGTTCGTACTTTCAGTTCAGTTCGAATCCTAGGTATAATCCTTAGACTAATAATAAAGATTTCCAATGGCTGTGCATTCAACTTATTCATCTTGTGTACTAATATCCCTACACTAAATCTCTTTTGACATATAATTCTTCAATTTTAGCTATAAAAACAATGCTGAACATCATGCTGCGCCCATATGGTTTGGACATACTAGGCTATGGCATTACGAGCATACGAACACACATACCTATTGGCACATACTTGTATTAAATCAAACACACAAAATTCAGTACTCTTTCGTGTGGCTAATTTCTGATTAGAATTTCTAGTAGTATGCGTTTGTCATAAAAATTGATTAACTTCAAAAACTATATTAAATGTAATCAGTTTGAATTTTTTTTTTAATTTTTAAAATAAAATCTAAAATTAAATGCTAATCTGATGGTCCAAACAATTTTTCAAATCTAGTTCGGCGGCCCGGGTAGCTCAGTCGGTAGAGCGTTGGACTTTTAATCCAACGGTCCAGGGTTCAAGTCCCTGCTCGGGCGGAATGTTTTTTTTTTAAATATATTTTCTTTTAAATTTTTGAAATCTTTTAATTTTGCAAAATTATTCATTTCATCTTATCGATCATATTTTTCAGCTTCTGTTAAATCGTCCGCTCATAAAATTGTATCTGAAACAGTTTCGTGGTTGGGCGAACAATTTTATTCAACGTACAAATATCATCAATCAACTAATTACCCAGCAAGAAGGTATAAAAGGGCGGTCAAAGGGCGTAACCTAATTTTATACCCGTTAATTAATTACTCTGTTCTATGTTTTTCTTTGGACGTCTTCCACGATGTTTCAAATGATATCTAATTAATTTGTATTTCATAAATTTTGAAGGGTGATTTCGATAGTTTTTATTATTTTTTTTTAAAGGTCTTTAATTTCTTCATTTTATTTATTTTTACTTTCTCTATACTCGTGAATAGCAAGAAAATTATAATGAAAACTACATTTGCGACAGTTCAGACATGCAAAGAGAACATAATGCTTAAAACATATTCCATCACTTATGGCGTAGGTTTCATGTGTAGATTAAAATCTAAGACTGGAATTTATTATTATTTTTCTAGTTCGTCTAAAAAAATGAGATTCAAACAAAAAAAAAGAAAGATATAAGTTTTCATCAAGAAATTGTAAATTACTTATTTTCAGGCGGTTTTTATCTCTATGAAAATTTCTGATGCGACTTTTACGTCTTTACGTCGGCGTTGTATCTTAGGGACTACGCATATGAGCCTAAGTCCTTTTGATTTTATAAAGGGTGTCCCAAAATTCACGTAAGATTTGAATTTTGCGCCATTTGGGCGGGAAAGTGTTGCCAACGTTCATTAAAAATGGAGCACCACATGAAAGAATAATACGTTTTCATTGTTAAGCAATATTTAAAAAAAAAGGAATCATTTCCTGGTCGTGTAATATCCCGTTTTGGTAATCAGAATTGGCCGCCCAGATCATGCGATTTAACGCCATTAGACTTTTTTCTTTGGGGTTTTTTGAAGTCTAAGCTTTATGCCAATAAGTCCACGACCACCCGCGCCTTGAAGGAGCAAATTGAACCCTGTATCCAAAAAAGAATGCATCCATATTTATGCAATTATGCAAAACGATCATGAAAAATTTCAACAAAAGAGTGCGTATATGCCAGCAAAGCCGTGGAAGCCATTTACCCGATATACTATTCCATACATAACGCTATACTGTATACTTTATGAATCAATAAATTTACTATTTTGAGACACTCTTTATAATCTAATATCTTAACTCTATTTTAGCAAAAATATAAGATATGACTTTACCGTTAAACAACGGGAATTTGGTAGCTCGTTGCCTTTTCGTCTCCAGTTTGTAATGTGCGTGCGTTGTTACATTAAACAACTATTGTATAACATAATTATACTTATCTAAGAAGTATACTAGGTGTATCAAAAAAAGTTACCGTCAAAAAATAAAATGAAGTATGTTTGTATTTGAAATATAGAATACTTTATTTTTCAGTATACCCTCCCGCAACCTCGATATATTTAGTTAAATGCATTTTCAACTTTTTATTCCTTTCGGAAAATATTCTTTGTCAGAATAGGCATTTATGTCGTCGATGACTTCTGAATTCGATACAAATCTCATTACCCTGAGTCATTTCTTCAAGTTTGGAAACAGATAATAATCACATGGAGATTGATCTGAAGAATACGAGAGATAGTTAACTATTCATTCAATTTTCCATTTCTTTGAAGATGTCGTACGATCGCGTTTTTAATCGATTGGGAGATGTTGTGGCACCCATCATGTGAATGGATTTTTAACCATGTAAGATGTTCAAAATACAGAAAAATCGTAAAACTGGCAACTGAACTTTAGTTCTCACAACGGAGTTTTCAGTTCTCACAATAAAAAATTCAGTTGTGAAGTTTCGACAACTGAAAATTAGTTGTCACAACTTAGTTTTCAGTTTTCACTACTAGAATTCAGTTGTTGTCAGAACTGGCCAAAAACTTTATGATTTTTCTTGCTTTAAGTATATATCTGAAGTGTATGACTTTTGATTTCCTCATGTGTTTTTCCATTCAAAAACAATTTAATCATTGATAGATACTGAATTTTTTCTAAATTTGATAATAAGCCAAAGTTGTTTTAATGACTGTCAAAACTTTACACGTGTTTAAAAAAAGAAAATGGCGACACTAGCAGCGATATCTATTAACAAATTGAGAACTTTTTGATATACTTAGTATATTACAGTGAGTACCAAAAGTATTTTAATGAAGACAATTTCACACAAGTCGGTGTATAGAGAAACCGTTGATAGTCCTATTATCTTTCTTTTAGGATGATATCTTCAATTTTTCATGTTTTTGAAAGGAATTTCTGATATTAAAATAACTTCGAAACACCTGTGATAGGATTTTAAAAAATGTTTAAAGCCACACAAGGCCTCTTTCCCAAAAAAAACAAGCCCAATAATAATTAATTAAAAATTTCCTACAGATGTTAGTGTATAGTGTTGCGAGGGTCAAAAATATTCTATTGAATTTCAATTCCATTATTAACATCAAAATTTTTTCTTTCTTTCATCATTTTGATCAAATTTTTAATAATATTTTGCATCCCTCCAGAAAAAAAATAATAATAATAATAAATATATTATGGATGAATCGATTTTTAATAAAAACCGGACACTATTGTTCAAGGGTTTCATTTTTCTTCTTTTTTTTTTTGATGGTCAATCGAATGCTGCGATATGTTTTGTAACAATTGATCGAAAAAGTTTTCTAACAACAATAGATATCTGAAAGACACATATCCCGATGACAAATGATGTTTTCATGAACTGCGCGGTAATGGTTTCTCTATACAACAAAATTCTATTCAATTTAAAAAAACATTGTTTTCTTATATTTTTATTAAAAAATCAAAAAAAAAAAAACAACACAGATTTCTTTTGTAAGGTGATGAGAAAATTTGTACAATAACGAATGAAAAAAACCATGAAATTAGGTGCCCAATAAAGTAATGAACGTGCGCGGTCAAATGAAAGAATCGATTTGTGGAGACCCAATATAATCCGGACGCAAGCTGCCTTAAAAACTGTATGAAATGATTCTAAATTTTTGAAGTGAAAGAAAAGAAAGATGAAAATAAAGGCTTGGTCGTCAAAAAGGAGGCGAATTTTTTCATGGTACACCAAAAAAAACACTGGACAATAAAATCTGTATAGATGTAAAAAAAAATTATATTAACTAAATTTTTTACAGGTAGGGCATAAAATACAAAAGTGAATGTTTTTTTCCAAAATTGACATATCATCGTTCATCAATGCATAAAAAAAAAAAAGAAAAATTATTTAAAATGTGCGCGCGCTTTCAAAATAAGCGTTTTTTTCTATTCAAAATATTATTAATAATAAATTATTAATTATTTTTTTCTTAAAAGCACAAAAAAAACTATCACTTTCATTTTATTTAATAAAAAAAAAAATTAATTATTAATTAATTCTTTTTGATTAAAATCAAAAAACGCTTAAATAATACAAAAAAAACGACGTTAGAAATTTAATCCTAACATAAATTTTTGGCAATAGAAGCGCGTTGATATTTCTCCAAAAACTATTTTATAACAAATCAATTAAAAACTTTTTTTTTTGTGGGATTAAAAAAATTGATTTTTGTGAAATTCATTTGATATGAAATGATTCAATTCAAGAAATATATTGTATTTCGCAACATAACGAAAGAAAGGACCCACAAAAAATATAATATTGATTAATTTAAATAAAATTAAATTCAATAAATTCAAGAATAGAGTGAAATAGTTCCATCATTTTTGTTCGTTATAAAATGTAATATGCATATTAATGACTTTAGGATAAGGGCTAGGTGAGCTCTCAATAATTATTTTCAGAGAAGTTTAAGGACCAAGTTTCTCCTGCTCAGTCAAAACTATAATGGGCTTTATTTCTTACCCTGGTATAAATTTCTTGCTGCTGATGGAAGTCACCTTTTCAAGACAATTGAAACCAGTCTCAGTCTCTCCGGAGTTTATGTTATACAGTTAGGTCTGTTTTTAGAACGCGATTTCCATATAACGCGGAGCGAAAAAGCGACCGCTCACCTATAACGCCTCCTTATAACGCGTTTTTCATACAAGAACACTCCAACAACTCAAAAAAATATGAAAAATTTATATATAGTAGCACTTATTCTATGTATTAAATTTTTATATGTACATATGTAAATACATAGTTTACATTATTCTCAATCACCCAAATGTGAAAATTGTTTTTTTTTCCTCCTAACTGCACTTTATTGATGCAGTCGCTGGACCAAGGAGTCATCCGAACTCTCAAAATGTACTACATACGCCAATTTTTTCAAACCATTTTCAACAGATTAGAAAATGATGATGGTAAAACTCTTCTTCAAGTTTGCAAAGAATTTTCTGTTTTAGATTGCATTCGAATTGTTCCATCAGCTTGTGCAGAAATTAAACCGTCAACACTTAATGCATGTTAGAGGCCTCTTTTATCTCAAATGGTTCAAAATGAAAATGATATTCCAGCCCCACTTGCAGAACTAGCAAAAATTGCTTCTGCTTTGAACAGCGAAGGATTTGCAGATATAGACCATAAAGATATAGAAGAACTACTTCGAGAAGAGAGTTTAAATGAGGTGGAAGTGGTGGAATTACTTGGTAAATCTACCTCAAATGCATTTATGGAAGAAAACACGGATAACTTGATACTTTGAGAATGCAGTTTTCACATATATACACGGAAAGAAATAATTTGCTATAATCAAGTAAATTATTTACTAATTGTCATTTACTGCAATCAACTAAAGTATGTTCGGATTCATCGTTCGTTTTATTAAATATAGGAATCTTTTCTGTATTTTAGTAAAATGTTCGAACTCATTTTCAGTAAATTTTGGACTGGCGCAAAATGATTCCTAAATTTATTTGATTCATAGCGTTATTGGATTGATTATAGTAAATTTTTCTTTCCGTAAAGGCCTGATTTATTTATTTCTGAGATTCCATAAAACGCGGTACGAATTCATTTAATTTGTATTAATTCTGAGTTTCTCATAACGTGATTTCCATAGAACGAACGCATTTCCCGATTTCAGCAATTCTGAATTTCTTATAACACGCTTTCCATATAACGCGGTACCAATAATCGCGTTAAAGGAGACTTGACTATATATTTTACGGTAAAACTACAAAACTGGTAAATGTGAGTTTAACTTACATTTACCAAACATTTTTGTATTTAAAGTTGATTATATGAAGCCCTCCTCCACTTAATTACAATAATTATTATTTTTATTTATTAATAGTGACTTAATGAATGCTTGCTGCGCTACGCTCGCTAACCACACTTAAGAACTTATACTGGCTTGTCACAAATATATGGCATATTTTTAACTTTTACCCTATCGTTGGAAAATGTGTACATTTACCAGTAAAAGTAGATATATGAAGCTGATCTCAAATTTAAACTTACATTTTCCAATCAAGCTGGTAAATGTGTAGATTTACCGTGTACTTTCACCGTAACATATACACTGTCAGCGTAATTTTTTTTAAATACCTAAAGATAAGACATACATTTCTTAAATCGTCAATACCTTTAATAGTTTATAGTCTGAACTGGAGTCAGTAACTTCGAATTTTTTCTATCAATTCAATACTACAAATTATTTTAGAGCTTAAAATTGTATATAATAAACCCGGCTATATCTTGACAAGCCGGTAAACACGATATACTGCAACAATTAGTAAACTTAGGGCTTTTCCCACTTCCAAAGTTTTTATTGCCTGAAAAACTGAACAACCGAAAAAATGTAAAATTTTCACGACCGCGATTGGAACTCCGGACTACTCGATACTAAGTATGAAACTCTGAACAGTTTCGACAATACTATAGTACTATATACAGTTTTCTTTAGCTTAAACTGGCACTATAAATGTTCGGATTTAATAGCAACCAAATTCATTATATTATCAAATGTGTAATCAAATGAGTCTGTAATTGCTTTGGACAATATGTTTAATAGCTGCTTATTATTGTCTCATTTACTATAATTCAATTATAGCTTCCAGTTTGACATAATAGTATAGTAATAGCCATTAAATTATACTAAAAAGTAAAAAATTTCTATTGCAAAAATATCAATTCTATCATTTTCAGTTTATTCCCACTTCTGTTTAAGACTTTTAACTGTCCGCATTACTTAGCTTTCTTAGCTTTCTTAGCTCAATATGTATTATAGTTTCTTTCCAAATATCTTTATTAAAAGTATAAACATTTCAAGCCCGAAAAGTTTCCTAGATTATATTTCTCTCTCAAGACGTGCTCATTATACCTAAGGTTTTGAGTTTAGAATGTTTCGAATTGGAATCCATATGATGTTTTGTGTTATTAGCATTATACATATGTATATATTTATGGACAGAGAATTGCAGTCATAATGTATTCGTTAAATTTTTTCAGACTTCCAAAGATACAACATTATTATTCGAAATATGTTTTCCTTTTTAAAATCTTTAATCGCAGCTATTTTGTTTTTTAAACAAGAACTATAAAATCTAATTTTTACTTTCCACTGACAATAAATTGCAATAAACTACAATAATTATGAAAATTTTGTGGAAATTGTGAAGACTTTAAAATTAAATATGAATATTTAATCAAAAAGATATACCAAAGAATATACGGATGTGAGTGTTCTTCATCAAATAGTCGTCGTCGGTCAAAATCAACGAAAAACCAAAAAAAAAAAAAACAAAAAAACATATCTTAAAGATCCATCGAAGATTGGTCTCATAAAAAGTGTTGTCGGACAAGGTAATAAATGACGGCGCTTCGACTCAATCAAAGCGCCATCAGTTCAACCGCAACAATATCGATGGCAAAGTAAAAATGAAATGATGATCTTGCATGATGGCATCATAGAAGATGGCATTCAGTATCTATATATAAAAAAAAAATGTCATTTACTATATCATTGTCACTGTCGTTGTGTATTCATTTCATATATGAATCCCACTTTCAATCCCAACCGCAGGCTCAAAAATTCTTTATTATCTTAAGATCGGATCTTGGATCATTTTGTTTATTTCGGAGAGGTATTAAAATTCTTGTTCAATATATAAATTTTTTGAATGCGGGAACAACAATTCCATTTTAAACTAGGAATATATTTATAAAATATATCTAATCTGGAATGTATATCATATTCACTGGAGAGAAGAACGTGCGGGGATGAAATAATCAATTAAATCAATTTTGTCAACGATAAAAACCAATGTAAGCAAATCGTTTTGTATCATGTTTTCTTAATCGGCATGACCTCCAAAGCAATAAGTATTTTTATGGAGAGAGACCCGAAACGATGTGGAACATCCAATTTTACATGTGTTTTTGCTTTTGATATTCACCTGCTCTTGCGCATCTTATAGCTTGTCGTTTTGACCGCACATTCGAAATGAATATATACGATTATCGGACATTTGAGCGATTTTTTCAATTTCTGTGTTCAGCAGAGAAAAAAAAACAATATTTTTTAAATGGATGTCGCGTGCTCTAACGACAAATTTATGACTTTTTAGATTAAAATATTCACAGAAATTTTGAAATTCTATCTTCTTTGAGTTTCATAATAAAACCAATAATAATAATTTTAAAAAATTTGTAATACTAAATTATTGGTATATGCTTCATGTAAGATAAAAGATTTTAAATCAGTTAAATGCAACCCACGTATAGGATCTGTAAGGAGATGAACACATTCTGACCTATTCTGATAGTCATTTTTAACACTTCAGTTTGCTTATTACAAGCCAGCAATATCATTCATAATAATATCGAATAAACGATAAATCGAATGTATACGCTATCATCTCATCATTAGTGTCGGGAAGGGAGGAGGGGTTTGAGTAATATTAGTGTGGCAGAGAGGTAAATTAATGTAAAGGAGAAAACAAAAATACCATCACCGACCGCCACCTTCAACCCACCACCATAAATCCACCACCCATTCACCGACAAAAAATAAAATAATACATACATATAACTAATTATTATTATGTTAGTCACACCTTGCTAAAACAATTCATGTGGGCAACAACTAATAGAATACAAAAAGGTAAGCCAGAGAGGTTACATATCCGATAATACAGCAGAGTCAGTGACCAACAGACTCTTCAGTTTGTTTACACTCTGTAGCATTCTAGCAACTGGTTCAAACCTTCCATAGTCAATTTCGATGACAGTCGATCATGAATAGGCTTACACTTCTTAACTTTAAATTGTATGCGTTCGAGAAGGCTAGAAGACTCAATGGCACCAACAAGAATTTGATGAATAAAGACTATGTCAGCTACTTCGCGCCGTTTCTGCAAAGTCTGAAGATTAATCAGCTTTAAACGATCACGGTAAGGGGGGAGATTTATAGCATTGCTCCAAGGAAGACCTCTAAGAGCAAAGCGAACAAATCTACGCTGAATCGCTTCAATTCTCTCAATGTGTACTTTATGGTACGGAGACCAAACTTGACTGGCGTATTCAAGCACCGGTCTTACAAAGGTAATGTATAGAGATTTAGTAATATATGGGTCTGAGAACTCTTTAGACCATCGTTTTATAAAGCCCAGCATTGACGAAGCTTTGTTGATAATTGTATCAATATGACAACGAAAATTAAGCTCGCTATCACATATGACACCTAAATCTTTAATAAAATCAACTCTCGAAATAGAGTTTCCCAATAAAGTGTAATCAAATAAGACTTTACTACATTTCCGCGTAAATACTATTGTTTCACACTTGTTAATATTAAGTGACAAGTCATTATTTGTACACCAAAGAGTAAATTTATCAAGATCAGACTGAAGCAAGTGACAATCCTGTAAAGAGGAGATTATTTTGGAAATTTTCATGTTGTCAGCGTAAATTGTAATCTCCGAATACTTGATAATAGACGTAACATGATTAATAGAGATGATGAATAAGATAGGTCCTAAATGACTACCTTGAGGGACTCCAGAATGGGCAATAAAAGGATCAGATTCGATTGAACGGAACAGAACGCAATAGCGTCTACCAGAAAGGTAGGAATTTATCCACTTTATAAAAAGGGGAGGAAAACCAAGAAGTCGTAATTTTAGTAAAATAATGCTGTGAGACAACTTGTCGAAAGCTTGACTGAAATCAGTAGCAATTACATCCAATTGTTTGCCTTGCTCCATCGAGTTGATGGCGGTAGAGACAAACTCAGTCAGATTAGTAGTCGTTGATTTGGCTTTAAGAAATCCATGTTGTTTCGCGGATATAAATGGTTTGCAGTGAAAGTAAAAGGATTTATAGACAATACTTTCAAAAAGTTTAGGCGTGCAAGATAATTTAGCCATGGGCCTGTAATTACAAATGTCAGCTTTAGAACCTCTTTTGTGAACCGGGATAATAAAGGAATCTTTCCAAGCATTTGGAAATACACCCGAGGTCAAAGATTTTTGAAAAAGGGTAGCAAGCGGCACCGACAAAATATGGCAACACTTCTTTAAAACTATAGCAGGCAAACCATTAGGACCTGAGGTAAAGTCATCCTTTAGCAATTGGATCTGATTAACAACAGTCTCGGCATCAATACTTATTGAATTAAGGGTGGTACTCGGGTAATCACCTAAATATTTAAAGTAGTGATCAACTGGTGTAAAATTGCTGCCAGAAACAGCTTGTCTAAAAAACGAGGCAAACAAGTAATATCCTAGACAGATCTCTGATTTTAATGATCATTATTGCCCAATCGGTCATTAAAACTGAATAATGACCTTTATTTACGTAATAATAATCAATTTTAAGTATCTATTTCAAGCATCATTATTTTCTTAATTATCAAATGAAATTGTGAAGAGGTCCTAAATTTTTGCCTCGCACTGTTTACAGAGCCATTTACATTTGAACATTTTAAAAATTTCATCCGGTTTTAACATGTTTTCTTCTTTCACATAACCTTAAAATGAGAGAAAATTCTTTTTATTCCAAATATTTCTAGAAATTTTGTTCAAAACAATAAAAAAAAATTAGCTTCATTGAATAATAATTAATAAACATTGTGTAATGAAAATTAAAAAATGCCTGAAATTTTGGAATGACAAGAATAATGATCATTGTGAAAAAAAATGATGTGTCATCCAAAAGTATCATTAAATAATAATTATTGTAATTAAAATCGGAGATCTGTCTAGAGCATAACTTATGAAGATATTATAAGTAGTTTCATGAGTATGAAGTGTGGGCGCAAACTAATTAGTCACTAAGATTATTTGACAATAATTTCAAGTCTGCTCGTTTCGGAAAGTATTGTATTTGAATTACTAATAAATAAAATTAGTTTATTTGTTAAATTCCTTTTTTGATTTTATGGAGATTTGTATTCAAAAAAATCCTCCCCGGTAGGGCCCGCACCTAAATTCGGCCCTGCGAACAGATTGGAAATTGTTCGGGCATCATTTGTCGAGCTATCCAAATACTTTATAGTAGAAGCGTATCCATCAGTTTTACGTTTGCAATTAACAAATTTCCAGAACTGTTTCGGATCTACGAGCAGAGTATAATGCATTTTAGATAAATAAGAGTTATACTCAATTTCCAGTAAACATTGGAATTCTTTCAGCAAAGATAAATACTTGCTATGATCGGAAACATTACTAAAATTACTAGATACTTCAGCCATGCTCTATTCCGCTGCTTCCGCAAACCTCTGAGTTTATTGGTATACCAAGGGGGAGATGAAGTAAGATTTTTTTGTGTTCAATATGGTACTGACAAAACGAAACACCCAAATAACGCGGAATAAAACTTCGAAATGGCAACATTTATTTAATGGTCATTAATAATATTATTAAAGCCAATGCCATGAACCAAAGAGTTTATTAACTTGAAATCAGCCTTACGGAAGTTAAACTCACAGACTTCATCAGAACATATCTTGTCGTTAGTCATGTCATAGGCGAATAATAATTCCAATGATGGTAAGGATCAGTGACAGAAAACTAGCATCGGCTGGTTTGACCAGGCACTTGCCAGAGTTGGAACAGAAGACCAAGTCCAATAATCCATCCAAACTATTCTTACTACCGCTAATCTGCTGTAAGTCACATGCTGTAAAGCTATCAATAATAAGCGATTCTTGCAACGAAGAAATATTGGAAGCAATATAGTGAACATCATCATCCGCCTGCGCCCATGTCAATTGGGGTAGGTTGAAATCGCCTAATATGATTAGGGTATCATTAGGACGCATGGAGTCATTAATGAAATCAACAGCAGCGACCAATAGTTGGTAGTATTCAATTGCACAAGAAGGTGGTTTGCCAATTTAAAATATAAATGTTTTCATGATGTAGAAGGATCTTAACACAAACTAATTCTAAAAGTTCGGTGTTCGGAATGACAAAACACGAACAGTCCAAAACAGATCGAACTGCAATAAGCAAACCACCCCCCAAGCGACTATGCTGGTCAGCACTAGTGTACCTATCTTTGCGAAATATTTGAAAATCCGAGGTGAAAATCTCGTTGTCATTA
The DNA here is from genome assembly GCA_963422695.1 of Xylophagus ater. Taxonomy (NCBI): domain Eukaryota; kingdom Metazoa; phylum Arthropoda; class Insecta; order Diptera; family Xylophagidae; genus Xylophagus; species Xylophagus ater. The sequence continues at coordinate 23,964,311 of OY730485.1, read as the reverse complement.
AAACTAGGATTTAACCACGTCTCCGTCAATGCAAAAATGTCGTAAGAAAGTGCTTGTCCAATTAGAAAAACTTTACTCAATTTAGAGCGCAGTCCCCCCACGTTTTGGTAGTAAAGGGACAAGCTTTTTAGTTTTTTGAATTTATTGGACTTTTTGTTCGATTTTTTTTGACTTGAGCACCAGCAGAGAAGGGTCGACGACTAGAATGTTCTCTAGCAATAAACTCTTTGATGTGAGTTTTGTCGGGCCAAAATGATGGCGAAATTACCTGAGAGAAGACATTATCAGGGACCAGAAGTTTAAAGGACGAGACATTACTGTTAAGTTTACTAATTTTAACAGCCCTAGCATTTATGCTCCTGAGATCATTAGGTAGCAAAGACTTTAAATAATTTAGTATATCCGTAGATGTTGTTGACGGAAGGAAACGGGAAACAAAGATAGATTTTGGAGGGGGTACGATGTGAAGAAGAATAGATGTATCAAGGGCAGCAGTAGTGGAACGACCGATAGTCTTTTTAGTACTACTATTGGTATTAGTATCAATGAGACTTTTGTTATTAGTGCTATATTCTTTATTTGTATTGATATTGGTGGCGGATTTAATATTTTTCATACTAGGGAGCTCCGCTCCTGCTCTCCTCGCTCGCCAACCCCGGGTCCCGGAGTGGAATTCGAGTAGATTTTAGTTTTCGTGTAATGTAATGGTAAAAAATAAAGCATAATAGAGTAAGAAGCAAAAAAAGTATGTAACTGCTTTTGTGATTTATTTCACTGCTTCTTCAAATACAATGTTTTTTATGACCTTTTGTTCTAGCTTGCATTCTATTTTTATACCTCCTCTGCTTCTACATCGTGATAGAGCGACATACAGTTGACCATGTGACATTTTATATTTTCTCCCAATCATTCCAGGAAATATAAAATGTGTATACGTATAATATAAATAATATAAATAATAGCACATGTGATTATTTCTCCTCATTTTAAATAATATTTGTAAAAAAGACTCCGTCTAGATAGATTAATCATTCAGTTCTGATTTTATGTTAACGAATCTGATTCACTTTAGTAATTGAAGTCGATGGTAAGGTTAGCAAGAGATTGGCTTAGTAAGACCAAGTGCTTGAATAATTTTTTTGTTTCAAATTATTTATTAAGCTTTTTCTACTACAAAATTTATAAATGACGTGCGGAAAAACTTTTTTATATAATAGATAGATTTGTTTTTTTCATGTTAGAGGTTTTCGGGCTATTGCCATTGTTCCTATTAGTATCGCAGTTCTTTGAGATAACCTTACTATTCTTTATATTTTTTTAATTTTTTCATTGATGATACTCATGATCCTTGTTGATCGAAGTGACTCAATAACCAAAAGAATTCATTATGGTCGCGAGTCACTTGATTTCAGAAGTGACGTAACTTATGCTGTAATTTCAAAAAACGGTTATATATGTAAGTTTAATACATATTTTTTTACTTTCTTGACTTTCGCTTGTATTAAGTTGGTAACAAAATAGTGGGACAATAAATACTGTAAGTATGAATAATACAGTATATCTATTGACTATAGGTACAATTCCTTATTTTGAAACTTTTCAATTTCCCATTTCAAGTGTTTTGGTCAAGTTTACCATTGATTGTGGGCTCCTCTCATATTTGCGTAAACCTATAATATCAACCTGATCGTAACTACTTCGATCGTCTTTTATTAAAGCTATAACAAACTTCATAGTTTCCTCATTACATTTGGAAGCCTCAATATAAGAAGTCAACAAGTTTTATCTTATAATTTTTAAATTCACAAAACAAACACATTATGCCCATTAAAATTATCTATTTCGACGTGCTTTATTCCACATACAAATACATTTAGGTTTGTAAACTCCCATTTGAAAACAGTACCTATTTATTCCCAATATAAAAGTCGTTACCACAGTAAAAGTAATTAGGTCCCACATTTTTTTAAAAAAATAGACCAACTTTTTGTATTGGCGCCTCCATTTGTTGATATATGTTCCTGGATTGGATGAATCTTGTACGTGTATTTGTAACCAGAATCCTGACACACGCTATTAGAACTGCTTTGGTTTATAGAATTTCTTTCCTTTATAAGAAAACTACGAACACGATTTATGATATTTTGAAAAACGTAAAATATTATTCATTTAATGACAATAAACGTGATAAATGCATAAAATAAATAATTTTCAAAATGAATTTATTATTCTTATTTGAAAAATGGTTACAAGAATGAAGTCGTTATCATAGGCCGTGGGAGAAAAAAATTGTTTTTAAATTTATAGAATGAAAAATATGTTGTTTTTTTTCTCAAACCTGTGAATATGTCCAGAACTTTTCTTGCAGAACAATTAATAATCTTTCCATGTCTTAGCGACAACACACCGGATCATATATTTAAGACCTCACATGATTTTGTATAAAGAAAATTGTGCCAAATGAAATCTAATTCATGGCGAATTTCGATATTTTTTGAGAAACTTTCAAATAGTTCAATGAATTCGATTTATATTGAACTTCTCTGACCTTTTTAACTGCAATTTCATGTTGTCTGTCCAATAATTAATACGCCTCCAAAAACATATACAAGTTTGATTAGAAAAAGTCCAAACCCAAAAATTTTCAGAGCAATATTTTTCAATTGTCATGTTTCTATGATAATTTCTAGTTAATTTGTAAACATGATAAGATTTTGATAAGTTTATTAAGACATATCCCATCCCAGAACATTTTTACACTTGTTAATCATTTAGAAAATAAAAGTTCAAGTCACGATCTGAATGTCATAGAGAAATCTAACAAAAGCATCTTAAAGAAAAAAAACGTTCAAGTCATGCTCAATCATTTGCTTTAAGACAATTGAATCTTGTTTTATCAAAATAAGAAACCTGAAGTAAAATTTCATCTATTTTAAAGAATCTATAAAAAATTAAGGTATTCCCTTCCCTTTGGACATGTCCAAACATAAACAGCGAATGGAACAAATTAATCATCGTTGTCGTAATCGTTAGTCACATAATCTTTTTTTTTCGAAAATTCTTTGGAATATAGAGACCAGATTTTAGTTTTAGAGTGTAACAAGAATATGGAACAGCAGCGATATAACTAAGGCCCATGAAAATGGACGAAACAACCCAAAAATACAGGGTGCTCCAACTTTAGTTTTCGAACGGCGTTAAGTCGCATGAACTTGGCGGCCAATGACGCCACCAAAACGTGAAATAATGCGACCTGGGAACTTTTCACGCAAAACATCCAATGTTCCATCTGCTGTGTGGCAAGCTGTACCGTCTTGTTGGAACCACATGTCTTCCACATCAATATCTTCAATTTCGTGCCAGAAATAATCGGTTATCATGCACCTATATCGCTCATCATTGACTGTTACAGTCTGAACCTGATCGTTTTCAAAAAAGTAAGGCCCAATAACGCCGCCTGACCACAATGCGCACCAAACAGTTAAATTTGGCCATGTAATGGTGCCTCGCGAATATCATGAAGATTTTCATCTCCCCATATGTGGCAATTTGGCTGATTATCACACCCAGAGAGGTGGAAATGTGCCTCATCCGAGAAGAGGATTTACTTTGGAAAATCAGCAATTGAACAATTTTAACGAGTTGAGCGGTGGTTAAACGATCCATTTCGTAAATGTGTTGTTTCAAATTGACATTTGATAACTGCTTGATTTACAATGTTGCCAACATAGGAAACTGAAATTGGATTACCCTATAGTTCTCCTAAAATATGAACATAAAAAAGATGTAATAAAAATAATGACTGGGAATTCGGATGAGGATAAAGAAGGATGCGGGAGAGAATGGACGCAACATGTATATAATATACATAAAAAAGAAGAAAAAAAAAGGTATTACATAAATCAATAAACGAGACCCAAAATGATTATTCATAATCGTTCAGCTGTCACATTTTAATAATTTTGTGGTGCGATCGAGGTTCAGCCCCCCAATGGCGCCTCTGGCCATATCTCATCAATAACAAACATTACGCGCGGACGAAAAATAAAATGTACACACATTGAGATTCTTCGTTTGTTGTGTTTTTGTTGGTTTTTTCTGTGCCCTTTAAATCTATACGAGTTTTTCTTACTTTTATTTATTTGCTTTCTTTCTTTTTTTTTTGTCATATTTCATTTGATGAGGTCCAATTCCCATCCCTAGAAACATAATTTTATATCGAAAATTGAAATATCGATTGAGTATTAACGTTTCGTCTTGTCTATCAGAATTTTGGGTGAAAGGAGTTGTTCTTATGATCATCGTGGTCTCTTCTTCTTGTGTTATACGTTTGGTCCTCTTTGAAAAAATTAAGCGCCGTCTTAAATCTGAAATGAATGAGATATACAATCGGATTATATACTTTATTGTATTTTGGCGGGCGCAAATATAGTCTTCTTCTTTATTATTGTGACCCACGGCTGTGAAATTGGATTGCGTGTATTTTTGCCATTCTTCAATTGTCGACATGGAAGTTCTTTTCTTTTCTTTTTTTGGAGGAGAACGATTTTTTTTTCTTTTAAACGCACAAATAATAATGCGACCATACAAAAACGATGCATGTTTTTAGACGCCTCAATGCAGGCACACAAAAAAAAATACCGCAACAAAATTGAAAATTCCGCGATTAATAATTGATTTTTGGACAAGAATTTTTTTTTTTCAGCGAATAAAATTAATAAAATCGTGATTTTGTTATCACTTTTGTTCACATGATCGTTAAAATTTCAAAAACATTTTTTCTTCTTGAATCGGGACTATTTCTTCATTTTCAAATTAACAGAAATTAAAGTTCAGTTAGCTTTTTTTAAAGATTCATTAAGCTCGTACTAACTCTTTTTATAATATGTAAACTGTCAGAATTGAACAGCGCTCTTTCCGAAAATTTAAACTCACATTCACATCGATTAGTATACCTAGAAGTCCAAATGAGCAGCGTGATGTTGAGTATTGTTGTTGTAGCTGAACTTAAAAAAGAATGGATGAAAAGAGGTTTAATGTGAACGAAAGAGAAGAATCTATATTGTGTCGGGATACCACTGTACAAAAAAGATCAGTTGAATGCACAGTCGTTGGAAATCTTTATTATTAATCATATGCTAACACCAAAAACATACAAGAAAAAGACTTACCAACTTGGATTCTGATTTGGTCACGTCTGCAAGCGCCATCTTATTAATAGTATTTATTAAAATAATTCTGGGTGATATAAAAATGCATGTATTTGCAGTCTTTTCTACAAATACTACTGAAAAAGAGGCGCGCTTTGAAGCGTGGTAATCGTACCAAAATTTTATACGTAAAAAATTACATGTGGTACTACTTAGGTGCAGCAATGTTTATTTACAAAGTTTTACAAATGTTCCGGTGCAAATTTGGCTCTAAATTTGATAAATCAGTATTTTACAAAGTTGGACAGCATTATTAATTTTGGTATGGATATGTAAGTGTTATAAAAGTCAAACGAATATTATTTTTGGATAATATAGACTAATATTGAATTTGAGTACAAATTACAAGTAGATCGGTTGCGTTGTATTTGTTTCATTTTAAAATCTTCGACATATTTTACTTTTTAATTTCAAAAAAGGTAAAAGAGCTGCAGAAGTACACAGAAAGATATGTGCTGTATATGATCATGATGCACCAATAGAGGCTCGCGAGGTTGCAGAGAAGTTAAATTCATCCAAAACCATTTATGATAACCACTAGAGAAAAATTGAGCTTGTAAAAAAGCTTAATGTTTGGATTCCACATGTACTTAAAGAAATTCATTTTACGCAATGTACTCAGTACATATTTGTGGTATGCCTTTACAACGTAACGTAACGTAAAATGATAACCATCGATTGTATACAAACTCTCGTTATTGTATAGTTTTTGGTAGTACCAAAAAGCATACAATAATAGTACAAACCTATCTTTAACATCGAAACAGTCAGAACTTCTGCATCTAATAGACTCGTAGAATCTATTAGAATCTATTTTAGAACTATTTTAATATAACACTTCAATAAAAATCAATGTTTTTAACTAATTTAATTTGTATTCAAACAAATCATCAATAATATTTTAATTGACTCCATTGTTAATAAATTAATATAACATCAATTTATATTTTCGAAATTCCGACATTTTATGATCGTAGTTTTCATTTTTCTCGTAAAACATAAAATCAAAAAGAGAAAAAAATCCTTTAAATATCATTAAAAAAAAGAGAAAAACATTTTTACGATTTATCGACATTAAAAAATTATATTTGTTTAATTTTTTTATTATTTAAAAGTCTTAAATTATAAAATTTATTACCTTCGAAAATGTTTTTCATTCTTTGAAAATGCGTTCGTCTCTGCACTCGCTCGGCTCGCAGACGTTCAGCACTATATAGTTTTTGAGACTTGAATATTTCTAACGAAATTATTTTATCTCCCAAAAAAAAGCTAAAATAACGAACGAATATTTTGTGAATGAATTTTGAAATTTTGTCCTCCACGAATCGTTCTTAAAACACAAGATCACAGACGCCATGTTGAGACCCTTTTTTTTTGGTTGTTTTGGGATCCACAAAATAAAATTTTCAATTGGGTCCGATTCGTGTAAATCATCACACAAAGATTTTGTCGCTCTTTTAAATGTGACTTTTATATTTCCTTTCTTATTTTAGTGAAATTCGTTTTATTCCTCTTTATATTATATTTATGAAATTATATTTATGTGTTATGACTTAATTTTCAATGAAATTTATCTGTAAATCCTTAACGAGGTCTTAAAATTTCATGCATCTTCGTTTGTCCAGCTCGTCCGGTCATAAATCTTGGACAGAATATTTTCGTGATTTCCTAAATTTTTTTTATATTCAATTTATAATTAATATATATGCAAATCATAGTTATTTTTGTTTAATATGTTCACGGTATTATGTTGAATTTTATATAAGGCCCAGTCTAAGCAGGTAAAAGGTAGCACTTTTCCAGACAACATAATTAGTGATGCTAGCATATATTTTAAGTATTTATGTGCCCTTTCAGTAATACAGAAATTGCAGTTTTCCTGACTTTGCATGTGCCACAAGAATTCGTTCTCATCTAAATCAATTTTAAATCTTATAAATTTATCAACAACGATACTTACCCCACGACTCTATTAGACTTATTTCAAGACATATTTTCGGTCGGACTGAAAATATGTCCAATTTTTCGAGTCTCCACAAGACTTTTCTTCAGTCCGACAGAAAATAAGTCTTAAAAAAAGTCTAATGGAGTTGCCTGGTTAGGAAATTAAATAAAATGACACAAAATTTGTGTCTTCTTCTTCTTAGGTATAAGTCGCAAGTCTAAATTTTATATTGCAAAATATGCCGTATTTCTGCATGATTTTTGCAATTTGAAGGCATTTTAGAACAGACTACGTTTCTGCAGATTTTTGTGAACTAGAAAATTCTTCCAATATCAAAATTGGCTGCTTGAGAATCTTCTGTTCATGTATTGTAAATTTAATTTATCAATTTTATTAGCTCTAGATATGTTCCAAATCTGAAATCAGTGGATCTTTATAGCTTCATGTGAAATTAGAATTTTACAGAATTAAATAAAAGCCTTTTCTTATAATTAAGTAAGAATTAAAAAAATTTTTATTCATGAACTAAAAACATTTAATATAACCTCTGGCTGGGATGCATGTGCAGCAAAGATCTTCGATATTTTTTTAATTAAGTTAATAGTTAATGACCTAATCCCTCATTCAATTGAAATTCTAGGTAATTTCAGCATCATTGTCGACTTAATATTCTAAAGCATGTCTAGAATATTTAGGTTATGTTTAACCGATTCGTGTCTGTCATACTGGTTTGAATCCTGGGAATTCTGAATATTATTTACGTAAAATGCTCCGAGCTCAAAACGATTGGCTTCTAAAGAATTTTATAAAATTGTTTGCATTCAAGAGACAGATTTTAAAAAGAAATAGGATTCTTCAATGCCAGTGAAAAATTCATGAGTTTCCAATAACCGAAACCAATTCATCAAAAATATTATGGATTATGGATATTATTCATTTTGTAGGTTGAAGAAAATATTCGAACAGAACAGAAGTCTTGAACGTAAAAATTTATTTCATTTGGTTGGCATTTCATTTTATTTATGAAGTGACGTGACTCTCAGAAAAGGCCTGACTGTCATATGATCAAAATTTCTTGATATTGATATGCACACTTTAGGGACCTGTTTCACTCCAAAAGTAAAACACAAATACCGAAAAATTAGTTATAAGAGCCATTTGTTTTGATCCCACTTCATAATCTTTGTTAAAGTTTATTGAATAAAATGTTTTCAAACATTTCACAAAATGTTATTTAAACAGCGGAACTTAATTTCAAATCAATTAAGTAACAATTTACTCTAAATTATAACGAAAAGTCAATATTTGTTCTTTTTCCTTAAAAATTTGTACGTAATAGACGAATTACATACGGCGGCGTCTTAAAATTCAATGAGCGTAAATTTCCAAAGAAACTTTGAAGGTATCTTGTCTATGTTTTGTGTACAACAAAACGCCCAAAAGATGGAAGACAGCTGTGCAATATGGTATGTCATTTCTTTTGTCACTGAAGTAATTTTTCTTAAGAAGAAAATGATTTTTTTTTTTTTTTTTAGAAAAATATTGTGAAGATTTTCAAGAACACCCACAAAAATTGATGTATGAAGTCAATGATTTCATATTGCATACATCCCATATGAACGTTGTCATTAATTACCACTGCTGGACTACTCTAAGTGTTAAAGATCAGCGGGAAATTGTTTGCCGCATTGATTTTACGGAACAGAAAAAAAAAAAACTAAAAATCAAAAAAGATTCTATTTTTTTTTTTAATTCTATAAAAGGAAAATTTTCGTATTAGAGCAGGGCTCGTGCGGTCATTTAACAAGGCACACACCAGACAAAAATTTAGATAGAAAAAAATTATAGTTGGGTACACAAAAAAAAATTGAAGTTTCTTATTCCCGCAGTCCTATTATAACCCGCAATGACACCTCAATTACAATTCTTTAAACCAAAAGATAAAAATCCAATTTGGTTCAAATTTATGACTTGAACAATGGCAAATTGTCTATTTTCGAAAATGAATTCCTTAAAATTTCCTACAAATAATGTTCATTGAAAATTTTCTGTACATTGGAACTCTGCATGTGTGACGACAAACCTTTTTCTCTTGTTTTGTTCAACAGCATCCTGACTGAAGGTTTCTACTAACAAATGATTTTTTTTATTATACCAAGGATTTCGTTCAGCATCCTTAAAAATCATTGTGAATTTCATGAGGTTTTTATGATGGCCACAAAAATATTATACAAAAAAGAATTCCTTAAAAGTTAATTTTTAAACAAATAGAAAAATTCTTATAGAGACGATAGTATGTATAAGGACATTCGTCTATGGATATTTTATGAATATGCTTTTATGGCCGTTGATTTATGATATAAGAAATCCTTGACTCTTTACTCGATTATTTATGACCAACAAAATACTGTATGAAAGCCTTTTTCGTATAATAAAACTATAAATTCTAGAAGAAAATCAACAGATTCGAACCAAATTGAACATAAATACTTAATAACTATTTTATTATAGTGTCAAAATTATGCAATTACCGTTTTTTTTATTGGTTTTGCGTCGAAAAAGAGTGCTAGAGATCGGATCTCCATTTTGTGCTACATCTCAAAGTGTGTTTTGGCAGTCTCCAATGTCTTACAAACTGTTCTGTTCTGGACAGGTATTCTGCATTTCTTAACCTGCATTTTGCCTAATGTCGTGCTTTTATGCCTATATTCATATGTAAGATATAATTTTGCGAAGAGCGTCTTTTTATTGTGGCAACTTCTTGGCACTACTCATTTAGAGACCCTTTTCCATCATCTAGAAGAACTGATATGTATGTATTTAACTTTCTTCTTTATTGTATATGAAATAAAACCAAACACGAATATCGTCCAATTATGATGAGATCTTCAATTGACGGAAATTTTCATGTAGCATCGATGGTTCTATGGTAAAAAACTCTCCTGCCACGCGGGCGGGTTCGATTCCCGTCCGATGCAATCCACCTTTTCTTTTTTGTTGTGTAAATGTTTTAAAATATGTTTATTTTTATTATCATATATCAATTTTATTTTGAGTGTTATTTTATCCGTGCTTATAAAACTATAAAACATAAATAAAGATCTATTAAATTTGTTAGTAACATAAAAAAAGAAAAACAAGATAATAAAAATAAAATTGTTTAAACAAAGAATGAAAAATCTATAATGGAAATTTTTTTTCTTTTGGGGAAATTTACGAAGCCATCAATGTCAACATTTTTTGTAAATTCGAAACGCTTTGAATTGATCATCAAAAGAAAAGAGGCAGGTGATTATCCAGGTTTTGTTACTATTTAAATTTTTGTTTAAAGAAATAAGGTGAATTTGAAAAGAAAAATGAAATGATTTAAAGAATACCAAGTTTAAAATGTCTTTTTTCAAATGTTTTGTTTAACAAATTTGGAAGAATTTAAGACCAATTTCTAGAGTGATTCATGACTTCAAATTCAAATATTATATCTATTTAAAGTGGCGGTCTGGTTAGCTGATATATACCTACAAGCATTCCATTTGACCATACAAAATAGATTCCTGTAAGAGAAATCGTCACTATTTTATCTTTTTGCTTGCTAACTCTAAACAATTCAAGCACAAGTTTTCCAGGTTTTGTCCTAGTTAACATTTAAAATCAGCGTTTTTGTTGTTTTCTATACATTTAAAGCCAGATCTTATATTCACCTCTGTCAGGCCACGTGAGATAGTTAACGTGGTTTTTTTCCTAGATAGCTGTCAACAAAGTGGTTAGTGTTATTACCGTTAGTTGCATTGATAAAATGTCAAAATTTGCATTTGAAAATTAAAATTTCAAAAGAAAGAATAAGAAGAAAGATAAAAAAGGAAAAGATAGCTGCGGAATAACTTAAATCAGGATTGTCAGGCTTTAAGGAAAATTTCTTGAAAAATTCACAGCTTTACAAGGATAACGATCACCGCATCTAATTTAAACGAGATATTTTCGGTTGATTAATCATTAAAAAATCTCATAACTCTTAGGCAGAGAAAATCTTTGAAAATTAATTCGAGCCAAAAGTGAAATCACCATTACTCTAAAATGTCCTAACGATGACACATTAATTGGAAATATCAGACCCTATTTAAATATCTCTTTATTATATAATTTTGTTTCATCGAAACGGTGAAATGCTGTCCATCTATCGGCGAGATACTAAAATTATGAATTATATAGAGAAAATGCTTTTATATTCTAGACAGCTCTCCGATTTTAATGATCATTATTGCACACGATAATGATCTTTATATACGTAATAATAATCAATTTTAAGTAACTCTTTCTAGCATCATTATTTTTTAATTTTCAAATGAAATTGTGAAGAGGTTCTACATTTTTTCATCACATTGTTTACATGGCCATCTACATTTGAATATTTTATTTTATTTTTATTTTATTTTCATCTGCTTTTGACATGTTTTCTTCTTTCACACAAACTTAAAAGGAGAAAAAATGGTTATTATTCTAAAAGTTCTTTAAATTTTACTAAAAGACAATTTAAAAAAATTAATTTTCTTGAATCAAAATAATAAACATTCTATTCTGAAAATTATAAACAAAATAGTAATATTTTGAGCCTTTTGAAATGACAAGAATAATGATCATTGTGAAAAAAAAAGAAGATGTGTCAAGGGTCATCCAGAAGTATCATTAAAAAAATAATTATTATAATCGGAGATCTGTCTAGCGCATTAGGGTCATCTGAATTAAAAAATTTTTATAATTTATAATTTTTTTTATCATGAAAATGGTACACGACGATGACGAGTAGTGCTGATACTATAGGCCTGACCAGATAGTATATCATGATTTCATAAGTACATCAATATCGTAAAGGTCTGGTATAGTCTGCTCTAAAATAAAATTTTATTAATGCAATAATTTCATTCTATTCATTACAAAACCCTCGACATTTATTAAGAACCCACCCTCTTAAAACAAGGCCAACAATTTTATCATCATATATTGTTTTTGTTAAATGATGTTAAATTTTCTAGAACCCGCAGAATGCTTTGACTTTGACAAATTCAATTTCTCTAAAAACAAAACAGAACAAAACCATAATAAAACCATTTGATTATTATTTTCATAAAGTTTGTGTACGTTGCTCATTTCTGTATAGTAAATACAAAATTAGATCCAAGCACTAATTTCCTTTCGTTTGGCATTTTGAAGTGGCCTCTCTAAAAGCCTCGTTCTCATAAAATGCCATAACAAAAATATTATAACCACAATAAAAGCAATTAATTAAACCACAAACAAGTGTACTTGTTCCATTTTCAATTTATATATTTGCAGGCCATTTTGAGGCAATTATGAATCTATTCCAGAATGCCTTTGCAAAGATTTTTCTATTGTTTTTGTTTTACATAAGGAAATATCATGTAGAATTTCTAATAAATTTTTGAATAAGCATTTAGTTAATGTTATGTAACAAGAAATACAGGGTAAATCGCAATAAGTAAGTAATTTTGAGAAAAATTTATTTAAAAAAAAAACGGAAGTGTTCTCTTGACCACACTATAGGAGTGAAACAGAAGCTTTTTTTGAATACAGCACCGAAGTGGTGGGAGATAGAACTATTGGGTCTTCGATGGAAATAATCCCCATAAAAACATCCACAACTTTGCCAAACATTTCAACCGTGTATAATCTCTATATACAAAGTACAAAAAGATTTCAAAAATGTGTATCGACTGCAGCCCCAATACGGTGGCAGATAGAACTATTTGGTCTTCGACGGTAAGGATCCTTATTATAACCTCCACAATATTGCCGAAGATTATAATCGTAGGACGTCCATATAATGAGATTTTTTGTAATGTAACGTTTCGTCACAGAAAATCGTCACATAACTTTTGCTAATCGCCCCCATAGAAGTATTTCACTTTAAAAAAATTAGGATGCGACCCACACAGCTGTGTTGGTACATATTTTTACTGATAATATAGTACAACTTTCTGCCGTTTACTTATTAACTTCAGCAAGGTGATTTGAGCATCTAGTTATCTTATGAGATTTCTTCAGAAAGTTCTACTACTGTTGCTAGGTTGTGACTTTAAAACTACTTTTCTTCTGCAAGGATACAGCGGCTCCAGTGGCATGTTTTACATTTATATGCGGTCCTGTTAGCCTCCTTTTGGAATCACATTCAATTTATTGTATGCGTTTTTATTTTATATCCTCTACGGTCTGAAAAAAGGGCTCCTTCATTAAGGACTTTAACTTCGGGAACAAAAAGACTGACAAAAAATAGCTGACACGGAGTTTAGCAGCTATAATTTCTAGTTTTTCATATTGCTAGTGATAAATTATACCCTTCTAAAAAGTCCCCCGGTGACTAAATCGGACTGACGAAAAATTTATAACTTAAAAATTTTCAAAATTCATACATTTTTTTGTGTTTACACGAAAAAATTACAATTTGATTTTAATTTTCTTTTTTGTTTAATTAAATTAAAGCCGGAAAAAGTTTCATCAACAAATTTCTTTAAAAAAAAAGATTAATTTTTGATAAAAATCTTTTAAAAATACTTTCTTAATTTTTTTTCTTTTAAAAAATTTTTTTTTTGTATTATTTTAATTAAATGAAATTATTTTTAATAGAAAAAATTCAGATATTTTTTTCTATTTCCAATGAAAAATGGTATTTTTTCCACGCTGATGATGAAAATGTAAATTTTCATGAAATTTTTCATTTTGAATTTCATTCAACATTTTAATATATTTTAAATTTTCATGAAGTAATTAACGTTAATGATGTACAACTTGATGTTCACCGTAAGAATCACCTCATTTAACCATATAAGAACGTCTTCAAGCGTTGTGGGTGCCAATCAATAATGGTGAAGCAAAAATAAAATTAGAAAATTAGAGACTAAGCTAGAAACTACTCGAATATTTCCGACTGTGTGGTTGCAATAATATACAAAACATAGTAATATTGTATCAGAGCCAGGTGGAAGTTTAAAATGTGTAAGCTATTGTATAAATTTATCATTGAAAGCCATCTAATCTACTGGAGTTGCTCTCCTTTTTGTTACCCAAAAGAAGGGTTCTTGTCAAAGAAACAATTTGGAATTCATAAAAACTCTTTGTGCAATAACATTTCCCTGAACTCTTACCTAAAAATAGCTGCACCCGTGTTGTCTACATCTTTAATTCTTTTCCTATCCTGAATAAATGAACGAGTTACTTTCTTTCAGGTTAAGAACTTCAACGTCATCAGCCGACCCTGCACTTCTTTATCATTTTCTAGTTGTTATTTGTATATTTTTATATATTTGTATATAATTTTCTTCCTTATCGACTCTTCCCACCCACCAGTATTAATATCGAATCTATTTAAAACAAAAACCCGGCAGAGATAAATTAAACAAATTAATTAATTTCCTGGTAATCATTCGTTCCCATCTGACCAATTTGGGAATCATTAAAAAAAAGATTGTTTTTGATTTGTTTCTTTTTTCGACTAATTTACATTAACAAGATTCTTCCTTAAGATTTCTCAAGATGGAAGTTCAAGATTAGAGATGATAGAAAAAATGAAAAGCAGAAATTTTTATAGATGCCTTTAAAAAAAAACACAGACTATGGATAATCAATTAGTGTACAATTTAGTTTTAAAGTTTTGTCAAAAAGAACCGCAGTTTTTCTGGGGGATAACGATTTGGTGAAATTTATGTCTACTGATGAATCTCTAATAGTGCAATAATTTTCTTTAAAATCGTTCATTTTTCATTGATTTCCAATAATTATAAAACATGTACAGATGATTTCTCTTCCGAAAAACATGGAATGCGATTGATTGTGTGACGAAAGATCATGCCAAGATACGATCGCGTGATGCTGTGAAGAAACATCATGTGAAATCAATTTTTTTTTTTAAAATTATTTAAAGAAGGCATCTGGTTCTGTGATTTGCGATGAAATCTCATAAAAGCTCGTCATGTAAATATTTAAACTTTATATCTTCATAGTCTAATTTGTGGGTAATTTGTATTCTTGTAAATTGATATGAATTTCTTTCGTAGGTAAAAATCGGTAGACGAATGATGAGAAGTAGTTAATGATGGTAAGAAATTTTTTGCATGCCTAATCAAATGTTCCATAAAATGTACATAAGCGAATCTCTAAGTTAAATGAAAAAAAAGAATGCCATCAAAAAATTATCACATCAGTTCTTATAATCCTATTTCTGGGAATTCCCCTGAATACATGTGATTCCTGAAGTAAAATTGTTACCATTGAAATTCTAGTCCATTTAATCTACAATTCCACTTTCTAAATGTGTCCAAATATGTCAAATTAATCCAGAATTTACAATATTATCCGGAATTGAAAGGATATTTTAATTTGAAAGTGTTTCCTCCCCAAAGAAAAAAAAACAACGTGTTTGTTTTTTGAGCTCTTCTTTTTTTTTTGCTTGGGAATTGGTTTGTTTATTCATCCCCTGCCCTATGTCGAAGGGTCTAGGCTAAAAGAAGGAAGCGTGTCAAATTAATTTCTAGCACATTTTTTATTTTTCTTTTAGTTTATTTTCATTTTATCGTTTTTTTTTGTGATCTCATCTCATCTGCTTTTCAGTTATTTTTTTAAAAATTTCTGGTCAAGCTTGAAGCATTGTGGACATCCCGCCGTGACTGATGAATGACCTCTAAACATGATACCACTTTGTCTTTATGCCAAAAAAAGGAAAATAAACTATTGCTGAAGGAAAATTTTTCACAGTTCCAAAAAAAAATGAAACTTAAAAAATACTTTTGTTCTAAAAATAAAATATGAAAAAATGTGATTTTAAGGGTGATCCTCGTAACTGAATATAGCGATGCGTTTGCTGATATATTGTTTTCATTTGAAGTGACAAATTACGAATTAAAGATTCGAATGTTTTTGTTGAGTGACGTTCAAATGATGATGCAGAAATTACGTAATTTTCGGTTTGAAAAACGGTTACTATTTGGTTTAGTATGAAAAGGTCATACTAAGGGTTAGAAATTTGAAAAGTTTGCTTTGTCAAGATTTCAACAAATCAAGAACTATATAAGTAAAGTGAGACGTACGGGATATCATGAATCTACAAAGTCTCAGCTGACATATATTTAAGGTTCAGTTAAAATATTGTAACGTGCTACCTCTTTGGTTCGATGTTATAAAATACTAAAACTTTTTACTTATGTCAATTCGGTGTATAAACTTTATTTACAATTATTCCGCCGTTAACAATAAGTCTTAAAAATATTTGTCTATCAATAATTAATTCATCACAGTTTATTTATAATCGAGCAGTTACTACTTCCAATAATTGCTAATGAATTTACTTATTTCTGTCAAATCTCTTCACTGTGTGAGCCCACCACAAATAACCACTATTCAGAATCTCTTTGATACAATCACTTTCATAGTTTGACTTTAATTGTGTTTTTTTCCAACAGCGTTTCCACCTTATATACTCATTGTGGAAACTCTAGAATCTTCATTCACTCATACATGGGAACGTGCTTCTAGAATTCGCATGGAAACTTACTCCTAGAAATGTCAAAATGAAATTTGATTATTTGCAGGGTGTTTTCTTTTGTAATTGGAATTTCTTTTAGAAAAATTATGTGTTATTTTGTGTTCTTTGTTTTGGTGATTTTAAGGAAATTTCTCGATTTTCTTTCATCAAGAAAATCGTGGAAGATTTCCTAGAAATATAATGGAATATAGTGCCCGAACCCATTTTGCTATAGTACGTATTTTTAAAGTTTTTCACCTCTTAATTCCTGAATTTTGGCAAAGTCTTTAAATAACTTTATGCGTTCTTTATCATTCTAATTCATTATACATAATTTAAATTTCTGTTTCGTTATAAAGTTTTGTCTACCATGTGAATACAACCTTAAACTTTCCTTAGTAAATAATTTCAAGTTGTTGTTCAATTAAGTCTACATTTGAGTTTAATTATATTATTAAAAGTAAGTATAAATAGAAAGCTTTCATTCAATAAATTTCTTTTTTTAATAAGCTTATCATGTTATACGGTCATCATCAAGATTCCCTTTCTCCAGATTTATTAAAAGTACTTTTTCTTATAGTTTCATATAGGATGACAAAAAATATGTCGAACAAATACAATTAATGGAACTGAAATAGCTTCACATTCGAAGAACTTTCTATATACACAATATATTCTGCAATATCGTTATCATTACACACATGGACATATGAGAAAACCATGTTTGGCACTCAATATAAAAGACCACCCCCGGCTATTGAGTATATATCAAAGGGTGTTTTCTGCTAAACAATAATAAATACACTTTATTAAAGGAACAGAATATAAAAATTTTCTTCTTCTATGAATATTCTTCGAATTACGATTTCTGAAAATATGGGGGACGATTAAAAGTGAGGGTGCAATGTTCAGGGTGAGTTTCGATAATTTAATAATAATGTATTTGATGAGAAAACAATTTAGGGTTTTATTAAAACTTAATTAAGGAGCAAGGAAAAATAAGCGTATGTGAGAAAGAGAGAGTGGTTGAATAAGAATTAAATTATTTGTTTTATTAAAAAACGAAGTGTTTAACATAAAAATTCACCTTATTAGACCAAAAAATATGCGCGACTTCCTGTGCCTAAATTTTATTAAAGATAATTGTACGTGCGAGGGATGATTTTTAAGTTGTTGAGATCTAAAAGATTTACTCGCGTATAGTAATTCACAGCATAATAAACTAAGATTAATCCGGAGTCATGATTTGTTTTGGTTTTTTTTTTAACAGAAAATTCCCCCACATAGAATAGCAATATTTTTAAAGACAAAAAATTGTATTAAAATGATCAATACTAATAAAATACGGAAACAAAACACGCAAAATAGAAGCTGCAAGAAAGCAATGTCTTTTAATTCACCAAAAAATCTTTCGGTGCAAAATTGAAAGAAAAGTTTGCTAATTTATCATGATTTCAATGCCTTGTCCACTAATCTCTTCTTTAATTATATGCATGTTAAGTATACCGGTTCCGGGAATTGAAGTGACCGTCTAATTCAAATCGCTTTCAAACCGTACATCTTGCAATACTAAAATTTGACAAGAATCTTGCTTGACATATTGTCTGTCAGTAGTAAAAATTATTTGTTTCGAAAAAGACGCGTTCTTATTTTTTAGATCTTAAACAAAATTCAATTGTTGCGCTTCATTTGATTCGAAAGTCAATCATCGAAATTTGGAGAGAGTTAAATCATATGAATTTGAGTGAAAAGTTTGTGTATCGTACCATTAGACTGAAGCGTAAAAAAACGCTGTGACGGAGGCTGACGATGCACTGAAACTACTCGAGAGAACCTAAACAAAGTGCGTAATCGGTTGTATCGTAATCTGGAGCGTTCATAGCTCGTTTCCTGTTCCTGTAACCTAAAGATATATTTATGTATATAAATACAAATTCTTACCCAAATTTGTCTAGAATCCCATTGAACCCAGCTACATTGAGCAACTAAATTGTTATCTAGTCAAAAATTAAGTCCAACATTTTAATAGCTTTCCATTTCCCTACGACAAGTATTGAAATATTAAGGACAACAGCCTGTAAATGGAACATATATTCATTTCATTTCATTTATTGAGGCTTAATGAATTCGTTACAGTGATGGAACAGATATTAAAACTAAATATTAGAATGTTAAAATCTATTGTTGCTTTTTTTAGGACTTTTGTCAAGTAGTTACAAGCAGATTTTTAAGCAAATATTTTTACATTTTTACTAGTCAGTACTTAAAACTGGCAAGTGGAAAGGCCCTATTATGTATTTGACGCTTTGGTAGTTCATAACAATGTTCTCATAATTGGTCATTGTCAATAATTAATATTAATAATTAATTTAAAGTACACTTTATTAATTTTTTTTTTAAATTACCATGAAAAATATCTCATGTGGTGTAAAAATTTCCTTTTGCAAGGTTTTTTTTTTTTGTTTTTACATAATTTTACGAAATTCGCGTTGAAACAGCAGCAATAAATCGTCACAAAAAAAAAAAACAAACAACATTTTCTTTTTATATAAAACAGAAAATTAAAGAAATAAAATTTTATTACAAGAAAATTTGTTAACGCAATTAACACAGAGGCGTACATTGGACAAGATTACAAATTTAAGATGAAAAATTGTCCAAAGATTTTTCTTTTTTTTTTTTTTTGTATGTTCTTACTTATTTATTTGTACTTTATACAAGAAAAGGTGACTCGTATACCTTGTTCAGTATAAATGTAATAAAATTAATTCAATATCATTAATTATGGAAATTAATTTTCGCGTTCGCGCGCGCGCGTGATAATACTCGTATAAAGTTTTCATAAATTAAATTAAGCAATACTAAAGGCAAAGAATATATTATATTAGGATAAAGAAAAATCGAAGTGCTTCAAAAAAGGAATGGAAATGGAACCACATATAAATGAGAAAGGAGGGCACAGCACATCATCAATTTTTCTGTGAAACATTCTTCAAGTTTATTCGAAAATACTCCAAAGGAAATTTCTCGAATTTATGGAAAACTTTTATATGAAACACGCCTACGCACATTATGTTGATGGTTGTTTCTACAAAATCAATCTTTATATTCTTTTGTATGGACATACCTCGAAGTTAAAAAAGAAAATAATATTAATTTTATTTGTTGCTGGAAATTTGATTAAAGGCTCAAGTATTGAATTACTTATGAATTTGATTTAGAATTTCCTTCTATCAATTTTATTGAATTTATTAGTATAGAGTTTTTGAGCATTCCAAAAAAAAGGGTTAAAAAAATAAATCAATTTAGTCAATTTTTTTTTGGATACCACTTTTACGAGCTTAACATGCAGTCACCAGAATCATCTGAAAATATAGTTCTTGAATAAACTCAAAAGAATACTTCAAAAATCATTTTATTACAACGAAATTTTAGTACTAATAAAAAGAATTGAGTTGGCAATTTGTAAAAAGGTGCGATAAGTGTGATTTTGTGCGTCAATTAGCAAACCGTCACCTTTGAAAGTGGCTGGACAAAAACGTATGTTTTATAGGTCGTGTTTCAGACGACAACAAAAGCTGATGTCCTTACGAAAGCATCGATATTTGAAGGTAATCAAAAGTTTGATTGTTTTACATAAACGTTTAACACTCTGTCCAAAAAAATAGCTAATTGTCTGTCCATATTACTTCCATTTGAATATAAAATGCATAAATTTTAAATGTGCATTCAACAGTTGATTTATTTTGTAATTTTGCTTATTTTAAAAGAAAAGACAATATAAAACAAAGTCCTTGTAAAAATACAGTTCCTTGCACATGAGTGCGTTCTTCGCGAAAGGATTTTGAACAAAAAAAAAACCAAAATGTGAACGTTACATGAATCAAAAGAGGGTTTTCTTGACTAAAAGAAAATTTCGCGTAGAAAAAAAATTATGGAACCAACAAATCTACAGTCTTCGAATTTTATATTCTGAAACGTAATAATTATTTCTTGTAAGATGAACATGAATAAAAACGTTGGAAATTTTTATATACCAAAAGGGAGAACGTTTATACACCAAAAATATTTCCAAACTAAAATTCTCATGAGCAATCGCACATACAATTATTTTACGACATTGAAATGCATTGAAATCGAAACATCACAGGAGTCGAATATAAAAATCATGGGCCTTTTTATTCAATGTCTCTATATAAAATTCCGTCTTATAGAAATTCCCTGTTTCCTTTTTGGGGAACTTGCACTAATTATTATTATTACACGTCCAAATGAAATAATGGGCTTC
Organism: Xylophagus ater; assembly: GCA_963422695.1. NCBI lineage: Eukaryota > Metazoa > Arthropoda > Insecta > Diptera > Xylophagidae > Xylophagus > Xylophagus ater. Next base: position 23,943,342 of record OY730485.1, on the reverse strand, counting down.
AATTTCTATTTTAAAGTCAATCATCACATATACTATATAACGAAAAATTTTGAATTTAGAAAAATTCCGAATATCACACCCAGAACTTTTGATAATGCAAAATATGTACTAAAGGAATTGTATTCATAAAATAAATAAATGGAAATCTGATATTTTGGCCGGAAGTTAGTTAACAACAAAAGCCAACGGATATATATTATTTTAACGTCTTAAAGTCGAATGACTATAATAAAATAACCCTCTGTGGCATCGAAAAATACGACGGTTTTAGAGGAAAATGTCCTTTTCAATGTCTTTTCAATCAAATGTTTTGTGCACTTTTGTAATATTCACCGTAATTATAGTAGTTTCTTTGAACGTTAGAATTTAGAGGGTTTACCATTAAATTCTTTTGCAAATCACATATTACCCTTATATAAAGTTAAAATTTATGTCAAACTTGTACAATATAAGGCGTATCTGATATACGACTTGTTCTCACGGACTATATTCTATAAGTACATAGTCTTTTTTTTAAAAACCTTATTACTCCTTTTAAACAAATTATTATATTATTTTCAAATAAAACAAATGCAAATTAAAAGAACAAAAAATTTAATATCGGATTTTAGCAATGAAATGAATTGATCAAATCATTCCACCCCACATCACACTCGTGTATCATTAGAAACCATTAAATTATATTGGGCGTCAATTTATGTACCAGTTTTGGTTAAGGTATCAATAAAAGGCTCTCTCGTTAATTTGAGCAATTAAATTCGTTATGAAAAGAACAATCTTTAAATTTTAGTTGATATTAAGATTACTAATTTAATTGTTACGCGTGGGGAAGTATATAGGTTATTGTTCGTATCTTGTTGCTGCGAAATATTTCAGATGTCTTTTATTATTTCAAATTTCACTGTGATTATCATATTTTTGTCTTTGCTTCACTGAGATGAATCATAGAATAAGGTTTGTTGATTTGTAAGACCATAATTGAATTGCCTTCCAGTTCAACATTTCTCCTAAGTTAGGGTTCGAATAGAAAACATTTTCTTTAAGTTAGGTCGTACACAGTATGATGATCTGAAAAATACAACATTTTAGATCCCGTATTTTTTCGTTCAATTCTGCTCTCTTTTCATGCGAGAAAAGAACGGAAAAAATTCAAATTTCTTTCTTTTTTGTCATGTTTGTAATCGATTTGTTATCCTCTGCTGTTTTTATATCTCCTGTTTTTATATCTCCTGTTTTTATATCTCCTGTTTTTATATTCAAATAAATGAATAAGGATTCGTAAAATTCAAAAAGCTTTTAATACAGACAATTTTAACGCAGATTACATTAGATCTTATGGTAAGATCTTTTAAAAATTTAAATGTCCTAAAACAGCTTGCCATATGATCTAAGCAGATTACATAAGTTCAAATTAGGTTTCTTAAAATCTTGTTGAGTTTTATGAATGCATTCATCTTTTTTGTAGTATTATATTTTAAAAGCAATCGATCGGAAAATGTAAATACGTGACTATTATGCCAAACAACGGATTCAGAGGCAATCATTACATAGTTTTACACTGGGTGTTCAAAAACACCAAAATCTAATAATATTTTAAGTCCATATCTTAAAGAATCTGAGACTAACCAAATGCTAAATTTATCATCTGCTCCTTTTTCGTCGCAGGTGTAATTCAAAAAAGGGAATAATCTTTCTAGGAAAATATTCTTAAGAAAGCATATCAAAAGCTTTTCATTGACTGGAAATGCAAAATCCCAGTTACTAGAACAGAGGTTTCTTGTCAGGATATTAAATTTGAAATTCTGTATGAGCCTTCTCGTAGTAGAATTGGATAATAATTGCAGAATTATAAAGTATTGACTTGATTTCACTATACTAAACTGAAATTGTTGATCATTCTCCAAAATGTACTTACAAATATAATATACTGGAAAATCATGAATAGGCCAGTACTTTTAAAGGCCGATGTGCCTTAAATCAATTCAATACGAAATAAAATATAGGGTGATCCAATTTGAATTTCTCATGTTGGCAGCACTCTAAATCAACTAGTTGTTGATAAGCACTTGCTCCGCAATTTGCTACACAACGGGTGCAACGTTGGATGTTTTGCGTGAAAGTTCCCAGGTCGCAATATTTCACGTTTTGGTGGCGTCAACTGGCCGCCAAGATCATGCGACTTAACGCCGTTGGATTTCTTTTTGTGGGGTTACGTTAAAAGTCATGTCTAGGCCAACAAACCCGAAACGATCGAGCACCTAAAAAACAACATCCGCCCGAAATTTACGAAAAGTCATCGAAAACTACCTCGAAAGGATCGGCTGCTGTAGAATGTCCGGAGGCGGCGATTTAATTATATTATTTTTCATAATTAATGAAATACATAACATTTGTGATTAACAAAATAAAATAAGTATATTTCGTTAAATTTGTGTGTTTTATTTTGTTCTAAAGTTCGGAAACTGAAGTTGGATCATCCTATAGTATATCATCAGCAATCAATCGAATATGAATTTTATTGCAAAAATCCAACTGTGTATATAATTTTATCCATAATATTTTAATAAAGTGTGATGTTAAGTGAGGGATCCTCATACACTCACCAAAGATTGAAATCTTAAATAATCATCTTCTTGACCAAACATAAACCCGTATTGATATAAAAAAACGATATTATATATGAAACACCTTGACGACACCCTCTTATTGCTTTTTTTGAAAAAAAAACATATTCTTTTCAATCTAAACAAACAAGAATAATTCATCATAAGCACTTAGAGATAACTCACTCCCCCAAATGTCCTGAATTATTACTTATTATATTGGAACATCAAAAGAAGAAAAAAAAAATATGAAAAATATGGGTGCCCTGGGATAAAATCCTGCTGGGTAATAAATATGTCATTTTATCTAATAAAGAGATTTATTTACGTGTGCATAATAGTACATTGATACATATCTATATACACATCTTCTTCTAATATCAAGCCGCATGTACAACAGAAAAATTTCGGAAAATGTCCTGTGAAGATATCAAACCTAAATACAAGAAACAACAGCAAAGAAAAAAGATGAAACATAAATGAACAATGCCTTTAAGGATAACAACAGAAAAACGCGCAAATATATTGAAGTATAATGTAATATCTAAGGAAAAGAAAAGGATACAAAATTTATTATTTCCGGTTTACATTTGAAAATGATATATCAACAAATATAATAAACCATGGACCAATAAACGTGATGGGTGAACGCACGCGCCTCCATGCAGGGAATCTCTTCAAGGAATACGATGGGATATATATATATTGTGTTCCCCTTTCACAATATTCCACCCGCTGATAAAATGTGCTATACCTATTATTGGACCATTTTGATAAAAATCCAACAACAACGTTTCTATACACTTATTTGTGTCACACCTTTTACAGAACCACAGTGCGTAATTGTTGGGATTCTTCTTTTGAATTTAGTTTTCATCTCTCTTCTCTAGACATTTCGTTATATTTGATCACCATTTATTTCGGTCGTTTCTTTTCCAATTTGTAGTTTAATCTTTCCAAACATTTTCTGGTACTTGTATAATAGAAATGCACACCAACATGAATAAAAAGTTCACAGCTTGACCCGTATTGTGTCACCCAAAAAAAAAAACAAAGCATAAACTTTAAATCACCCGGAAAATTACTATAAAATAGAACTGAATTAATGGAACCCGTGTGACATGTATATTTAATAGCAGTTGTTATTAATTATGATAATTTTACGCTCGTTTAAACCACTTTAAAATTGACGGTTTTTATATGGTAAAAATATTTCAGTTACAAAATAATTACGGGTCGTCTAAATATGTTACTATCTAATCCAAATTTGTCTGAATTTCCATTAAACCCCGCTAGAAAATCTAGTCAAAGGCTAAGTGAACAATTTTGACAGGACTTCTAGTTCCCTAGCTAATTACATGATCTAGTGCCAGGCATGGATAGGTAGCTAGATTCTAGTCAAAATAACTATATATTGGTTTTTTATCTAAAAACTAGAAATACAGTCAGGGCAATTAAATTATCAGGCGTGTGAATGAGTTTTTTCGATTATTTTGGTGAAAATGAAAACACACGTTTATTTAACAACTATATAACATTTTGATTTCATTGAAAGTATGCTTCATATGAAGCTATAACCTTCGCCCATCTTTCAAGTAATTTACGGATTGCCATTACCTATTCTGGTCGTTTCTCTTTTACAGCTCCCTTCAAAAGCATTATTTGCGTCAGTAGACAACACCAGTAATATTTTGAGGCGGTTTCAGCAAATCATAATAGATAACACCTTTCTGATCACACAAAATACCTTCTCTGAATGAATGTTTCGTTTTGGCGTTGACGGGACAGGTTGACCAGGCTTTACTTTTGCTTTTCTGCGTTTAGGAGTTTCAAAGTAGATCCATTTTTCAACTCCAGTAAAAATTCAATGCAAAAACCTTTCTTTGTTATCTTTGAAGCAGAATTTCAGAAATGGTGTTTCGACGTTCGATGTTTCTTTCTTTTAATTCATATAGGTTCTAATTAAATAGTGTTGGAATTATTTCCATGGTTCATCGATCAACATTTAATGACGCTACCAATTCTACTTGAGCTTGACATGGATCTTCATCCAATAATGCGTCCAATTCTTCATCTTCAAACTTTATCGGTCCAGTTTCCCATTGTGCGAATTCAACATCATAAATAGCTTCTCTAAACTGTTTAATCGCAACTCGTTTGGGTTGAAGCATGTTCACCGTAAGTTTCTAGAAGCAAACGATAACATTACACAGTTTTTTTCTTTTGATTAAAACAAAAAAGTGAAACTTACCACAGATACTGTTTATTTAACACGTAGACTTCCAGTTTAAATTGAATAAAAACAATGTTTTCTACTAATTTTCATCAAAGACAAACTAGCAGTATTATCTAATTCCTAGCAAAATGGCCATGATTTTATCTTTTTCGTGTATGAAAATAGGTCTCAATTTTGACCCAAAATCATCTTCAGAGATTTGATTTACAAGGTATATATGATTGATTTCTTGCCTAATCCGAAATGGGCGAAACTTTGTACGTGTAGTACTCTCGATCAACATTTCGCTTAAATTAGACTCCGAAAGTCACCAAAAATCGCAGAAGATGTCCAAAAGTAAAAAGACTCGTATAAATAAGATGATTAAGGAAAATATATTCTCGCAGTAATGGTATCCTCAAAATAATTGAAGGGTTGAATTTAATAAGAAAAAAAATTAAAAAACGTTCAGATCCTTCTAGAAAATGATTCGATCATAAATTAAAGAAGGACTGTTTTAATAATTAAAAAATGTTTGTAATTAAAAGTTATACGCGCGCGGTTAACTGCGTGATGTTTTTTTATTTTTGTAATGAAAATACTTTTATTATTTATTACTTTCTAACAATTTAAACTTTTTCCTTATTTTATAATTAAGTTTTAATTAAAATCGTTTATTAATATTAATGGTGGCACCACCCACATTTAGTATAGTGTTTTATGAACAGTTCGAGTTCGTGTTCCACTGCATACATGCATGTATGTAATGACAGGATGTACATATGAAATTATATTTCTTCATAATTCCAACTTACAGTTCTCAACCTTAGATATACAATATATATATAGTATATTAGTGATTTATACGCGAAAAGCTTGGTGGAATGTACAAAACTGTTACATTACTATGTGAAGAGCGTTTGGTTTTTAAGCGAATGTAATTAATTCCTCTGTATTTGTTCTGCTAGCGCTGTTTTTCCAAAGATCTAAGTACTATATGTGCCTAGCGGTAGAGTCCATTTTACTCTACCCTTCAAGTTTCTTTGGCGATTCATATTAAAGTTGACTTTTAGGTAAGAGCCATACTAATCAGGGCCGTATTTACCATTAGGCAACTCTAGGCTGCAGCGTAGGGGCCCGCAACAGAAAGAGGGCCGTACCACAGAAAAAAAAATTGCTTCAAAATTTTAATTTTGAATAGGCTAAAATAATATTCTCCACAAAATGACGACAAGCAACAAATTTCTGAATTACATATCAATTTATAAAATACTATAACAAAAAAAATGTTCATTTAATGAATGATGGAAAGGACATTTTCAAGTATTTATCGATATTTTTCATGTAAAACATAGTCTATTATAATTTTTGACAAATTAGTCCAAAAATGACCAGAATATTCGCCAGATAGTAGATAGTGTAGCATTCGTCTCCTTGTGGTAGGGCCAGCACCACAAGTTCAGCCTAGGAGTCTACATGTCCTAAATACGGCCCTGATACCAATCATATTACTTCAAGTTAAAAAATAAATAAATGTCGTAAAATTATTTTGTACATTTCTCTGTATTGGCTATGTAAACACTTGACATATTACAAATTGCAATTAATAAGCCTATTTTCTTAAATTAGAATAGAAACCATTTGTTAGTTGGGTTGGCTTAAAAAAGCGTCCATTTTACCCTGTAAACAATTTAATGAACTTTTCCTTTAATTCTTGGATTAGTTAAGTATTATTTTCTAGTATTTATCTTATGTTTGTTATTTTTCTATGACATTTCCAGTGCTGTAATCATTTTTTTCGTCTTACTTACCCATCTTTTTTACACTCTAAGCTATTAAAATCTATAATGTTTTGGACAGTCGTATAAATGGCAACTAAAAACACATAAGGTAAATTATACTTTGAATTATGCATAATTCCAATGGAAGTTAAATTTGGAAACTAGTCAGAAAATTAAAAAAAATATTTCAAAATAAAAATAAAGAAGAAAAACATATAGTAACTGAAAATTGGCCTATAGCCGATTTTTTGATGCCCTATGATACAAATGGGACCTAAAAGCTGTCAAAACTAACACTATTTCAAGGTTTTTTCTTCATAACTTTGTTTCGTCTTTTCAAAATTTTCTCTACTTTGCAGATGCCCTTATAGCATAAATCTAATCTGCAAATTTTATTCAAATCTGTGTATTAGTTTTTAAAGTACATCAAAAAACTTTATGAACAGACTTTTTTCTCCTAGAATTATTTTTTGCTCTACTATCCTCGGACTGATTTTACTGAAATTTAATATGCTATTGTCTATTTACGTAGTTACCCAATATAATTAATTTAAACAAAAGTGCTTCACAAATTGTCCAATTAGATCCGAAAAAGAATATGAAAAAACGACAAAACTTTCTGGTCACTCTGGTTTTTGCTTAATAACTTCGCTCCCCCTCGTTCAATTTTGCTGAAATACAATACCAATAAGGAATAACCAACTCACATTCTAAATTTCAACAAAATCGGATAACGTGTTTTTGAGTTATCTTGCATATGGACGGACATTCATAAATCGATATAATTTTTGATTCCTACACAAACGTACCCTTGAAACCTTTCTACGATGATTATTGCGATGTGTTATACACTTAGTGATTAGTTATATTGCATTTCGGCCACGAATCAAACCTGCGCGTAGTATTCAAGCATTCTACCACTGAACCACCGATGAATATATATCTGCCATTTTCAAAAATTAGGCTCCAATCCATAATTTTTATGCTTCCTTTTAAAGATAATGAAAAAACCGATATTTTTTCAAACTAAATGACCAAGAAAAAAACCGGCTTCCAATTTGAAAATTATCTTCTTTGATTTAACTAAGTAAATAAAAAAAAATTGATTGGATTTTAGTCAAAATATTCACCCACAAATTTATGATTATTGTTTTTACAAGCCGCGATAAGCTGCAAGCGTTCGCAAATCTCTTAACGCTTGCGCAAACAATCAAAAACGACTTAATTTTTTTTTTGCTGTTTTTCATATTTTTTATCAAAATAAAATCAAATTCTTTCGGTTATTTACTAGATAAGTGAAGAAATTTAAATTAGGTGCTGAATTTTTGAATTAATCGTTTTGAGAATATGTTTTTTTTTCTGTCTCTTTAAAACTATTATATTTAAATCTCCCGCCAATTTATGTTTTGTATAGAAATGTTTCATTAGTTTTCTTTCTTTTAAATTAAGAAACATTTTTTTTTTTTTTGTTTTTAAATATTTTTCATATATCATAAAAGATAATCAAAATTTTTTGAATTAAATTAGGTTATAATTTATATTAGATTTTTTTTTTCTATCAAACAAATATTCATAACTCTTAATTTGACATCATATAAATTAGAAATAATTTAAATTTTACATAATTTAACTATTAATGAAGGTGATGATTTGTTTGGAGTTCTTTTTTTCTTGAATAAAATATTCTTACGGGGACTACAAAGAGTTCTTGTCGGCAAACTAAGTAAATGTTAGTCATAAATGATGACAAGAACTAGTACTTTCCGAACTAATATATTCTTTTAAAAACTTGCAATTCAGCTAACAGACACGTCCAGATAAAATGTATAGAACAAGATCCGAATAAAAGCTTTGTTAGAACAACATTGCTTTCATTGGTCCATTTGAAATTTAATATAAAATCTATGTATTACAAAAAATGCCATAATATTCATCAAGCTGCAAGTTTCAAGCTTCAAGCTACAAATGCGACTACAGTAGTTTAGGGTGCAACTACCTTTCAACTGTGTTTCACGATAAGATTTCCTTGTTATTGTTACTAACCGGTAATCATTCCAGTTTACTGCTCTGATAACGCTTTGTGTGGGCTTAATTCTTAATATAAAAATAAATCTACCCAAAATCATTAATGAAACTTACAAATAGCTTCCTTATAGATCTCCAGAGTGGTCCAAATATATATATATAATTAATTAAAATCATGTTATACTTATTAAATCCAAATTCCAAACGGAAATTCAAATATACGCGATTCTATTCCTTTGAAAACCATTGTCACAGTTGGAGACGAAATCTATTCCAAAATGAATATTTGGTTGGTTTTTTTTTTGCTTTTTTATTTGGCGACAAAAAGTTAATTCAACATTTTGTTCGATTAACGAATGTCAAATATTCGGAATCAAAAATTATATAATAGCCCATATGTGATATTTTCCTTGAAGGATAACAATACAAAAAGGCCACAAATTTACAACAAAATAAAACGCATGAAAACATGGTGTGCTCAGCAATGACTTCTAAACATATCAGCAAAAAAAAAAAAAAAAAATCGAATTTTATTAATATTTTTTGCTAAAAACTATATATTTTTTTTTTTCTGATGCTTGAAAATTATTGAGGAGTGAAACTATATATAAGAACATAGAAAATATATTTAGACCCCCCTGGTGGCGCTACTGAAAGGATATTAACGTTGATTACCAGGGGGCATTAATTCACCTACAGTGCTAAACACCCTTTTACCATTCTTTTAATGTTTTCAATAAATAAACTATTATTACTACTTTACTTGCATTTTGAACATTTAAAATATGGAACACAAAATATTGTATAGAAATTCAACCCCTCTCGGCCGACCTATTTGCTCTTATTATATGTTTTCTTTCTTGTTGTAACTGAAATTATTTTTTTTTTTTTTTGGCCAAAGAATAGGTCGAAAGGTTTAGAATCACAAATATGGTAGAAAGAATTCAAATGGAACAAAAATATCCTTGATTATTGGTTATGTGCGAATACATTAACGGTTCAAGATTTTATTCGTGCAAATGAGAGATCCTTAGATTAGAAACTAAATATACTCGTATGTCCGGGGTTCGTTAACTTTTTGATAAGATTTTAGAGGCAAAGAAAAAAAAAACATTACCCCCGGGAATTTTATTACAAAATGTATTTAAGCCATGACAAAAAAAATGTGTTTAGGTCATATTTGAATTTGTGGAATATTGAACAGATCTTTATCTAATTTCGAGAAAATTTTGTATATTTTAGAAGCCTTTTTAATTCGGAATTATCAAAGGGAGGTTATTCCGAATTAGGAATTTATAAAATCGAATATGAAGTGCCGGATTACACGCGGTAGAAATCTACCGTCAAGTTTTGGGTAGAAAACTACCAAACCGATTAGACGTGGAATGTTTATACCACAGTCTTTTATACATGCTACACAAGGAGTGTATTAGTATGTGTGAGCACAGTATCACTCGTTCTTAAACCGTCAAAGTGTTAGGATCTACTATTTTACTATTTCCTATGTACTTTTAGATTATGATTACTTGTTGACGGTCAGTAAGCGAATGGCGCGCTTGAATTTTCAACTTTTTTCGAAACCGACACAAACAGTGACTCTTGTTTGTGTGCGTAAAAAACTCCGTTGCGCCAACATTTCGAGAGGTAGATCTTCTGCCTCACCCCCAGCCAACCGATACCTATGTCTGCAGTAGAATTCTACCCAAAAAACATAGCGTGTAATCCTGCACTAACTGAAACATCAAAAATTATTTCGAAGTAGAATTATACGCAAAATATTTGTGGAAACTTCGAATTTCGAATTGTAATGTGACCAGATCGTGGACTGGAAAACTGACATCTATTTGAATTAGTATTGGCATATCAGAACATTAAATGACAAATGATTCTTCTTTACATTTTCGGGTACGAGGAAGTAATGAATATTTTTTACGAAAATATAAAACGTTAGTAATTTGGTCAATACCGGAGGTATTTTCACGTACTATATGGAGAATGGACCAATTTAAAGGATAGCATGTAAAGTGTTATTCAATAAGTGTGATAGAAGTTCAAATAAAGAATGTAGATATGTTTTTTAAAATTTTAACAGCTGTAATTATTATTTTTTTACATTATAGTCTGCCATTTTATCATGGAGAGTTTTCCATTGGAGAAACGTTTTATTATTAAAATCAGTCTTCGATTCACCAAACTAAGCGTACACTTCGAGAATTTTATGGTCGACCTATGAACAAGCTATTCACCGAATTATGAAAAGATTTGAAAACAATTATTATTTGCATGATGTGGGGACGCCGGTAAGATAAAGAAATGCCCGAAGTGAAGGCAAGATTTACTTTCATATTCTATGAATATCGCTAGCAAAGTCGCGGGCACTAGCTAGCTAGTAATAAAAATATATTTTCAATTATATGGTAAATATCTTCAAAAATGTTTTAATTTTTCAATTAATTGTTTAGCCTACAAATTTCGTATTCCTCCATCCTTGAAGTTTCACTTCGAACGCGCGTGACGAAAGAAACAATTTTTTTTTATATAAAATTTGTATTTTAGTTGATCCAGTGACATAATTATCCGTTTCAAGTTACGCCTAAGTTATACGACGATCATTGTAATGAAGGAAATTGTGGAACTAGTGGAAACCGAACGTTTTTCTTTGATTTTCAATGAAAGTTGGTTATACCTCTTTTACGAATTTCAGAGAAACTTTCAGTCAGATTTTCGTTCATAGCTAAGTCGTATAATGGTTTTTTTCATCAAATCCAATTAGATTATTTCTTCCCTTTCCTTTTTTACCGATGAGACACAAATTTTCTCCATTTTTTTTTATACATTATTATTTTCTTATTGGGACGCTAAAGTTTGAGGTTAGAATGTCGACGAAAATTTCCTAATGAAGGCAGTTCTCCAGTGAAATGAAATTAAATAGAAACGCAATCCACAAAACAGCTGATCGATTAAAACATGTTACCGTCATTCAAATTATAAAAATCATTATAAAAAACAAATTACGTGATAATCCTAAGATTTTTTATTTAAAATCTATTTACTAAACTTTTTCCCATGTTTTGCATTATTTTTTTTTAAAGAAATAATATTTGTAATACGTTAATTTTCCATTCTAAAATTATTTCCGTCATTACAATGATCGTCGTATAACTTAGGCCTAACTTAGGCCTTAGGCAATATTTCCAACCAACTTTGATTTAATAGTAAATATGTTTCTGAAGGCAGAATATAGGGTTATACGAAGGAACTTAAACTTAAACAGTTAAATCTGATTTTAGAATAGGTAAAACCACTTATTTCTGCCTGAGTCCCGGATTGAAAATAATCGATTATAATCTACCATAGCCCTTGCAAGAGACATTGCCAATAATATGATTTGGATACCATTCTAATCAGTAGTTATCTGGAAGTTTAATGATATTATTTTGAACATTTCATTTCAATTCGTTTTAATACGAAATCTAGGTCGATAGAATGAGGGTACTGCATACAACACCAGGCACCTTATGGGCCCATTGTGATCCCTACGAGACCAAGACTTACCCGATTGGGAAGCCTAATCCTCTTCAAAACATTTGATTTTCATGCAAAATTTATTAAACTGCCCATGTCAACCACTTGAAGCATCCCTAAATTCCCGAAGAAATGGTTACCCAAAAAGTTATTATGAGCGCAAGAGAGAGCTGAGCATTCACATAAAATGTGTTTGATATCTTCAGCCACTCCTATGTCTCCACAGTACCGACAGAGGTCTGTTTGCATCAATCCCAGTCTTTTAGCGTGCTTTTTTAACAGACAATGCTAATATCCCAATGATTGTTCGTAGATGATTCCTGTTCCAGTCTATTATGAGAATCGACTTCTTCTGATTCAATTTCAATTAAATTTAAAAAAGTAAACAAATAAAAGCTCTCAAAACTTTATAGCCTTGCAAATTTTCCTTTACCATATAACTATCTTATGCTGGACTTGAATGCTGCTTGAATTTAGTGGCATTCATATAACTAACGCGAATATAGAAAATTCAGGCGAACTTTATAACTTTCAAATTAAATTTGAAAAAGAACTAAAAACGACAAAGTTTGGTTAATTTGTTTTGACAATTAAACTATGCTAATTCATGTTTTATTAAAACTCATCATGATCATAAATTATATTTTAATCGCTCAAAAATATTAAATATACAACATGAATAATTCTAATTAATTATAAATATTTTTTTTACCAATTTTCATATAAGAAAATCATAAGAGAAAAGCCTAGAGTCCATGTTTTGAAATTTTTCTTAAATTTTGACATTAGTAAAAAAAATTACTTTCCATATTAATTATGTTAGAAATTTATGCATGTGCTTTCATCATTAAAAATGTTATTGTTGTTGAAAAAGGGTTTCTTATATTAAATACTAGATTTTCTTTTCAAAATTTATTTCACTGTGACGCCAAACAATATATTTAGTTTGTATACAAGCAGTGTTCTTATAGAGAAAGTCTGTAGTGTTATTTGATTTGAAATGAGAATTTAGCCTACAAAATCTGTACTGAATTGAGTCGATTGTCACTTTCACACGCTACATAAGACAATTTGCTGCTTGAAAGTCATAAATTTAAGGCGAAACCAAGCGTAGGCATTAACTCGTTTTTACGATATCTGTGTCTGAAGCATTTATTATCACGCCGAACTGTGAAATTTGGAGGGGAAAAAAATTGCGTTTTTTTAATTTATAATTTTTAGTGCGTTTCGGATTCCAAACCAAATTCTTTTGAATTAAATAATCAAAGTTAATAAATTTGCAATATGAAGTGTTTAATTTCTGGGTGTAATAACAAACAACATCAAAAAATTCTTGGAATTTTCTTTCACAACTAAGTTTGACTTATTTTTTATTATAATGGGCTAATGTTCATTATTGCCGTATAAAAAAAAGTTTTTATGGTGTTTATTTACTTTTTGGTAATCAAATAGAAATTATGTTAATTCATAAATTAATAAAAAATTGTTTTTTTTTGAATCCACGCCGAAATGTCAAATCCCACTTTTTTTTTATTTCGATTTTAACGAAATATACCAGTGACAGTCATTTTTGGTTAAAATGGGGGCAATTCTTAAAATTCGTTGAAATTTTTGAAAATTCAGCATTTTCAGTTTTAAATGTTTTTTTTTTTTTGGTTTTAAAATTTCCAAAAAATGAGGCTCTACGTATGAAATGGCTTTCGGCTATTGGTTTACGCAGGAAAGGAAATATATAGGCGCATACATGTTTATAATTATTATTTAATAATTTAATTTTGTATGTTTAAGAAAACTTGATTTTTTTAGCAATCGCACGCAACAATTTTTTTGCAATTCGGATGTTACAGAATGCATGAGCTTTTAGCCCATTTGCAATGTTGTCCCCCCGAATTCATGTTTTTAACGCCACCACTACGCCGCACACATAAGCAAAAAAATGCAAGTGTATTCCAAAAGTGCTTCAATTTCCCCTGCGAAAGGCCTATCCATATTTTCCCTAATCTAAGGGCGAAACATTATTTGAAAGTGACAAAAGCTGTCATTTGCAAATAATGTTTAGATGATATTATAAGTAGTAATAGTACTTTAAGGTCATAACTTTTGAAATCAGAGAATTCAGAGTGAAAATCATCCAAATAAAATTGGACGCAATCACAACTACCAAAGTAATTCATTACGCATTCTCACTCCGCACCATATTATTTTCACATTAATTAAATGATCGAATTGCAGTCTGTGCAGAGGTCATAGAACAATACCTTTTTTTTTATCCTGTAATTACAAATATCACGGAGTTACGATAGTTCCACACGGGAAAAAGATTGAAATGCAAAAGGTTAATATACTAATAAGCTTATTCTTTTCGGATCCGGAAAAACATACTAGAACAGGAACACGAAATTTGAAAAATCATGAGTATGGAGGTATGCGTATATGTCGTGTATTCCCGGTCGTACAGGTATGACTTATATCTCTTTCGACGAGGAATTTAATTCCGATTCAAAAGCCATGATTTAGATTTTGGTATTGTCTACAACAGGCGCTCGAATTTTGACAGCTGTCAATATTGTTCTTTCGTACAGTGTTCTATGGGGAATAATTGCAATATGTCTATATGACAGCTACCAATCTAATAAAACCAAAATTGCCCGCTACTTAAATCCGATGATTTTAATGGGACACCATATATGTATTTGCTAGATTATGAATCGACGTTTGCTAAAAGAAGAAAAAGGTTGTGAACACTTACGAAAAAATTCAATTCTTAAAAATGTATGAGAAACTCCGGTATTGTATAGACATTAAGAAAATCGACTCACATTATTTGTTATATTTTTATTTATTCTTATAGTTTTCTTTCGGTAATTATTCTAATTAATTGTCACTGTGAATTCTTCCATAACCCTTCATTCATTTCATTTTGATATTAAAACTAAGAAAATGGGCCTTTTTTTGGGACATAAAAATTTTCCGTTTTGTTATAGAAAAAATAGAACTCATGCAGTGAATTAACTCATTTTCTGAAAGAAAATTTCAGTTATAGTATAACAAATAAAAATGGGAAAAAAACAAGGTGGCTCATCAAATAATTCATTAGTTCTGCTCCCTTTTGATTTGCCGTTCCAATTATGTATAATACATATCCCTTCATTATACCACATACAACCTTTTATCTCTTCCTATCTCACTTTGATAATTGGTTTGTTTTTTTTTCTGTGTTTATCGGGCGCCTCCCTTTGTCGTTTTGTCAAATAAACTTTAATAATTTACGATAGAAGTATGCTAATAATGTCTACGAGAAAGTTATCTGTATAGAAGATAATGGAATCCCATAAGAAAAATTCAACAAGCTTTTCCATAATAATCAAATGAAATGAAAATTTATTATCACCTTTTGTGTATAGTTTCCATATTTTCCATATTTGTGGAATATTATTTGTCCAAGAATTGTATAAAAAAAGAATAGAAACTAATTAAAGAATGTCATAATAAGCAATTAAGACACTTATTCATTTACAAATATGGCGCCATGGAATTTCATTTTGAATATATTTCAAGAGAAATTAGTACAAGAAATTCCGCGGATTTGATGCTGGACATTGCCTAAGTCTTCCTCTGACAGAAATTAATTATAAACCGAACAGTATAGAGCTTTTTAAGAAGTATTATTCAACCACCATTTTTGAATTTCCCAGGCTTCGGTTACACATTTGCTCAATTTCAGCCTTCTAGATCTTCGGGAAGTATAGGAAAGTATGGAACACCTCGACAAAAAGCAGGCAACATTTGCTGTTTATATTTATGAGGATTTTCAATATTATCCAAAGATTCAAACATAAATTCTTACATTTCCGATTTTCCAGTCATGAAAATTCCTACACGAAAGTTTATTCTCATTGAATCTCTTAAACTATACTTCTAGCGTCTAAATTCTTCATCGTATTTTGGTTTGGCAGATCTTCAGTAGTTAAGTTTATAAATCCAAATCGAATGTCATTTTTATTTATCGTTTTGCATGTAAGAACGATAACCATATAAGTTTAGAATGCTCGCAACGAGATAAATTCCCTAGAGTTATATATACCATCAGGAATCTCCCAATTATCCATTTATCATGATGGCCTTCTTGTGTTCGATGGCATGCGCTTCTATATAATTTTTATATCATTTGAAAAACTCGGGTGCGGTGCCCATTGCCCTGAATTCCTTCATCATACTATATTTATACTAGTAGCAATTTAAAGTGCCCGCCCCCTGAACTTATTCGTCTGCATACATATATCTATATATATTATATATAATATATGTTTGTTTAGTTCCTTGGCTGCCCATGGAGCTTTTTTTTGGTTTTTTTTTTTTGTAAATAAATGATAATGTTGGAGGATGCCAAAGTACAAAATACACAAAAATATGATGACATATCGCGTCATAGTTCAAACGGCAGGGAATCCTCTGATCAATTTCGAGCACAGCATGAGAACGTATACAAACTCAAAATATATACTTCGTTCGTTTTTGTTTCTTCTTAATTTTATATGAAATTCCTTTTTTTGCTTCTTGGTTTTAATATACTAAATCAAGAATGTATCAAGGAAAAGAGGAGATAGTATATGAACTTTTCTTTCTATTGGAACTTCACAGGACCATGGTTATTTGTTCTTATTTACGAACGTTTTACTTATATGGAAGAATATTTTTTTTGGACATGAGAAACATTTTTATTTTGCGGGCGCAAATTCAATAATCATTATTTGCTTTTGGAAATTAATGAATTCATCTTGTTTTCATTTGATTTGAAAAAAAAGATAATGGTCAAATGCTTATGTCCTATGGTAGGTACTACCAGAGGGTATATTAGTTTTGTCACTACATTTGTAACACATAGAAACAATCATCGAAGAAGGATTTTAAGGCTATAGATGTGTAGATAACCAAAAGTTATATCGACTTATGCATTTCCGTCCGTCCGTGTACAAGATAACTCAAAAACGCGCTATCCGAAAATCCATTAAAAAAACGACAAAACTTTTGATAACACTGGTTTTTGCTTTATAACTTCGTTCCCTCTGGGCCAATTTTGCAGAAATGCAATTCCAAACCGAGATAAGGAACAACCAACTCACATTGTAAATTTCATCGAAATCAGATAACGCGTCTTTGAGTTATGTTGTACACGATCATTATTTCTATACGTTACACACTTAGTGACAAAACTGATATACCCTCTGCTGGTACCTTCTCTCTCTGAAGAAGACTGGTAGCTCTCTCTGTTGATAAGAGAGAACTATCGAGTAGTTGTAGCTGGTTTTGTAGAATGCTCATTCTAGATCTATTGTCTGGGCACCAAAGTTGGTTAGTCCAGTTTTATAAAAATAAAAAATAATAATATCCCTAATTCGGCCAATACTAGAATGAACATTCTGGATAGGATATGATAGGACATTGCACCACGCGGTGAAGCAGCGGAGGACAACGATAGAAAATTGTGCTTAATTCTCTCAATAGTAGTCGTATTTTTTGGAAAGCATGGACTCGTCAATCGCATTCTAAGAATAACGCGAGAAAAGCGCTACAATATAATCAAAAAACATATACAGTAGCAACGTAAAATTGGCCTATAGCCGATTTTTTGATGCCCTATGGCAGAAACGGGACTCGTAGTTAACAAATCTGTAGTTCAATGAGAAAGAAACACCAAAACTACTAATATTTGAAGGTTTTTTCTCCATAACTTTGTGTTGTCCTTTTCAAATTCGCTCTAATTCACAGGGGTCTAATAGCATAAATATCAGGCTTATTTTCCCGTACGACTATTTCTTTCTCCACTATTCTTGGATCGATTTCACTAAAATTTAACTCGATATCATCTATTTATGTAGTCAACCCATGTAAATAATTTAAACAAAATTGTTCCACAAATTTTCAAATTAAATCCGAAAAACCATAAACAAAAAATCGATAAAACTTTCTGGTCACTTGCTGGCTTTTTCTTTATAACTTTGCTACCCTATAGCCGATTTTGTTGAAATACGAAACCAAACCAAGTTAAGGAAGAACAAACTCACGCTGTAAATTTCATGAAAATCTGATAGCGTGTTTGTAAGTTATCTGGTATACGGACGGACGGATGGGCATCTAGAAATCAATATAACTTTTGATTCTTAACACAACCATACCTTTGAAACCTATCTATGATGTTTATTTCGATGTGTTATAAATGTAGTGTAGTGTGGTAGTACCTACCATAGGGCATAAAAAAAATGTACTATAGTAGACATTTCTATATTTTAATGCGCATACATATGTTAGAAAACCCTCCTCAGTTTTTCATTTTTCTCTTGGAAATTAAAATTGATCCAATTTGAAATGATCTCGTTATTAAATTAATTTGCATCCACTTATCTTGATTAGTCATTACAATATTTGTTTCATTATTTTGATGATAATAATACTGCAATGATTTTGTTGAGGTTCATTTTGTGGTTCTTGTTTATCTAATTTGTTGTTGAGTTCATTAATTTGACCCTTCTATATAAATAAATTGCTTCCTTCATAGTTGTCTCCCCTCTTAAATATGTCTAAAGAGATGAATAAAAATATAACAATTGAATACTATTGAAATGGAATTCATGGATACTATAGGGTGTTTCAAAAGGAATGAGGGTAAATGTAAGATTAGCCTTGGTGGACATTTGTCTTATATTATCTTCCACACTTAATCTAAAAGAAAGGATGAAGTTTTCACGATCAGCTCTTATTGGAACATCCTCCACAAATCTTCATATTTTCGACTGTGGATATTTTTATTTAGGGGCGAAAAAAATTATGATAAAATAAAGAAAATTCAATCAGATTCTTATTCTTCTTATTATATATTAAGTGAAAACCTAATTGATGAACATACCAGATAGTTTTAGTGTTCCCGTACATATATAGAAAACTGTGGACTAAACAATTGACCCTTGTGTATACTATTTTATTGCAAATTATCTTGTTGTATAGATATGTATTTCCCTGGGAAATTAAACTTCACAAATATCTTTAAATACATTTCCATATTGAATTTACATAATCAATAATGTAATAGATTTCATTATACTGATTTAAAACTATCACTTCGGATGATATACGAGACTTTTCCTAACAGAAATTGTGGATCTTAAAATAGATATTTAGCCCTATTCTGCGATTTTCTATGTTATTTTATGTTATGTTAATTTCCCCTCATTTCTAAAATAATTTCCAAAATGTTTTCACATTTCGTATTCTGCGAAAATTCTTTTACGGGATATTTCAGGTTTAGAAAACGTATTAGATTATCTTGCATTTCTAGTACTTCAATATTCGAAGTTTAAATATCATTCAGTTGGTGTGTTTTTCAAACGTGGTTTTAGGAAAATTTTAGAATAAAACTAAAAATCAAGAAATAAATATGACGCAAAATTTGTCGAATGATAGAAGTAACTAATAACACAAATAAAAAAATTAAATAAAAAATTTTAATTCTTAAAAGTGAAGTTAAATTTTTTTTTAAATATTTTGTATTGAAAAAAATAATATTTTGAAATGCTTTTATATTCTTAAAACGTCTAGATATTTTTTATTTATATTTTATTCTCATGAAATATTTTTCAACTCTAGGCAACAGGCCATGTTCCTATAAAGGACAAACAACGTTGGCAGAAAGTAAGATATATATATTTATTTTATTTTGTATGTTTCATTAAAAAAAAAAAAAATTCTCATTACAGACTTTTGAAAACTGGCGCAATATGCTTAGATGCAAGCGTCGAAAGGAAATGTAATATTCCAATCAAACCGGTGGATGTCCTGAAAAGCCCAGCCCAGACACAGGGAAAAGAAAACAAAAACCCCAGGAAACGGATGAAAACTAATAATGGTAAAATTAATTTTTATAGTTGAAAAAGTAAAATGTTGAAATGTTTTAATTCCTTAGGTGGTGCAATCGAATGCATGATTGGTATTGAGCGAGAGAAAGTTAATAGACTGGTGGAGGTTGGAGAGGCGTGTGCGAGCCAATTGAAAAGGCGAGCTGATGCCAGGGAAGCCGAGTTGAAAGAAACTGCGAGGACGGCAGAATCTTTCAAGTGCATTGCTTCTTCTTTCGCGAACTTTATTGAGAAAAACAAAATTAAAATAATAAATAAATCAAAAGTTAACTATATGATTTTGGTTTCATTTTAGTGCCAAACACACTTTAGTTTATGGTTTTAGTTTCATATACAATAGTTTGTGTATAATTAAAGAGGTTCGATAAAATTCCTGTGTATATACAAATTTCTAGCTCTTCTTCCTACCGAATACCACAAATCGTCATCTACTACAAAAAAAAATTTAATTCAATAACTCAATAAATTAAATTGTGAGTTACTTGTATCGAAGTTTTCAACTTCCTCTGGTTGCTCTTCATCGGTTTCATCATCACCGTCATTCTCATTTACGAAATCATCTGCATTATTCCGGACACAAAAAGGCGTTAGAAGCCAGGGTTGGAATGGAAATTCAGAATCACCTGAGAAAAATTTTGAATAAAATTGTTGTCATACAGAAGAATAGCGCTTAAAACCTAATAAAAAATTGGTTTGGTTCTCAATTGTCGTAAAATTTTATACACAATGTGCCCTCAATTTCGATGTTTTCCAAATTGAGAAGTCATGAACTGATCCTGGAAATCTGCCAAAACGCTGCAACTACCTACGGATGCTTGATAGAAGCCATGTCCATAAAAATGCAAAGCACACAAAAAACGAATTGCAAATGGGATGCTTGTTTCATTAGCAAAAGGCAACAGTTTTTCGATCAAGTATCCTAACTGATTGTTGACCTATCCGGAAAAGTTTTTTGAACCTAAAAGAAGGCAATTCGAACGGATCAGAAGCGTCTCGAAGCCGACGAAAAGTGATTCTGTGTAATCTACTGTGTTCTACTGTAGTATTATATTGTATATCAACATCAACTGTTTCAAATTGTCTCATCGTCTCTATGCACAATTACGGCCTAATTTATAAAGATTTATGAAAATTGATAACATACTTCAAATATTCTACAAAAATGGGCTTGATCGGTCCAAACCTTCGAGTAGTGGAAAAAAATTTCAAATCATTTCGATTTTCATACGGATCCATTCGGTATATTTAGAGAAAGTGTAGGCCTTTTTCAATTTTTTGATGGAGTCGCCAAAATTTTAGATCTATTCGATTGGAAGTATTAATAATGTATCAAAAAGTGCTAATCCTTGACTCCAGTATTATATACACGAAATTCCTTAAATCGTTTGCTGTGTTTTTCATATAATTTATACAGCCTTTCGCCATACGTCAGAGATAGTTTGTTCCCATTCTTCCGTGAAGTTTGACTTCATAATACGTTCACTAAATTCAATATACAATATAATTGATTAAAGACTATGGGCCATGTTTCATGATAGATACTCTATCTATACTATACTATAGTAGTATTCTTTGTGTAACAACAGGACATATTAAATTAAGCATAGACCTGATCTTGTGTGGTAGGTAAGATTCAAATATATTACATCAAATAGTTTTAATGTGAAAGAAGGAAAATTCTACAATGTGCAGGAATATTAGTACACAATAAGAATCAGTTGAATACACAGTCGTCGGAAATCTTTATTATTAATCTACTTGTATGAATCGGGTGGAGACGATTCAGGAAATCGTTGGTATTTTGAGTGCATTAATGATGAAATTAATACAGTACAAACTAGAAGCGACTATCCCAGTACAATTATCAATATTTAAAAAACGTAATTTATTTTAAAAAAATCAAAACAAAAGCTTTCTGTAAACGATTACATTGACGTTGTCCTATTTAATATAGATCACCTAGATCTTACACTATCCTATCCTGTGCTTTCAATTGCACAAATACGAAACTTTGCATTTGAATGAAAGATCACTAAATGTTCATTTGCTCCAAGACTCAAATGAAAATTGATTTTTTTTTATACTTAAATCCTTTTCTTGCAATTCGATTTCGATCAAAAGTTAATAAAAATTCATAGTTGTTAATCGAATTTAATAAATTTACGCACATTTCAATTGAATTGAATATGAGTTAATTTTTTTCTTTCTCGTATTTTCATCGAAAAGGGATGAATTTAAATTAGAATTCATTTCGAGAAAAAGAACATTTTTAATGAAAATGAAAGATTTCGAATCTAACAAAATAGAGAGATCTATAAAAAAAAAAACCATCGATCGTGTATGATGGACTTCTATTATTGATCGCGCGGTTCTAAAAGTTCTATTGTCCAAGTCATACAATACATATTGAGTTCATTTAATGAGATTTTCGAAGTTAATATTATTTTGTTCAATTTATTTGTAGTTTTACCGCCAGGTGTGAAAATATTACATAATAACAACACATTGAATATTATATGATCATGATGATGATGATGATGATGATCGTGAAGCCAGCCATGATGATGACGATGATGGACACTATCAGAAGTATGGTGTGAAAGAATCCTTTCATAGCATCAAATGTAAACGGAATATAATTTTGTAGTAATTTGTTTTTATGTTTATTAGAATAATATTGTCGAAAAGAAATTCTTTGATCTTGTCCGACATTTTTATTGATCGCAATCAATATGATTGAGTCTCGTATACATATATATGAGAAGATCATCGCACGGCTGCTATACAGTTGCCAGTTCATGTATTGTTTGTGTTTTCACAGCATATAGATATTATTTAGGAGAAATGTTTTGGTTGTTTATGTCATCGATAATCGAATATTACTTATAATAACATAAAAATTTTGAATATAGTATAAAAGTTAAAAAAAAAAAAAAAAACAAATCAAATCTGTCGGTGATCGCATTTGATCTGAACGTCAAAGCAAGATCAATTGATCATATTTTTCGTTGTTGTCGTTGTTTTTTTTTTAACTATTATAATACAATTTTTTGTGATTATTGTGATGAAAATTAAGTGAAAAATTGAAATTGGATTTAATTTGTAGATTTCAACGCGCGAAGTTATTACAAGAAAATATAATGTTTTTCTTCGTTTGGAGTCAGTTTTTGTTGGTAACTCTTTTTGTAATGTAATTTTTTTTTTATTTTTTTTTTTTGAAAGCTAAATTAAACTATAAAAGTTTGCTTTCACATACAATCTATGAAAGAGTAATATATGTTGTTTTTTTTCTATAATTTCTAAGCATTTACCTTGATGTATAAGCAATTATTTTGGCGGCACCTTTCAAAACAAAAATTTGTTCTTGTTTTTTTTGCCTATTCTTATATATAAAAATTATTTGGGAAGGTCTTTTCTTTCGTTTTTTTTTTTCATATACAATATTTTTATTCTTTTGTAATTATTTTAATTAGTTGTTGTAATTAGTTTTATATAATTTATGATTGGTTATTATTTAGTTTTTTTTTTTTTTTTTGAAAAAAAAAGTCTGAGTTGAATACAATCTTTTGTAAGTAAAGGCTTTTCCAATGGCATTTATTTTATTCTCTAATTATGTTGATCTGGTATTTAAAAACCCCAAAAAACTTTTGCACATCATTTAATTAGTTATTTTGTATTTATGAAATGTAATAGAATTTTTTTTTTGATAGTTTTTTATTTTGATAATAATTTTGTCATTACATAATGTAAAAATGTAAATACTGATTAAATAAAAAAAAAATAAAATGGAAACATAAAACGATACTTAAAGAATAAAACTTAGTTCAAAATTACGACATTGTTTACTCATCGTTTTTTTTGTTTTATTTCTTTTTATTTTTAATTGCAAATTTTATGTTCTTTAAAAAAAATATATATGAAAAGTTGAAATTTGCTTCTGTTTTTCTTTTTGGATACAAATATATTTTCGTTTTTCTTTTTCTTTTTTTTTTTGAGAGAGACAAAATCTACTACAAATTTCAACAGAATAAGCAATGAAATAATTTCAGTAAAAAAAAAAAGAAATACTAGTTTTCAATAAAAATTAACAAATTAACATATTTAAAATATAACTAAGCTAATTTCTCCAACAATTTCTTTAGCTTTTCATGAGCATATCGAATTTTTTGATATAAATCCTTTGAACAACCTGATTCTGCAATTGTTGAAAATCGATATGTACGTAAATTCTTTTCAATGCCAATATATGTGACGGCACTCATGCGAGGACATAAAATAATTTTCATATGATCAGAGAAATTAAACTGAACAGAACCAGTTGTTAAAAACATTACAATAGCACACATTGTTTTAAACCATGTATGTATTCGTGGAACTCTTGATATAGAATCATTTTCTAAAATTACGTCTCCAGGACCAGCTTTCACCAAATTTTCAGTCATGTAATGTTTAAAATTAAATAAAAGTTTCATTTTCTTCTTAAGTTCTGATGGAAATTCATATAAAGTCATATATGTTTCCTTCCCTTCGGTATCAATAAAATGAACATTCATTCCATTCGGCAGCATAATTAATTTTGTCATATCATTAAATATAACACCCATTCCTTCATCACACAATTGATAACCAAAACCATATTTATCGGTATAGTCAACCCATTTCGAAATCCAAAATAATGGTTGAGCAGCTGGATCAGTATTCTCATCACCCAAATCACCAGAATATTGTGATGGTTTTGCATTTATTAAAGTTGTTAATTGAAAATACAAATTCTCAACATCCGAATGATATTCATCATTATGTCTTGAGATATGACCACAAGCTTCTATAGTGTCATGCAAATTATTTTTAAGGAATGTCGAATCAAGTCCTGTTTCATCAATTCCATTTAATTCAATTAATACACATCTTTTTTGTGTTGCACGTTCAACACCCTGTAACAGATCAGTACGTGGTGCCATTGTTAGACATGAACTGGGTAAACTTTGTGGAACTGGAGTACTTCGAATATAATCATAGCCTAATAATTGTCCGACTTTTGGACGTTTATCTGGATCAGATTGAAACATTGCAACAATCATTTCAACAGCACTTTTACATAAACGACTCGGAACTTTGTAATCGCATTTTTTTATTTTCTTATAAGTGTCCGTAAGACTTTCCATTTCAAATGGCAACTGACCAACTAATAAAGTGTACATAACACAACCGATCGACCAAATATCAACTTCATATGAATGGCCCTTTTTTGTTAAAATCTCTGGAGCAATAAAATTTGGAGTGCCACAAACAGTTTTCTTGCGTTCACCTTCATATTCAATTCTTGTTGCCAGACCGAAATCACCAATTTTGACATGGAGATCATCATTTAGAAACAGATTACTTAATTTTAAGTCACGATGGATAATTCGATTATCATGTAAATATTTAACACCTTGAATGATTTGATAAATATAATAACGGCATTCGAAATCGGTTATAAATTTCCTTCTCATATAAAGCTCCATCATTGACCTGTTCTTGCATAATTCTAAAACAATATAAACATTGAAGTTGTCGTCGAAGAACCTGTGAAACTTGACTATATTTTGGTGACTAATACTTTTATGAATAGAAATCTCTTGGGTCACTTTCTCTTTTTGATTATATTTCATTATTAATTTTTTCGATACAATTTTACCGGCATAAATTTCATTAGTTTTAAGATCAACAATTTCATAACATTTTGCAAATCCTCCCTGTCCAAAAAATCGCAATCTCTTGTAAGTTGTATTTGACGAGGCGTCATAAAATCTTCCAGGAATATAACTTTTAGACTCGACCCCGGATGACATTTTTACGTTTTTTTTGTTAAATACAATTCAGTTTCACAAACAAACAATAGAAAACTAAAACCAACTTTCTTCTTTTTGTTTATAAATTATATTAAAAAATAAAAACAATTTGATTACAATAAATTCGTTCTTTTTTTGGGATCGAGAAAAATGTTTTCAATTCAAAATAGTAGCTTCAATCGATTGCACATACATATGTCTACTGAGATTCCAAACCTAAATCACAGTATAATAAACAGTAGGAAAACTGGCGAACAAAATGTGCAAAATGACGAGTGACCTCGCCAATCTTGCGTTTATTTTTAGAATTATACGCCCGTTTTTACCACCCATTATTTTTATTTATATACATTCAACCCGCCATCTTGATAGCTACCTGTCTTTTTTTTTAGATTACGCTATGTTAGTGTAACAGAGATGAATATAGATATGTATTAATAACAAAGTGTAACTAATGCTAAAGTATGGAAAGTTAGCGAAGTAGCCAGAATAAGCAAAAACACGTGAAAAACTCTTAAAAACCTTATCTTTCTTATAGTATTTGTGCATTGCATATAAATTTCAACACATGCTTCTTTGCTTAGATTATATTTCTCTTTCACCCATACGTATAATATGTAGCTATCTATGTCAGCAGTGGATAGAAAATTGTTTGAGAAAGAACAGGCAAATTTTGAAAAACGGCGGTACGGTAAGGATAGGAGCTTTCCATACTTTAGCATTAGTTACACTTTGATTAATAAACAAAAACTTACATTTATGTAAATAAGTCATGCGTTATCCAAAATGTTATTTTACGATTTTTAAGGGTTGCCAACAGCATTGTATTTTTGGCCGTTATTTTCAAAAAATTGTATTTGATGAAATTTCCAAAAGACCCAAGAGGTAATCATCCCATTCGTTTTTTTTTTAATTGGGGTATCGCCAGTAGTCCTACACCCCAATTTGGATCGTAAAAATCTAGGAAGAAAGAAAAATAAAAAAATACATAAAATGTTTTCTATAAAGCTAGAGTGACTTAACATTTTATGTCTAAAACCAGGTTTGCGAGCAGATTGATTATAAAACGTGAGGGTGAAATAAATCCGAACTCTAATGAAAATATGAAGCAAAAACGCAATTTCTAAATGGTGGCAACATTTTATTGGTTGTACTTGACATAACAATTCATATAATTATTTGGCAATATGCTTTTCAACACCCAAAGTCTCGAAGGAACGTTGGAAAACCTCCTCAAGTTCCTTAACGTAATTTACGGAATCTTAAGGTGGGGTTTTTAAATGGCAATATTCAAATTGCTTGAAATGGATAAATGTCAAGAATTCTTCATTTCTCGAATCGTTTGACTCACATTTATGTGTTTGTTGACATTTTTTCCATAAGTAGTCGCAAAAATAAACGAAGGCATTATTTTCGCCAAAATCTATACTTTGTAATCCGTAGGATTTTGCATATTATCATTTTGAATTTGAAGAGTTTTTGAAAAATTAACGTTACACACGATTTTCGATGTTGCAAAAATGGCAATGGTCTATATTAAAAAAATGTATTTCTTACGGATTATTACAACTCGGAATCTTGAAAAAATGCAAAAATGAACCATCCTTATATGTGCCAGATTACACACAGAAGAAATCTACCGTCAAGTTTTGGGTAGAAAACTACCAAACCGATTAGACGAGGAATGTTTATACCACAGCTACACAAGGAGTGTATTAGTGTGTGTGAGCACAGCATCACTCGTTCTTAAACCGTCAAACTGTTAGGATCTACTATTTTACTATTTCCTATGTACTTTTAGATTATGATTACTTGTTGACGGTCAGTAAGCGAATGGCGCGCTTGAATTTTCAATTTTTTTCGAAACCGACACAAACAGTGACTCTTGTTTGTGTGCGTAAAAACTCCGTTGCGCCAACATTTCGAGAGGTAGATCTTCTGCCTCACCCCCAACCCACTGATACCTATGTCTGCGATTGAATTCTACCCAAAAAACACCGCGTGTAATCCGGCACTATGTATTATGGCATCCTTATACTACACATTCCACCTTAAAATAAAATACTTGTCTCTTCTTCGATATTCTGATAAGAACAGATATTTGATCTGGCAATACGTTTCGCGGGTAATTTTTTTTTCATTTGATTTTTATAACAAGAATTGAATAGGTATTCTTAGAAAACCTATTCATACAGGAAATAATACTTAAAATGTTTTTAATACTTTGATTAGTGTTAGTGTTAAGCTAGCTACACACCTTCAGATAAATCTGTGCGATTTGTCTGTACAGACCAATCTGTACAGACAAATCGTATAGTGTGGAGGCAAAAATTGCACAGATAAATCTGTGCGATTTGTCTGTACAGATTTGTCTGCCAGATAAATCGTAGAGATCGCTACACACCTTCAGAAAAATCATTGCGATTTGTCTGTACAGATTTGTCTGTCAGATAAATCGTACAGATCGCTACACACCTTCAGATAAATCTATGCGATTTGTCTGCCTGATAAATCGTACAGATCGCTACACACCTTCAGATAAATCTGTACGATTTATCTGTGCACATAAATTGTAGAGTGTGTAGACAAAACTACAGTTTTTATTTCAGTTTCGCGAACAACATGGCGTCGACAGATGACGCTCTGGCAATTATCAGTCTAATTTGTGTACTAAAAAATAAAAAACGTAAAAAACGTAACTTGCGGTGTAAGTACTGATTACTTAAAAGAAGTGAATATTCACACACAAATTTGTTAACAGAATTGAGCATTACTCCAAAAGATTTCAATAATTATTTGCGGATGAATGAAGATACCTATTTGCATCTCCTTTCTTTAATTAATTTTTGTTACAGATTCCTTAATTGAATTAGGTTCTATTTCTTCTAATTTGGAAATTAATTTAGCATAAGCAGCATCTTTTTTGCCACGATCATGATAATCTTTTTCTTTGATTTACCAGAGACCAGGTTCGGAACGATAAATTTCAATAAATTCTTCCGTCCACTCACGTTGTTTGTTTGCCATATGATTAACGGTGACACGAATTGGAAAGAAGTTGACACAAGCGACGCTGTAGCAAAACTAAAATAAAAACTGTATACAGTTTTTGCCTACACATACTACGATTTTTCTGTTCAGACAAATCTGTACAATTTTGTCAATAGATATTTTCATTTTACTTCCGACCGTCTGAACAGATCAAAAATTGTACAGTTTTTGCCTCCACACTAGACGATTTGTCTGTTCAGATTTGTCTGTACAGATTTGTCTGTACAGATAAATCGCACAGATTTGTCTGAAGGTGTGTAGGCTGAACCGCAGAACGATTTATCTGACAGACAAATCGCACAGATTTATCTGAAGGTGTGTAGCTGGCTTTAAGAAACTTCAGATTTATATTTATCCTGTTTTCCAGTTATTGGGGCTTGAAAAAGTTAAGAGAACATATGTTTTTTGAAATTATATTCTTACAATTTTTTATTATTTTAAATAATTTAATAGAAATAGAAATTTCCAGCACCAAAAATAACTTGAATTTTTTCCTCAAAATATTTAATTTGTAATTTTTAATGTAATTTTCCACTTAGAATAAAAAATAACCTGAAATGATTTTTCTTGTAAAATAATTATGGCGGTAATAAAGAAACGAATTCATGCGATTTAAGGATTCTTTATTCATTAAATATGTATTTAAAACATTTTAAAGTGAAGTTATTGTTTCTTCAATTCAGAACTTTAATAAAAACGCCGGTTTCTGTTTTCGAATATATAGGGTGTCCCAAATAAAAGTGCAAGATTTGATTTGCGTAACTGAATTTTGTGTATATCTCGGGTATTCTGCATCTTATAAAGATGACCCATACCTCATTCGACGATCAATTTAATAAGGAATTAAATGCCATTCACCGTTTTCAAAAATATTCCTTTTTAGGACAGGAATTCTCTTGTATGAAGGTATACGTATATGTCAGGTATTCTGGGTCCTACAGGTATGAATTATACCTCATTTGATAGGGAATTTAATAATTAATTAAATAAATAATGTTCCAAAGAAACGCACAATTTGAATTTTGTGGAATTGTCTTTTTGACAACAGTAGGCGCTCGAAACTTGACAAACTGTCAATCATAATGTCGTTCCTTCTTGTAAAGTTCCATGACTATTAATAGCAACAATGGTAGATGACAGGTGTGCAGATTTCAGTACTGTAAACTTAATGAAACGAAAATAACACGACATTTAAATCTGGCGCTATTATGGAGACACTCGATATAGTGCCGGATTACACGCGGTGTTTTTAGGGTAGAATTCTACCGCAGATATAGGTATCGGTGGGTTGGGGGTGAGGCAGAAGATCTACCTCTCATAATGTTGGCGCAACGGAGTTTTTTACGCACACAAACAAGAGTCACTGTTTGTGTCGGTTTCGAAAAAAATTGAAAATTCAAGCGCGCCATTCGCTTACTGACCGTCAACAAGTAATCATAATCTAAAAGTACATAGGAAATAGTAAAATAGTAGATCCTAACAGTTTGACGGTTTAAGAACGAGTGATGCTGTGCTCACACACACTAATACACTCCTTGTGTAGCTGTGGTATAAACATTCCTCGTCTAATCGGTTTGGTAGTTTTCTACCCAAAACTTGACGGTAGATTTCTACTGCGTGTAATCCGTCACATGTAATTATATTGATTCAAAATATACAAATATTTGAAATATTTTGAATTAATTGCATGTTTAATTAAAAGCTTTAAAATATTGATACTATGCGCATTTTTTTCCAATTTTCAAGTTTGAAATTTTATGTTATGCTGTTTTCTAATTATTGAAATCAAAAAAAGTTTCTTCTACTTGCAATGATGTTTTCCAATTACTGAAATATGTATATAAAATAAAAAAATTCTACTACTTAAAAAAAAACCACATGCTTATCAAAAATAGTCACGAGGGCTTATTCAGACAAGCACCAACATTTGAAAAAACTTTGGCCCAGCTTATTTGTATAGCTAAAAACTTGAAAAAATTATTCGCGCTTAAAAAGCACGTGGTGTTTGTTGTCAAAAATTGGCCAAAAAAAAATTTCGATTGCATTCTTTGTTTCATTCTTTCTTTAGTCCAAAACGCATAAGACCATTATAAGACTATCTATGCTTTCCCTTGCTCTGATTATCTTATAGGAAGCACGTTGTAAAATATAATATATTTGATTTATAGGTTACTTCTATCTTTCTAATGAAAATTTTTAATTTTCTTTCCTTATTTTGTGCGCAATTTTTACTTTCCCGATAAACGAATGTTTTTGATCTAGAAGGGCTAGGAAGATGAAAATAAGTGCAAAATCCGTTTCGTCAAAAATAATTAGCCCCATGTCCGTCCGTCCGTCCGCCCGCTTTTTTAAATCGTTAATAAAATCTGAATGGATAGTCCGATTTCCATGAAACTTTCACCATTTTGGTGTTGCATCAAATACCAGATGGTGTTAGATTTTGGGCGAAATTAATATATGGCAACACTATTTGCTAACGTTTTTTTGTCTAAAAACGACAAAATTTTGTCCGCACGGTTCAGACTAAACTGTTGGGCTAATTTCGATAAAATTTACACAGTTCATGTACTTGACCCTAACTTAGATCTGATTAGTTTTTGGGCTATATTCGACTATGGCAACACTGTCTAAAAATACATTTTGTCCAAATATAGTCTATTTTTGCACTAGTT
The DNA here is from genome assembly GCA_963422695.1 of Xylophagus ater. NCBI lineage: Eukaryota > Metazoa > Arthropoda > Insecta > Diptera > Xylophagidae > Xylophagus > Xylophagus ater. Next base: position 23,911,726 of record OY730485.1, on the reverse strand, counting down.
GTAAAACCGAAACTGCTCGTCCAATTTTGATGAGATTTGCACAGTTTATGTACTAAGATCGAAATCAGAACATATTAAGTTTTCAACCGAATTTACATCTGGCAACACTAATGCACAAAACTTTTTTTAAAAAAATATTGTGGTGGAAATATAGAAACTTCCCTAATTCGGTTAATAATAGTCGGATTTTAATGAAACTTCGAACGTACGTTTGGGATGGACCAAGTGAAAAAATAAAATATGTCCCCCCGCGGTGGGGGGTTGTGGAGGGCTAAAAAAGAAAAACTCCAATAATTCACTCAATAATAGGAAGATTTTCTTTAAACTTGGTGTGTACATTCTGGATAGGGCAAGTGAGAAAATAGAATGCGTCTTCCCTCGGTGGGGTCGCGAGAGGGTGATATAAAAAAACCTTAATAATTCGGTCAATAACCGGCGGATTTTAATGAAACTTGGAATGTACATTTGGGATGAGCATACAGAAAAGATAAATTGTCTCCCCTCGATGGGGGGTTGTGGGGGGCTGAAATAGAAAAACTTCAAGAATTCACTCAATAATGGGTTAATTTTCTTAAAACTTAGTGTATACATTTTGGATAGGCCAACTGAAAAGATAGAACGCGACTCCCGTCTGTGGGGGACGGGAATGCAAAATAAAAAAACCTTAATAATTCGGCCAATACTAGTCACATTTCCATAAAACTTAGAATAGGAGAACTGAAATGAATATTTGATGACATTATCGGGAAAGTTCCATAGTGGTCCGGCCGATATAGAGAAAATGTAAATTCACTACTATGGTTTGCTTTGCTCATTTTTTGTTTCTGTCATTCTCAAAGGAAGTATTGGGAAATTCTCGTCTAATATCTCTTCATTTCCCAGTCAAATTACTGTCTGTTTTTTATACTGAGACCAAAGTGTAATTAATAATAAAGTCCGGAAAGTAGCCAGAAAAAGCACGTGGCAATAAGTGCGAAAGAATAGGCAAAAGTACATATAGTTTTCATAAGCAAAATCCATCAGGAAGAGAGAGAATGAAATGTGTTTAAAAAAGTACATGAAAAACTCTTAAAAACCTTATATTTCTTCTTTGCCATATAAATTTCAACACGTGCTTCTTTGCTTACATTATATTTCTCTTTTACCCATACGTATATGTAGCTATCTATGCCAGCAGTAGATAGACAATTTTTTGAAAAAGAGCAGGCAAAATTTGAAAAACGGCGCTACGGTAAGGATAGGAATTTTCGCGACTTTATTATTAATTACACTTTGACTGAGACATAGGCTCACGCTTACTGCGAGCGCTTTCGAAGATAAGAGCGACGATAAATATTCGCGTGTAATTAAATAGAAGTGGATATATAGCCGAGTTCGTTGAAAGCAAGATACGATAGAGAAAAGAGAATAATTGAAATTCAATTCTTCGCCTCTTTCGAAAAAGAATGCCATGATTTTTTTTTCAATTTTGAAGAAGATTTGTATTTGTTTTTGTGAATAAACTGACAAACTAGAGAAAACGTAAATGTGTTCAACGACAAGAGTGATATCCGAAGTGGACACTTTTCGCTCACTGTTTTCGTTCCTCGCACCGCGTTTATATTTTTCTCACTCCGCGTAGAAAGCGCATGTGGCCGTACACATAGTCTGCACCTAAATAGACATATCTGTTCAAAGAGCAGTAAGCGAACAAACACCACATTACTTCCTAAACCGAAATCGCTCAAGCAGCATAAAAACAGCCACAATGTATGAACAGAGCCTTTCAAAGGCATTGCGAGGCCCAGAGCAACTAATATTTTAAAGGCCCTTCAAAATGCAAAATAAAATTAAAATTAATAGCGAAATAAAAATAAAAATACTTTATAAAATGTAAATAACTCACTGAAAACAATTTAGGAGTAAACTTCTCAGAACGGGAATGTTATTTCGTTATTTGTAAACAATACAGTCTATAGTAGAATATGCACGTAAAAGACTAGAAAATTTGGCAAACACTAAGGGCCGGTTTGTTCACTCTTGGTCAAATCTGTGATTAGGTAACCACAGATTTTGCTTAATCCATGATTATGAATCTGTGGTTAACGAAATGCGTTTGTTCACTTTTTTTACACCTTGGTAACCAAACCATAGATTTTTCCATTTTTCCAATGGTTTTCCAATGTTTTCCAATGCAACTGTCAAATTGTAATCCATGATTAATTTAAATTTTTGAATTTTTAAATAATTGATTTCGGTAATTATTTAAAATGTTTTTATTATTTATTAATTATTTTGAGTAAATTTAATATAAATTTGAATTTGTGTAATAAAATTGTTTACATATGTTATAAAATGTTCATGATATGGTTTTTGCATGAAAATGAAATGAAAGGACATAAGGAGACACGAAATAATCTTTTTTAATTGAGTGCATTATTCATTATATTAATTCTCTAAACACATTCATGGGCAGCAAATCTGGATAATATGTGAAAAGTATACAAAAGGGATTTCGAACCCAAAAATCCGTGTTGAATGATTAATGACTTGTTAGAATTGGCGATTTGTTGAATATCGCGAAATTGTTTCTGATTTATTTATTTCGGTTATATTCTTATTGATTAGACAATATGAATCTAATTTTATGAATTTAAAACAATAAAAAAAAAATTAAATTAACTTAAAAAATTTTCAATCATATCATCGGTATTTTAACAATAATTTTATTATTATTAAGTTTGTATCACTCAATATTTTCACTGAATGTCGTTATATGAATGTCAAAATATAATGTCAAAAGTAAAACGCAGTCTGAAAACCAAGCATGAACAAACGAAATTCCAGTAAATCATGGGTTAAATGGCGTTAATCACGGAAAATCGGCTGATTAACGACATCATGGATTAACTAACCAAACCATGGATTCTCTGAATAAAATTTTGGTGAACAAACGCAATTTATGGTTAACCACTGAAATAATCATGGATTAAAGTTGACCAAGAGTGAACAAACCGGCCCTAAATCTCGAACAGTATATAAACTAAGCGTGGGCATTTACTTGTTTTTACGATACCTGTGTCTGAAGCAGCGATTTTAGACCGTACTGTCAAATTTTTTTTAATTTCTAATTTTCTGTCTCGCATGGGCCGAGAGACCAGACTTCGACTTAAATGTATGAAACACAATAACAATTTTATCTAACATATTGAGTTTCCCAGTAGATGCTCCTCATATTGCGAGGTCAGGAGCTAGAGTCCCTTCAGTCCCTATGGTTCCCATCGGTCCTTGGTCATTTACAAATGTCCACAACGCCTTGTGACTAGTTTTTTCGGTCATTTAACAATTAAGAAAAGAACAGACGCTCAGGACACGAACATGTTTTCCACGCAAACATCCATGTGAGAATATAATTACTCAATATTGTAAATATAGGTGCACTAGATAGAATTCAAGACCTTCATGGAATTACCGGCTTCAAAATTTCTTCTATTCGACTCCCTACATCTTAGCTAACAAGGAAGAATTTATCAAATGTTTTAAACATGATTAAAAAATTAATGCTTGCTAACTAAATTAAATTTATTAATCATTTCGAGAACAAAAAATGTTCTTGAACTTTTTAATAAATCAATGAAAAAAATATTGCTAATCTTGTAGTTTTTCTTAAAATTATAAATATTACTTCCTGCACAAAATTTTTCCTTTAAAAAAAGTCTTATTTAAAAAAAAACAATTTTATGTATTTTAAGATTTCTTTATTCGAAGCCCTTCACTTCGTGTCGAAATATAAATTTCTATTAATTTAAAAAATTTCACCTTATACATTACGGTTTCAAATACCAGCACCGGGCTTATAGGAAAAATTGATACCTACATACATCGATTTACCTCCTTTAATAGATTTTCAACTGAAACGTCTTCATCTAACATTTTATTTATTTATTTATATTTAAAGCCAGAGTTACCTTATTTGCAATCAAAGAAAAATATTGGAAAACATTGGTCTTCTGAACCTGATTTTTAATAAACTAACTTTCTATCTTCTTTAATAGCTTTTATCAAAAAGCATACAATAGAGAGTTTCTAACTTGGATTCTGATTTGGGCACGTCTGCACACGCAATCTCATTAAGAGTATTTGTTACAAATTCTAATAAAAAGAAGCCGCGCTTTGCAGCGCTGCAATCATTGCAAAAATTTATACAGAAAAAATTACATGTCCTTTTACTAACCACTATCAAAAAGCATACAATAATGAGAATTTCCAATTTAGGCACGTCTGCACATTATTAATAGTATTTGTTAAAATGACTCTGTGTGATATAAAATTTCATGTATTTACAGTCTTTTTTACAAATACTATTAAAAACGCGGCAAACGTCTCATTAATTTATATACATGATAACATGTGCCACTATATAAGGCGAATACTAATTTTTAGGTCCGTTTCAAAATAATTTATAGTATTGAACTGATTAACTTAGTTCGATTTCAAGTGAAAACTTAGGTCTTTAAAAACAGGTCCTACAATAGTCTAAAAGGCCGAATTATAATAAGAAGAAGTAAGTGTAGACAAACTAGCGATACTAATTCGTCTATTGTTAGCACAACATAACAAATTCTGACTGTCATAACATGACACCACAATCATTGATGGCGAACAGTCAGTTATCTATTCTTGCTTATGCATATTATAATCGGTTGAACGGATTTTACATCCATAATTTAGCATTCATCCAGTTTTTTTTTTAAAGAAAGAAAAGTTTTTTCGAAATCAATTCTGAGACTTTTCAAGTAAAAAAGCAATCATCGGGAATTGTATACTTTCAATTTTCTAAATACACATCTTCGAATGAATTTAAATTGCCTTAAAAACTATGGACTCTGTCATTGTTTTATTAGAACCTTACAAATGTACACCTATATGGGAAATTCCAGTATCAATACAGACTTCAAATCTTTTTTTATTTCTCATTGACCTAAAAATCAGTCGTTTTGATCGAAAATGTTCAAAAATGACTTTACTTTAATTTATTAATTTAATAATTTTTTAAGAGAAAAAAAATTTGTAATTGAATCTGATCGTCAACACCTGTGGTGCTCACTTCAAACGTCAAGAAAAACAATTACATGGCAACGTCGGCAAATCAAAAAAAAAATTATTGTAAAAATTAAAAAAATAATATAAAATAGTAAATAAATACAATAATAATAATTTCTCCATTAAATTCGATTCTTTGGACCATGTTTCCTTAGAAAGAAAAAAAAAGTGCAAAACATGACTTCACGGGTGGGAAACAGCGAATTAACACCATTTACTTGTAAAATCAATGATAGTCGAAATAATTGAAATAAAAACCGACAAAAATTGAACAATCATGAATTCCCCAAAAATTCATTTCCTTGAAGTCCATCGCATTCCTTTTATATATTCGTAATTTTATAGAAAGAATATTTTTAAGGTGTGATGGGAACTTGTGAAAGGTTTCAATTTGAACTTTATAGTTGAAGGCTTTATACGTTTCCGATTCCGTGTCAAAATTTATGAAATATCGTATTAGATTTTTCTAACTGTCACATTTTTGGACCATGTATAAATAAAAGAAGTAGTTTTCAAAATCATGATTTTTACATGGAAGAACACGTGATCAAGGGATTAACAGGTCTATTCTGGCGTTGTGACAAATATTTAGACATAACAAATTTGTTACTACAAATATTATGATTAAAATTATGACTCATTATGTCCAAAATATGAATTTATAACAGCTTAAACTGTTATTTGAGAAAAACTCTTGAAAATTTGTGTATAGGTGTGAAATTGTTATAGAGCAGCGGTTCCCATCTGGTGGTGCGCGACCCAAAATAGGGTCGCGAGCTTTTAAAATACGGTAGCGAAAATTTTCTAAAATTATAACTTGAAATATTTATAATCATCTCAAATTATATTTTCAAATTACCTCCCAATATGCATTAATTCCAACTTGGAAATTGGAAATTGTAAAACGATTTTCACACGGAATTCTGAGTGCAAAATCGTACGCTACAGGCTACACCCACATACACATAGATTTGGTATAAATCATGCATAAATAAAGAGCAATCGAAATTACTATTCTTAAAAGAAAATATTAGTAGTTTCTGGCTACAAGTAAAAGAAGAATATCCGCTAATCTCGGCTCAAGCTATGCAAATTTTGTTGCTTTTTGCAACTACATACTTGTGCGAAGCTGGCTTCTCATCATTAATATATATTAAAAATAAGTATAGAAATAGAATCGAAAATGTTTAATTAAAACTTCGACCAGTGCTGACAAAAATTGAGCCTCGTTTGGAATTGTTATGCAATAAGATGCCGCCCCACCGCAACTAGTTATTACCTGATTATGTTTAAGTTAATTTTGTAAATTAATTTTGTTAATTTTATTTTAATTTTATGTTTTTTTCTGTTTCGTTATTTTTTTTTTATTACTGAATCAAATGCATTATTTTTAATAAAGCAGTAATCATACTTTTTTTTAAATGCACAAATATTAATTTCTTTTGGGTCGCGAAATTTACTTTTAAAAAAAAGTGGGTCGTGTTGGATAAAGTCTGGAACCGCTGTTATAGAGGTTTAAAATTATTTGTGTCTTTAAAAGATTGGAGGAAATTTTTCCATATTTATCAATTAAATCACTCAGAAAACACCTAAAATTTCAGTGTGAAGCAAAATATTTTTGGTCAGAATTTGCGATATTTTTTATGACAGTTGTAAGTTATGAGTGCTTCAGAATACGAATTATTCTTTTAAGTTATGACAATAACGGTCATAACATGATGACCGACTGATGCACGGTTTTCGGTTTTTAGATTGTATTAAAAATGGCCCGTTGCGGATCCGCCGCGTTCTGTATAGTTTAATTGTAAACGTATATGTATGTATATATCTGCTTAGCCTTTAACATTCATTTTGACATTTGAATATGTTTCCAAGCGAATTCTAGAAGTACGTTTCCATGTATGATTGAGGGAAGATTCTAGAGTTTCCACTATGAGTATACAAGGTGAAAACACCGCTAGAACAAAAACAATTTAAGTCAAACTATGAAAGTGATTGTATCAAAGAGATTGTAAATAGTGGTTATTTGTGGTGGGTTCACACAGTGAAATATTAAAGAGATTTGATAGAAATAAGTAAACTAATTAGTAGTTATTGGAAATAGTAACTGTTCTATTATAAATCAACTGTGATAAATTATTTATTGATAGACAAATATTTTTAAGACTAATTGTTAACGCAGAAATAATTCTATATAAACTTTATACACCCAATTCACATATGGTAAATAAAAAGTGATATAATGTTATAACATTCGAACCGAGGTAGCAGGTTTTAATACGAAAAACCTGGTATCGAAAAACCAGCTGATGAAAGCTATCAATGCTACCTTGCATCCTTACACTGGTACTGAATGGTATAGATGTCTTTTAGGAAGAAAAATGTCTTAATTCAACACTGCATATGTGGCCCCAAAAATCAAATTTGATTAAGACCCATAAAGCTATTATGAGGCAATACGAGTTGAAACGATGAAAGTTTTATTATTTTTAAAAAAAATGTCTCACTATATCCATACGACAAGGCTTACAATGATTACCATATATGTAAACCCGTTTAGATGTAGAACAATAAAAACAATAGCTTCTCTATTTGATAAATTTACTAACATTTGATTGAGCACTCTTAAGAAAATCGAATTCTATACTTAAAAGGTTCCCATTCAAGACCACAGCGTCAGTCTTGGAAGGACTCGAAAGAAATCTAAACAAACTTAAGAACTAAACAATTTTTGAACAAATCTTTTTCTTATAACTAAAAGTCAAACGATTTTTTATTTATTTTTTTATTTTCGTGAATCAAAATCTAGAACAATTAAAGAGAATGGACTAGAATGGAAAAGGGGTTGAGTATTTTCAATTCATTTGATATTAAAACTCCAAAAAAAAAAGAGTTTTGTTCTTTTCTTCATGTTTTTTTTTTCTTTTTCAAAAATGCTAATCTTTTGTTTTTTCCCTGAAAAACAATGCATTTAAAGTTCGCGTCCTTTTAGTGTTCTTTTCATATGATTCGTTTTGCTCTCTTCTGAAAATTAGGGTGAGTTTAATGAGATATAAATGAGGTGAGCTTATATATTTTTTATTGTTTATGTTCACCTGAAATGGACAAAAGTCTCGTCTACATCATTTATTTATAATAATAAATATCTTAAACTGGTAAATGTCAATAATATAAAATCCCCAGTTGAAAGAACATCAATTAATATTGGTAAACTCATTATAAAAAAAAAAAAAAAAAAAGAAGAAAAATCTTCAACTATGAACGCGCGAAAACTGTAAAAAGTGTCAGCCAAATAAATGCTTCTAAAGGGTTCTCATTCATATAAATCCTTTAGCCAAAAACAATAACAATTGGATTTTGAAGAGAGTAAAAGTGATTTTTTTTTTTTAGAAACCAAAAGCAAAAAAATTATTATCGTTCAGTGGCAGACCGCATAGGTGGCATAAAATGTGCAAATCCTCGGGGGGTTGTTGTTTATTATTCATATACAAAGAAACCCCCAGACATAATTTCTTAAAAAAAAAAAAAAAAAAAAATACTAGTACTTTTTCCATAGATTTTAGGGCGGAGGAAGGTGATCGAATAACCATCGTGTCGCACTTAATATGCTTTGTTAATAAACGTTTTGTTGTTTTTTTTTTTGTTTTTTGAATAGATTTAACATTAATAATGATGATGTTAAAACTCATCAATGAACATGGCATAAAAATTTTCACATCTCATCAAATCTAGTGAATTTATAGAAAAAGACTTTTCTTTTTAGAGGATCATGCCGTGATCAAAAGCAAAAAAAAAAAAAAACAAAAGTGTCGTTGAATTTTTTTCAGATTTTTGTTTTAAATTTCATGTAATTTTAAAATATTATCATTTATATAGTTTGATATACATATTTGAAAATGTGTGGATAAAAAATATTCAGCTGCGGCGGGGCCACCTATTGAGGCGCCACAGCACGCGCTAATATTTTTTTTTTTCTGGTGCGTTGAAGGACCAATAAAATGTTGTGTTTTTTTTTTTTTTGTATACGACAGAAATATACTCGATAATTTTGGATCTTTAAACGTTTGTTTGACATTTTATTGTTTTCTTTTATTTAAAACTATTCAAATTCAAAATGACTTTTTGGTTGTTGTTTTTTTTTTTTCCTTTTGGAGCTATTAAATTTGTTCAATTGACTGGTAATACCTATTCGGGTATATATGGTATATAAAGTTTCAGACTCGTGCTGAGGGATTTTTGTATATAGTGGGTCTCTTTAAGTATAAAGTAATAATATCTTGATTTGTTATGAAAACTTAAAAACAAAAATCATGAACTTTAATTTGTATTGTTTGTAATTACGCTATTTAAATTCAGTTATTACAACTTATGTTCTTTAAGATTTTATTGTGTAACGATCTTTTCCAATTCGTTAAATTCAATATGAGATATTTGGTCCTATATGGTCCTTTAAGGCCTAAAGCAAGGCTGTCCAACCCGCAGCCCAAGGCAAGTATCAATGCGGCCCGAAAATATTCAAAGTTACTGAGGCATGTCCATTTTTCTGAGGAATGATTTGTGTGTTTGCTGCCAAGTGACAAATAACAGAAACATGACCAGAACAGAAAGCTTTTTCGTTATGTAGTAAATTCTTTTTCTGTTTGCGTTGCTCACACAGGTACACTGTTCTGTTGTTTGTCACCTAGTGGGTTAAGTGAAGAATGAAACATAGTAAGTGTAAAATTAGAACCAACATGTTGGATGAACACCTTGAGAACTGCCTGAGAATTGCAATCACATCAATCGAACCAGATATTGACGGTTTAGTTTCTCAACTTCAATGCCAAGTATCACATTATTCATTTTATGATATGGATTTATACATAGTAATATACTTGTGGCCCAAAACACCATGTCTTCTTCCAATGCGGCCCAGGGAAACAAAAAGGTTGGACATCCTTGGCCTAAAAGTTCATGTAAGTTCTAATAAAACTCTATTAGGTAAACTTCTTATTACAATGTCAGTTAAAAAACATGCAAACAAAAGTTTATGAAGGGAAATACTTTTTTACCTAAAAATCATAAACTTGAGTTGGAAGATTCGACAAAAAACTGTCGCTTTCGACAAAATATTATATATTTTGTCTCTTATTATCGTAAGACGGTTTCGTATCATACTTTTCAATTTCAAAAGTCATAACTAATAAAGTTCTAGCACAAATTGTATGCACATTACTACAGGATCTTTGGTTCTAGCTTTTAAAAAGTGAAAATTAAAAAATACTAATCCATATAAACATATTTGCAACTATTTTCCTCTATATGGCTCTATTTTTCACAATTTTATAGTATTATCAAAGATATAAATGAGTAAAGATATGTAAAATTCTAAACAGCTTTAATTTAACATTAGTAAACTACCTTAGATCTTATGGAAAGAACTTTTAGGAGCCTTAAGCTCTTTCCATAAGACCGAATGTAAATTATTTACCATATATATGTTAAAAATAACTTTTTTTGAACTTTCCATATCTTCTCTTTATTGAAGTGAAATACTTCTATGGGGGCGTTTAGCAAAAATTATGTCACAATTTTGTGTAACGAAACGTTACATTACAAAATATCTCATTATATGGACGTCCTAGACGATTACAATGGCATTATTGTGGAGGTTATAATGAGTAATATTTCCGTCACAGACCAAATAGTTCTATCTGCCATCATATTGGCGCTGTAGTCGATATAATTTTTTGAAATTTTTTTGAACTTTTTATACAGAGGCCGTACACGATTGAAATGTTCGGCAAAGTTGTAGAGGTTTTTATGGCGATTAATTCCGTCGAAGACACAATAGTTCTATCTCCTACCACTTCGGCGCTGTATTCAATAACAATTTGACGAAACCTTACATTACAAAATATCTTATTATATGGACGTCCTAGACGATTACAATGTTCGGCAATATTGTGACAGTTATAATGAGGAATATTTCTGTCGAAGACCAAATAGTTCTATCTGCCACCGTATTGGCACTGTGGTCGATACAAATTTTTTAACTTTTTATATGGAAAAAATCATGGAACGCTAACTTTGTAACGCAGCGTCACATGTCACATCAGTGTAAGCTGACTAACCCAGGGTCTACACTAGCCAATATTTCTGGTATACCAATTGGCTTACCAGAAATAAAATACTACCAGTTTTTTTTACGTGGGCCAATACTGGTATACCAATTCAGTATCTGACATGCCGTTGAACCGAGAACAGAAAATAAAAATAGCCAAAATATTGGCTTTAAAGTGTTTGGAGGAAGAAGAGGTAAGAGGTTTGAAAAAACGAAGACAATACTGGGTAAATCCATTTTTATCATTACGGGATAAATATGATATCGAAACGAGGCTGTTGAAAGATTTACTTTGGGAAACCAATGATGCTGAATATAAAAATTTCTCTCGGATGAACGTTCACCAATTTGAAGAAATCCTCGGATTGGTAATATACTATAAAAAATACATATATACGTACATACTTAATTTTATTTGAATTTTTTTCAATAGGTGAAAATTTCAATTACAAAATTGGACACAAAATTTCGTCATGCTATTAAGCCAAGAGTTCGTTTGGCAATCACACTAAGATTTATAGCATCCGGGGATTCATATCGATCTCTTGAATTCCTTTCAAGAATTTCACGCAAAACTATAAGCAGATTTATTCCAGAAGTTTTAGAAGCCATATATAATTGTCTACAACCAACTTACATGAAGGTGAAATGAATTTTTTGTTGTTTATATTAATTCATCATATAAAATTTTCTTACAGATTCCCACAACTACTATTGAGTGGTTAGAAATTTGTAAAGATTTTTACGCAATTTGGGATTTTCCAAATACACTAGGTGCCATTGACGGAAAACATATAAGAATTAAAGCACCAGCACATTCAGGATCATATTTTTACAACTACAAAGGATTTTTTAGTATCATATTATTTGCATTAGTTGATGCTCATGGACGCTTTCTTTTTATTGATGTTGGAACAAATGGAAAAGCGTCTGATAGTACAATATTTAAAAATAGTTTTTTGTGTGAATCTCTACAAAGCAATCGGTTAAACATTCCGCAAGCTAAGCCACTTTTAGGACAAACAATATCTACACCCTATTATTTTATTGGAGATGACGCTTTCCCTCTAGACGTACACCTATTAAAGCCCTTTAACAAAAATATGGATCTATCAGTGGCACAAAAGGCATTCAATTATAGAATAAGTCGTGCTAGGATGACTGTTGAGATGGCATTTGGAAGGTTGGCCAACAGATTTCGAATTTTTCAGCATCCTATCGAAGTTTTACCTGATGTATGTGACAAAATTGTGAAGTCCTCGTGCGCTCTTCATAATTTTTTAACAAAAAAAATTCAAAAAGCCCCCGATTGTGAAACTACAAGCGAGAAAATAACCGAAAGTTTTTCAAACTTGTCACCACAAAGTTTAAATACATACAAAAATGCGTGCCAAATTCGAGAAAGAGTCGCACTATTTTGTATTACTGATGGTGATGTTCCTCACCAATGGAATAAAATAAATATTTAAACAACAACACTGTTTTTTTATTAAAAATCATTTATTGCACTTGAATTTGTAGGACATATCACTTCATTACTTAATACAATAACCTTTGAAGACGTTAATGATAAACTACTTTGAATTTTCTGCATATCTTCAGTGGCTTCTAGAAATGGCAATTTTTCAAGTTGCATTCCGATACTTCCACCAAAGGTGAAAATCATTGACTCATTATTATTTTCTTTTAAAATGTTTTGAATTGCTGCATCATATTTTTCTGAAATTCTGTTTGCATTAGATGTCCCGGGCTTCCTAACCCTTTTTGATTGTGCTGGAGTACAATTTTTTGGAGTTTCGACAAAATCCAAGGGAGAGTTTATTATGGTGTCAACTTCAAAATCTGTAATGCCTGTATTTACTTCATTCGCAGTGGTGTCATCAAATTCCTGCAAAACATTTAAATCAAACAAAAAAAAACATTTTTAAGTTCAAGTAACTTACTTCCTTTCCATTGTGTGTACTCTTCCGGTGTACTATGGTTTCATCCAAAAAATGCATATCGTCAAAATAAAACAAATTTGAAGCAGGTTCAACTGCCGCTGAACCCGATTTTTGTGTTTTTTTCATTTTCGCTTTTTCTTGGACGTAGGTGGACCTAAGTCCTTTTATTTTCTTTTTTATATTTTCTACAGTAGAATTAAATTCTGTGGCAATATCTTCCCATGCCCTCTTTTTTAAATCAATCCTTCTATAATTTTTTGACTTCACATTCCACAAACATTCTTTTTCTCGAAACATATTTATCAATTTGATAATTTCACTGCGCAAAAATTTAGTTTCCGCCATTTTATTAAATGCAAATGTCAAAAATTGGTATACCAGCGTTGGCAACGAAATTGGTATACCAGAATTGGCATACCAGAAAAATTGGTATACCAACAGGGTCTACACTAGCTTTTTAGCAACCAATTTTGCTGGTATACCAGAAATATTGGCTAATGTAGACCCTGGGTAACAATCGCGTCGTTTCTGTGCATAAGGCTGGCGCATACGAATATTGTATAGCGGAAAGCGGTCAGCGCATCTTACATACATTAACGGGCATTGCTTCTTACTACAGCTACAATAACTCCGGGTAAGAAACGTTTGCGAGTCGATAATTCTGATCAATCACAACACGCTGACAATGCTTTCACGCGAACGCCTATGACTATTGCAGAACGGACGCGAGCACGTAGGGCTAGGCAACTTGCTCAACAAGTGGAACAAATGCAACTCGCTGACAAGGTTTCGACGAGTACGGCTATGACTGGTGCAGAACGGATGCGGGTATGTAGGGCTAGGCAACTTGCTAAACAAACGGAACAAATGCAACTCGCTGGCAAACCATAAAGAAAAGCTTCTATTTCACTTCTACAGTGTGGTCAAAAGCACACTTCCTTTTTTTAGTATCTTTGGTATTATAAAGTCTAAACTTCACGACATATCAAATGACAGACGTCGTTAATTCGTCGTGGATGTGTTCATTCCGTTTAGTCCTTTATATCGATAGAGTATGCTCACAAGTCCAGTTAGAAATATCATTGCGTTGTAACAAGTTATATACTTATGTTGTATACAAGCTAGACGTGTGAATATATAGAGCACTAATATTTTATTATAGGCTTATGACAAGTTGTTTACGCAATCCGCTATACACGACGTTAGGCAAGCGTGGTCCGCCTCAAGTATATATATAAAAGATTTATGCATATTAAACACTTTTAATATGCAAAATGAAAAAAATGTTGTTCGGATTAGGAAATGTAGCTTACAATCTATACACCATCCATAAGAGAAATAAATTAAAATCCTTACCCTGTGCCATCACCTAATGTATCGTGTTGCCATCTGTCTTGGAATAGAAATAGACATCGGTGATTAAGTACTCCGCACTGGATAGAAATTCCTGCTTTAATTATATGTAATTTATTTCCTTTTTAAATAATTTAAAATATGCTTTTTGCAAGCAAATTAATGATACTCTATTAATCTAGCTAGCAAATGGAAGTTGTTATTCCAAAATTAAACTAAATTACCGCGTGAGAACATATTTTGAAAATGAAAAGAGTATAATTTTATTAAACGTATTAATTATCTGAAAAATGCTATAATGTGTGTTTTAATTTTGAAATAATATTAATGTTTTCATTCCATAAAATCGAAATTATTTTATGATTGGATATAAAATAATTTCAATTACGGTAATTATTGTGTTTTAAAAAGAAATCCATTCAAAAAAAGCTCTTAGATAATAAAAACTCTATGAAAACTCCTCCTCTTCTATACATTAACAAAGTTTTATATAAAATTATGAAACAAGAATATGCTTTTAATCAATTTCAAAATACTCTTTTTTAAAAGAAAAAAAAAACAATTTTAACACGTTATTATCTCAAAAATTAGATCATTTTCAAAAAGGGCGCAACAAAACCACAAAAATGTATTCTCAATCTCCACACAGCTAGTGTAACACGTGCTCCAACTGCGCAGCACCGCACTACACCAAAAAAAAAAACCCACTCAAGATTCTTTCATCTCATCCACCAATGGACCAATTGATTTCCGAAAAAACGGAGGCTGCGAAAAACCGTTGATATTGTTGTCTGAAATCATAGATATATAAGAACACACGCCAACTGTGAATAAAATTCTCGCCCACCACAGTGCCAATGCCACAAGATTCCAATAACAAAGTCTTCGGGTATATATAAAATTGTGGCATAATGAAAAACAAGACGGAAGTTCTTCGATTGGTCGACACTCAATGTAATTCCGGTTTAATAATGAACACGCCCAACCGAGTGTATGAGAAAAACATGAAAAATGTAAAAAAAAAAAAAACCGGAGGCTGGAAATGTTTTACAACGCCACAGCATCCATGACCCTTCTTTATCCATTCTTCTCCGATAACAACGAAAATAATGCTCGGTCAATGAGAATCCTGTATAGATGCTGCTTTTTGGGTGTCTTTTTTTTGGAAAACAAAGATCACAAATAGAAAAAATTCTATAACCATGCTTATGGTAAAGTGTTAAGATATGTTTTCATGTTCAGATTATATATGTTTGGTTGAAAATGGCGGACATTAAAAATATTGTGTTTCTTTTTGAAAACGAGTGAAAAAGAATTTTCTATCATTGAATATTATTTCCTGTTATCAAATTAAACGTAGGAAAATATATTTTATAAATGGAAATACTTTTTTTGTAACAACTATAATAAAAAAAAATTCAATTGGATTCGATTTGATGCCGCCTGGTGGGTGGTTGGGAAAAAATATATTTACATTTATTTGGTGTAAAATTGAGGGATTCATATCGCATGCTGTGTCCTATAAACGGTGGTTACTTAAATAATAATAATACGTAGGTAGATCCCCAATTTCCCATGGATTTTGTCAAACCGAGAGAATTTTTATTATATGCGATTTTATGTTTTGCATGGCTTTTTTAGGATTTTTACGATAGTATTAAAATTTTCAATTGACTTTATCCTAAACTTAAAGGAAGAGCTCTAGAATATTAAAGGAAACATATTCGTTTTTAACGGATGTGTCCTCTGTCGTAGGAGAAAGGGAAACGGCGGAAACATGAATTAGTTTCGTATTATCATAGATAGGCTTTCTTTTCTTACGATGAAACATTTCATAAATCCTGAAATTTTAATGGTACAACCTGATTATTTTGTAAGGTAGGTTGATATGAATAATATTAGATTGGCCAAAAAGTCATGTTTATGGCGACGAAATAAAGGGTTTGCTTGAATCCAATTACCGTTTAACGAAACAAGAGATTGCTCAGAATCAGGCCCGTAACCAGAGGGGGGCTAGGGTGGGCTGTTCCCAAGAAAATTTGAAAAATTACTTCGGTATGTTTAGAAATTTTTCAAAAATCTACATTCGGTATTGATGAATAGAAAGTGCGAATATACTTTATGTATGCATTCCATTCACAAAGCTTTGCACTATGTTCAGTAACATTCAGCCCACTAATATTCATACATGTGAATATATATATAAATATACATATAAATATTTATATTTATACTATAAGCTCATCCTGCCCACCCTGATATTCAGTTCTCATTATGAGGCTGCTCAGAATCTAATGGAGCGCTAAAAACCATCAAACAGAAGTATCCAGAAGTACTGGATCACAAAAGCACTATGTTCACATAAAGTATGGTTACTCGCCCAATACAAAACTGGGCTAAGAACTTTTCATGCATGCACCGTCGTACTGACCTTGAACCTTCGAACTACCATTTGATACAGTCTCTGCAAAACTCCTTTATGCTAAGTTTAGACAAAGTGTAACTATAGTAAAGTGGCGAAAGTTCCTATCCTTACCGTACCGCCGTTTTTCAAATTTTGCCTGCTCTTTTTCAAAAAATTTTCTATCCACTGCTGACATAGATAGCATTAAAAATTGTTCATACGGGTGAAAGAGAAACATGATGTCATATGATTTTGAAAAACATCCCTAATTTTTTTGTTCGAAATATTGATCCCATGATGGTGTTGCCATTAATGTGTTTTTTTAAACTGATTGTCTAACTTTTTTTAAAAATGATGAAAATCTTTAATAATAGAGTTATTATTTAAATGAATATTTTAATAATGAAAAATGAAATTAATATTTCTCCATTCTTTGCTATTTTAGTCTTAATGCAGTATTTTCTTTGATTTTTTATATAATTGCAAAATTGAAAATTACATTTGTCGGCAATTTAAAAAAACCGTACTTGACTGTTTTCAGATGTTGAAAAGCAGCCAGGCACAAAACACTTAAATTTATTTTGTTTCAAACGTTTAAAATTTTCCATATTTTAAACCGCATCTAACTCCAACGATTTTTTTTGAAAGAATAACATTTTGCAATATTGGCAACACCACTAATGGGTAATTTTAAAATTTAAACAAAAAAACTAAGTCAGAAATTTGTATACAAATGCACACATACCAGAAAAAAATTTGGCGCAAATTTTTTTTTTCTGGGATGTATGTAAAATTTGTGCCCAAACATAAGATTCCGGGATCAAATCATAAGATTCCATCTGATTTTTAAGAACATTTCATTCTCTCTCTTGCTAATGGATTTTGCCTATGAAAAATATATGTACTCTTGCGTATTCTTTTCACCGTCTGCCACGTGCTTTTTCTAGCTACTTCGCTAGCTTTCCTCACTTTACCATAGTTACACTTTGGTTTAGATGAGGTGCATCCATTATAATACTTTTTTCGATTGGTGGAAATTATATATCTATCTCTTCACTGCTCTTTCATTTCATGCAACCGAAGTTAAATCTTCAAAAAGAAAAATTCTCTCGTGAAGAAGAATTTGAATCATAACATTTTTCACGAACAGAGTCAAAAGCACACGATGAATTCGATGAATTACGATGCATCCCATCTAAGCTCAGCCTTAATGGTGTAATTAGATTTCAAAAAGCCTCTAAAAATGAAATGTCTCGGTTTTTCGTCCAGAAATTCCAGAAGTTCTACATCTAATAAATAAAATAAATTAGTGAATCTAAGCGTTAAGAAAACAGCAAATATTTATTCTCGTAAATGTTTATTTTGATCATTTTTCACCGAACACTTTTTCACTGAACACGGCGTAATTATGTCTCCAAAATGTGTGTGGATCGTGACAGAATACGGATTTGTTTCAAAAGTCAAAGTGCATAGAGTTCGTATGAATTTGGAGACAAACGGTTTTCAATTTTGTTTTCAAAATGTCCTACTCGTTGAGGAGTCGGTTGACGTTTAAGGATTAGTTGAAAATTCTACTCACTGGTTTATTTCAGAATATGTTAATTTCCCTTCACGCGTTGCAACACACAAAGTTTTGACTCGACCATGTAATCGCTTGTTGACAATTACATTAACCATATAAGTGGTGACATTATAGACATTATAGTTTTTTCGTGATAAGCTTTATGAGGCTTGACTTTTTGAATTGCACTATGACCGTTGATATCTACAGCAGCTTAAAAATATATAGTAACTGAAAATCGGCCCATAGCCGATTTTTTGATGCCCTATAGTAGAAATGGGACACGTAGTTAACAAATCTATAGTTTAATGAATTATCTCTGAGAAAACCAACCAAAACTAATAATATTTCAAGGTTTTTTTTTCATAACTTTGTTTCTTCCTCTTCAACTTTGCTTTAATTCCCAGGTAGCCCAGGCTCTAATAGCATAATTCTATTCTGAAAATTGTATTCAAATCGGTATATTAGTTTTTAAAATACATCGAAAAAACTTTATGAACAGGCTTACTTTCCCCTAAGACTATTTCTTTCTCCACTATCCTTAGACCGATTTCCCTGAAATTGTATTTAGTATAGTCTATTTATGTAGTTGTAGTTAGCCCACATAATTATGATTTTAACAAAATTGTTTCACAAATTTTCCAATTAAATCTTAAAAACCATTAAAAAACGACAAAACTTTCTGGTCACCCTGGTTTTTGCTCCCCTTTAGTTGATTTTGCTGAAATGCAATATCAAATTCAGTTCAGGAATAACCAAATCACATTATAAATTTCATGAAAATCAGATAACGCGTTTTCTTGTACACGGACGGACGGACAGACATGCAAAAATCGATATAACTTTTAATTCTCTGCACGATTGTACCCTTGAAACCTTTCTCCGATGATTATTTCTATGTGTTACAAATGTAGTGACAAAACTAATATACACTCTGGTAGTACCTACCATATAGGGCATAACAAGCATCACACAATATCAATCAAACCACGACAATTAAATGAAGCGTCCAATATTGTTATTATCATAAGTTTTGTGAGGGAGGAATATCAACGATATCTGCAAATTTACATACTTTCATGTATTGACGAAGGGATGACACCATTCGGGAGAACATATTCCGAATTCCGCAACTAAAACCCTTTAAAATGGTCATTATATAATTCAAATATGGCCATGAATGGAAAAATGGTGGAAATGAGGATATGCATTTAAGTAATTCGAATTTAGATACTGGGACATGTTTTTTACTCAAACTTAATCTACCTAAATATTTGTATCTAAACATCTGATTCTCTAATTTTTCAAGTAAATTTACGTATTCAGATTCCTGAACCTCCAAACACATATTTCCGTTTAAAACCCTGATGCGACATACTTTATAATTCTATTTGTATATTTATACATATCAAAGTAGGTATAAGAAAGTAAAAATTGATAATCAGAAAACTGGTTTAAAATGTCTTCAACCAATTTTGTAGTTTCTTAAAGTCGTCCATTAAAATATTTAAACCAACAATAAAATAAAAAAATTATTAATTAATTAAATTGAAAATAAAGAAAGTGAAAAAAAGCATGTTAACAAAAACTATTATAAAATGATCTTTAGAATAAATTTGGGGCCTCTCTGGAAGAAACTCTGAAAAAAACACCATGTAATTTGTTTCTTCCTAAATCTGTTTTTTATTCGCAATAAATAATAACAACAAAATTTTAAAATCGGATTATCTCCCATTGCGAAACCGAATTCAGATCGAAAACAAAAAAAAATAAGATTCCTTTTTATAAAAAAAACACATTTTTTTAAGGGTCAATGAAATTTTCATGCTAAAAACTTACAGAATTCAAGAGGGTGGAAAAACACTCAAAAGAAGTGAATATAAGAACGAAATCCCATATTTTCCTTTTCCATTTTTGTAACAATATGATTGGGATTGATGAATCTCTTGATTCGGATATGAGTTTAATCCTTGCCTGTTTGAGGCTTGAAGGGTTACGAATCGAAAGGACTGAAGTCAGTTATAATAAAAAAAGTGAAGAGGACTATTATTAAAAAATGTAATATAAAAGGATTTAACAAAAGAAAAAACTGGATACAAAAATTGTATTACACTATTATTGCGCGTATTTTTAAATAAAAGAAAATAGTATATTGAATAAATTTTAAATAAAGGAACGACTTTTTAATGAAACCTTATTTTGTTGCAATGGAAATATTAAATTTATGTTAATTCATTATTGAACAATTTTGAACGAAGACGAATTCTTCAAACATTGTGCCAGCAAAATATATTAATAATTACATTAATATTTGCATGTTAAATTTAAATTTAATTTTGTTTGTAAAAAAAGCCACCCCATTAATTAAATTCAAATCGAATCGAGCCGTTAATTCATTTTCAAAAACTATTGGGAAGAAACAAACTTGAAAGTGAATCCCTTCTAGATATCTCATCAGGCCAGCATGTAGAGGAAAATGACGTCCTAACTATAAGTGTGTGAAAAAGGGAAATTACTATTGGCTGTTTTTTTGGGAAAAATAAGCACGGTTACCATACATTTTAAAACGTTTATTTAAGGAATGTGTAATATCGCTGTCTAATTTAACGACGCACAAATCAAAACTTGTGTTCTATTATAGCAGTTTTGAAATTAACAGAAAATTTTGAATCTTACCTGATTTTTGTCAGTTTTTTCTGTTATTTTTATTGCTTTTTATTCTATTTTTTCAAGACAATTTTTCAAATAGCCATCTCGCAAAATGTTATTTGTTTTAATTTCACTATTTGTCTAAAAAAAAAAAGAAGAAATTTTATTTTTTTTAGCATTAAAAAAGATGCCTGTAGGTGGTTGCGTGCTCCATCAAATAATTTCAGTGGTACCAAAATTCGAAATTAAAAGTTATAAGAACATAGATTAGAAAAATCGTCCTTTTTTGAGAAAGTGAAATCGTGACCGATAGAAATCCCCCAAAAAACACAGCAATTAGGCACAAAAATTAAAATAGGGAAACACGTATATATAAATTACATTACATTTTCTCTGTTTTAATCTTCGTGCTTAATTTATTTGTACGAGTGAATTTATTTAACAATTATTTGTCTTCTTCATACACTTGAAGTTCAGTCATCATTTTCATTTAAATGCGGGCCTGCTGAGATACCTAGAAGGCATTGAATTAACCCAGGATAGAGATTATAGCTGCCATTTCTCACCTTTTCTTCTCACCTTTTTTTAAAATTTTCCCTAAATTTTAAAAGAGTATTGCCATTTCACAAAATTTAATTTCGAAAAGGAAATTATTTACACTGTCGGGAAATTTTTTGTCACCAATTTATCTGACAGCCTCTCGAGCTAGTCAGTATTTTTCCGTTAGTAAATTGTATGAAAGATTTCGTTAATTCTAAATAAAAATTTTTATTTCTGTTTAACGATTAATTCTCAATTAAATTAATTTTTACTTTAGTACTATTTAACACTAAACTAAATAAAATTATTTTTCTCTTTTAGAAAAATAGTAATTTTACCAAAAAAAAATTTTAGTTAAAAAAAAAATCAACAAAAAATGACATGATTCTCCGAATAATAAAAACATATGTTTCGAAGTCAATGACTAAATTCACATTTACTTGCACCCACACTGACGTATTTTGGTATCTTTATGTATGTCACGTGTTATAGATCGTGTACGCACAATCTAAAGTGGGTCAAACTTACACAAGCTGTCAAATACAACTAGACGAAGACAATTCATTCAGCCTCTATAGGCTATAGAAGTGACAGCGATAAGACGCACAACAAAGAACGTATCAAAATCTATCTAATTATAACAACAATTGAATTTAAATAAAGAGCATTTTTTGTTAATTAAAAAAGTGTTTATTAATTCAACAACAAAATAACACATGGTGTCAGATGTGGAAAGGTAATCATTTTGAAATCAGAAATAAATTTGTTATTTGGTGCATGAGAATACAAAATGGCAGAAATACAACTTTTAGAACAAAAGTTAGCGACCTTAGAAGAAATTTAGAGAAGAAAATAAATCGCTGAAAGAAGAAATAGAAAAATCAGTTTATACAACAAACAGGTTTACAAATATTCCATTTCCAAAACCAATCAATATTCACGAGGGAGACATAACCTCAAATTTTAATTTTTTCAAGAACACGTGGAAAAATTATAGTCTAGCTAGCGGGCTGAATATAGAAACAAAAACAAAAAGCAATCCTATTATCAGTAATTGGAGATGATATATTCAAGCAATATCGGCATTTCACAATCTCAGAACATGACGAATTAACGTGTGATAACCTATTAGACGCCCGAACACAACAAAAGATACGAAAGAGCCATCTTCAGCTTAGCTAAACAAGATACCAACGAGTCATACGACGCATATTTCATTCGTTTAAAAAGTCTCATCAAAAATTGTGAATATGGTGATCTTTCGGAAGACTTATTGTTAGACCGAATCATATGTTCAATCAAAGATATAAACTTAAGAGAAGGACTGTGGCTCGACAAAAAGTCACATTAGTAACAGCAATCGAAATTTGTCGATCAAAAGAAGCATCAGCAACACAACTAACAGTTATAGATTCAAAAGACAACCAATTCGAAGATGTCAACAAAATCAAGCAAAGTAACACACACTCAGAAGAGTTAAAGTATCAACCGCGTTCACGAAATGCAAAATGTCTTTATTGCGGCTTAACACAACATAGATCCTTAGAAGATTGTCCTGCTAGAAACGTAGCATGTAATTTCTGTTCCAAAAAAGGGCACTATGCAAGAGTATGTCTAAAAAAACAAAACTCACAGAGAATTAAAACAATTGTTCCAGAAGATATTGGCATACTTTCAATAAACACACCAACAACAAATACCAACGCAAAAATCAAGCTAAAAATTGGAATATGTCCAAACAAACAAAAACATAAAGATACAGAGTGTCAGTTAGACACAGGAGCATCAGTTAACGTTATAGGATATCATAACCTATGCCGAATACTTAATATGCAGAAACCTATCATCAATAATACTAACATTCGGCTAAAAGGGTTTTATGGCTACACAATTAAACCCCTTGGTGAAATGGACTTAACAGTTACGAGTAAATCAAACTCATTGAAAACAAAATTTACGATTATTGATAAAGTACACATTCCAAAAATCTCAGCAGAAACATGTCAGCAACTAAATGTCATCAAAATATGTGAAGAAATAAGAATACAAAACAAAACACAAACCACACAACAAATTATAGAAAAATACAATAACGTATTTACTGGGCTAGGAGAACTTGAGAAAGAAATAAAGTTAGAAATTGACACAAACATTCGCCCCCGAAAGCAAGCGCCTAGAAAGGTTCCAATAGCCTTGAGAAACGAACTCAAAGAAAAATTAGACGAAATGGAAGCTTTAGGTGTTATTGCTTCTGAACACGGCTCAACAGATTGGCTTAGCAACATAGTCCTAGTAAAGAAAAACAACAAATTAAGAATTTGTCTCGACCCAACGGAACTAAACAAAGCATTAGTAGACGTGAAATTTCCAACTAACACAATTGAAGAGATCATACCAGAGTTAAAGAACGCCAAAATATTTTCTATACTAGATGCAAAGCATGGATTCTGGCAAATCAAATTACACGAAGAAACCTGCAAATTAACCACCTTTAGTAGTCCATTTGGAAATTATAAATTCCTGAGACTACCCTTCGGGATCAAACCAGCAATGGAGATATTCCGGCAAAGACAAAACGAAATTCTACAAGGTCTAAAGGGAATTGAATGTATTGCAGACGATATACTAGTATTTGGCAGTGGAGAAAGCCATGAAGAAGCCTTAGAGGATCATAACAAAAATCTAGAGAGCCTTTTCAAACGACTACAAGAAAAAAATTTGAAGCTCAATAAAGAAAAGGCCAGATTCGGTCTTGAACAAATAAAGTTTTATGGACATATACTTACGAGCGAGGGTCTTAAGGCAGACACCGAGAAAATATCCGCCATAACAAACATGCCGGAACCTAAAATCAAATCAGAATTAATGAGATTTCTTGGAATGATAACATATCTGGGAAAGTTCCTCGACAACTTAGCACAAATCGCAGAGCCAACTAGAAAAGAAGAAGATTATATCTGGAGACCAATACAAACTAAAGCCTTCGAAGATATAAAAACATTATTAACACAAAGCCCAGTTTTGAGATATTATGACATACACAAACCTATTGTTATACAAACAGATCCGTCATCATTCGCAATGGGTTGTGTTCTAAAACAGGACAATCATTCAGTAGCATACGCCTCAAAAACACTCTCAAAAACGCAAAGGAACTATGCACAAATAGAGAAAGAAATGTTGGCCATAGTATTTGCCTGCAATCGTTTTGACCAATACCTATGTGGCAGAAACAATATAATAGTCGAAACTGATCATAGCCCGTTAATCAATATATTTTCAAAATCACTCATTTTAGCACCAAAACGATTACAGAGCATGATATTATCATTACAAAGATATAACATAACATTAAAATATACCAAAGGCACAGAAATGTATATAGCAGACACATTATCTAGAACACCAGAAGTAGCATCGAGTATAGAAAAACAATACAGCATATACAAGATTGACAAAATACTAAGCGAATACGACAACATCAATAGCATTGAAAACATCAGAGTCTCCAGCAATACAATCGAGAAAATAAGAAAAGAAACAACAATTGACCAAACAATGTCTAAACTGAGAGAAGTAGTAAAAAACGGCTGGCCACAAAAAGCAAAAGCCTTGCTCGAAGCTGTACAACCATACTTTCCATATAGAGAAGACTTACATTATCAAAATGAACTAATGTTAAAAAGCAACCGTATCATAATTCCAGTCAACCTAAGAAATGAGATGTTATCCCGTCTTCATTATTCCCATTTGGGAATCGAAAATACAATAAAACTTGCTAAAGAAACCATTTTCTGGCCCGGCATAAACAAACAGATAAAACAAAGAATACAAAGTTGTGACACTTGTATCAAATTCAGTCCCAATCAACAACGCGAACCAATGATTACACACGAGATACCGACAAAAGTTTTCCAAAGAATCAGCATGGACGCATTTGAGATAAACCAGAATCAGATAAAAAAGAAGTTCCTTTTAATAGTAGATCACTACTCAGATTTTTTTGAAATTGATGAACTTAAAGATATGAACACGAATACCACCATCCAAATTTGTAGAAAGAACTTTTCCAGATATGGTGCCCCAGAAACCGTAATTACAGATAATGGTACAAACTTCTCATCACAAGAATTTATAGAGTTTTCAAAAAATTGGGAATTTACGCATCATACATCCAATCCAATACACCAACAGGGCAATGGAAAGGCCGAAGCAGCAGTAAAAATAGCAAAATCACTGATAAAAAAAAGTATAGAGAGTGGCACAGATTTCTACAAAGCACTCCAGGTATGGAGAAACAAACAAACTCACATCCAGCCCAGCAGAAAGATTGTTCTGCAGAAAATTAAGATGCATAATACCCATCATTGACATAGATCGACATGTAATAAAAAATGTTCCTGAAGCAATCCACAGACAGAGAACATACAATAAACAACACTACGACCGCACCGCAAAATGTCTAAAGCCCCATGAAACTGGAGATCTAGTATTCTTCAAATTACATCCGGAAGATCAAGTTCTGGAGACCGGCACAAATAATAACAAAACAAAAAAATAGGTCATATCTACTTAGTTTCAATGGTCGCGAATATCATAGAAATGCCATACACACAAGATCGACAAAAAGCACCAATACAAACAATCTGATCAATCAAAATGCTATACCTCAAAACACAAGTATCAAAATGCCAAACGATCAGAATAGCGGTGAACCAGATATTTCAACACACATAATACCGACAACATCATCAGATGTGTGTGGTGAAGACGAAACAGAACCAGTTACATCAACTCCAATCCATAAGAAAATTAACCTACGTGAGAGAGATAAAATTCGTCCAGCCCTTTGGCAAACGGACTACGAAATCGGCAAAATAAAAAAAAGAGGATGTTATAGATCGTGTACGCACAATCTAAAGTGGGTCAAACTTTCACAAGCTGTCAAATACAACTAGACGAAGACAATTCATTCAGCCTATAGAAGTGACAGCGATAAGACGCACAAAAAAGAACATACCAAAATCTATCTAATTATAACCACAATTGAATTTAAATAAAGAGCATTTTTTGTTAATTAATAAAGTGTTTATTAATTCAACAAGAAAATAACACACCACGTATGGTGACTTCGGACGTCAGTTCGAATGATGAGAAATGGCAGCTATAATCGCTGTCCAGAACATCGATCCAGGCATACATTTGTCGTCGTTTATTGCCACCTTTTTTGAAAAATTTCCCTTATATGAAAAAAAGGGTTTGCCACCTCGCTAAATCTAATTTCGAAAAGGAAATTATTTATACTGTCGGGAAATTTTTTGCCACCAATTTTTCTGACGTGTTTTGGAGATAGTCAGTATTTTTCCGTTAGTAAATTGTATGAAAGATTTCGTCAATTTTAAATCAAAAATTTTTTTCTGTTTAACGATTAATTCTCAATTAAATTAATTTTTACTTTAGTAGTAAACTAAATAAAATTATTTTTCTCTTTTAGAAAAATAATAATTTTACCAAAAAAAAAATTTTTAGTTAAAAAAAAAATTAACAAAAAATGACAATGTATTCTTCGAATAATAAAAACATATGTTTCGAACTCAATGACTAAATACATATTTACTTGCACACATTCTGACGCATTTTATCAACCATATGTGGTGTCTTGGAAAAGTGACTTCGAATGTCGACAAATGCAGCCTGAATCGCTGTTCAGGTGTTAGTAGGTTTGAGTCTTGAATAAAAAGTAATTTCGAAATTTTTTTTGAAAAATAAGTAAGTGTCTAATTAAGAATATAATACAAAAATATATTTGATTATTTAAAAATTGAAAAACTATTTAAATTTATAATAAAATTTATTAATAAAACTGAATTACATAAATATTGTTTAGGCCTAAGGCCTAAGTTATACGACGATCATTGTAATGAAGGAAATAATTTTAGAATGGAAAATTAACCTATTACAAAGATTATTTCTTTAAAAACAAATAATGCAAAACATGGGAAATAGTTTAGTAAATAGATTTTAAATAAAAAATCTTAGGATTATCACGTAATCGATCAGCTGTTTTGTGGATTGTGTTTCAATTTCATTTGATTCCTCTGGAGAACTGCCAAGTTGATTCCTTCATTAGGAATTTTTCGTCGATATTCTAACCTCAAACTTCAGCGTCCCAATAAGAAAATAATAATATATAAAAAAAATGGAGAAAATTTGTAACTCATCGGTAAAAAAAGGAAAGGGAAGAAATAATCTAATTGGATTTGATGAAAAAAACCATTACACGACTTAGCTATGAACGAAAATCTGACTGTAAGTTTCTCTGACATTCGTAAAAGAGGTATAACCACTTTTCATTGAAAATCAAAGAAAAACGTTCGGTTTTCACTAGTTCAACAATTTCCTTCATTACAATGATCGTCTTATAACTTAGGCCTTATTCCAAAAAATAAATTTCTACTTTTCATTCATAATTTTCTATAAAATTTTACGCTAGTTTTGCACATGCGCATCTAGTACACAAACGTACGTTAACGTATTCTAGTATGTACTTTTTTTTATTCTCGTGATAGTATCCATTTTTACGTGTGGAATATATCAAAATTTATTTTGGGACAAAATCTTTAATTTTTAATTTGAATTTTTAATTCTACTCTTTAATATATTTTCATACTTAATTTGTTCTGTATTACAACAAGTTGTTCGTAATTATTTTTATTATTCTTTTACGGAGATTTCATATCAAATTCTGCGAAAATAATTTATCATAAACACAAACCATTTTCAAAAAACCTAAAAAAAAAAACGTGAAATATTGACAGATGTTTTTTGCGTTTAAAAGTATTGCGTTTGAAAGCATAAAAGATAGTGTTAATAAAAAAGAATATCCAATAAAATGGAAATGTGGTTTAAATTCATTAACAATTGATAAAATCGTAATATTTATTTAATTAAAATGTCGATCGGAGAAAAATACAAACTTCAAGATTTAAAATGTCTTATTTGTTTTTCTATATTTGTGGAACCTGTCCTATTGCCGTGCCGCCATGGTTTTTGTTTAGGTTGTTTTAATGGGATCCTGCAATTTAATACCCTTTCTTGTCCTTATTGTCGAAAACGTTTCGGGACGTGGTTAAGAAAATCGACAAAAACAAATTCTCTAGTCGACGAGAAACTTTGGGAATACATTAAGAAAAAGTATAAAAACATCGAGGAAAAGCAAGAAAAAGTTTTGAAAAATAATTTCAATCAAAGTAATGGAGAAGTTACGAAATACACAACAAGAAATTTAGATGACATTTCAGCATCGGTGACAGGTGATTTTGACAGTATATTAAAAAAAAAAAAGAAAAGTATAGTAAAAAAAAAAATGCGATAATTTTTATTGAGTTTAATCTTTTAGTTAATTAGAAATTTATTTGTAAATTAGTTTATCAATATTATTTTATTATTTGTGTTCGTTACGGTTGCATTTCGTGTGCGTCCAAAGAAGACACCCGGCATTTCATACAATTTGGAAGCGAGATTTTTTTTTTTTTTTTTACAAATATTTAATAATGTTTGCCGGCAATAAAGACAAGTAATTGAATTATTACTTAAATTATTATTAATGAAATTGCTCTGAAATTATTGTATATTAAGTTAACTTAAACTTTTTCGGATTAATTTTTCTTTGTTGAAAAAAAAATGTAAGAAAAATTTCTGTTATTTTGGAAACGTTCTCGCTAACAGCAGTAACACATAAAAATGTATAAAATATGAAAGAATATTTATTTAAATTGCATTAAAGGAATTACCCAAAATATGAATTCATTTTATGCGTTCAAGTTTTTCGTTGGAAAATAGTAAATGAATAGTTTTTCCGGGTACACAACAGACCTTGTTCCTCAAAGTAAATTTCGTTCATATTATTGAGTTTACCCATTTTCTTTTATTTATTATGATTATTATTTCATTTATTTATTTTAATAGGTTTTCCTTATTATATTAAAAAATACTTGTAACTTTTGTTTTGTCCTCATAGACAATGAATTTCAGACGTCATCATCAAGAAATTTGATATATTTCATTAAAAACAAATAAATGATAATGACATTTTCCTTCTTTTTTTTATTTCTTTCATGATTTAATTTACAAGTTCTTTTAATTGTTTTTCAATTTTTAATTCTTAGATTCGAACAACATTTCCATTAGAAATGTTGAAAATTTGGAATACAATTAAAAATTTTTTTGAAACAGGTAAAAATAAAACTTTCAAATTAAAATATTCTTTGAGATAATGCTAGTTAATCAAAAATCATGGAATTAGAAAAATAAGTTTTATTTAGTATTTTTATTTTATTTTATTTTTCATTTTAATAAAAAAATATAAAACAAATAAATTTTTTTTTTCGGTTATTTTTTTTAGTCACAAAATTACATCAAAAAATTAGTAATCCTGGCGAAATTCGAAAGGAATACGAAACTCAACTTAATAAATTCCGTAAAGAATTGGAAATTGAAAAACAGAATGAGTTAAAAGCCTCATCAGCTTTAATAGTAAAACTTTTAAAGGAAGGTAAAGAAAATTTATATGTAATATATCGGGTTCGGCAATTGAAATGTCCGGATTTAAAAACGCTGTAATTTTTTTCTTTAATGGTCGGTTTTATTAAAATTGATAGTTTATAATACATAGTAAATTTTACAATTATTCGAATGGTATGTAAACGCCTTTTGCCTTAACCACTAGGTTCAATTTCTTTTTAAACGATGCACACAACGCTCGCACGATGTCTTGGCTTAAACGGTTCCATTTACGAGTCAAATCTTTTTCTAACCGGCCAAAATTCTGTGTTTCTTTTTGCAAAGTCGCTGCTTGTAAAATTCCCCAAATGGAATAATCCAACAGATTCAGATCTGGTGAATACGATGAATTTTGATGTTTGACTTTCCAATCAAATGAAGCGTAACAATTGAATGTCATTTAAAGTCTATTGTATAAAAAATTAGAATGCGTCTTTTCACCAACAAATAAATTTTACTCCTAGCAGATAATATGTCAAGCAACATTTATCTCAAATTTTAATATTGGAAGATGTGTGTTTTACATTTGACAGGGATTTGAATTAAATGGACACTTCAATTGCCGGAGTCGGTATATTAAGTTTATATTTTTATTTTTTTTACTAATAAATTTATTTAGAATCACATGAACTAAGGAATCAAAAAGAGAATAAAACAATTGAAGAAACGATGCTAGTCGCAAATCCTGGTCATACACCATATTCATTGAATTCAACGGCAACAACAAAATCAAATCTTTCATCACAAACCAATCTCAATATTAATGGTAATAATTGTGAAACGAAAAGTATTGGTGTCGGTACATTAACCGCAAAAACTTCAACGGAAAATAATACACAAGAGAAATTCCTATCACCAGGACAATGCAATTTACTTAAGTCATTTGCAGTACGATTAAATCGTGGTGCAGAATTACTTAAAAGAAATGTACGTAATGCATATTATGCCCAACAGCAACTAGCATCATCATCATCATCGTCATCGTTATTATCGTCTGGATTTTTTAACAATGAATTATCAATCGTCCCTCCAACAAATACTCATCATTCACCTAGTAGAAATTCAAATAGTACCGATAGTCTTAAGTTAGAGATGTGCCATTTTAAACCAATAAGAACAGTGCCAACCACTCCAATGAAAAGGTTAAAATAAAATCTCTTTATAAGTATTTAAAATGATATTAAAAATTTACAATTTTTTTTGTCTACTTTATAGGTTTAGTGCTGTATTAATTAAAAATCCAAAAGCCAAAATAAGTTATCGATCTCATCCTATTGAAATTAGACCTCCTTTGAAATCTAAATTGTAAATAATTTTTGATTTAATTTCAAAATAATCATTTCATTGTTATTATTATTATTATTATTTCCAGATTAATATCTGAAATTACGTCACGGAAATCAGCATTTTGTTATGTTGGTGGTGGTGGTGTTGGTGGTCTCAGCAAATTATCAGATAATAAATTTGATACTAGAAATCAAATATCATCATTGAATTCTGAACCATCAACATCAGTTTTAAAAGAAAAAACTTCACAAATCATAACACGAAGTTTACGTAATCGAAATTATCAAATAAATTCAACAAATACAAAAATTTCAGTTAAAGAACAACCACAAAACCAACAAGAATTATCTAATAATATTATTAATATAACAAAATCAAATAATTCAAATATAAAACCGAAAAGAGCATTAAATTGTAAAAGTAAACAATTCATAAAAGATAATTCGAAACGACGAAAAACTTCACTGCCATCGTCTACAAATGGAAATGCTAAAGAATTTTTGTCATCATTAAAAACTAAAAATGATATAAAATTTGCTAAAGAAATAATAAATGATCAAAAAAGATGCGATATATTAATTAAACAGGAATTATTAGATCATGAAATGGCGAAAAAATTACAAGCTGAATATGATACAGAAATTGATTGTACAATAAGAAATCCACGGAAAACACGACGACAAATTGCTTTGGATGAGAAGAAGCAAAAGGATCTATTAAATAATAGTAATGATGGACAACAACAACAACAAGAACAACAACAACAACAACAACAGCAGCAGCAACCAGAAGAATCAGAGCCACCAATGAAGAAAATTTGTAAAAATAATATGCCGGTGAAAGATTTAAAATCCAAAACTAATTTAAAGAAATCATTAGAAATAACTCTAAATAATAGTAAGAATAATATTGAAACAATTTCACATAATTTGAGACGTTCCAAAAGAAAATCTGCAAAATCTTAAAGAAATATATTTTTTTTCTTCCTTTTTTATGACAGTTTAATGCTTTCGAAAAATCTTTTCTTGTTTTTTTTTTAAATATAATTAAAACAATAAACTTGTGAGTGATAATTTCGAAGTGATTCTTTCCTCACAACTTGTAAGTTTATTGTAATTAAAATGGTGGCCAAATATTGTCGATGAATTTCAAATTTTAGCTACATTAATTTTCTATTCAAATTCCGACAACAAAAAACCACCAACCATTTAAAAAATTTCCTTTTTTTTTTTTAATTTCTTTCTTACGGAACTTTAAAATTCTTAGAAAAATACATATTTTGGAAAACCTAATTTGGGACATTAGCAGCACACATTTATGCATGAACTAAATCTGTTCGGTCTAAATTAAGTTCGTACCAAAATAAAGTCCATCATTAAAGATACAATCGGATCGGTTCGGTCTTTGTTTAATATGTAGACTAAAATCATTCAATCGTACCGGTTCCGGTATGAGCATAAACGTACCTGTAGTAGGTTAACTAAACAGCATGTGTTTTAGAATATATTGAATAATTAGACTTATTAAATATATTTAAAGTTAATTATTTATGCTAAATAATTTAATTTACTAATTAATTTTTATTTCTTTTTCTATCACTTTCGTGAGAAGTGATTTTTTCTATCTTGAGATACTGAGGCACGAACCCAGGCTTTTTGCGAAAGTGTTAAATAAATAAGGGTAGAAGAAACATAATGTTTGAAAGAAGCAGAACAGAACGGAAACCACACTTCTTTTGACATTTAATTTTTGGTTTTATTTACAGAATTTAGTTTGGTTTTATTATGAAGTAAAATTTCAATTTGAGAAGATAGATCCGTCGTCCGACGAACAAAAAAAAATTATTTTTTATAACTCGATCTTACGTCAGAGAAATACATAGCATCGTTATCGAGTACGAATTCATGCGAGAGAAACTCTACACATTCATCAGCTTTCTGGCGTTTTCAAATCAGAAGTTGAATAGTGTAAACTCGATTTAAATCAAATCACATCGAAAAAGCATATGACTGATAATACCTTTTCGGTACGATTTACAGGGTTTTATTCTGAACATGACGTCACTATCATAACAGATTATACGTATTCTGACTCGGTCATAACATAAAAATCCATTATAAAGTTCTGACCGAAAATATTTTGTGATCACAACGAAATTATAGGTGTTTTCTAAGTGATTTAATTGATAAATGTGGAAAAATTTCCACCATTTTTTTTTAAACACACAAATAATTGTTACACCTCTATAAAAATTTTACACCTATACAAATATTTTCAGGATTATTTCTCAAATAGTCGTGATAGCTCGCTCGAATTATAACAATCTACATTGTTATAAATTCATATTTTTGACATAATTATGACTCGTCGATGGTGGGGGAAAAACGATTGTAGGTGTCACCAAAGATATAAATAAATAAAGATATGTCAAATTCTAAAAAGCTTTCTTTTAACATGAGTAAACTACATTAGATCTTATGGAAGGAACTTTTAGGAGCTTCAAGCTCTTGCCATAAGGCCTATTGTAAATTACTTATATTAAATAAAAGCTTTGTTGAACTTTTCACATCTTCTCTTTATTGATATCTTTGGTGCCATATTAATATCTTTGGATTTCTTTAAAAAGCCACCAAGGGATGGGGTATCTTCCCAAAATTTCTCGTCGCCATTATGTTTCTACCATAATTTTCTTTTCTTTTCTTTTCTTTTATGTTAACTCTTTTAACTCACTAATCGCGTTCAAATTGTACAAATTAATTGAATTCTTTTTTGTTTTTCTAAATATTATTGTCATAAGAAAAGCATTTTATCTGTCATTCAATAAATAAGCAAAGGATTTTATTTATTAATTAATCATCACAGAAATAAATAAAGAAAAAAGAAGCGTTCCAATTGAAATTGAACGAAAACTTGATTCTCAAAAATTCTTGAAATTTTTTTCTAGAAAAAAGAATGTTGTGAATTTTGTGATATACCTAATTTTTTTTGGTTTTTAAATGAGTGTAATATAATCCCGTTTGTTTTTCAATATTTGCTAATTAAAGAAAAAATTGTATTTTATAAATAGTTAAAAACAAAAAAATTCAAATCGAATTATATTTTATTAAAACAAAAACAACAAAGAAAGCACATGTAAAAGCTTCAATAATTTAAATTTAGATATTAGATAAAAGTGAATTACAAAATTTTTAGATTTAAATCAGAATATGATCAATTGTCTTTCTTGTATTTTTTTTTTTGTTTATAAAAATTGTCTTATTTATTATTCTTGCAAAAATTAAATGATAATTGATCATATCCTTAATCATGTCCTTCTAAACATATTCAGAGAGCTGTAAATTTGAAATTTAAACATATAGAAATAATGAAATCTTAAGCTTTAGTTATATCACATGTAATCATTTCTATATAAATTGATGAGACATTTGCAGCGCTGCAAAGCGCGCTTTGTTTTTAATAGTATTTGTAAAAAAGACTGTAAATACATGAAATTTTATATCACACAGAGTCATTTTAACAAATACTATTAATAAGGTTAAGACGGTTGCAGACGTGCCCAATTTGGAAACTCATTATTGTATGCATT
Organism: Xylophagus ater; assembly: GCA_963422695.1. Taxonomy (NCBI): domain Eukaryota; kingdom Metazoa; phylum Arthropoda; class Insecta; order Diptera; family Xylophagidae; genus Xylophagus; species Xylophagus ater. Next base: position 23,876,656 of record OY730485.1, on the reverse strand, counting down.
TTGGGTATATGAACGAAACGGAGACGGGACAGCGACGCGAACGGAATGTGATGCAGTTATATTGACGAAAGAGTCGCTTCACTTTTTGACATTATGTGCGTTTTTTTCATTGGGGTCTAAGTTTATTACTGTGTTTTGTTCATCGGGGTCTGAGTGTATTTAAAAAAAAAAACAATCTCGGTCTAGAGAAAAAAGAAAAACTTTTTCTTTGAAAAAAATTCAACTTTTTCGATCATTTTTTCAATAAATTATGCATAAATAAAATAAATACTAGCAAATTCTTCAATATCTTTATTGAATGATATTAAAAATAATTTTTTTCACAAATTTACGAGATTTATTATGACATTTTTGGTACGATTGTACGGAAAAAATTGTATCTATATAAAATCTTTCGGGGTCACAGGACCCTAACCCCAATTAATACTTGGGTTATGTTGTAGTTGCTTTTACATGTTATGAAGCAGACCTAGACCTAGACCCCGATGAAAAAACGCACCTATTATTCATGCTTATGACTATTATGACCATCCAATTTTGGTCTTTGTGTTTTAGGATTTGATATTTTTTGTGACTTTTCTCGTATAATTCTAATCATTAACTTTTTCGATTAGCATTTCGCTATCAATTTTAAATTTGCCGCTATCCATTTTTATAAAATTTTCGAGTTGTTTAACGTAGAAAACTCGTGCACAATATATAAAAAAAAGGAGCACAATCGTTACGAAAAATACAAATGTAAATGTTAAAAACCAAAACGGACTCAAATTGAATTGAATCAAATTTTACGCTCGTTCCGTCTACATAACAGCGGCCATACAATTTCATGTACATATTTGTTTTTTTCGTTACGTCGCCATCCCGTCTGCGTTTCGTTCACATAACTAAGGCCTTTGCACTGCACATAAGACGCGAACTGTGTATTGCGAATATACGTAAATTTTGATATTTCTTCTACATGGTTGCGAATTGCGAATAAAATCTTTAGAAGTTTAAAAATAATAATTTTATAATTTTTCCTACCTTTCCTTTATATTTCTTTATTTTTTTGGTAAATTTTGTTAAAAAAACTTAATAAACCGAAATAAAAATAAACCTAATTAAATCAAAATGAAAAAGTGGAGGTTAAAAACTAGCAAATTTTTTATTCGCAACTATAGATTCCACAGTGGAATGTGAATAATGATTTTACAGTTCGCGAACAGTTGTTCCAATTCGTAGGAAAAAAATTTTAATTGATATTTTATAATAATTTAACAAAATAATTAAAGTATTTTTGATGGCATTAGTTGTATTAATTAATTTTAAAAATTTACTGTAGGAAAATTATTCAAATAAAATTCATTAAATATGGAATATAATTGACTTGTTCGCAATTCACAATTCGCCGTTCTCGTTTCAAGTGCAAAAGCCATGACGTTGAAACTCATTTTGGTTTGTTGAGGGCGCTCTACTCCTGAAGCTTATACATCAGAGAGTTCAAATGAAATCTGTTCGGTGCCAGTTTACGTGCTTAGTTTTATTTTTTCGTTTCGGTTCAATTCCGATTTTTACTTTTATTTTTACTTCGGTTAAGTTTTGGTTCAAAAAGCGGTTAACAAAACTCCATTATTTTAAAGATTCAAATTATTAATGTTGACTCAGGAAAAACAAGCATAAAGTCTAATTTTCAGTTGATTCTTTTAAGACGCAACTTAAATAGACACGATTTTCGACAAGCTTTTTTCGATACACAATTTTCAGTTGAATCTTCAGCTATCAGAAGTGTAAATAATTGAGAGTTTTTCTAAATTTGAAAAGCGTTCAAAACGTTATAAATATCATGTTTATGATCTTTAGTTCCTGAAATTTATAACAAAAAGATTTTGGGTGAGAAACATTTATAAATGTCGCGAATATGGTGTATTTTTTTTATCTAAGGCGTCAGTTACAGCTTATTCAATGATTTAATGAAGAAAATTGTGGAATAATTGTCCCTTTTTCAGATTTTGCATGCAAGGCATTTATACGAATGTCTGTGAAATTTAATACTAATTCTCAATTTTGAGGTTAAAAATGGACGAAAAATGTTCAATGAAAGCAACAAATAAACAGCTCTTCATTAGAACGGATGGATGCCAGTGTTAGAAAAACAGCTGATGAAGGAAATATTTTTCATCATTGAGATTAAAAAACAATATACGTGAAATTTGGTATTACCATGAAAACTTGGCCGCACAATTGCAAAACCACATAGATTGGGAGGGATTACTGTAGTCGAATTCAATACGTATTTAGAAATTAACGGACGGGTTGTTTTTTCTCTTTCTTTTTTGGTTTTCGGATATTTTTTTTTACACTTTCCATTCCTGGGTAATTTTTGTACATCGAATTACATGATTCCACTCCAGATGTTTTTAATTTCAAATAGATCTGTGATTTTATTTCAAATCGTTCCGAGTTTATATGCATTCGAAAAATGTTTGAAATCAATTTCAAATATGCATGTAAACAAGATAAATGGCTAAAAATTAAAAAAAAAAAAGATGTTAAACTGTCTTTAAACAGTTTGATCAATATTAAGGACCTTCTCAAGTAACATTTTCAGTATCCGCTATATGCCAGCTACTTATTTACATATCATCACTAGTGGCAGAAACGTGCCGGCGACTAAAAATACTAGTAGGGTTAGTAAACGTCCTTAGCAAACCGAGAGAGTTTTATTTTACACCGGGTGGTCACATACATTCAAAGCAGCTAGGCCTTCAGTATTTCTAATTTTTTTGATTTGCAGGTTGTTTTTTTTTCATGTACTTTTATAATAATAAAAAACTTTGTGAATCTAAATTTAATATATTTAGTTTGGTTTTTTGAAATTTTTGACAAAAATGTTTTTAATTTTGTAGTATTTAATTTTTTCAAAATTTTTCTTCAATATTTATTTAGTAATTATAGAATTTTTTTTTGAAAAATGAAAAAAAAAAAAAGAAATCATACATTCCTGATTAAGTCAACCTTTAAAAACTCTCTAAATAGTTATAAAAAAATAGATATATATATCAATGTAATGTAATTAAATTTAAAAATAATTAATATTTAAGAAATTTTTAGTCTAAATAGGTTTCCTTTTTTTTCTTTTTTTCTTTTTGATTGATTGTAAAAAAATAACAAAAAAAAAAATCAGTATTTAAGTGAAAAATTCAAATTGATATTAAAAAAAAAAAAAAAAAATATTTTTTTATATTTTACTCCAGAAATTATTTAAGAAACGTTTGTTATCTATTTTAAATTTTTTAAGATTTTTTCCTTTGTGATGTTTTTTTTGTTGCTTTCGTTGCTTTCGATTCTTTTATATTTTCGTTAACCGGAAAATCAATCGATACAACGCTTGGCAGTGTTGTTGAAGAACTGGATGCCTTAATATGTTGTCTCGATGAACTCGATGAAGAACCTATTAAAGAAAACATTTTATATATAAAAAAAAAGATTATTCAACAAGTAAAAACAAAAAAATATATTGAGTGTAGACGCTTTTATTGTGTGGTCTCTATGGACGCTAATAACGTTACGGTGGTTATAATTAGGTTACATTTTGATGTAGTACCTCAGACCAATTCCACCTAATCCGCACAGTTCATGTGTGCATTCATTTGCGCCTGAAAATTACTCGAATTGATGTAGACTTCATTGCCGTCATCAACAGCAATCGAAAACTAGCACACTTTTCACACCCGCCTAATTATTAGAAATATTTTTTGTACAATTATATTTTATAACTAGGGGGTTACCCGTCCTAAGACGGCCTCCTAGAAATTTCAGTTTACAAATCACTGTAAATTAACTAAATTTATTCGAGCGTAGCATCTCAATTCGCAACATTATAGATCTTTTACCCTGTTCCCGTAAGACCACGGGAGATATATTTCATATCTTAGGTCGACCTATTCAGAAAGCACATTATTTACGACGCAACACCTCGAGTGGAGACATTAAACTGATCACATTTCCCCGATTGGTAAAATAGCTCCCGTCTAACATATATTACGTAAAGGCAAAAACCTCGACAACCGCAGCGCTAAAGTCGTGCGAGATCGAACTATTTTATCTTCGCCAGAAAAAATCCCCGTGAAAACCTCCACAACTTAGCTGAACATTGAAATCGCGTGTGACCTCTATATAAAAAGTTCAAAAGTTTCTATTGAGTCCAGCGCCAAAGCGATGAGAGATAGAACTATATGGTCTTCGGCAGAAATAGTGCCAAAGGAAAACTTCCACAACTTGCTGAGCATTGTAATCGTGGTTACCCCTATATAAAACGATCCAAAGATTTTATTGGCTCCAGCGCCAAAGCGGTGACTGATAGAACTATCTGGTCTTCGAGAGATATAATCCCCATGATAACCTCGACAATTTTGCCGAACACTAATCGTGTGTGACCTCTATATAAAAAGTTAAAAGTTTCTATTGACTTCAGCGCCAAAGCGGTGAGAGATAGAACTATATAGTCTTCGAAAGAAATAGTCCCCATGAAAAGTTCCACAACTTTGCTGAACATTGTAATCGTGTGTGACCTCTATATAAACAGATCAAAAGTTTTATTGACTCCAGCGCCAAAGCGGTGAGAGATAGAACTATATGGTCTTCGACAGAAATCATCCCTATGAAAACCTCCACAACTTTGCTGCACATTGTAATCGTGTGTGACTTCTATATAAAAAGTTCATAAGTTTGTATGGAACTTTGTCGTGTACGTCACAATGTCAGGCATAAAAATCTTAATAAGATTGCCTCAGGTCAGAATCATATCCGATGTATATTTCAGATTATAAATGAAGTTTTCAATAATGAGCTTTCAAGCCCCCTTTTGTAACTCCTCCGACCCCCAATCTCCCAGAAACAAAATTTCTTCACGTTTCAAGTATTGGGCGTAGGTTTTAATAATATGCGAATTTTTACTAACTTCATATTTATCAAACCCGCCATTTTTTTGACAGTGACAGCTATTGTATCTTAAAGAGCGTCAAAAACACTATTAAACTCCATCAGTCAAAGTGAACACAAGTTTGTACACACACGTTTTTCATTGCCTTAAAAATGTCAAAATACGTTCCGACAAAACAACTATTTCCAAGCGTCTGAAGGCAATGGGAATGATTCAAAAGGAAAGAAATTGGGTGCCATATTGAAGCCAAGAGATGTGGAAAGACGATTTTTCACGAGCGAGAAAATGCTCCAACGGCATAAAAGAAAGGGTTTTCTGCATCGTATCGTGACTGGTGAAGAAAAATGGATCCACTACTTCTACTACTACTACTACTACTACTACTACTACTACTACCACTACTACTACTACTACTACTCGCACTACTATTATCTAGAATCGAGGAGATAATCAGGAAATTCTATTAATTGAAAAACACGAAGGGATCAGAGCTTTAATTTGTTAATCTTCTTAAATTACTTTTTTTTATTAATTTATAAAACTTAATTTTTTCATACCTCCAGAAGATGATGAACCAAATAGTCTTAAACTTGTTTCACTACAAGAACGATCCGAATATTCGCTACGATATGATGATTGACTTTTAGTGCTACGATTGGCATGCGGAATTTTCATACCTTTTTCATATAATAAACTTGAAATTATTGGTGCTAAATCTGCACTAATCTCAACTAAATCGGCTAACAATTGTAAACCTGTTGTGTTTCTTTCTTCGAGTTCGCATAAATCCAATTCTTTTTCAAATTGTATATAAAAATCTTTATCGAAACAACGTTGACGTATTGCTTTTTGTGCACATTTTAATTCTCGTTCAGCACGTTGAATTTTCGTTTTTTGATCCAACAATTCTTTATGGATTTTCATTAATACATCGTTTTTTTCGATCCTGAAAAACCCAAAACATTTTTTTTTTTTTTGCTATACATTTTGGCTTTAGTAAATTTGCCTTCTTTACCTGTTTCGATTAAGTTCATCAAGCTCACGATCTAATTCATGTCGTTTATCAGAAATTTCTTCGATATCTTTGGAACGCATTGTTAAATTGCTTCGTAGATTTTTTGAGTGTGCTAAAGCTTTACAATATTCTTCTTGTAGCGTATTTAATTCATCTAATGCTGGATCTGAAATGAGTAAATATTTAAGACGAAAATATAATATCGAATATATAAAAAATCGTATGGTATTTGGAAAAGTTTTATTTTTATGTAGTTTTGAGAGATACATATGTTTCTTTGTCGTTAAAACAAAACTTTTCAACCAATAATTTCTTTCTACACACTTTGTTCATCCGATTTATCAAACGTTTTACGATATGAATCATTTGAATAATTCAATAAGCATAAAGTATTTTCCATTGCTTTAATATCATCCTCAGCTCTTAAAACATTCTCATTCAATTGATTGCCTTCTTCTAATAACATTTGTTTTTCTTGTGCCGTTTCAATTTTTAATTGTGTTGCTGTTACCAATGTACCATCTTCATTTTTACCCAATAATTCTATAGCAAGTTCATAACGTTTTTTCATATTTTGAATTTTTATATATCTTTCACCAATATCGGCTTTTAGAGTTCCACGTTCATCGAGTAAATGTTTTCTCTTCAATGCTAACAAATCATATTTAATTTTAATCTCCATTAAACGTTCTTTCATTAGTAAATCCAATTCAAGTTTATGCTTTTCTAATGTATATAATTTGCTTTCATGTTTTTCTAGCTGATTTTCCATTTGATTAACACGCATTTTCAAAATACTTAATTCAACAATTTTCTCTTGATTTTCCATTATTGTTGATTTCAATTTTTTCTCACCACCTTCACAATATAATTGACGTTCTTTGATTTTAAAGTTCTATATAAGAACAACAAATTAATTAATTAAATACATTGTTTTTTTTTATTTTAATTACCATTTTTTCAATTTCATTTAATTCATTATTATAGTTTAATGTTAATTTTCTGATGTCATGTTCAATTTCGACCACTAGACCTTGAAGTAATACTAATTCTGTAGAACGTTCAGTATTTGAATTTTCCAGTGATAATAAACGTTTTTCTTTTTCAGGATCAAAATCAATATCTTTGCCCTGAATTTTTCCAATTCTCATTTCTAATTGTTGAATTTTGAAACCCTAAAAAATAAGGAGAAAACAATGATTTTACTTTCAAACTAAAGCTAATAACATTCAGAGCCAGATACTAAGAATCATGTAGCTTCCTTTGATAGCTGATATGACTGTCAGCATAGCTAGAAACTATATCCTGCAAAGGGATGTACATATCCCTAAACTAAAGTGCCACACGCTAAGCAATAACTAATAATAAGCAAATCGTATGAATGTATATATCATCTAGCTTTAGATCATTTCCAATATTTTCTTAGTGTAGAGTGAGAAAAATATTGACGCGATGAGAGGAACGAAAACGGTGAGCGAAAAGTGTCCACATCGGATATCACTCTTGTCGTTGAGCACATTTACGTTTTCTCTAGTTTGTCAATTAATTCACAAATACAAATACAAATCTTCTACACAATTGAAAAAAAAAAATTATGGCGTTCTTTTTCGGAAAAGGCGAAGAATTGAATTTCAATTCTTCTCTTTTCTCTATCGTATTCTGTTTCCAACGAACTCGGCTATATGGCCACTTCCATTTAATTACACGCGTATATTTATCGTTGCTCTCATCTTCGAAAGCGCGTGCAGTAAGCGTAGAGCCTATGTGGCCACACACTTATACAACTAACGTCTGTAATAGAAACTGCTCTACAATAAAAAATATCTGTGACTAAAGCCCAATTTGCATCACCGAAGCATGCAAAATTAACTAACAATGTGATAGTTTAATTTAAATGTATATACGACAAAATTAAGACACAGTATAGCTCGCACGCACTCGCAATATAGTAGCTTGTTTTTTGTGAAAAAAAACCGTTACCATACATTTTATACCCGCTTATTTAAGCAATATTATTTATCGGGGTCTAATTTTAACAACAGTTATTTAGTGCCATATTGAAGATATAGATGGCACAAATCGAAACTTGTTTTTTATTGCAGTATATGAAATTAACAGAAAATTTTTTTTTTTTTAATATTTTTATTACTTTCAGATTTGTTTGGTTAAAGCAATACGTCAAATGGACGTCTCGCAAAATATTACTATATTTGTCTAAAAATAAGAATTTTTAATTTTTCTCAAACATCAAAAGACATGACTGAAGTTGGCTGCGTATTCTAGCGAATATAAGTTACATAGATGTAAAAAAAAAATCGTTCTTTTGAGAAAGTGAAATAGTTTTCGATAAGAATTCCCAAAAAAACATACCCAGTTTCACTCTTAAACTGCCCGTAACATGTGCCAATCCAATCTATTTTTTTAAAATATTGTCCTTTCTTCAGACAATGTTTCTTTAGCTAGAGCTAATTTGAATTCAAAGAGAGCTAGAGTTTTACTTGGCCAGAGCGAAGCTCTAAAATCGACATTTTTCAAAGATTTGTTTTTCTGCAGCTTTTAAATGTGACCTCCTTATAGGCCGACTGTAAACCAGTTTACAACTTTTGTGAGCCAGAGGTCGACTACAAATCAGTTTTCAGCTATAACATGTAGATTCTTCAGAGGCCGACCGCAGACTGTGTACAGACCTTTGCAGTGACCGAGTTAATGTGGTCATTTCAGTTAGCCGTGTCATTAATGATTATCCCAACAGTACTAATCTTGTTGAAGTATGGAATTCAAACGTTGTTTACAACAGTTGTATTAAGCATTCAAACATTAGTTGCAAATCTGTGTTAATAGACGTTAGTCAATTTGAACTAGACTGTAAGAAAGACGAGCAGAAAATACAAAATCTTACTAAAAATATTTAAGAAAAGGGCGTTTCAGATTTTGGAACATCTTGAAAAGGTCACAAATCCATCACGATTGTATTATTTCTATATTATGTTCATCTATTAAGTTTAATCGCTTACCAAATTATAATCCATTTCAGTTTTACGGTGCACCTCTTTTTCATAATCTCGAATTGAATTCCGAATACCTTGAATAGTAATTTCAGCTCCTTTATTTTGGGTCTAAAAAAGAAGAAAAAAGACAAATTCGATAAAAGTTTTTCATAAATGAAAAAAAAATCTCATACTGTTATTGTTTTTTCCTCGTCTTTCATTTTAGATAGTTGTTGTTGTGATTTATAGAGGATACTATTGAGCCTTTCGATTTCTTGTTCCAATTGATGTTTAGCCTTATCTTCGGTTTCCTTTAATTCATCGAGTTGTTTCAAACGATCCTGAGAGCTCATTGATTCATTTTGAAAGTTTTCATAACGTTTATCCAGATTTTCTAATTGTTTTTCAAAATTTTGAATTTGTTGAAGTTTTTCAGTTTTTTTCAATTCAATTTGTCGATTTTGTTGACGTTTTTGTTGTAATTTTTGTGCTAATGCTTGAAGACTTCGTCGTGTCGCATTCACCTAAAAAGTTATATTGAAAATAATTTATTTAGAATTTTGAAAAATATTTTTTTTTTCTAGATTTTTACCTCCATTTCCTTTGATGTTACACTTTCATTAATGTCCATTAAACGTTTTTTTAGAATTGAAGAATTTTCATTCAAATTATAAATTGTCCTTTCAACTTCTTTATTGTTAACTTTTTGTTGATCTAAAAATTCAATTTGTTCTTGAAGTTTTTGATTTTTTTGTCGGGAAATTTTTTTCGCATCTTCTAAATCTTTTTCAGTTGCCGATATATCAGATTCACGTTGATTCATTTGATTTACGGCATCTTTCCAAGTCTCAACCATATGACGACGTTCCATATGTGATTGACGATATAATTCTGCTGTTCGTTGAAGAACTTGTTCTAGGGATTTTTGTTCTTGATATAAATCGATAAGAATTTTTCTTTGCTTATTTATTGTATCTTGAACAGTTCGTCTTCGTACTTCTAATGATTCGGCTTTATTTTGATCTTCTTTGCAATATTTTTGTATCAAATTATTTGTTTCATCACCCTTTGCCATCGCTTGTTTCCATTCGGTAAGCGCCGTTTTTGTCCAATTAAGTTTATCCGATAATTTTTCAATATTTTTATTGATTTTTTTAATTTCATCTAAAGAAAAAACAGAGGAAACAGTTTAACGGATTTCTTATAAATAAACTACAACATTTCGTTACTTTCTAGTATCCACTAATTTGGAAACTAATAGGTATAAAAAAAAGTAAAATAAGAGAAAACTAAGGCTTGAACCAAAGAGTTCTTACTCTTACTACTATGTAGACTAGTAATGAACTCAAACCAACCGAGTTACGAGCACAATTTCTCGAGCATTCCTTTAAGTGCCTCATAAACTGTTAAAGTTCACTAAAATGGAGAGAAGCAAAAAAAAAACGTGTAGCTTTTTATAGGGGTTTTACTGGGTGAAAGTTTTGCATTTCTGCCAATTAGACTTAGTTTAAATGATTTAACATTTAAGAAATAAAAAAGATTCATAAACTGGTCAAACTTTTAAGAAAATGTTTAAGCCAAACAGGTGGAAAAATGGTCCTACGTCCGCCATATATGAGTAAAATAGGTTGCAACTGTAGCAATGTATGTCTATGTCTAAAATATATTGGAAAAAATATGAGAAAGATTAAAAGAATATTCCAGAATACCATTTAAAATCTTAATGGTGTCAGTCCACCCTTGAAAGAAGAAATAAGACATAGACTGTAAAAAAAGCTTGAGACTTGAGTATAGGATAAAGACAATAGATATTGTAAGCTAGAACTACCCCAGTAAAGGCTTCTGTCATTAACTTGTACCTACTCAAAATGTCATATACACACTTCTTACAGAAATGGTTTAACAACTATGTTCAACCCGTGGCTAAATAAAGGCTTTTCTGTGACACTTCTAAAGTGAAAATTTTTCTTTAAAATTCGACCATATTATGCTAGTCAAAAGCCGAATCTAAAATAACTTATTGTGGTTAATTGTTTGCCTATTTTATGTGTGCGGATCACAATTTACCTATAATATTTTTGTGCAGCCTAACAAACAAAATCGGTTTAACACAACATCCGGGATAAGTAGTTGCACAGTTTCTTAGAAGTCTACATCAACTTAAGACCATCTCACCGGGTATATGCCAGTAAGGACCTTGGAAGAAATTATCGAATTTAGTGCCCAGGGGTGTTACGTTCAAGTCCGACTGATTATTTGTATTCCTTTTTCTTTAAAACTTTAATCTCGTTAAAGTACAACGAAAACTAAAGGTATTTCTCGGATACTCTAGATTGTAATTAATTGTTACTTACTATTTGTTGTATCTTCATATTTGCTTAACTCTTCTTTTTCTTTATCGACTTCTTTAATTTGTTGTTTTAATCGAGAACTCTCATGTTCAGCTAATTTAAAAAAATGACTTTCCGTAGTAAGTTGCGATCGGTGAGCATTTATAAGATTCTAAATAGAGATTTAAGTATTTAGTTTAAAAAAGAATTACCAAAAAAAATATTTTTTTGTATACCAAATTTTGTGCTATATCTTGTTCAGAATTTTTATAATGATTAGTTAATTTTTCTAATCGTGCATCAACAATTTCTAATGAATTTTCCTTTTCAGCTTTACTTTTTATTAACTTATTGACATGATCTAATAGTTTCTTATTCTCAGCATTTGCAATCGGAATATAAGAACCGTCAGTCCATCCCATAGATTCCATAACTTCATTTACAAAAGGTTGCGGCATTTTAAAGCTTTTAATTAAATACTTTTGTTTCTGTTAATAATGTATTAATATATTTTTTTAAAATCTAGTTAAACTGTTCCCCGTCTACTTAAACGGTTTTCCAAAATAATTTTGTGTTTTTATTGAAGTTTGATCAATATATATATATTTTTTTTTTTGTGAATAAGAAAATGTGTTGCTATGATTTTTCGTTACAAATTAGGGATATGCTGGTTTTATTGATATTTAAAAAAAACCTTAAGGGCCGGTTTGTTCACTCTTGGTTAACTTTAACTCATGATTATTCCAGTGGTTAACCATCGATTGCGTTTGTTCACCAAAATTTTAATCAGAGAATCCATGGTTTGGTTAGTTAATCAACGATTTCGTTAATCAGCCGATTTTCCATGATTAACGCCATTTAACTAATGATTTACTGGAATTTCGTTTGTTCATGCTTGGTTTTCAGACTGCGTTTTACTTTTGACATTGTATTTTGACATTGAATTTTGACATTCATATAACAACATTCAGTGAAAATATTGAGTGATACAAAATTAATAATAATAAAATAACTCCAAATGGAGTGATTTTTTTTATTTTTTATTCTTTTTCTTGTAAAACAATACAGATAGTATTGTTTTATTTACAAATTCAGTTCTTTCGGAAATTGCATTTGAAATTCGTGGAGTAGTCACGATAATGATGAAGATTACAATCAATTATTTTAAAATTTAAAAATTTAAATTAATCATTGATTCAAATTTGACAGATGCATTGGAACACATTGGAAAACCATTGGAAAAATGGAAAAATCTATGATTTGGTTACCAAGGTGAAAAAAATGTGAACAAACGCATTTCGTTAACCACAGATTCATAATCATGGATTAAGCAAAATCTCTGGTAACCTAACCACACATTTAACCAAGAGTGAACAAACCGGCCCTACAAAATTGAAACTAGGAAATTATGGAAAACTATCAAGTTATCTACCAATAGTTGTATTACCAGCAATAATGTCAACAGTTTATCATAAAGGTTTTGTTCAGAAACAAATTATGACGAACATGGATGTTTGCCCGGTTTGTGTACAAGTTCGAGCGGCGGCATTTCAAACTGGTTTCGGTATAATCTATCCAACAATATTAGCTCCATTATCTGCATTCATGTTTGCCACAAAACATTTTACGTATCGTTTACCATCGGTTATAGAAAATCCAAAAGAAGTGTTTTCCTTAATTCGGAAAATGACGAAACCGATAACATTTAAATTGGGCATATTCGCTATCGTTCATTCTTTGTTAGCAATGTTTTTGACATTTAAAGAAATGGAAAATTTCTATGAAATGCAATTGAAATTACAATAGGAAGAGGAACAACTTATACATGGAGCATAAAGGACTATAGTTTTGTTTTTACAATTTTTAATTAAAGCTGTTTATGACAATTAAAACCCAAATTAAATAGTTTGGTAGATTAAAATACAACATTCATTCATGTAGATTTGCTCTGAATAAATCAAAAAAGACAGCAACAATGCTAAAACCTCTAATACGCTCCAAATCTATGAAAACCAAAATCAAATTACTTATAAGATCCTAATTAGACCTCTACTATCCTATGTTTTGGCGCATTAGTTGTACATTACACCTAATGTGGCAAATGAACTACAAGAGTGGACTCGTGTAATTCAATTGAGACCATAGGGCGTGTGCGAATAGTAACTAAAGTAACTGTTACGCAGTTTGTTGCTAGGAAATGTGTTTTCTCACAAGGAGATTTTTGTTTTAAAGTGTGCGCTAAAATATAAGCCTTTGTAAAAGTGATAAACAATAAACATACACGTATAAATACATGCTGATTTGAATGTCAAGTATGGGAAGTGAAGTTATTATTAGCACGGCCAAAACTTTTCTAATAAATGCCGTCTGTAAATTTCAAGGTGAAAGTTTGATAAAGTCAGTTTCAGAAAGTTTCTGTAGTTAATATTCGCAGAAGCCCTAAACCGTATCTAAAGAGCATAGAAAATGGAAATCCTTTTTCGAAACGATTCGATCCAATCGATTTACATAATTCCACTCGAGGTCTTTGAACGCAAAATACTTCGTCCTTGTTTATCGAATCAACCCAATCAACCAAACAAGAATACAATATTATATAAGTAGAGTCGGAAATGGCATATATACTTGTACATACATATGTCAAACCTTGGAACTAACCACACGACTCCATTGGACTTATTTCAAGACATATTTTCAGTCGGACTGAAAAATGGTCTAATGGAGACTCTAAAAATTTGACATATTTTCAGTCGGACTGAAAAAAAGTCTAATGCACCACGTTTATGTGCAGACCGAACCGGTACGCGTGAACCGATTCGGTCCTTTCAGCTATTGAGTTTATAAATTAAGGCGCTTTATTATTAAAAACTTAAAAATCGCATCAGTAAGATTGTTCCATTTATAATAAAACGTTAGGTTATGTTTCGGTTTTGTTTTGGTCCAAAGCAGTTTATGGGCCAACACCATACCAGTTCGGTTTCATTTGGTTCGTACCAAACTAATGGACCAAATTGATCCGGTACGGTCCAAGTTTTTGCGCGGTCCAAGTTTATGCGTACTCCTCAGATTCATTACTACCTTCGGAATACATTCACAAATTAAAAATTTTCTCCTGGAATTAAAATGGTTTTAATATCGTAAGATAGGCGCTCGCCTTTTTGGAGATTGAATTTCAGATTGAAATTAACTTTTTGTTTTAATTGTTATTTAGCTTTAAGTTTTTTATTTTGTATTTTTGTTTTTGTCTTTTTAATTATAAACCTTAACTAAATGGTGCCAGGAGCAAACACTCTAATTACCTGTTATTTATATATTTTGTTTTTAGTATGTTGACACTAATTATTTAAAATTTTAGAGATTGATATTTAACAGTTTTTTAAAATTAACACTTAGGTATTTACCAATTAGTTCCCGTTTTATCCTAGATATAACGGGCTTTTTTACGGGTATAGTTTATGAATGAATGAATATAAAGATTGCGCATTATGCATGTCAGCCACTTTGAATTTTGATTTTCATACTTTTATGGCATCACGTGTGATTTCCTTTCAAATAAATAATCGTGATTTTTCATACTAACAAAGTAGTTCATGTCTCGCGTGACGTAGGTGCGCAGAAAAACCAATTTAAAATATGGGAAAGCGTAAGAAAAATAGTCAATCATATAAAAAATGAAGTTGGCCACCCCTGTTCTAGACGATGTCGGGGAGTGTTTTGTGATTTGGTATTTCAAACACAATTCTTCCGTAATTACGTGTATATTTTGAATTTTATTTGCTTTCAGGTGAACTCGAACCGACAGCGAAACAATTTCTCTTCAAAATAGAAATATTTTAATAATTAAAAAAACTATTTGTAAAATCGACTAACATTGAACTATAATAATATTAGCAATGATTTTATAGTAAAATTAAAAATACTTTATATTTAGTTGCCAAAAAAAAAATCGACATTCATAAGAATTATAATTTTAATTTGATATCTAAAATCCAACAATTCTTTTACTTTTCTAAAGCAAAAACTTTGATGTACTTTTCGAGAGCCAATTATTCTTGGGTCCCAAAAAGTTAAATTTGATGTTGATCGGGCATGAATGAAAGAATATAAAGATTGCGCATTGCGTCTGTTGACCATTTTGAATTTTTATTTTCATACTTTTATCGAAGAGTAAAGATATGTAAAACTGTAAAAAGCTTTCTTTTAGCATGAGTAAACTACATTAGATCTTATGGAAGGAACTTTTAGGAGATTAAAGCTCTCGCCATATGACCTAATGTAAATTACTTATGTTAAATAAAAGCTTTTTGAATTTTCCACATCTTCTTCTTATTAATTTCTTTGCTTTTATGGCATTACGTGATTTCTTTTCAAATAAATAATCATGAATACTAACAATGTATTTCATGTCTCGCGTGACGTAGATGCGCAGAAAAAACCAATTTGAAATATGGGAAAACGTAATCTATATATTCTTTCAATCATGTTGATAGGGTGTGGTAACAACTTAGAAAATGAACTAATAAAAATTTAGCCCAGCTAAACTCTTAGATTTGTAGAAGTTTTGCATTTAATTCCTTTTTTGGTAAGTAAAATTTCATAATTAAATTTATGTCTTGTAGAGGTGTAAAATATTTTTGGAAGACTTTTCCAATTTTAATATATCCTAAAAATAGCCATAATAAACACAGAAACTTGCCATATCAGCCGAACTATATTGGATTGGAATCTGTACAGTATTGTTTGGATCTCTCTTGAGAAAATTTAAAACGAAAAAAACCCAAGAAAAATTTAAAATCTCGATCATAGCTACGTCATGAAACTATTTTTGGTATCCACATCGTATTATTGCGATATTTTCCGAGGAAATTTATAATACATATTATAGCAAAACGCATTTTTTTAACACAGTCATTGAATACTTTTTTAATAATTCTTTTTTACTTCATCTGCAACATAAATTTTATTTATATTTTTTTTTATCGAAAATAATTGTACCTTTTTATTTGTTTAATAATATAAAATTCGCCTTGGATTGTAGATTTTAAATGAAAGTGTATAATAAATAAGTGAAAAGAATGTGTTCAAATACTGTATCCTGTCCACTTTGTTGTCACAATAGTTTTCCAAATATTGACTCATTACGAATTAGTTTAATAAAAGTTGCGAATGGACCACTCTCATGTCCAATTTGTAAAGAAATTCTTTTAGGTCTAGATAAATTAACGATCCATTTATTTGGGCATACAAGTATTTTAACAGTTAATCCATATATTAGTAGTGAACATATTGATACGACATCAGATCAGCCATTAATACAAGATAAATCTCCAAAATTGTTCTCATCCGAATTACCTCAAGGAAAATGTGATATTTGTGGATTATCATTTCGTTCAGTTGAACTTTTAAATATGCACAATAAATTGGTTCATAGAATTTCTGGAGGATCATCATTGATTAATTCGAATGATACAAAGGTTCCATATCAATGTCATTTATGTGCAAAAAGTTTTAAAATGAAAGGATCATTACGAGTTCATTTAAAAGTTGTTCATTTACTTGGATTACCAACAAATAATACGATAAAATTAAATTTATGTGAAATTATGAAAAATCAAAATTCTAATATTGAACCAATAACAACGAATCAGCTAACACAAGTTAAAACTGAAATTGTATCAAATGGAATTCATCTTATAAGTTTACCAGAAGAAAATCCAAAACATGAAAAGGAATCTTCGATTTTAAATGATTTACCAAAAAGTCCAACAGAATCGAAAGGATCGTCTGGAGAATCTGGTAAAATTTGGGAATGTGATATTTGTTCAAAATCGTTTACAACGAAATATTTTCTAAAGAAACATAAAAGGCTTCATACAGGTTCAATATTTGATTTTCTTTTCTTCTTCTTTGACACTAACGAAATATTAACCTTTAAACGTTTCAGGTGAAATGCCTTATACCTGTGAAATATGCGGAAAAACGTTCACATTTCAACAATCCTATCATAAACATCTTTTATATCATAGCGATGAAAAACCTCATATTTGTCAAACATGCGGACGAGCATTTAAGGAGCTATCGACCTTACACAATCATGAAAGAATTCATAGCGGAGAGAAACCGTTTAAATGTGAATCATGTGGTATAATTAGTTCTATTTTTTTTTATAAAATATTGATTAAAAATTTTTTATGTTAATACTGAAAATTATTTTTCAGGAAAATGTTTCCGTCAACGTGTATCATATCTTGTACATAAACGTATTCATACTGGAGTTATGCCATATACTTGTACAATTTGTCAGAAAAATTTTCGTTATAAAGTTTCTCAAAGGACACATAAATGTATTGCACCACCTTCGACAATTTCAGTACGAGAAAATGGTGATTTACTTCAGAAATTACTTAATACCAATGAAATAACGGAAGTAGAAGATTCAAAAACGGTTTTAAATGAAGAACTACTAAATAAATCTATCGATGAAATTGTTGCAGAATCTTGTAATAAAATGGGTATTGGAACTTTAAATGATATTGATGATAAAATGGATGATGAACATGATCGAATATCATCGCCATCGGAAAAATTTCAAAATCTTTGTTTATATTCACCTTCGACTGATTCATTTGTAACGCATTTAGAAAATATTAATGATGATTCTATTAAACATTTACTATATGGTGTCGATGAGAATTTATGATATTTTTAAATTATATTTTTAATGAATTTTCTAGAATATGGTATTATTTACTAAAAAATAAAAAATAATAACTTATACCGGACAAAAAATTATTTTGATTACCAAATAATGTAAAATAAACTTTTTTCACCGGATATAGATTTATTTTATTGAAAAAATAACTACTTAACTAAAAATTTAGCATATTAAATAAAAATAAAACTGTTATGAAAGTGCTAACAAAGAAGGAGCACTTATAATTTAATATAACTTCAATAAGGTAGTACTAATTACTAATATTAGAAATTTCCCAAAATTCCCGGTATACATTTCACAAATTTCCCAATATTCAAATTGTCAATTTTTACTGTATAGTGCATACTTTTCTCAAATCTCTCACATCGAGCTTGGCTGTGTGCACGTTTCGTTTCGTGTTTTCGTCGATATTCAAGTTTGCTAGTTTCGTTGTTTGACGGGAAAATAAAATCATTTTTTTTTAGGAAGAAATGTTTTTTTTTAAATTATAAATTTGCTTTCTTTAAAAATGAAAAATCAGATAATTGAAATGAAATAAATAATAATAAAACAGTTCAGTTAATAAAACGTTTGGAAAAGAAAAACGTAAGTATTGAAATTTTTCTATCAAAAAAGATGGAGGTTTTTTTCGAAAATATTTTCGACAAATAAAAAATGGTGAAAAGTGCGAAACTGAGAAAAAACATTATTTTTTCTTTAAACGTAATTTAAATTTATTCATATTTTTCCTTAAAATAATTACATATATATTTTCTTTTTGCCTTGAAATTGTTAGTGGGTGTGTTTTTTTTTTTTTTTTGCATAATAGCAATTTTTTGTTTTCCTTCTTTTTTCTTTTTATTCAATCAAAAGGGGAAGATGTTACGACATTAAGTTGCTATGAAAAATTACTCGACATTTTTGTATGAATTTGCGTTTTTCATATCGTTGGAAATTAGTTAATCGCTATAGTAATACATTTAAATTTCGCTTTTTCTTTTGACATGCGGTCTGGAAGAAAATTCCAGCAAAATTTGCCGAATTTTCTTGCTTTTTTCGTGTTTTGCTGTGGAAATTTATAAAATTTCATGTTAATTACAAATTGTGGATTTTATGTACCAAGAACATTTCCAAATCTATAAAATACTCCGACAAAATTGTGGTTAAAAGTAATTTAAAATATGATAAAATTAGTTTATTTTTTATTTTGTGCATTTTAAAAGTAAATACCATGGAATTTTAATATAAGAAGAAAATTTCCCTGTATTTTATCGGAAAATGCCCTTCTTGTATTTTTAAAAATATGGCTGTCTGGCTAAAAAAAAAAGTCCTAAGATTTTTTTGACGGAAGTGTTTCAATGATTCAAGAGTTCCAAAAACTCTTATTTTATTATAGAACAGTAAGAAAATTCCATATTGTAATTTAAAAATATTCAAATTATTGAAAGTTTAAAAAATTAATTTGCGAAAAATATTCTTTTGAATTTGTAAGTATTGATTTTTGACATTTTGTTGCAAAATTTAATAAAATTAGAAAAGTTTTTCTCTTGAAACGACGTCAGAAAAAATACACAAAATGTCGATGGTAAATTTTTTTCTTTTTTTTTTTTTGCAATCCAGTAAAAAGATTGTAAATAAATTCATATTTAATAATTCAAAAAAGAAACATTTAAAGAATAAATTTTTTGGTTCATAGAGAAAAATTTGTATACATTTTTTTTGGTTTTATATAAAAAAAAAAGAAATTAGAAACAAAAAATTCGTCATAATTTGTGAAATCTTTTGAAAATGTATTAAAAAAAAAAAAAAGAATCTTCTCCAAGGTGCCTCAAGGTTTCATTTTATTGGATTTTGTTTTTTTTTTCTTGTGTATTTTGTTTCTCGTCTTAAAATTTTTGAAGATGAATTTTTAATATTTGGTACTTAATTATTTTTATTAACATAAAACAAAAAAAAAACTAATGCAATTTATTTGTGATAAAAATAATATAATTAATTGTGCTGAATTAAATTTACAAATAAATATGACTCAGAGATCAAATTATTTTTTTTTTTTTGAATTTTTGCTATTTAATTTTAAAATAAATTTCGAAAATTTTATTACATTGAGAATCGCGAAATTATTTTGCACAATCCTAGAAATTTGTTTATTTCTAAAATGAATTTTTACGAATTCCAAAACAGAAATAATTGAATTGTAATTTTTATCTTTTTTATATCATATCGTAGGAATAGCAAGGGTAGATAAGTTTCGAGCTGAAAATAAGAATATGTACACACATCTAGTACCTTGGACGTATTTTAATTCTTGTCCGCGATAACTCGTTCTTTAACGAATTTATTGAAATTTTATTTGTGGGTAGAATTTGGGCGCACCATGAATTCATTAATTTGGCCTTGGGTATCAAGAAAATCGGATAAATTCTAATTGTAGTATTCTGGAAATTATACTAGGTTATGTTATTTATATCCAGTCGAACCTCTTTTATTCTAAAACCTTTAATAACTGAAAAGTTTATATTTGCGATGAGGTGTATATTTTTGGAACCAACAACAAAATATGTGCCATATATTTGTAACCTGGAGTCGATTTGAACTAATTTCATCGTATATACGATTCGATCAACCAATTTAGTATCGGCTAAAATTGGATCGAAAATTTTTTACACTGTGATGGTACAAAATTCATTCGGTCAGTGTTGAGTTGTCGAAAACATGGTTTTTTATGTTTATCGTCATATTTTTAATTTTTTTAATGCAAAAAAACCCAAGTACAAGTAATTTGACAATTATTTCCTTAAATTTTTACTAAATTATTCTAGTTTTCACAAAAAAAGAAAATAAAATATTTTGTTTAATATTTTTTTTTTTTACTTGGATGTGTGCAGGAAAATCTCAAGCTTGCAAAAGTTAACTTGAAAGTATAGAATTTAAAAAAATTACCAAGATTTTCATCAAATTACAACCAAATAAAATGCTCTAAGAGCGAAGTGAAAATTATCATTATAACAAAATAAAAAACAACGCCACCGTATAAATTTAGGACCGAAAACACTTCAAGATATTTTGTTTCATTGAGGCCAACAATTTCAATATTTATTATTAAATAAAAAAATAATTCAAAATTAAAAACAAATGTAAAACACAAAAATTTTAAATTAATTTTTTCAAAAAAAAAAAAAACTATCAGCTGTCAAAATTTCATAAAATTTCATCGGGCAATTTGAAAATTTATACCATTTGCGTGGAATTCTCAATAGCCACACTAATAACCAATACGATCATGTTAGCCGATGCCAAAAGGAATTCAGATCGAACATTAAATCGAATTGAAAATTCAGTCGGATCGAAATACAAGATTCCACTCCTGCCAGTGTAAATTCTTAAGTGGGGCCAACGGGCGGAGCAAGCGAGCATGCATTTAATCACTGGTAATAAATATAAAAATACAAATGTTGATTGTTGGTTTGGGTCCGGATGTGTAAATCAGATTTATATTTTTTCGCATTTTCCAGATAAATTCCCAAAATATACAGAGATGTTTTTTTTTGTATCCGGGAAATTTTGGTTTAATGTAATGCGTTTAGTCCCGAGCATTCTTGATAAAAGGTTTAATGAAATGTTTAATTTTTCTTGGTTAGTTTGCAAAGTATGCGGACAAATATTAGAATTTTAAAGTTTTTATGATGTTTCTAGACGTGCTATTTGTCCATGAAGTACAACTATTTTCATTAGTTAACATCCGTATGTTAACGTCACTTTTGTTTTATATACTTTAATCAAAAATTAAATACTTGTTGTCTTCTACTTTATTTTAGTCGATAAACTCACTTACTTACTGTTTTCCAAACGAAACTAATCCTGTTTCTGTGTTGTCAGAATCACTAACTGAATTCTACGTCGACGGTGAGCTCTGTCTTGAAGCAGAAGTGTATAAAACTAGTACAGTCGGTGCTTTTGACTGTTCTTAACACCTTGTTGACCGCCAATTTTACGCTGAAACTATCTCATGTCACCGGCTATTATTTCGTAATTCAATGTGGAACTGAAACAATATAAATAACCTTCAATAAACTTTATTTATACATAATGAATGGAAATGAAATTTTGTACATGTCTTTTAGATAACTTTTAATATATTTTTTAGTATGAAATGCTGTATAGCAATCAACTACGTTTAATGGTACACAGCAGGTTTTGCAAATATATCTTGTTTCGCTGCGCTTTCCTTTTGAAGAGTAAACTCTACACGTTCTAGTTGGATTTATTTTTACACAGGTGACTATTTTTTCTAAAACGTGGTCTTTTAGTTGTCCTGTAAGCCTGAAAGATGGATCATTGTACGGAGCCCTTTTAAAAGTACAAGAAGAAGTGCCAGATACAAAGCTGGATTCATTTGAATCTACAGTTATCCAGAAATTTTTTGAATCTAAGTTTATTTTGTAAGTTAGAGTTACAGTAAAGCTTTTGCAGTATTCTATATTACCCGGGGCTTCAAAAAATGAAATTGCTAATGCAAGTGTAGGCACGAGTTACCTCGTGGTCGGTCAACAACGTTTGGGCATGAAAACACGAGTTAACTCGTGGCCGGTCAACAACGTTTGGGCATGAAAACACGAGTTAACTCGTGACCGGTCAACAAGGTGTTAATATATATTCGCCGTTAACACATTGTATAGTACCTATGAACATTGTTCGTCCTAGAGGCGATAAATTAGCCGGCAAATATGGTGCAATTCTATTGGGCATTTGAGTTTATTTTGAGTGTTTTCTAAGAAGCGGTATTGGTCATATCGAAGCTATAAATATGTAAATAGAAAATCTGGAAAGTTCCAAAAATCTTTTTCTTAAACATAAGCAAATTACATTAACTGTTATTGCAAGAGCTTCAAGCTCCTAAAAGATCGTACTCATTAAATAAAAGTTTTTTTTTTTTTTTTTTTTTTTAGAATTTTACATATCTCGACTCATTTTATCTTTGATCATATTATTTCCACATTATTTCTCGTGAAAACTAATATGTAATGTCAAAATAAACTTCAATTATGTGACATTTAGATGAGGTACAATATATAACAGCGCTGTTGAAAGTTATCGTTTGTTTGTGAACATGCTCTATTTGAAATCACTTGTAGAGATTTCTTTAGTTTAGCCAGTTTTAAAGATAATGATTTTGATCTATTGGAAACATTATTGGATGAATCCTAGTGAAAGAGTTAATGGTACCGACAACAATTAATCAATTTAAGCCAGCGTTGCAAGAAAAACGACCAGAATATGCAAAAAGGTGATTTTTGACAACGCTGGGCCACATTGGAAAAATATGTGCACGAAACTTTAAAAGCACTTGGATGGGATATTTCATCTCACCTGCCATATTCACGAGACATTGCGGCATCTGATTATCACTTGTTTCAATTGATGCAACATGGAGTATAAACATTCGTTGAATGTATTACTTAAAAACAAGTAAAATTTTTTTTATCACGGAATCCATTTGTAGCCCAAAATAAATATGTAGCAAAAGTTTGAAGCTTACATAAAAATATACTCAACGCTCAAAATTAAATCACAAATAAGAAACTGGCTTTAGCTAAAGAAATGGACGAGGTTAAGGAACGAATTTGATTCTCTCCAGTTACTAGTAACTAAGCGAGACATCGACAACCATGTTTGTTGATCCTCCAAGTCACAATATTTTTTTCTTTTTTATATGCAAATGCCAATTATTTCAACAATGACTAAAGGCTGCTGTGATTTATAATCAATAAGTCTACAAATTTACTTTTTCGCGTTTTTAATTATTCAGCCATATGTTAAAATTCTCACGATTCCTTAATAATGTGTAATGTTTACGATTTTGAATTAATAGGAAATTTATATTGAGTCGAAAAACAATATATATTTTTTTTTTTTTTTAAAGTTTCTTTAAATTAGAACATATGTCGATATAATGATTTTATTGATTTTATTGTTTTTATGCCACCCAAAAAGTTAAGCCAACAGAAATCAAGATTTCCAGGTACATGAAAAAAAACAAGTTTTTCTCTGAACACACAGCTAAAATGTCTTGTTTTTTTTTTGTAATTTATATTTAGTTCCTCCATTTTATTTCATCCATAAATTGTCATCCAAGTGTGTATTGTTTGCAATTATTCTGTTAGTACATATTATTATATTAAAGGTATTGTTTTTAGTACATGAATTTGTAATTTCTTCTGTTCTTAATAATGAATTAAAATAATGAAAAAAACTATTTTCTAACTTATTTCTGTCCATACCTAAACGACTGGAGAACATAGATTAACTGCGTTTAATCTGCCTCTTGGATTAAGGAACCATCACAAAACAAATTTGCATTTCTAATGTCGGATTTTTCGATTTCAATAAGTTTTTTTTTTTATTTATTTTGTATTTGAATTCATAAAAGTGTATAAATTTAGAAATTTAATTTAAATGTTCATATGTAATACAGGTTGATCCAACTTCAGTTTCCGAACTTTAAAACAAAAGAAATATACTTATTTTATTTTGTTAATCACCAATTTTATGTCTCATTAATTATGAAAAATAATATCGATTAAATGGTCTCGTCTCTGGATCTTCTGCAGCAGCTGATCCTTTCGATGTAATTTTCTAAAATTTCGGGCTGTATCTCGACAATAACTTGGTGGATGTTTTTTTTAAGGTACGCCAACGTTTCTGGTTTTTTGGCGTAGACACGGCTTTTAACGTAACCCCACAAAAAGAAATCCAACGTTGTTAAGTAACATGATCATGGCGGCCAGTTAACGCCACCAAAACGTAAAATAATGCGACCTGTGAACTTTTCACGCAAAACATCCAACGTTGCAACCGCTGTGTGGCAAGTTGCGCCCTCTTGTTGGAACCATATGTTTTCCACATCAATTTCTTCGATTTCGTGGCAGAAATAATCGGTTATGCACCTATATCACTCATCATTGACTGTTACGGTCTGATCTTGATCGTTTCAAAAAAGTAAGCCCCAATGACGCCGTCTGACCAAAATGCGCATCAAATAATCATTGGTCATGTAATGATGTCTCGTGAATCTCATAAGGATTTTCATCTCTCCATATGCGGCGATTTTGAATATTAACACACGCAGACATATGACAGCTGCTTGATTTACAGTGCTGCCAACATAGGAAACTCAAATTGGATCACCCTATATTTTAGTGGCGACGTTCGAATATTTCGCGGGGAGAGAAACAACTCGTCATATTGTACAAATTCAAATATAATTTTTTAAAGTACATACTTTACATAAATGAAAGACATTCGTGTTTCCATTGTAACCTTCCCCTTTTTTTCTTCTTTTACATTGTAATGTTAATGCATTCTGACGACGTCTTCCTCTTCTCTAGAATGAAAAACTGTATTTTCTGTTAAAATACGCATATTCCGTCATATATCCAACATTTTTTATTTCTTTTTTTTTTTTTTTTTTTGTACATACTTTGATAAAATCGTCACCCTCATTATTGATGCTTCGCTGATTTATCTTAACGCGAAAACTCATTTTTTTATGATAAAAAAAAACATTCAAACAAAAATTCTTTTTAAAATACATGAATATGGTGAAATTTTTTGTAGCTAAAACTTATAACTTATATTTGTAACATGACTGAAAAAAGTACGTTAATTTAATCGTGATATTCTTCTCTATATGCGGTGGATAAATAAGTTATCTGTCTGGACTATGTAAGGCATCAAAAAATTAATTTGAAATCAGCGAGGTCAGCAACAATGCCACTATAGTAAGCCAACGGAACCGATGTAAGCAATTTATTGTATTTTATCCTTTCATCATTATACTAAATGTCGTATAAAAGAGCGTGTTTTGATACTAGAATATCATCGAGTATATCATATGTGTGCCACCGAATATGAGCTTAAAACCTCTTCAAGTACAAATAGGGTTTTGAAATTCAAAAATGTATGTGGTTTATGTTTTTTTACTTTTTATTGGAAAGCGAAAAAATAGAAAACGTCCATAATTTGGTCAATCGTCAATATTCTATGAAAAGGTCTCAAAGAGTTGAATGCTCTAAAGGATGAGCTCCTGATGGCAGTAAAACTTGTATGGAAAACTTACAATGCAAAAATTACAATAATATTGCAAAAGAATATCAATTAAACAAGAATTGTTTCAATTGCAAAAAAAGAAATCGATACATTTGCCTAATTAATGTATGTGTGCCTGATTTTAGTGAAATTATAAAAAAGGAGTGATGACTTAAAGTATGACAAATGGAATAAATAATCCCTTGAAAAATTTATAATCAGCAAGAAAAGAGGATATCATTAATTTTTTTTTATTTGTGGCAGGAAAACACCATAAAAATGGACGTGGAAAACTAAAATGGATGTGAATTTGTTTTTGTTCATATATCAAAAAGCAACGAAACACATAACTGAAATAAAATATATTTGCATTATACTAGGTGTATCAAAAAGTTTTCCCTGTTAGTATCCCCATTTTATATTTTGATATGGTATTACCATAGATTAGTATACCTAGATATCCAAGCTAAATAAGCAACGTGATGTTCAGTATTGTTATTGTAGGTGAACTTAAAGAAGAATAGATGAAAAGAGGTTTAATGTGAAAGAAAGAGAAAAATCTATATTGTGTCGGGATATCACTGTACAAAAAAGATCAGTTGAATGCACAGTTGTTGGAAATCTTTATTATTAGTCTATGGTATTACTATTATAGAATTCCACATCGGTGTCTGTCAATTAGTTCAGTTTTAACAACCATTGAAAGTGCCATTCGATATTGATTTAGCGTTTATGATGATGAACGTTGAAGTTGGCCAATTAAAATGAATACTGAAGAAACTATTGAAAGTGTGTCCATAATATCGTGTTAGCAAAACAAAAAGTGAAAGTGCATTAGATAGCTGCCATTGTGGCCATCTCATGTGAATGTACATATTTTGAACATCTACAAAACCTTTTATATTTCAAAGTCGTGAAGTGATTTTGGCCATGTGTTTATGAACTGGATGATTTCCATCAATTTTGTAAGATTGTGTTTGTGAATGAAATCCCTTGTCGGCTTTGAAATATTGGAGGTTTTGACATATTACATGAACATTTATAGATTTGATTTGAGAACGAAATTATATGATGTCTACAAAATAGTGACAACATTGCATAAATTACGCTACGAACAAGTTAAGTTAACCATCTCTCTTATTCTCGAGATAAATCGACGTGTGTGCTGTTTCCCAATTTAAAGAAATGGGTTAAGGGTTAAGCATTTGAAAGTTGTCGACGTTATAAGTGCCTATTTTGGAGGCATTAGATAAATCATACCAGAAAAGTAGAACTTTTTCATATACCTAGTATATACAACAAAAACTCGGGTTTCCTCCTAATGGATGAATCGTATGAATCTTCTTTAAAAAATCTAAAAATAAAAACCCAAAATAGGATGAAAAAAGGAATCGAGACAATAAAATTAGTTTCCAAACAATTTTTTCTTCTCTATTGAGTTTTCTATAGATAAATTTTGGACCTGGTTCTAATATACATGTATATCTATCTAAATTTTAATCATGATTAAAATCTATTAACCATCATCATCAAAAACAACAACAACTAATATTGAATAATTTTCTGTTCTGTTCCAAATTATAGGAAAAACATAAAAATAAAAATAAAAATGAAATTCTGTGCTGTAATGTATGAACAACAACATATGAAAGAATTTCTCAATATTATTCTGACATTATCAAAATTAACAAAAGAATGTGTTATGATAATCAGTTCGGATAAAGTACATTTTATAATAAATGAAGAATCAACATCAACAGCACCATTGGTTTGGACAGAAATCCAATCGAATCATTATTTTGATCAATATCGAATGGACGGAATCAATGATAAATATCCAAATATATTGTTATCATTAAATCCAACGAATTTTTCACGTGCACTTTCCATCTTACGTAATCCAGTTAAATTTGTTAAATTTAAATTAACAAATCAACAATTTCCATGTATAACAATTATAATTGAATTATCATCAAATATTACAATTCAGGATCGTCGTATCATTCATCATTTACCAATTGATTTAATACCGATACGCGATTGGGATTTATATAAAATACCGAAAGTATTGGATTCAGAAATTATATTAAAAATGCCAACTTTAAAATGTATACGAAATTTAATTGATAAAACTAAAAATCTTGCCCCATCATTAACATTTTGTTTAACAAATGCTGGAATCTTAGCAATTATTGGTGAAACTGATGTAATAACGGTAGCATCACATTGTAATAATTTGGAGATAAAAAAATTGAATAAAAACAATCAATCCGATAATGACGATAATAATAATGATGATGATGAAAATTTCGAAGTATCATGTTTAGTTGATGGGAAAAAAATCGCTATATTTTTATCAGCACTACAAATTAATAATTCCGAATTGTCGTGCGGTATTGTTCAGGATCATGCTATTGAAATTGATGTTGAAGTTCAATTTGGAATTAATATGCGTTGTATAATACCAGCTGTTTGTGTTTAAATCTTTGAAAGTTTGTTGTCCAATTGTTTGTTGACAATTGTCATGAACTAACTTGATAAAAACTAATAAAACTAAATGGAGTAAAAATTCATTATAGCTAAAACTATACGACATATTCTCTATAAACTTTTTTTTCTTTTGGAATGGTGGGAATGAATTTTATCTGATAACAATAAATGAAACCATATCAATATGGTCGTCTAAAACTGTATTAATTCTAAAGAACAAATTCACATTAGTTCCTCAAATATCGTCATTATGACGTCATACTATTCACTTTTATAAATTTATCATTAATGAGTATTTTTGCATGATACCTAATATAAAGGGTATCCCAAAATTCACGCATGAAGTAATTTTGATAGAAAACACAGGTTTATAATTAAAAATTGTAAATTTTTTATTGATTCATAAAGTATTATACTGTATAGGGTTATGTATGGAATATCATATCGGGTAAATGGCCTCCACAGCTTTGCTGGCACAAACTCACTCTTTCGTTGAAATTTTCTATGACCGTTTTGCACAAATGCGGCTGAATTTCGTTGATACACCGTTCAATTTCTGCCTTCAAGGCATGGGTGAACGTGGGCTTGTTGGCATAAACCTTAGACCTCAAAAAACCCCAAAGAAAAAATTTCAACGGCGTTAAATCGCATGATCTGGGCGGCCAATTCTGATCACCAAAACGTTAAATTACACGACCAGTAAATGACTCATAATTTTTTTAATGTGAATGTGTTGTTCTTTCGCGTGTAGCGTTCTATTTTTAATAACCCTGAACTATCAGCTGTCACGTTGTCTTGTTTTTTCGTTGGCAGCACTTGATCGCACAAATGGCGCAAAATTCAAATCTTACGTAAATTTTGGGACACCCTTTATTTTTATATTGCAAAAAAAATATTTTTAACACTTAACGCTTCACTTTCTTATAAATTTTAACTAAATGGTTTAATTTCCAATTTAAAGATAACACTTGTTAGTTTGTAAAGAAAAGAAAGCTTGTTAAATATTATAAAACAAATATAGTTTTTTTACTTCAAGAAAATGTTAATTTTATTGTGTCGTTAAACGCTTATTGGATTTAATCAATGCCTTTATTTTTTGTCATCAACATAACTTTTTGGCCCATTCATTATAATACCCCGAAGAAAACTTTTTTAATAATGTAAATACAAACTATTGTTTGGATTACACTACACGTAACAGCTATTGAAGAAGCACAATCTCTAAATCTTGATCATCTGATCAAAGTGAATATAATATAAATAAAGCTCTCAACTTGTATGGTGCAATTTTTTTCTGCAATAAATTTTATTAGTAAAAATAGAAGAAAAGCTGTGTAATAATAAAAGTACATGTAATAACAATTTTTTTTACAAGCACTTATAAACAATTAGGTTATTTGTAAAATTAAAATGATGCCAAAATTTAATACAGGTTGATAAATGGCTTACAGTCGTAGTTGGCTTATCCGCGTAGATTTCACGTAACCCCCAAGGAAAATAATCCAGAGAAGTGATATCACACGATTTAGGCGACCAATGCACCGGTTCAAAACGCGAAATGATTTCTCAACATGTCTACTGTTTCGTGCGCTGTATAGTTAGTAGTGCCGTATTGTTGAAACCAGTTATGCCCGGCATTACGGGCTTAAATTTCAGATAGGAAATACTCAGTTATTATGTCGCGACAGCGGCTGCTATTGAAAGTTACGTTACGGTCATCGTTATTTTTGAGGTACACTGGTTAAATGCCTCTGTGTGCCTATTTTCGAATTCAAGTTTGACTTAGCTGATGGTTTATAAGGAAATATGCAAACTTGAATCGAGTTTTACATAATCGAGATTTTTGGTCATCCGTATGTGAGTGAATTCGTGTCACTACAATACGGGGAAACCATTCGCACAAACCAAAAATTTTATATTTTTTAATGAATTTTTTACTTTTCCTGACTGTTTGTAAAGGGTATCCCAATAAGAGCACCGGATTTAATACTCCTAAATAGAAGTACATATATTCCTCGAGTATTCTTGGTCCTACATATAGATTGTATGTCGAAAGTTAAATTGTTTCAAAAATATTAAATTGTTATTTATTGTTAATTATTAATTAGAATATTATTTAAAATGCCTGGTCAAGGAAATAGAAAATCAAAGTCCATGAGAGCTGGTCTGACTCTTCCAGTTTCTCGTATTAGGCTTCATTTAAAAGAAGGTAAATACGCAAGCCGCATACAGGATGGAGCTTCAGTTTATATGACCCCGACCCTAGAATATTTAGTAGCCGAAATTCTAGAATTAGCTGGAAATTCAGCGGCTACAAATAAAAAACCCCGTATAAGACCACGAGATATCTTATTGGCAATCCAAAATGATCAAGAACTATCGAAACTATTGGGCAATATCGTAATACCAGATGGCGGTGTTTTACCACACATTGAGAATATGTTGTTATCAAAATCTTCAAAGAAGCTGAATAATAATCCAACTACGAGTGAACTCAAAGTGAAGAATATTAAAAAAATTTAACTTAGTTATTTATTTATTTTCATTTGTTTATTTTTGTCTAAAATTGTTTTAATTGCTTTTATTTGTAATAAATTCTAGCTTGCATTCCCTGAAAAAGCGGCGAGTGGTGGCAGATGTAATTTTCGTTTTTCAAATTTTTGACGGGCCCAATATTTTATGCAAAATGTACCTTAATTCTAACATGTATTCCTTGAGATCCGTGGACTTGTTTAAAATCAAATTCCACCGGATGGACTATGGAAAGAATGAACCGGTCTCCCGAATGTTGAGCGTGGTCAATGCCAATGCACAAATTTTTGACTTTTGCCTCAGTAAACATGAACTGAAGAGACTTTTATATAATTCCTAATAATCAATGATTTTATTATGTATTAATTTTTTTTAGGCTCGGTTTGAGCTGTTACTATAATTACTGTTAATATAATATAACGCATATCTTATTCGACGGACAATTGAATTACAAATTAAATGCTATTAACCCTTTTCAAAAGTGTTATTTTTTGGGACAGGAATTCCAAAAATTCGTAAGTATGAATGCATATGTATATCTCGGATATTCTAGGTCCTACAGATATCACCCATAGCTTATTCGTCGAACAATTTAATTAGGATTTAAATAAAGGCTGCTTAACTAAAAAGCGCACGTTTTGAATTTTGCGGTAATTTTTTGCTCACAGTTGTCGCTCGAAACCTAACAGCTGTTAATATTGTCGTTTCTTCGTATAAAATTCCATGACAACAAATCGCAACAAAGGCAGATGTCAAAATTGTAGTATTTTCAACTTAATGAAATTAAAATGGCGCACTTTTTACATCTGGTACTCTTACTGGGACACCTTATACTTAGTAATTTTCCGAAAATAGTTAATTTTAAACCCAACAAAAATTTTTTTTATTTGGTTTTGAATTTATTACGGTTATTTCAGGAAAGGGTCTTTGTTTACTGGCGACGTCTCAATAATTTATATTTAAAATAAATTTCAATTTAGTACAAATTTTCACAAATCTGGAATTCAAATACAAATTGGATATTAAGAACGATATCCTTTTCTGTTTTGCTAATGCAAGTATTCACCATATGTTATAGTCAAGTTTCATGATTTTATACTTACCTCTAGTATACGAAACTCTTCGTACGAGAATACGACATACTAAACCGCTGCGAATAGAAACGGTACGAATCGACTCGATTAAGTTCGAGAATAGGCCTTCTGGTCTAAACTAATGCAGCTATGGACAAATTGGAAGAAGTTACCACACGACTCCATTGGACTTATTTCAAGACATATATTCAGTCGGACTGAAAAAAAAGTCCAATGGAGACTAAAAATTGGACAT
The DNA here is from genome assembly GCA_963422695.1 of Xylophagus ater. NCBI lineage: Eukaryota > Metazoa > Arthropoda > Insecta > Diptera > Xylophagidae > Xylophagus > Xylophagus ater. The sequence continues at coordinate 23,844,270 of OY730485.1, read as the reverse complement.
AATTTCAGTCGGACATAAACATAGACTTTTTTGAGGAAGACTTTTTTCCAGACTTATTTTTGAAGTATTGAAATTAAAAATGGTAACAATGAATTGAATGCATACGAATTCGTATGTAATTGCAATAGGTTTTTCCCGATTTTTTAATTTCTAGACATTTTTTTTAGAAAAAATTTATTTGTCGCCTTTAAAACGACAGCAATAAAATGTATACAATTTAGTGAATTTCATTTAAAAATAAATTTGGTTTAAAATTCGTATCATTTTATGACAAAATTACTAGAAATATTCGTAATGATAATGGGATGAATTTTAGAAAGAATCTTTATTGCATTGACGTACCGTAATGCATTTTGATATATCAAAAATAATTATTTTCCTGAGAAAATTTTAGAAATATTAATGATTTTAGTTGGATCCTTTTTTTATAAAAAAAAAAAAACATTCATTCCTGTCAACCGTAACGCATTTTTAGTTGAAACAACATATATAAAATATTTTTATAATAAATTTATGCAGCAAAAATTTTATTGTTTCTTCGTCAACGACCTTTTTACAAATAAAATATCAGGACATCAACTGCTCACCTACAAATTTAATGTCTTCAAAATGGCGCTCGTAGGCTGAAATTAAGTCTTGAAATAAGTCCAATGAAGTTGCTGGGTTATGTAAAAATCTTGTTCTGATTTAGACTAAAAAATGAAGAAACACAAGTTTCTTTCTTGAACTTGGTTGCTGCAAGGTTTTTCCTTTATACAATATAAATAAAGATCATATATAAATAATTGCTGTTTTTTATGTGGTCTAATTTTATCTTTTTTTTGCAGTCAAAAGTCATTTTCTCAGCAATCAATTTGATATTTCCCTACTATGCATATTAATTTTAATAGAATCCCATTCTAAAATATTCAAGACATAAGAATATTTATAGATTGAAGACGTATGATTTTCAGATATTATATTTGCGTCACATATTTTAAGGAGTATTAAATGGGAGCAAATGCAGTCCAAACAGAAACGCCAATATTAATTTAGAAAACTCTTTTTTTTCAAGAAATTTGATATTAAAAAATAATCTAGCTTTAGATCACAAGAACATATCACAAATTCTAATCGTTCACTTAAGTTTATAATGAAATTCGTCCAGACATTCAATAGACTCAATATTTCCTCAACAAAAAAAAATCCTTTTAGTTTAATTTATGAAAAAATAATATAGAATACGACTCAGATTTTACTACATGAAATTAAAGAAATATTTAATTTCGACAAAATTTTATTGTGCAACCCAAAAAATGCAAGGTCCTTATTAATTTTTACAGATAATGAAAACCTGTTGTACTATTTCCGTTGCATTCAATGTAAAACTACAGCTGGTCCAAATACATTGGCCTTAATGCCTGTCCATAGAACCTTTTTTTCCTCTTTGGTAAAGATTTTTCCTTATTTTTATCCGTTCGATCGCCCTAAAAAAATGTAATTTTGAAGATTTTAGTACTGAATTCTAGGAACGATATGTTTTGTTGTAGGACAAGAGAAAGAAAATCATGACCGAAGAATAAAAATTATAAAGGATACCAAACAAACTATATCTGTCGTGTTAATATTTCTATTGGTTTCTGGTTCGGTTCAGCAGAAAAAATTTGTCCCATGATTTATATTTTCCTTTTTAAAAAAATGAAAAAGTCTACTACATTTTCTTGTAAAAACGGTGGTTAATCAATATTCAACAGTTTGTCAGTTTTCAAATTTGTTTTTAACGAGTAATCAAACATGACATAGTTTTTCATTTAGTGAAATCATAATTAAAATAAAAACACAAACAAACGCAAGAAGGAAGAATATACTTAACATTAAAAGATATAAAAATCATATCTAAATGACAAATGTAAGCAAGTCCGTATATTTCCAGTTGAATTTGAGTTTAATAATAATTTTCTTAGTATTACCCAAAAGAAAATGTCAGGCACCAAAGATTAAAAACACCCGGTTTTCGTTAAATTTGTAGACCTCTAGCTTCACTAGAGGACAGTGATTTTCGTAGGATTTTAAATAAACATGTTTTATTTATAATATAAAAAAAATTAAGACAAAAAACATGTTTGTTCTAAACCAAAACCAAGAATTATGCAGTCTTTAAACCAGGACCAAACCAAAACCATTTTGAAATATTTAGATTTATGCAACTGCAAAAAACTTTTGGTTTCCATCTCTGATGTTTATTTTATTTTATATTCAATTTTCATTTACCTCTCGACACTTATTTCGTTTAACAAAAAATATATTTTTAAAAATTATGCAAATAAAACTACAAGGTGGATTCCAAAGTAAACAGGACTTTAAAAAAAAAAAAAAACAAATGGTTTTTTCGGCAAAATCAATTGATTTTATTCAAAATAGTCTCCTTCTGCTTCAATACAGCTTTTTGCACGGTCCAAAAGTATGTCGAACGAGTGTTTTAGCTCGTTGGCCTGTATGGCCGCCAGTATGCCGGTGCAAGCCTTTTGAATGGCCTCTACGTCTGCATAACGCTTTCCTTTCATCGGCAAATGCATTTTTCCGAAAAGGTAGAAGTCGCACGGTGCCATATCCGGTGAATACGGGGAGTGGTTGATGGTTAAAATGTGATTTTTGGTGAGATAATCGTTCACAAGCGTCGATCGATGAGACGGCGCATTATCGTGCAACAAACACCAACTTCCATCTTCGCGATATTCGGGCCGAACACGTCGAATGCGGCGCACCAAACGCTTCAAAACTCCTAGGTAGAATACCGCATTAACGTTTTGACCGGGTGGAAAAAATTCTTTGTGGACAATAGCCTTGGAATCATAAAAACAATCAGCATTGTCTTCACTTTTGACTTCTCCAGGCGCGATTTTTTGGGTTTCGGCTCGTCCGGCGCCTTCCATTCAGCACTCTGGCGTTTCGTTTCGGGATCATATTGAAAACACCACGTTTGTCACCAGTCACAATGTTATAAAGGAAGTTTTTGTCCTTTTTGACCTCTTTAATGATGTCCTTCGAATGTTGAATTCTGAGCAATTTTTGGTCGTCAGTCAATTTGTGCGGAACAAACCGTGCACACACCTTTTGTAAACCCAAATGTTGGGTCAAAATGCGATAAATCGATGTTTTGGAGATGTTCAATTCCATTTCCATGAATTTCAATGATGATTTCGGCTGATTTTTGATGAATTCACGCACAGTTTCGATGGAATTTTCGGTGATCACGGATTTTGGTTGGCCCACATGTTGATCGTCATTTATGTCCTCACGACCACTTTGAAAACGTTGAAACCACTCGTGCACTCTGCTACGGGATAGGCAATCATCGCCATAAACTTGTTTCATCAATTGAAACGTTTCGGTAAAAGTTTTACCAATTTTAAAACAAAATTTAATGTTGGCTCTTTGTTCGAAGCTCATTTTCGCACCGATGACACAAACATACTGACACATGAAATTCTCACAGGAAGTCGATAAAGGATAGCAGATTCTAACGCACCAGTCGACATATAGATGGCGCCACTAGGGGCGCTAGATTCAAAAAGTCTTGTTTACTTTGGAACGCACCTTGTAATTTACCGTTTAACACAGATAACTACCATTCGCTTGATTCAAGTAAACGCATTAAGAATTTTGACTAAACGCTTAAGACTGCTGCTTAAATGCATGCAGAAAAAATAAGATTTATTCGACATTTTATAAGAGTGATGACGTAGCTTCCTAACTGAAATTTCATCAAAATCGGCTAACGCGTTTTTTTAGTTATCTTGTCCACGGACGGACTGTAGTACCTAACTTAGAACATAAATATAGGAAATTTTTTAGAATTTTGGCTCATTTTCAAAACCCAATTACCGCAATTACTTCCGTCCGAATTTCACAATTTTTTTCCTAAATATTCTATGAAATGTCATCTTTTAAGCGCGCTATAATATAACTTGATGGGATTAGAATTACTAAAGTTATACGACTCTAAAGCCATCTATTGAAGAAAAAAAACGCCACAAACTTTCTACTTAACTCAATATTTCAAGGTTTTTTTCTCCATAACTCAGTTTCTTCATGCTCAAATTCACAGGTAGGCTGGAGCCTAATAGCATAAACACGTTTAAAATACGTCGGAAAAACTTTATGAATAGACTTATCTTCTCTTAGGACTATTTTTTTAATGAAATTTATCGTGATATTTACTTCGTTTACATGATCGGATTGAAGTCGACTTCAATACGAATATCGTGCATGTATACCCAGATCGACTTCAAATCGACTTGAGTCAATCCGATCACAAACATTTTTTTTTAAAGTCGATCTCAAGTCAATTCTGAAATCGCCATGTAAACGAAGTAATTGTCTATGTAGCCAACCCATCTAAATAATTTAAACAAAATTGCTCCATAAATTTTCAAATAAAATCCGAGAAACCATAAACAAACAACGACAAAACTTTCTGGTCACCCTAGTTTTTCCTTTATAACTTTGCTCCCCCTTTATCGATTCTACTGAAATGCAATACCAAACCAAGTTAAGGAATAAGCAACTCACATTGTAAATTTCATCAAAATCGGATAACGCGTTTTTGAGTTATCTTATATGCGGATGGACGGACGGACATGCATAAATCGATATAACTTTTGATTCCCGACACAGCCATACCCTTAAAACCTTTCTACGACGATTATTTCGATGTCTTACAAATGGAGTGACAAAACTAATATTACCGTCTGGTAGTATCTATCATAGGGCATAATAAGTTTGTCCAGCACTGCTTTTAGGCAAAAAATTAATAAATAGTTTATGCAAATTTGAAATAACTTTTCGAAATCCACTTAACAGCTTGAATTGACATTTATTACTTTGAATATTAAATATTCTCTAAAACAGAATGTGTCCTTTCAAGCTAAAAGGTCAATCCTTTCTCTGAAGAAAATAAAGAAAAAACTTGGCAACAATTAAATAAATAGGCATGCCAACAAAAATTTTACATGAAAAATAACAAAAAGTCATGATACGCATTTTGGGCATCTTTGGAGAAGAGCTCCTCATGATTATAATAATACTGATGATGGTTGATAACAGGCTGAAATATATATTATATGGATTTCGAATACATATACGCATGCCTGCGTTTTCTGATCAGACTTCCATTCATATTGTATATGCACATATATATTAAGAACACACAACCCTACGCGATATTCCTTGTTTCTTTTTTTGTTTATTTCATTTTTAGAGGTCTAACTTCTGACCAGTTTTTCTTCTCTTTATTCTCAAAGTTCTTGTAATATTTCTTTTTTTCCATATTGGAAATACATTGCTGTTCTTAAACTGTTTTAATCATACTTTTTTTCGGTTATAATTCACATATATTTCATACGGCATGTGACTATACCCTTAAAATCGTTATTATTTGCTCTTGACTGGGTCTGGCCTTGTCGATTTACCATTTCATCTTTTAACGTGTATATTCACACAATCATATGGGATAGGGTCAGTAACCCTTTGTGTTAAACGACCGTAGATATTTAATATCTTGTACCGATCGGCACATATTCATTTTTACCTAAAGTTTATAAAGTTCTTTGTTTAATATTCAATCAAAAACCGAACATATTTATCAGCAAAATGTTTTTTTTTTTTTTTATATATATATAACTTTTATTTCTCTTTTGTTGTGTTTCACACACCGCAAAAATAATATAAGTTCCAATGAAATTCTCCTAATCTCTATGTTAAAATTCAGATTTAAATACAATTTTCAAAAGAAAAACTTATACAAAATAAAAGATGACATTTCTAGATAAATTTTGTCATAAGAAAAACTTTTGTCAACTAAAATTAGATTAGAATAATTTTTTTTTCTTAAAATTATATGAAAAAATTTCATATTTCATTCAATACTGGTAACACTAATTCAATAAGAATAAAAGGATTTACAAAAACAAACGAAAAAAAAAAACAAAACATTTGACAGATATCCTGTTTTCCCCTCGCAAATCAAATAATGCAATAAAAACAACACGAGGAAATTATATGGTGTAGTTGTTTGTGCTGCATTTCTTATACATATTTTCTTCTTCACACAAAATGAGAAACCGTTTTACATCTTGTATATATCTATTTCGAATGTATTGAAAAGAGATAATTATATATCTTTGAGACTACAAAAAAAAAATACATATTCTTCTTTATAAATTTAGATGAACTTTGTTGATATATTTGTTTCATTCACTCGCGTATATGAAATGATTTCTTTTTTTGTATTATATATTTATCTCTATTTACCAGTGTGTTCAGAGTGAAATTTTTATATTTTTCATATTGTCATATTCGTTTATTCAGTGATTTTTCGTTTTGCTAACTGGTTTGACATTGGACTGGTTGGCAGCTAAAAGTAGACTTCGAACTGAAAACATATTTGTTAAAGTAAAAAAAGAAAAAAAAAAGCAAAAGCGTAGGTCCGAAAAAAAGAAAAACAGTTAAAAAAACAAAATTAAAATTGAACTGCGTAAAGAAAGACATATTCCAACAAAATATTGTATTGAATTTCTGGTTTTCCAAGCTTTTTTAAGAAAAACATTTTTTTTTTTTTTTTGTTGTGTTGAAGGGAAAAACGATTTCACTTTTGTTGGGTTTTTTCTTCTTTGATTAAATTTTCTCAACGAAATATCTATTTTGTTTATTAAATAATTAAAGAAAAGTGTTTTTTTTTGTGTTACGCATTTCTAAAAAAAAAAAAAAAAAATCATGTCTGATAAGACCATTATAAATTGGAATTGAAAAAAATGAATACGTCGAAAAAAATATGTAATTTTTTTGAAGTGAAAAATTTCATATTAAACCACATGTGAGAAAAAAATGAGAAATTTTGTAAGTGCGCAGAAATTTTTATTTTATATTTTCTTTGAATATTCTTATTTAGAATTAGTTAATTAAAATTTAAAGAAATAAATGTCAGTGCGAAAATAAGGTCAAACCAAACCAAATTTGAGTTCTTTATCTAAAAAAAAAAAAAAAAAAAGAAAGAAAAAAATAGGAGCCTTTTTTTTTCCAAAAATTTTATATTTTTCTTGTAACAAAGAATTCGTTATTGTGTTGGTGTGTTTTTATAAAATTTTCTTCCCCCACATAGCTGGAACAACAGTAACCTCTATAATTAAGATACATCGATTAGTTTATTTTCAAAAAAAAAAAAGAAAAAAACTTCCAAAATTCCAGCCATGTACGTAATTCAGTTGAATTTTTATACTCGACATTCATGAGTAGTAGAATCGTGTATTTCGATTGAGACTAAATCGAATCGAGAAAGCTATTCTTTATCAAATAGAATTTAGACCAAATCGAATTACACTACTTCACTTTTACACAGGGTCTATATTAGCCTGCTAAAACTAGTGTAGACCCTCTTAGTATACCAATTTTTCTGGTATACCATTTTCGTAGACAAGCGCTGGTATACCAATTTTTGACATTTGCATTTAATAAAATGGCGGAAACTAAATTTTTGCGGAGTGGAATTATTAAATTGAGAAATATGTTTCGAGAAAAAGAAGAAAAATATAGAAGGATTGATTTTAAAAAAAGGACATGGGAAGATATTGCCACAGAATTGAATTCGACACTTTAAAGCCAATATTTTGGCTATTTTTATTTTCTGTTCTCGGTTCAACGGCAGATACTGAATTGACATACCAGTATTGGCCCACGTACAAAAAACTGGTAGTATTTTATTTCTGGTAAGCCAGCTGGTATGCCAGAAATAAAAGCTAATGTAAGAGCCTGTGTTAGTTTTATTGAACCATTTATATAAATATGGTTCCTAAAAAACTATTGAAACGGTTTTTTTTAAGTCCACACATCGTTTCACGATTTCATTCTTACGTTTTATTGAACCAATTCCGTTTATATAAATATGTTTCCTAAAGGTTATTTAAACAGTTTTTCCAGTCTAGAATTATCTTATATTTTCTTGACATTGTTTTACTTATTATACAGAAATATGGTTTTGGAAAAAGGGAAAATGTAGCCTAAAGCTAGGAAAATAAAATCGTTTGAGACTATACTATGCATTTCCATACGAATTTGGAATGCATCGAATTTACACGATTGCAGAAATCTGTTTTCATGAAAAATTCGTCGTAAGCTAGTTTTGATTTTAATATTTTTATTTTATGAAAAAATTGTTTTTTCTTCTGTGTTCATAGATTTAAATTACTAGTAAAATTAAAACAATCGAATAATGGTTAATTTGATTTTACCTGCATTTCCCGTTGTTAAAACACAATAGGGCTTTTACTTTTACCTGTAATTAAAATTTTTAGAAATATCTATTTTCAATTACTGGTTATTTTTATTTATTTTTTTACCTGAACAGCATTAAGTGTCATTAGTGAAATGGAGGAGATCCCAAAAATGATTCTCTAAATTACATTTAGCAAGAAAAAAGGCTTATTTAAATATTTATCTATAAAATTTTTACTTTTAAAACTGCAATAAAAAATATTTAGAATTATGTTTTCAAGAATTTTATTATTAAGCATTTCTCATTATTTTAAAAGAATTAATTCTAAAATTGATTTTAAATTATTTTCGACTAAGAAAACGGATTATATCAAGATTTTTTATTACAATTTTCTATGAAAATTATATTTTAAAACTGCAGTAAAACATTTGGAATTGATTTATTTTTTTTTTTTTTTTGTTTTTGTTTACCTGTTTGATCATATTGTTAATTTTATCAGCCACTGTTAAAAGAACTAGTTATGTTTGTCTCTTTGATTGTGTATAAGAAGTTTAAGCCCCTTTTTTGTTTTTGGAATCACACACAAACACACACACTAACATTACCAGCTGATCGGAACAACACATGTGTTTAATAGAAAAGTGCAAAATGAAGAAGAATCGCTGTTCTATTGATTCTCTTGTGTAGTTTTTTGTCATTTCAGATAAAATTTATTAAACAAAAAAAAAAAAACTATTTCAAAAAATATATTTGTTCAAAGAACCACGAATTTTGTTTTGAAATCGTCTTTGTTATCATTCGGGCAGTATACACATATATGGAATTGCTTGCAATAAATGTTTTTTTTTTTTTTATAATGGTTTCTTTTCTTTTTCACCTTTACCTCTGATACCAGATTTTTGATATAAATAAATAATTCCTATGCAGAGACACTCATTAAGTTGTAATTAGTGAGAATTTGGGAATTAATTTTGAAAGAAAACTAGAATTTTTTTTGTAGGTTTTAAGTTTTAGGGATCTAATATATAAGAATTTTAATGCATATATTGGGCCTAACCTACAAAACGTTTGATAAAATTTTTTAAATAATTTTTTTTTTTTTTTTTCATTTCAGATTTAGTAACGGGAAAATTAAAAATACTTAATAGAGAAAAAATTTCACAGCATATTTTTATTACAACCTCGGAAACAAAACGAAATATTTTACTACACACACATCCACACATCAGAGAGAAAAAAATAGCTCCAATACTAAATTGAAAAAAAAAAGAAAAAGAAAAAAACAAATTTATATTACCTAAATTTTTGTTTAATTTAGTTTTTGCTTTTATTTTCTTCACTCTTTCTCGAGTTTCCAAAGACTTTGCCATTTCTTATTATATAAAATTGTCTTATATTCTTATCATAAATCTATTATCATATAGAAAGGGAATATTAAAAATTGCTTTAAGGGCATGTTTAATGACATAGAACGGACGCTTAAGTGTCGTCTATGGCCGAATCCGTTAACAAACAATCGCTCTCTGCAGTGACGGAGGGGCATCATAGCAGCACAATAGCACCACCATCAACAAGAAATTTGAATAATTTTATTAATAATACTAATAATAATAAAAAGAGTGGTCAAGAAAAGATTATTGATCATAATAATCATCAACAAAATTCAACAATATCAAAAATTAATAATAATCAAACAACATCTATATCAGGACGTATAAATTATAATAATCATAGTAAAACATCAACACAATCGTCGATTTCATTATCACCGAAAAGGAGAAAAATAAGTTCATCACCGCATTCAAGTCCTTCACACAATAACTATCAGTCAAGAACCGGTGGTTATAAGCGCACATCCGATCAAATTAATTCAAGTAAGTTTAAATCATAAAATATTTATGAAAATAACTTTCAATTAATATTGTAATTATAGTTAGAAGATTAATACATTCCTTCAAAAAAGTATCCGGAATTGTCGTCGAAACTGGTTAATTTTAACCGGGGGAACAGGAAAAATGCATAAAAAGTCATATCTGACGAAAATGATGCATGGTCGATTGATTGATTACATTTGTTGATTTTTAAATCAAAAACTGGTTGACATATCACCTCAAAATTTTTGCGTGGCAATTAGGTACATTTGTTACCAACTTACTAGCAAAATACATTTTTTCATACTTTTTATGCTGGTTTTTTAAATGAACAATTCCGGATATTTTTTTTAGGGAATCTATATGTAAAATCTTGTAGGATTTAATTTACCATATTAATTGATAGTTAGAAAAATATCATTAATTATTATAAATATATTTTTATTTTTTTTATTTAAATAGGTACTGTAAATAATATAGAAGAAAAAATATTACAACCAAAAGAGAAAAAACGTCGTAATAATAATTTGAATTCAAAAAATCGAACATCCAAATCTTTTGATAATTCTTCAACACCACCAACTTCAATAAACATATTGAAAAGTGATTGTATTGCTCATAGAACACGATCAAAAACCATATCACCACCTGACGATAATAAAACAATTAACATTCTAAGAACTGAAACCGATAGTAAAATATTAATTACACCGGTTTTTCGTTCTAACAAAGTTACAACACCGAATTCAACAACACCAACACTCACTAATACAGCTACAAGTGCATCATCATTAACTAAAACAAATTTACTAAGCTATTATCGTAAGACTCGTGGTAATCGTCGAAATATTTCCAAAAAATTATATTGGGATACTGACGAGCGTCACAGGTCAACCAGCAATAGCAGTTGTGATTCCGAAGAAGAAACACGTAAAAACGAGCTCAAAGAAAAAAAGAAAAATTTTAAAGGAAAAGATAATAAAAATTTGCAATTGAAAGAAAGTAAAAGTAGTAATCTTAAAAAATCATTTAAATCCAAGGAACGGAAAGTGAGTGACAGATTAAATACAATTTTTAAAAAAAATAATATTTTGTGATATATTTAATATTTTTTTTTTATTTTGTTTTTTTTTTTTTTCTTAGAAGAACTCATCAAAAGTGGACAAAAATCAAAAATTAAATCATTTAGACATTTCGTCGTCAATAGTAAAAAATTTACGATCGGCAGCTATTGAAAATACTGGTGGTAACGAAAAGCAGTTATTAAATTCGATTGTAGTTGAAACGTCAGCTACAACAAATTTAGCAACAAGTCATTTGACATTATCTTCATTGCCATCATATTCAATTTCTGTAAGTGGTGGTGGTGGTGGAGCTGTTCCAAAGAAAAGACAAAAACTGGTTGATAAGTGGGAAGTGTGCTATTCAACATCAAATACAAATATATCATCAAGTACAACGGCCGCATCATCTTTTAGCGGCAACAGTAGTACAACACATATAGGCTCAATATCTCACCAAGCTACATCGTCAACGACAACGACGACGGGATACAGTAAAGCCCCGAACCTGGGGGCACGTTTAGCTCGTGGTGGTGGTGCAGGTAGGGACGCCCCACAACATCAACAACAGCCGCAGTTGTTGCAATCGGTCATAAATCAAAATTATCAATCAGGTGGGGCTATAGCAGATTCCTCATTATTATCAGGTGGTATAGGAAGTTCTGCAAGCGGTCAACCAGCAACTCCGTCATCATCTCATATATTAAGGCGCAGCTCACGTGGCAAAACGGGTTCTTGCGTAAGTAGTTCAACAGCACAAGGTAGTGGAAGTGGTGTAGCGGCGTCATCTTCATCTTCATCAGCAACTGTTGCTGGTACATCATCGAGAGCAGCACACCATTATCATCATCATTACCGTTCTGGAGGTGCTGCATCAAATTCACATTCTTCTGGAAAAAGTACCGGTAGTGGCGGAAAACACTACGAATCAAGTGCTGTGGGTGGTCCATCAACTTCTTCACAAGTTTCAGCCGTATCTGCTGCTGTAATGGCGAACGATGGTACACGTCCATCGGGTGGTGACACAAATAATACAAATCCAAATGTAAAAGTACATAAATCATCTTTGGCACCACCGAGTGGAAATTTGGACGTATCTAATTTGCATTTAATTGCACAACTTTCAGCAGGTGGTACTACAAATAGTAGTAGTGGAACACAAACAGCTCAAGCTTCTGGATCTACTGCAGCAACGGGTGCGCATCCAGATTCTGAAAGTGATGATAGTGAAGTTGGTCGATTACAAGCTTTGCTTGAGGCTCGTGGTTTACCACCGCATCTTTTTGGAGCTTTGGGTCCTCGAATGACTCATATTTTACACAGGACAATCGGAGCGAGTAGCTCATCGAAAGCGCAACAATTATTGCAAGGACTTCAATCTCATGATGAAAGCCAACAATTACAAGCCGCTATAGAAATGTGCCAAATGCTCGTTATGGGTAATGAAGATACACTTGCAGGTTTTCCGATTAAACAAGTCGTTCCGGCGCTAATAACTTTATTAAGAATGGAACATAATTTTGATATAATGAACAACGCCTGTCGAGCATTGGCTTACATGCTTGAAGCTCTTCCGCGATCTTCTGGGACCGTTGTTGAAGCCATTCCAGTTTTCTTAGAAAAACTTCAAGTAATTCAATGTATGGATGTGGCCGAACAAAGCTTAACCGCGTTAGAAATTTTATCTCGGCGACACAATAAAGCAATTCTACAAGCAAATGGAGTTTCGGCATGTCTGACATATTTAGATTTCTTCTCAATCAACGCACAACGTGCTGCATTAGCAATAACAGCAAATTGTTGTCTTAATTTACATCCCGAAGAGTTTCATTTTGTTAATGATAGTTTACCATTGTTAGCCAGACTTTTGGCACAACAAGATAAAAAATGTGTTGAAAGTGTTTGTACAGCATTCTGTAGATTGGTGGAAAGTTTTCAACATGATCCGAAAAAATTACAAGAGATTGCTAGTAAGGAATTGGTCAAAAATTGTCAACAGTTACTTGTGGTTACACCATCCGTACTCAATACCGGAACATTCACAAATGTCGTTCGGATGTTGAGTGTTATGTGCGGTAATTGTCCAGATCTTGCAATTAATCTATTGAAAAGTGATATTGCAGCAACGTTGCTTTATTTATTAACTGGTTCTGCCGAACCAGCTCTAACAACTGATGTTGAACTAGTTTCTAGAAGTCCTTCTGAATTATATGAAATTACCTGTTTGATAGGCGAATTAATGCCACGTTTACCAACTGATGGTATATTCAATGTAGATGCATTATTAGAGAGACCAACTGCAGCCGGTCAAGATCAAGTACAATGGCAATGGCGTGATGATCGTGGTATGTGGCATTCTTATTCAGCTATAGATTCTCGAATGATAGAGGCAGCTCATATGAACTCTGATGATGAAATTAGTTTAAGTACATTGGGTCGAACGTATACTGTAGATTTTCACTCGATGCAACAAATTAATGAAGATACTGGTACTACACGACCAGTTCAACGTAAAATAAATACGAATTACATACCAACTATATCGAATGGACAGGATTTATCAAGCACATCGTCAGTAGGCAGTCAAACGAATAGTTTAGATTTTGATGTACATAGTAGAACAGCATTAAGAGATGCAAGAATTGCTTGTCTAAAAGAAGAACGTGGTTTGGCATCAGAATTTATTAAGAATCTTTTTTCTGTACTCTATGAAGTATACAGTTCATCGGCAGGACCTGCTGTTCGTTATAAATGCTTGCGAGCACTTTTACGAATGGTCTATTATGCGAGTGCTGATCTTCTTAAAGATGTACTTAAAAATCAAATTGTTTCCAGTCATATTGCTGGTATGATGGCTTCGAATGATTTAAGAATTGTTGTGGGTGCATTGCAAATGGCAGAAATTTTAATGCAAAAACTTCCGGACGTATTTGGAACTCACTTCCGCCGGGAAGGTGTCATACATCAAATTTCACAGTTAGCCGATCCGAATAATCCAATTTGCACAAATCCATCACCAAAACAGACGACACCTGCTAGTGGAACATTAAGTGCACCTGCTTCAGCTTCAGGTTTACAAACAAATCCTTTCGATTTTGATAATTCAACACCTAGTTCATCTAAAGCACATGGTTCACATGTGAAAAATTTAAGCCACCAAATGAATGTGCTTAATTCTAAAATGAGTATATCAATGCCATCAACAAGTGCAACGTCACTACAAATGCCATCGACTAGTTCATCAACTTTAGCAATTAGTTTAAGTACGACGGGAAATTCACCGATCGCCACAGAAGTTCAACAACAAGCATTGGCTACTTCTTTACCAAATAATGGAAATTTTTTTATGTATTCAACATCATCTGGTGATCCGCGTCAATATAATCATTATCATCATCATCATCCACCTCCACATTTTCAGTCACATCATGTTGAAATAAGAGCTGCTTCTACACCAACATCAGCAGTTCCTGATAATCATTCTACACCAACACCAATATCTGGTGCCGCTATACAAACAAAAATGACAGATATGTTAAAACGAAAGGTCCCACCGAAACGTAAATCCCAATCTAGTGGTCGTTCTAAGTCACGTCAAGAAGAATCCGTTGTTCAAGAGCTAATTAATCGTGCAACTGCAATCGGAAATTCATCTGGACGAAATACACCTAGTTCAAGTGGCTCTGGTACACGTTCCCGTTTCGGAACAACCAGTAGTGCAGGAGGTGGCAACAGTTCATCTTCGAAAACATCATTTTTAGCTTCCCTCAATCCAGCCCGTTGGGGCCGTCAAGGATCTCATCATAATTCATTTGCCAAAGACAATAGTAGTACAAATGCCACAAATCTAGGAAAAAGTGCATCTAATGCAAATTTAATAGCAGCAGGTATATTTCATTTATCTATTCTATTTATTATATATATATTTGATTTAATTAACACGTATTTTTTATTTAGGTAATCGGGAGAAAGCTCGCCAATGGATACGTGATCAAGCAATTTCTTTTGTTAAACGTTATACCGAACAAGAAATAATAAAAGCTACTCAGCCTACCGCATCAGTTTTAACACGACTTACCAGTGTAATACAAAAATTAGATGGAAATGCGGACGAATGTTTAGAGGCATTATTTGAACTTAAAAATATTCTCATTGAAAGTGATATATCCCCTTTCGAAGTAAATCATTCTGGTTTAATAAAATCGATGTTAAAATACATGTCATCGGAGCATGGAATTGTACCACGTGATAATCGTTTAAGAGGTTTCCTTCATGTGTTTGCTGGTCTCCCATTGACATCACAAATTATTGGAGGAGGTCTACCAAATATTCAACCATCACCATTTAGCGCTTTTGTAGCCAAATTAAATGGTTGTGTTACACAATTGGAACAATTTCCTGTAAAAGTTCATGATTTTCCGGCTGGACCTGGTGGTAGATCGAATACAAGTGCACTTAAATTTTTCAATACACATCAATTAAAAGTAAATTAATTAATTAAAATTAAGATTGAAATTGTAATTATATATATTTATATTTTTTTTCTTAGTGTAATTTGCAACGACATCCAGAATGTACAAATTTACGTCAATGGAAAGGAGGCACCGTCAAAATAGATCCGTTAGCTTTAGTACAAGCAATTGAAAGATATTTAGTCGTTCGTGGATATGGCGGTATTAGAGGAGATTCTGAGGAAGATTCTGAAGAAGATATGGATGACAATGTTGCAGCTGTAGTTATGTCACAGGTAAATATATATTTGTCTAAATTTACACATAAATAAATTCATAATATTTATAATTGAATTGTTTTCAGGGAGGATTTAAACATAAACTTCAATTTTTAATTGACGATCATGTATTACCATATAATATGACTGTTTATCAGGCCGTTAAACAATACTCACCTTTAGTTAATGATCAATCTGAGACTGATACTGATACAGAAACCCCAATAAGTGAGTTAACAGCAAACATTTGTGCATTTAGTTAGAAAACTAATTTGATTTTTGCTTTTTTTTTTTTTAAGGTAATGCTAGTGTTTGGGTACAACAACATACTATATATTATCGACCAATTGATGATGATCATTCTACTACTGGTAATAGTACTAAAGGAGCTTCATCATCCAAGAAAAGCAGTAAAAGTTCATCGTCAAAATTGATGCGAAAGAAAACTGAGTTTTGGCAAGAAGGCATTGTGCCACCAATAGCTTCATCGTTAACACCATTCCTAACAAGTTTACTGCCCACCGATGTAGTTAATGTACAAGATGCATCACTTGATGCATTATGTATGTTACGTATAATAAATTCACTTAATCGCCATTGGGAAACACTTTATGGATGTGTTGGTCATGAGCATATAATAAATCAAACGGAATTTATTCATTCCAAAATCACAGCCAAAGCAAATCGACAATTACAAGATCCTTTAGTAATTATGACTGGAAATCTACCACAATGGTTACAACAAATTGCTACGGCATGCCCATTCCTGTTTCCATTTGAAACTCGACATTTATTATTTTATGCGATTTCATTTGATCGGGATCGCGCTCTTCAAAGATTATTAGACACAACACCAGATTTAAATTCTTCAGATACATCTGAACGAGTCACACCAAGGCTTGATCGCCGGAAACGTGCAATATCTCGTGATGATATATTAAAACAAGCTGAACATATTATACAAGATTTTGGGCATTCAAAAGCATTACTCGAAATTCAGTATGAAAATGAAGTAAGATGGAAATATATATATTTTTTGATTATTTAAATTAATATTTTTTTATTTTTTGTTTATAGGTTGGTACCGGTTTAGGACCAACATTAGAATTTTACGCATTAGTATCAGCAGAACTACAAAGATGTGATTTAGGATTATGGAATGGAAGTGATAGCTATAAGCAAAGTTCATCAGCAATTGTTGATGTAGTAAAAACAAGTCTAGCACAAATAGATGATGGAAATGAAAGTAGCGGAAACAATAGAAATAATAGCGGTGTCGTAGCCACAAATAATTCATTAAATAATCAATCGAATATTGATGCAGGATCATATATATCACAGGAGAACACATTAAATATGATAATAGAACAAACAGATGGTTTACATACAACACAAACAACAATGACAACAAACAGTACAACTTTAATGGTTGTACGCGAATCAGATCATGAAAATATGATTAATCAAGATGATATTAATCGAACAAATTATGAAAGTTCAATACAAATCAATAATACAGCGCCTCCACTACCTGTTGTACATTCGGTTGCGTTAACATATGTTAATGCAGCTCATGGTTTATTCCCAATTCCATTAGGAAAAGCAGCTAAGTTATCGCAAATATCTCGTGTCAAATCGAAATTTAAATTTTTAGGAAAATTTATGGCAAAAGCTGTTATGGATAGCCGAATGGTAACTATTTAATTGTGTTCGCATTTGAAATTTTAATATTAATATAAAATTTATATTTTACAGTTGGATCTTCCATTTTCAATACCATTTTATCGATGGTTATTAGGTGAAGAACCAACATTAGGATTGGCGGACTTATCTCGTGTAACACCAGAAGTTCAAATTACATTAGTTCGTCTACAAGAAATAGTTAAACAACGTGATTTAATTTATGCTGATACAAATTTCGATGCAATGGAAAAAACTGAAAGGGTAATATAAATAAATTTTGTTTTTTTTGTTACATTTTATAATAATAAAAATTTTTAAAATATATTCTAGATTGATCAATTAGATCTTGATGGATGTCCTATTGCAGATTTGGGACTTGATTTTGTATTACCAGGTCATGCAAATATAGAATTACGTCGTGGTGGACGTGATATTCCAGTTACCATACATAATTTACATCAATATATTGCTCTTGTTACACATTGGTTCCTTGTTGAAGGTGTTCAAAGGCAATTCGAAGCACTTAGAGAAGGTAAGAGTTTTTTTTTTTTTTTTTTCCTATTATATATAATTTTAAATATATTTACTCGTCTTTTTTTACTTATAGGATTTGATACAGTTTTTTCATCACAACGTTTACGTATGTTCTATCCTGAAGAATTAGAAAACGTATTCTGTGGTACGGGAGCATCGAATTTTCAACGTTGGGATATACGAATGTTACAAGACTGTTGTCGTACAGATCATGGTTTTTCACAAGACTCACAAGCAATACAATATTTATATGATATTTTATCATCATATAGTCGTGATGAACAACGTTTATTCTTACAATTTGTAACTGGTAGTCCAAGATTACCAACTGGTGGTTTTAAATCATTATCACCGCCATTAACAATTGTACGAAAAACTTTAGATACAAATCAAAATGCCGATGATTATTTACCGTCTGTGATGACTTGTGTTAATTATTTGAAATTACCCGAATATTCGTGTCGTGAAGTAATGCGAGGTAAATTGAGAGTGGCGGCAAACGAAGGAAGTATGTCTTTCCATCTTTCGTAAAAAAAAAAGTGATATATCATAAAATAAAATAAATAAATTAAAAAAAAAAGAAAACATTTATTCTCTGCGTATATAAAAACAAAAAGAATTATTATAAAATAAACAAAATTGAATTTCATTTTTTCACTTTTGTTTTTCTTTTTCTTTTTTTGTGAAACAAAAATATTTTTTTTGATTTTCTGCTTTCAAGAAACACGGATCTGCGTGTTTTACACAAAAATAATGAAAAAATTTAAAACAACCAAAACACTATTTGTAATTTTATTAATTTTTTTTCTTTCTTTTCGAGATAATTATTTTTAGGTTTTTGTCGTTTTCTTAAATATTACCAAATTACTTTCATTTATTAATAATTAATTTTTTTTTACTTTTGTCTTATATTTGTTTTTTTAAGATTTATATTTTATTGTTTTTTTTTTTATTTGTATATTAAATTGAATTTTTTTTTTTTTTTTGTTTTCAAATTAATTAGTATTAATTTTTCTCCTTTTTTTTGCAAAATAAAATTCATTTTAAAATTAAATTTTTAACTACTATTAATTTTAATAATTTAAGTGTTTTGTTTATATATAAAAAAAAAAAAAAATAATAATCGTGTTTGCCTTTTAAAGACTGAATTTTGCAATGGGAAAACAAAAATATGAATCTTTAAATACAAGAAAATGAAAAGTTTTTTTTTTTTTTTTCATTTAATTTTTCTGCTAAAACTTGTGGAAAAAGAATCGCAAAAACAAAACTTTTTGGTTTGAAATTTAACATTTTGACTTTGAAAAAATGTGACATATCAATAAAGAAAATGGACGGACATTTAAATAGATTTAAAAAAATATATATATATAATAAATAACGAATTCTTGTT
Organism: Xylophagus ater; assembly: GCA_963422695.1. NCBI lineage: Eukaryota > Metazoa > Arthropoda > Insecta > Diptera > Xylophagidae > Xylophagus > Xylophagus ater. Next base: position 23,824,754 of record OY730485.1, on the reverse strand, counting down.
TAAAAAGTGCTTTATTTGCTATTAGAGCCTAAATGAAGGTCATATTTATTTAGCATTTGCAATTTACTTATCTAAAATGTTTTCAACAATTTTTGTTTTATTTTCAATTATTGAATTGTTCAGCCATTTTTTTTTTTTTATTTTTTTTTTTTTTTTTTCTTAAACGATTGAAATCGTGTAACCCATTTTGATCCAAATTATATCGAAAAGGCATATAAATTGAATCGAAATACACGATTTCATTCCAAATAATCAGTTTAAAATCTTGTAATTAAAGGAAAATTGAATAAGAAAATCGATAAAAATCAATTTAATATTTCAAAATGGTAAAAACAAATTAAAGAAATATGAAAGTATTTAAAATAATCTAAATATCAAATTCATCCGTTCATTCAAGATAAAGGCTTTCTTAAAGTTGCAACAGACTAGGATAATTTTATCTAGATTCTGATAACAAATTGGATTTCAATTCTTGTCTGTCATGAACAAAATTTTTTAAATTCAGGATTAATTGTGGCGAATTTTACTGGATTTTAGAAGTCCAGTTTCTGAAACTCGATTAGACGTGACATCAAAATCTAGATAAAATATCGTAGTTTCTGGCAAGTTTGATGCCTGTTGTTTCTTTGAGGAATAATTTATCAACAATTCATCGTTATATGCAGATATCTACTTAAATCAAAACATTTTTTCTTCTTAAATTTGATAAAAGCATGGATATTATTTTCCTATCCGTTGTAAAATCGTGCTGTATCGTTGTATAACTCGTTATTTTTCTATAAAAAAATATATAATGATACAACACAATTTACACAAGTAAGGGAATATCCCAATTATTTTCTTTAATTTTTTAAACAATATGTAGCAAATTTTTTGAATTTTAATATTAATTTCCATGTTTTTAATCTCTAATTTCGTTAAACCTTTTTTTTTACTGGAATTTCTTTATTATTTTCTCGTCATTGCATACTTTTAGCAATAGAAAGCTTATGACGAGTTGTGCCCATCGTTAATCATGTTCGAGTAGAAAAAATAAAAGAAGAAAAATTAGTTTTAGATGTCACATTTCTGAAATTTCAAAATAGCAGATTTTCACACGTATAACTTTTCTCTGTTTCGTCCCAGAATCAAAATACAAAAGTTGAAAGAATTAAAGTGCAGGCAGGTCTTGCACACGTCATCTCAATATTCATCACTTTTCATTAACTTTTATAACTTTTTTATTTGGCAAAATAAAAAATAAATATAAATTTTACGGTCTCTAATTTTACGCAATCAGGCAATATATGGTGGGCTCTATTAGAAACTTGCCATAAGATCCAATGTAATCTGATGATTGAAAGCTTCTTAAATTTTACGATTTTAGTCCGAGGAATAAACCGCATGGAACGAATATTCTGCGTAAATTGAGAGACTGGTGTAATCTTATATTTAATTCTGTGAAATCGGAGTTGTTTGTTTTTGCCCGAAGTCGAACTTCGACTAACTTTTGATGTCTCGAAATTCAGAAATTTTTTTTTCGGAAATTCGTAATACCGGTTTGTAATTGAAGTGAAATCGAAGTCGGAGTTGGACTTGGAAAATTTCCGCAATCAGAAGTTTTTTTTACAGATTCCCTGAATTTAGACCATTTTAAAAATCAAAAACTGATATCTTGAGACTCATTCTCTTTGGAAGTAATTTTAATGAAATCACCATCAAAGTAAATGAAGTAAAAATATACAGAAAATTTATTTTCAGAGTTTAAATTTCGGAATTTAACTATCAATATCCAAAATATAAATTAAATCTTTCTTAGTTAAACTTTATGCGGAAATTTGCATATAATGTGATGCGTTGTATTATGTATTTGGCTATGTTGGGGAATACATACTTGATTGGTTGAAAGATCATACATCTAGTTAATTATCTATGATTTCATGAAAGCTCAAAATTTAATTCAAATATATTTCAAGTATACAAGTGTATAGAATGTGTTCTAAATCTAAACACAGCCTTTATTGCGTTTTTTAAACTTTAGATATGTATTGTTTTTAAGCTTTTATATAACTATTTAAATGAACGAAAATGATCCTAAATGAGCGCAAAATTAAGAGAACCGATTCTAATTTCTAATAAAAATTTTATTTCATTTTATGACTTCAGTTATTATGACCACAGAAATAATCAATATAAAATTATAAATCATACTAACGTTTTTTTTTAAGAAATAAAAAAAAAAAACTAAACAAATATTAAATATAAAAAGTGCTAAAAAAAAAAAAATATAAATAAATATAAAAAAACAAGCTGGTTTTTTTGTAATAAATAAATAATGGAAAAAAAAAATTACAATACAATTGAATTTATATGAATACATCAAATAAATATCGCTGAGATATTCTATAAAAAAAATTAATTAATTAAAATGTTAATGAGGGAAAACAACACTAAAAGAAGATACTTTTGGTGAAATGAATTATAAAAAATAACAATGATATTTTCCAGAAGCATTAAAATAAAACAAAAAAGTAAATATATTAATAAAACATATTTTTAGTAATCTATAAAATATTAATAATAAAAAAAAGTATAAATAAATCGAATTGCATATAATTAATGACAAACAAAAAATATACATACTATATATATATATATATAAATATACAATAATTAACTAAGTATTATAAAAATATTAGAAATCATTTCAAAAAACAAAAATAGTACAGAAACACAATGTACGTGTGTTTGTTTCACTAGTTGTTTCGGAACAGAACATTTTTGTACATTGAATATAACAACAATTCATACACACACCTAGTTTTCACTTGACACAAGATTTTGTTCCATTTTTCATTATGGTGTTCTTGTTTTTGTTGTTGTTTTTTCTTTCACCTCCTATGTTCTGTTCCGGAACACAAGACACAAGTGTGCAAAAAACCCGTGTCACGTGATAAACATAATGAGGAAACCACTGACGAGAAAAAGAAGATTTTAGGTAAAAAAAAAAACAAAGAAATTAAATTCAAACAATTTGAAACGAATCTTAAAATATTAATAGTAATTTTAAACTGTATTTAAAAAGAAAAGAAAAAAACATATTCTTAAAATTACAAAAAGAGAAAAAACACAAAATAATTTTGTAAAAAAAACATTCATTTAATTTAGAATATACACTCCGGAGCACTTGATTAGTCTCACTTAAATTTTTAACGTTATTTATAACATAATGGTCCAATGTCTTAGAAACTCTTTTTCCATAATATTCGTTGCTCATTATTCTGTTCTACCTGATGATGCAGATGTAGGTATGATTCATGGTTAAGTGGAAATTTCCAGTTTTGTCTTTTTAGGCAACGGAGCACTTGATTAGCCATCTTTCAAGGCGAACGGTGGTCTTCCAAAAACAAGTTATCGTTAAAAAACAAGTGTGTTATTTATCTGTTTTTCCTTAGTCAAGTTTTTGTTCTATCTTGACAAAAATGGGGCGTGGTAAATCACTAACCAAAACAGAAGTTGGCAAAATTATCGCATTGAAAGAAAAAAGTTATTCCAATCGCGATATTGCCAGGCAAATTGGTCGAGATCCTTGGACTGTAAATAATTTTGTCAAAAACAAAGAAAATTACGGAAAAAATCGAAGAGGACGCACGTCCAAAGCAACTACCGAACGAGAACTTAGGGCCATTTTACGGGAAGCATCGAATTCTGTGGCAACTGCTTGTAAAATTAAGGAGAAAGTGGGAACTACGGTGAGTGTCCATACAGTTCTCAGAGTGATCAAGCAGTATCCACACCTCCGACGTCAAAAAATACAAAAAAAACACGTTTACTTCAACCTCAGAAGAATGCTAGATTCGAGTTTTGCGGGAACATTTACTGTGGAGAAGAATGGCAGCAAGTAATTTTTTCCGACGAAAAAAATTTTATTTGGATGGCCCGGATGGTTTTCAACATTATTTCCACGATTTGAGAAAATCCGAGTTGTTTTTGTCCCGTCGTCACACATGTGTTGGTTCTGCCATTGTATGGGCTACGATTTCATTTCATGGAGCAATCAGTTTGGTCGTTTTGGAAGGAAGACAAACGCCGGCGAATTACATCGGACTTCTGGAAATGGAAAAGAGCTTTTTTAACGAAATATTCGAGCATCAACCATTCGTTTTCCAGCAAGACAACGCATCCATCCATACAGCAAAACGTGGTTTTCGGACAACAATATGAATGTTTTGAACTGGCTACCTCTGTCAACGGACCTAAATTTAATTGAAAATGTTTGAGGATGGCTATCGCCTAAAATTTATGCGGAAGGAAATCAGTATGACACCAAATTAGAACTTATTGAGGCCCATGAAGCTGCGTTTGAAGAAATTCCAGAAAATTATCTTCATTCATTGTACAACTCTTTAGAAAATAGAATTTTTGATGTAATTCGTAATAATGGCGGCAGCACTAAATATTAGTAAAAAAAAAATGATTAAAATCTGGGAACTAGATCCTTTATTTACTCCTTTTCACTTAACCATGAGTCATTCCTACATCTGCGTCATCAGGTAGAACAGAATAATGTGCAACGAATATTATGGAAAGAAGTTCTATGACATTGTACCATTATGAATTTAAGTGAGGATAATCAAATGCCCGGGATGTATTTAAAACCTTAAAAAAAGGTTTTCTTTGTTCTTCAATTTTATTTCAATATAAAATAGTAGAAACTGAATTAAATCTTATCGGAATTTGATACAAAATTCTGAATTACTGTTTAAAATATCTTTTACATGCAACAATTTCAATGTTATTTTCTTGATACTTTTCTGGAAAGATCATGTAAATACTTTCGAATAAGAGAAGATAAAAAACCCATTTCCAGTGAGTTTTGTCAGAGAAGATACATGTGTTCTCACTCAAATGATCTAAAGTCTCGTTTGACACATGAATCAAAGAATACAAAGATTGCACAGCCCTGTAATTTTTTTCGTGACGTATTAGGTGCCCTCTTATGATAGTTATGGTTTTTTTTTAAGTGAAATTTCTTTGGCCGCATTGGAGTGATTTTTCAAGAACGTTACATCACTGAAGCATGCAAAATTTATAATTACAATGTGAGTGAGAGATAGTTTAATTTAAATTTATATGAGAGAGAATTAAATACATGGTATATCTCACACATATTCACACGCAATAACAAAATATCTCGGGCAAAATTTTGCCATTCAATGTTTGACGTACTTTTCATACTAATTAATTTTTGCATAAAGGGATCGTTTATCTCACTTACATTGTTAGATTATTTTGCATGACTCGGTAATAAATTGGACATAAAGTTGTTTGGGTTGATACGAACAGATCGCATACGCTCGTATGACCCGTTTAAAAGTTGCAAATATCGCGCGCGCTTCATGTTTGGTGGGATTTTTCAGTGTTCCAAAACACCCATTCGGATTGTTGTGCGATCATTCGTTCTTAGTAGTGGCAAAACATCGATAATCCTTAAGCGTCAATTTTATCGATACTTATCGACATTTTTTTTATTTTTTCTGAAAAGATTAAAACGATAAGAAACTATTTCGATTGAAAAAAAAACATGTTTTTTTTTATAATAATTTGAATTTTAAATTGGGGGATAAGTACTAGTATTCCTCTATTCTATCTATACCCAAATATCATTTATATAACAATTTTTTTCTTCTTGGTTGAATTTTCGCACGCAGTTATGTATCAATCGTAATACCTTAAATGTCTCACTATATTCGGTACTCGAGATCGCGAATCGCGATCCAAGTTGAACCGAACACAAGCGAGAACAGTGCTTGCAACATATTTTCACCTTCAAATTTGGAGACTTAAAATTAATTTCCAAATTCAATCGTGATTTACGAAATGGACGATTATGACGGTAATAAAGGTAAATTTATAATCGACAAACTTTTTGATATGTTGTAGAGAATTATTTGAAACGTGGAGAAATTTTGTTTCTGGGGAGGGAGGTTGGGGGTCGGAGGAGTTACAAAGGGGGGCTTGAAAGCTTATTTCGGAAAACCTCATTTATAATCTGAAATATACATCGGACATAATTCTGACCTGAGGCAATCTTATTAAGATTTTTATGCCGGACATTCTGACGTACACGGCAAAGTTCCATTTCCAATACAAATTTACGAACTTTTTATATAGAAGTCACACGCAATAACAATGTTCAGCAAAGTTGTGGAGGTTTTCATGGGGACTATTTCTTTCGAAGATCATATAGTTCTATCTTTCACCGCTTTGGCGCTGAAATCAACACAAATTTTGGAACTTCGTATATAGACGTCACACACGATTACAGTGTTCGGCAAAATTGTCGAGGTTATCGTGGGGATTATATCTCTCGAAGATCAGATAGTTCTATCAGTCACCGCTTTGGCGCTGGAGTCAATAAAATTTTTGGATCGTTTTATGTCTCCACTCGAGGTGTTGCGTCGTAAATAATGTGCTTTCTGAATAGGTCGACCTAAGATATGAAATATATCTCCTGTGGTGTTACGGGAACAGGGTAAAAGATCTATAATGTTGCGAATTGAGATGCTACGCTCGAATAAATTTAGTTAATTTATCTGTAAACTGAAATTTCTAGGAGGCCGTCTTAGGACGGGTAATCCCCTAGTTATCTATATAAGATTTTTTTTATCGATAAAAGGTCGCAAATATCGATAATTTTTTCTCCGATATTTGTCACCACTACAGTTAAGGAGTTACAGGGTGAAAAATGTGATTTTTAATTTGATTGCTGATGCCTGGATAAGGAGTAATCGTGCACAGAATGTTGGAGGAGGCAAGTTGTTGAGAGGGATTGAGGCTATTCGAGTCCGCTGTTGGAATCCTTGGAAAAAATTTTAATCCATGCAGCTTTTTTCTTTGGCTCTACAATTTGGCAACTTTGAAAGGCTTTTTTTTATTTTCTTTCTGCGGCCATTTTTCGCAGATACATAATTTTTAAAATGACCAAAAATTTACTGAAAATTTCTTATCCGTTAATTTTTTTTGACTCGTTTCAATTGAAACACATCACTCTTGATCCCATTCTTAGGTCCACACTTTATCCATATTATGACAACTTGTCGTGATTAGTTTTTTTTTATTTATTTATTTTTTTTTATTCTGAATTAGATATAATTTATTTTTATTATTATTATTTAAGATAACAATTAAATTGTTCATGTTCATTGCAGTGGCTGGCGTAGACTTTTAGTAGAAGTACTTTGAGATTTTTTTTCTTACTACTGCAGTTATGCCACTAGTTGAGTGCAATATTTACAATTTTTTTTTATAAAAATCATTTTTTTTTTTTTTTTTAGTAAAAGAAAAAAATAATCTAAAATTGGTTTCCAAAATTGTCATATTAGTTTTTAAGTGTTTGTTTTTATTTTTATTCAAGTAAACATATTAAACATAATTATTATTTAAATTACGAAATAATTGTAGATTTTCTATTTAAAAACTTTAAAAAAAAAAAAAATAATAAAAACAAAAATAAACAAAATTTGTCTTAAAAAACTTTTAAATCAATTTTTGTTAAAAGCAACTACAATATGATTAATTTATTAATTAAAAATATTAATAAAAATAATAATAATTAAAATATTTAAAATAATAACGAAAAGAAACAACAACAAGAACTAATTAAAATAAAATTTTAGTCTTGAATATGAAAAAAAAGAGTTTATTTTTTAGTTATTTAAGGCCAATTTTTAGTATTTTAAAGAAAAATAAAATAATTTTGAAACGTGTTGTAAATTAAAATAATATAAATACAATAATAAATATTGGGGGCAAAAAAATTAAATGTTTATTTCATTAATTAAATAAATAAAGAAATGAATAAGCAAACCAAACAAGAAAAGTAAAAAACTGAAGAAAATTCAAGAAATTAAGGAAACAAAAGAAAAACGAAACAAAAATGAAATGTTTTTAATTAAGTAAGAAGAGGAATAAGAATAAAGTGATGTAAAACAAATTTAATTTCTGAATAAAAATTTCATGTTTTTAATGGATGATTAAAAAAATAATTATGGTATGTCTTTTAATTCCAAATTAATCTATTCGTGATAAATGAATCCTTTCCATTTTAAATACATTTTAGTACGTCAAGAAATATGCAAAAATGGTGGACAATCAATGGAGTGAAACTTTGCCAAAAACCTATAGTTATGGTGTTGGATTTCTCAAGCTTTCCAAGGTAATATTGTCATACAGGTGTGGTAGTACATAACTTGTTTCAGTCATATGAAAATCCAAGTTAAAGTTGAAACGACTTACTGTTTGGTCGAATCAAAAGTGTGAAACAAGTGACGTTATAACAGCCCAGGAGTGGCAGTACGTAACTTGTCTCAAACCGTGTGTTTCGACTTTTCATAAAAATGGCAGCACGTAACTTGTTTCAATCACATGCAGTTTGTTTGTATGTTGTGAGTTTGGACGGAACACAATCTGTGAAACAAGTTACGTACTACCACTTCAGGTTTTGCACTACAAAGGCACCCTTTTGCATTAAGTAATTTAACACTATACAGTTACTTAAAATATTTTCTACTACTTTCTCCGGAGATTACTTCAGAAATTTGAAGACGATAATCTAGCTAGACAATGCAAATGTCCATAACACACAGTAAGTGCGTGAACTTATAGGTCAGACACCACTATATTCTCCAATAATGAATGAAATTTTTTCAAAAGTTAAAATCTGTGCGAGAAATATTCTAACCGATCCTTTAAAGATGAATATTTGGTAGATATAATTAATAGCGCTGTTGGAAATGTTATCTCTACAAATTGTTATAATTATTACATGAATTGTGTATGTTAAGTTACCAGTATCAGATTTCAGCTGCATATGTTGATATGGGTCTTATGTATATTCTTCATTCATATCACGCGACATCCGATATTGTAGCAGCTATATTGGTCGGATTACGAACTTCAGCAGTAGTGTCTGGATAAATACCCATATTAACCCATGTGACAGAGGCAGTTTATAACATGCTCAATAGGTTCTTTCATTAATACAAGTTTGTATCTAATTAGTTATTTGGCGATGACAACATATTTAATTCTTCAACGGATTGTTAAATACATATAAGACGTTGGGAATCTTCTTTGCTTACTGCTACGTGTTCATCTAACAAATAATAATTCACTGCTGAAGGAGCCCATTCTATAACCAATTTTAGCAAAATTTTATTAATAATTAAAATAATTTGAACAAAAATGAAAGAATTTCTGGTTTTATATTTTCGATTTTATTTTGTTTTTTTGGAATGCGCTTACATAAACTTTTTTTTATGAAAATAACACGATAAGCAATTATCTATAGTAGATATAAAATTTGAATAAATCGATTTAAAACGATTTGAAAAATATCGCCAAATTAATAAAAATTTATTTGCTTTTTGCTATAATATAAAATTTATCATAAGAACATTTGTAATACGTTTTACAAAACAAGAAATCTTTTGAGAGAGTCTTAAAAATAACGAAAAACACAAAATTTGAACTACATAATAATTTGGGGTTCTGGAACACTTGAAGCTATGCTTTTATGTGGTAAAACTTGACCTCCATTTATATATAATTCATCTTTAACAATTACATCTTCGCCAAGAACTGTTGTACCCTCTAAACGTACCCAACGTCCGACTGTCGAACGCCAACCAACAATACACGAATCTAGCCATGAATGTGATCGAACTATTGAACCTTTTAATATTGTTGAACGTTTTATACAAACACCATCTTCAATGGTTACATTCGGGCCGATCGTAACATTCGGACCAATTCTACAGCCAGTACCAATAGTTGCTGTCGAATCGACAAGAACATTTCCTACAGTTCCCGGACCAGAATATAGTTTTTCTGGTTGCTTTTGACGTAAAGATGTTAAATATAAACACATACCGGTTAGAAAATCTTTTGGTTGTCCAACATCCATCCAAAATCCCGTTAAATCCATCGCAAACAATTCATTTTCTTGTGCCATTTGTGGAAAAATTTCTTTTTCAATTGATGTTGGTTTTATTTCAATTCGATTCAATACAGATGGATTAAATATATACATGCCGGCATTTATTTTATTACTAATAAATTCTTGTGGTTTCTCAATGAAATTTTGTATACAACCATTTTCATTATATAAAACTACACCATATTTTGATGGTTCCTCGACTTTAGTTACAACAATTGTACCTTCTTTATGATGATTTCGGTGAAATGCTTCCAATTGTTTAAATGGAAAATCACATATTATATCGGAATTAAGTACAAAAAAAGGATCTGGACTTGAAGATAAAATATCTTTAGCTAATGCAAGTGGACCAGCAGTACCTAGCGGTTCAGTTTCATGAGAAAATATTAACTCGACACCTAATTTTTCTGCTTCTTGTCTTAATTCATTTTCCATTTGTTCGGCACGATATGAAACAGCTAAAATTACCTAAAATGGATTTTGGATTATTTAGATAGAGAAAAAATATACCAAAACTGGACTTACTTGAGTAACACCAGCATCAACAAGTGCTTCTAATTGATGCAAAAGAATTGGTTTATTTGCAAACTCCACCAATGGTTTCGGCGTGCTTAATGTAAGGGGACGTAGTCGGGTCCCATAACCACCTACCAAAATTAATGCTCTTGTTCCTCTTTTCATTGTATCAGTTCCACACATTCGAATCCTATTTTAGAATTTAGTAAGTTTTTATTAAATGTAATTAATTTCTGACACGTCAACGATTTTTTTTTGTGCTATTTACTGATAACAAATATACGTCAGTTATTCCATTAAATTAAAATTTTGACAGTTTCGTGTTATTTCATATGCGGGTGGATTTTACAGTATTCGAATTGGCTAACCCTGCATAGTGTTGTCCATTGTTATTTATACTTCGTTTGTATGACGAGTTGAAACTCAACCCGGGTTTTTAAGCTTTACCAGAAAGACTGACTTGAAATCACCATTCGCTAGAGAGATGCAAACAAAATTTATTTTCCCCACTTGCATGCATTATTTCAAGTTGATCACAAAAATTGTTTGCTGTCGAGTCAACTTAAATCGACACGAAAATAAATGTCAAATTCAAAGTGGATTTTGGCCCAGCGTACTCAAAACGACTGAATCATTTACTTGGTTTACATGGCGACTTGAGAATTGATTTGAGATCGACTTGAAACTCAAACCGAGTTTTTTAGCTTTACCAGATTGAAAGATTGATTTGAAATCGACTTGAAATCAACGTCAATTTCATAGACGCTGCTTTTTTAGGTTATGTTTCCAACGTTACAAATTTTACAAAATGACCATGGTAGATGGCGCACGGGCAATACTTCAAAAGAATTCTATGGAATATTTCATTAAGCTACTTTTATTTGCATGCATCTTTTGAAGTCAAGTAGCCTACTGGTGCGAAGTGGTGGGAGAATGGTGGGAGTCAAAAATGAAATTTTTAAGAAATTCGTAGTGGCACCTACCACAGTTTTTCCCCCACCCATATTACGAGCTGACTATTAATAAAATTTTGAGGAATAGCGAAATATTGTTAATATTTTTGACCTAAGAAAAAAAGCTTACGTTGATAGAATTTAAAATTTCAACGTTCCTTTGAAAAAGTTTTGTTTTTGTAAAACTTAGGTTAGAGTTACCAAAGGAAAAATCCAAAATATTGAAAATTACTCCATTTTAAATTTTTAATTCGATTTGAAGTCGATCTGGGGATACATGCACGATATTGAAGTCGACTTCAATCCGATCATGTAAACGAAGTAATTTACACAAATCGAATTTCAATATGATTTTGATCGATCTTTCAAGTATGCATGTAAACGAAGTAATAAGGAAGAAAAATCAATTCCAGCCCTGCGATTCCATAACGTATGGCATGGCATTACCAGATCAAACCTTTTAAAATGCTTTTAAATGCATATGCATATTTCATATCTTATTACAATCACCAGCATCACGCATTTGATGAACAAACTTTTAGTTATTAGTTTTTCATTGTTTTAAATTCGAAGAGCTTTAAAAATAAAAAAACATAAAATTCGGCCCACCAAAAATGTTCAGCAACCTATCACAGAAAACGACATTATGTAAACTATTAATTTCTACAATATAAATATCGTTCTTACTTAGATAGGCTACCCAACTTTATTATGAATTTCGATAAATATGATACAAAACAATCTTACAATAGATTTCGTTGACAAAGGAAAATAATATAAATATCAAACTGAATAATTTTTAAAGGAATTCCTTAAACATAATTGCAGAGCTTTTGCTTTTTCAGTTTTTTTTTTCTATAATAGTATTGTAAACCATGCAGCTATTAAACAAAATCCTCCAACCCAAGTAGGACATCCAAATCTTCGATCTTTTTCTTTTAAAGAATTATAATATTGTGGAATACAAAATAAAATTATTCCAGCAAGTAAAAATGAAGTTGTCTTAATAAAGAAGAAAAAAATAAAATATAAAAAATCTTTTTTAAAAAACAAAAAAATAAAAATATTTACATATGCTGGTCGTTTGGATACAAATGGAGTTCCCATAATGGCCAACGAATGATACATATGCTGGGCATTTGCTATATAAAATAGTTCTTTATGTACGGGACTAAGTTCAACAGCTACAATTTCTTTTTTATCATCACCCTTCTTATTTTTCTCAAGAGTATTTTGTATTCCAAATAATTCTTTTCGTTTCACATAACCAGCTAAACCAAGAGCAATAATCCCACTGAATGCACCCAAACGTATTAGACTTCTTTTATTATGAAAAAAAGCCGCCAATCCTTGTTTTTTCGGTTCACAACGTATTTTGGACATTTTAATATAAATTTAAGTAACTTAAAAATTAAAAAAAGAAAACTATGTAAAAAGCTGAAACTAGCAAATTTTTTTTTATACGTTTTTCCCGAAAAGAAAAACAAACTATTTAATTTCAATTAAAAAAATCATGGATATTGTGATTGAATTTTTATTTGTTGTCGTTTTATTTATTTGTATAATTACAGTGTATTTCATTTAAAAGCCTATTACAACTTTTTTAAATTTAAAAACTCATCTTTATACTGTATGGTAAGGTATACGTTATACCAGAACTCCAAAGGGTATGTATGCCACTACATTTTCTTCAACTAAATCATAATTCCAATACTAAATCAATAATTCCAATTCATTATGAAAATGAGCGATTTGTGAAAACTTCATTTCGTAAAAAAATCATTTTTTCTGACAAAGCTCATTTTCATTTGAATGCCTACGTTAATAACGCCACGACTCCATTGGACTTATTTCAAGACAGATTTTCAGTCGGACTGAAAAAAAGTCCAAATTTTAGAGTCTCCATAAAACTTTTTTTCAGTCCGACTGAAAGTAAGTCTTGGAATAAGTCGTGTGGTAAGCAAAATTGCCGGTTTCTGAAAATCTAAGAGCTATTGTTGAACAATCATTACATTCATCTCGTGTCACTGTTTCGTGTGCTTTATGGGCTGGCGTAATTCATGACATAATGTGGATAGAGCCACAATTGTGCAAAAATGTGATCGAAATTTTTTTTTAGAACATATTTCAATAAAGAAATTCAGTACTTTCAGAATATCTGTTTAATTTGAAATTTAAAAAAATCATACATATACTTGTAGTAACTGAAAATCGGCCTATATCGGAATTTTTGATGCCCTATGGCAGAAATGGGACCGAAGAACTGTCAAAACTAACAGTATTTCAAGGTTTTTTCTTCATAACTTTGATAGTACCTGCCAAAGGGGATAAAAAGTTCTTATTGAAAAACCCGATAGGAGATTCCCATGAGTTAATTATTCATGTGATTAGAAAATGAAGAATGCGAAGTTTTTATGTATTTTTATTCTTTAGACGAAGATGGAATCACATCCCATAAATCGCTTAGCTTATAGCCATCACGTAATTTTTCCATAGCAAAACCAAGTTCTTTACAATAAAATGGTTCACGTGGTCCTGTTGTTGTTGTACCTTCAGCTAAATATAAATTTAATTTTCCATTTATTGCGTTATCTTGATTTTCATCGATTTCAACAAAATTTTCAATATAAGATTCTGTCGAAAGATTTTCATGCTTTCGTGGAATATAATTGACACCAAAATTTGGTGTTTCAGTATAAACTGAATAAAGCGATCTTAATTCATTATAAATTTCATGTAAACGTTCTGCTGGATCAATACGAAATCCTAAAACATAGTTTCCACCAGTTTCCATTGTTTGAATAACTAAAGCTGGACCATATTTTGATTCTCGTATTTTTATCTAAAACATTTTATATAAATTATTATGAAATTGATTGTTTTTTTTCGAATTACAGATAATATTTGCATATACGGTAAACTTATATTAAATGTTTCATTAATATCAGCATACCAAACGATTCGGATATTTGTGATTATAAATGATCCGAGATTTCCTTGGTCACTGGACAAATTCCAAACACCATGTAAACTACTATAAACTTGTTCTTGTGGCAATATTATTAATTGACCGGCTTGTATAATTGCTCCGCGAAGTTTTAATTCACGATACAATGTTGTTTGTTGATATAATCTATTTAAATATAATAATATAAATCTTTGAAGAATTCTTTGAAACTCTCTTCTATAAATATGGCACAAAATCATGTAATCGTTATGGGGATAACAGTCAGTAAAATTTGGATTTTTATTTTGTATTAATAACGGATGCAGAAATTTTATTTTGAACTGCATCTGGAACAGAATAATCTGCCTAGTTTACTCCCAAATGGAAATTAATATACAAAATCCCGCAAAAAATATTTCACAGTATTTTCTAAGAAGTAAAAAATCTAAATACAGACTAGGAAAAACACTATCCATTTAGTGCGTGATACAGGGCTGGTTCTCTATTCCTGGGCTGAACGCGCGATAATGTATTAAATTTGGTTTCCCTAACAGGAATACATAATAAAAAAACTTAAGGTGCTACAAACTATTGAAAAAAATTTACAAATTCGAATTTATTTGTCTAAGAAACTATTGGTGGAAAAAAATTAAAACGTATATTTATGAGCTCTTAAAAATGGAAAAAATTTTCAAAAAATAAAGAACAAAAAACAAGATATGGCCGTCCGTAATATAATGAAATTCTTTCGAGGCGTGGAGTGGATTGCACACCACTCTCCAATTCATCATTTCAAGCCAAAAAACAAATCGGTTTATTTGAATGGTTCTCAACGTATTTTTTGAAAATATAAAAAGGATCTATCAAGGTGTTTTTGAGATATGATGTCTAATGACAGTCTTTATATAAATATGTAAAAAAACTTTAAAGTTAGAATATTCAATAGTTTGTCGAACTTGCTTCTTTGAGAATTCTATAACTTTTTATGAAATTTTCATGATATGTATATTCTTAAAACTTGAAACTTTTAGAAAGTTTAAAAACATAAAAATAAATTTTATTTTCTAGCCTTTTAAAATTTGAAGTATGGTTCTCGAACCCTCGAATTTGTTTCGCTCAGAATTATATAACTCCGTTAAATCTACAGATTCCGATGCGAAATTTATAGGATATATTCCTAAAATTTGGAACTTTTAGAAAATTTATTTAAGATATTGTAAATGTAGTCCTTTTGTTTTACGTGAATAATATTAATTTCTTACTTGTAAATATCAAATATAGCACCAAATACATTTTCTTCATTGCTATGAATTGATAAATTTGTAAAAAGAAATTCAAATCTCATATTAACTCCGGCAGCTAATACATAAAGAGCCAGTGAAGTTCCACGCATTTTGGTAACAACAGTTTTCGTGGACATTGTAACAATTCTAGCGTAACCAATTGCTATAAATAAATTAAATTATTCAAATTCAATCGTTTTCTTTTTTTTTTTACTTACATAAATTGAATTTCTTATGAACAAGTGAATACCATATTAATCTTAAATTTGTTATTAAAAATTTGCCAGCATCACCAGGATTTCCTTTTGTATCTTCTATAAAATCGAGTGTTTGAAAGGTTTTCTCTCCGCCACGTAATTGATTTTGTCTAACAAAAGAAACGAAATCAAAAATATTTTCATTTTAATTAAAAATTTAAATAATACAAATTTGGAACATCAAATTTTATTAGTCTATCTTCCCAGAGTAGAGATTCCATTTTTATTATTAATTCTTATAAAATATTTCGGTTTTCGATCTGTGTCTAAGAATAAATGAAAAATCAATTTTGTTTCCAAAGAGACTGTTTTGTTGTGACGATTTTGAAATAATATTTTGGAAATATTTATAATTAAAAAAAATCTAAAATTAATATTAATTCAAAACTAATTTTTAATTTATTTAAAAATTCAAAAGTTTTTGTTTTTTAAATTTTATTTCATTTATTTTCAACTTTAAATTTACCGCCATCGAAAATATTTTACATACAGATGGCTCTGATTAATTTGACATTTGAATAACGTACTTTTCAAAACAATTGAACCGATTTCATTAGAGAACAAACATCTGCAGATCGAGAACAATTGTGAAATTTATAATTACTTTTGTGTTAATATATTTTACTGTTATATTTTATTAAAATCCCGTTAAGCACAATATATAAACGGTAATCCTTAAAAAAATATAAAATTTTAAGGAAAATGGCAAATAATAGACATAAACTCACGCTTAGTGATCAGAACAAGGTCGACGCTGAAAATACTGGTCCCGGTAAGAGAATTTATTAATTTTCAATTTTTATATATTAGTTTTCTTACTAAAAAAAAAAAAACAATGAATAATAATTAACAGGAATATCAAGAATAAAAGATCAATTATCGACTGGACGAAATAATCGACCAAAACGAGCATTTGGAGAATTAAAGAATGTTATACATAATAAAGAATCTGGAATGGCTTTAAAAACACCACATAATATTATAAAAACGGCAGCATTTCAAAAAAGCAACATAAATGGTTCAGCACAAAAAACGCCAAAAATTAAATCTATATTTGGCGGAGCACCAACAGGCGGTAATGGCGGCGATAAGAAAATGAAACCAGTTTATGAAGAAGGTGACCTACAATAACATTGGTTTTATAATATTAGAAATTAATTTTTTAATTTTATAGATTTGGAATCGATTTGGTCGCAAAAATCAGCTCTAACTAATGCAGAAGTAGATTTTTTATTGGCATGTGATAACTCGCCAAAACCACCAGCACCGGATTATGTCTTCGATTCAATCTTGAACGGTTTCGATGATGAACAAAAAGAACCTCAATATGATTTTGATTTTTCAGGTAATTTTACAGCTCCAAGTTTCCCAGAACTTGCATGGACTGACGAACTCTTAGATTTTTAAAATAGTTTTAAGAATTATTGGCCGTTGTTTTGTATATTTAGTATTATTATATTCGACTATGAATTTTTTAATTAAGATTTTTTTTTAGTTTATATACGGGATTTTTCGAGTTTATCTGTTTTAATGCCAAACATTTAATTTCTAGTTTAAAAAAAAAAAAAAAAAACAAAATGTATGGTTGTATATTGTATTTTATATTATATTTTATTGAAGTTTTTATTTCAAGACATACAATATCTTACCTAGGGTTTTTTTTTCAACAAAAAATATTACTAATTTAGCTAGAATAAGCATTTTTTAAAAGATTTTTTTTGCATTTAAGAAACTTACTAATTATAATGGAAAATATTTGTATTACCGAAATCTGATTTAATAAAAGTTTCGGGGAGAAAAAAAGGAAAATGTTTTTAATTTTTTATTGAAATTATTAGATTCATTTTGCTTTTTTTTTTGGAAATTGAAATTTCTTAAGATTTTATTAAATTTTTTATATTCAATATAGTTGAAATTTAGTACAAAAAAAGAAGAGACTCGGTTATAAGTGTTTTCACATTTCGTCTATGTCCTAACGGTTCAATTTAAGTTTCTTTTTGATCGATATTTAGAACCCACCACTAGCATAATTAAGATTTTATTGTTAATAATTGAAGTTGTGTAACAGACAAACAATTTTTTTTATCGATGAACTGGATTTAAATTCTAGTCAGTTATGAACAATATAAATTTACGGTTAATGATATTGGATAGCCGTAGAATTTAACTGGATTTTAGAAGTCCAGTTTCTGAAACACGATCAGACGACATCAGAATCTGAATAAAATAATATCCTAGTCTGTAGTAAGTTGAAATTGAAAAAAGTAGCCTGTATGTTTAATATTTTGTCATGGGAACTATTAAAAATTGATTTAAAAGCCTTTTTTTGTAGTAAAAAGACTTGAAAGCTGAAATCAAAATGGTTTTAGTTACTCTCAAGTTTATAATCAAAAACTGTAGTCAATTATTTAAACCACTATAAATATCAAATAAAATGTTTGATGACCAATAATATTATTTAAACCCTTTTACTATTGTTAGTAATCAAACATATACATATCTTTGATTAAGTCTGTTGTAGTTGTAGATGGACTTTTTGAAGAAAAAAACGAGATTATGGTACTATTGATATTGATTCCTACTTTTCTTTTACACAACTAATAAATTCTTAAAGCATGAAAACAACTCTTAAACGCTCTAAATTAATTTGAAATATGAATATGTAATTCGAAACAGTTCTGTAACTTCTAAATATGAGAACCGCATAAAGTTTATTCCATAATATTTCCAAAACAGTTGTCTTCCCAACCGAAAGTATAATCACGACGCGAGGAGAGGCCCTGATGGGGAAAAAGAACTCCATAGTGATTGGAATGTATGATTATCAAAAACAAAAAAAAAGTTCCAAGAAATATAAAATCCAGATCGTTTTCGCGGAAATAGAGAAGATAAAAACGATGAATATTATTGTCAAGGTTTGGGGTATTCCTACTTTATTATTTTCACAAGAATTTTATTTTTCCAAGAGGTGTCAAAACGAACCTATTTCAAATTAAAAAATTACATTATATCGAACACAATTAACATTCATTTATGAAACTTATAAAATATTGATTTCGTGATTATATGATCCAAAATGGCAGAGTATTTGGAGTATTTGGTAATGAAAAGTTTTTTTTTTTGCATTATCTTTGAATCATTTAGAACGGAATAGACTCGTTTTATATCTAATAGACGAATAAGGATACTAGCTTATTCGGTTTAAATATTAACTCATTCATTTGAAATTTCTTTTTTGGAAAATTTTCCATATGTAAATTATCATTAAATTTTAATATCAAACTTTCCAAATCCAAATAATGTTATTCCAACATAATTTTCTAATAAAAAGTTAATGCAAAATTGAATCAACAATTGGAAAAAAGAAATAAGCGACAAAAATACAAAAAATGAGATATTGTGAAATTTTTTTTCTTTATATGAAAATCCATCAATACAACATGAAAGTTCTATACCACTTCTGTGGCCTATGGTTTTTCTTAACAAGTGAAAGAAGGGAATAAGTACAGGAGACATTCACTTGTTCTGATGGCTACACTGACTAAAACTTAAGAGTGAAAGTCAGTTTATTATTGAAAAAAAGGGAAAACGCAAAAAACGGATCCGTCAGCATATTCCTCACGACAAAATAGAATTTTACGATTCCCTCCTGGCAATGCCAAGTGTTTGCCAATAGTGATTAGAAAGGAGACGAATGAAGAAAAGTCATTAAAATTTAATGACCTAATATTTTATATTTTTTACATCTATTTACATTATTTTAGTAAAAAGTTAAAATAAATTATTCATTCAAAAAGTTTTTATTCAACTGCTGATTTCTTTTTTTGTAGTAAAATTTCCCAAACTTTTTATTACTTGGAAGAAGGGAACATAATTTCAAAATTTAATGAGCGGGGGGGCAACCATAAAACGTAGGCTTTTGCCTAGTTCAGGTGGAAAATTTTCAGGAAACTGAGCCTTACAGTTTGGTAAACATAATCAAGTTGAGCAAAAACGAGAACAGTTTTTTTTTTTTTTTAATTTCCCAAAATTTGAGTTTGCTAGACTTCTTCCAATTGCTGATTCAATTATAAATCGATTTTTCATTTCAAATAAGCCTGCCTGCCTGCACGCTTCCCAAACAATTTATCACAATATAGTAAAAATTAAATTTCTGTCCATTTGATGTTCATGTTAAAAACAAAAAAAGTGTTAAATTTCTAATTATCATTTCCCCAAACAATTACTTTTCTTCAATTTTCAAATTATTATTGCGTATTCAAAAAATTAAAGTCAGTTACGAAACTAAAACGTTCGAATATTTAATGAATTTGAAACTTAATGTCTTGCAGGCGTAACTAACTAAAACTTATGAATTTGCCCTTATTTTAAATCTTAATATCTAAAATGATGCTTTAAGAGATATAAATATGTTTTTTTTATACCATTTTTCATTTCAAAACAACAGAGTTTCACGTACAAAAATTCTATTTTTCTTTTTCTTTTAAGAAAAAATAATAATAATTAAAAATTGTATTTTTGTTTAAATAATAATAAATAATAAAAATTTAATACTTTCGAATGAAACTTAGATTTCTAAGATTTTCTTAAAGCATCGATATAATTTTTTGTCCTTTAAATGTTTTGAATATATTGTTCTGGTTTTTTGTAAAGATTAAAAGTACTTTTGTTTTTCTTTTTTGCTTATTATTGTTCTATAATTTTTATTTTTATTTTTTGAAAGAAATTTTTAACATGTTTGTTTCCCGATTTAACGCCACAAGAAGAAAAAATTTATTTAAAATAAATTTTAATAAAAAATTGTTTAAATATGTACTATTTTTGACGAATTAATACAAAATATGCTGCTAATATACAAACAAATACTAATTCAAAAATGTATAATACTAGGAACACACATATAGTACAGATATCATGATTTAGAAATACCATGTAGTATACCACATGTGTGTCACTTTATACCATTTAAAAAATGAAGTTTGAATATGATAATGAAATGACATCAGCTATATTATAGTATCGTTACCATAATATGAATAATAACTGTGTCTCTTGTGTAAATGAACTACTTATAATTCTATAGCATTAAAAAATCTAATATCTATTGCACTGTATATTAATTAAAACTGGCTGATTAATTCCTTGGTTTATTCCGAGAATTTATTACTTAAAATAAAACTTGGGATTGATTTTTTCTTTTTCTTTTTTTTTTAAAGGAGGTTGGTAATTAGGCCCTGTGGCCCATTGTACCTTCAGGAAAGTTTAGACGTCGTTGTCCTCAGTTTGAGATGTATTAATCCTGTCGGGAAAAAATATTTATTTGGTGACCCGTCTAAGTTCGAATGATAGTCTGTCCAAACTCTGGAAACAGTTCTGTCTTCTTCAGGTAATCGAGTAAGAATTCTGCTTCAGATTTCTTATTTCGGTCCAACTTCTGTAACGAATCCCTGATAAGGCCCGGTTCGATTATATGAATAATTTGAATTGTCATAAAGTTTTGCGTTGGACGGCGATCCACTCTCTGGGATTCATCTACTTTTGAAGTCTTTTTCAATCTCAACATTTTCTTTTGTCAACAAGAAAAATAAATGTGAAATCACCGAAACCAAAAATCGAATTGGAGATTTACTTGTTAGAACTCTCGTTCTAAACGACGTGAGTCACAAAGCGACTATATTTCCTTTTTTCATTTACCTCGTTGAATATTATTTCTATTATACAAATGATAATTATTTCCATACTTTTCGAATACAACTAATTAATTTTAATTAATTTTTATGAAGTTCTAAAGTTAGTATGAAATAATTGTACTTTTTTTTTTTAAGTTTAAAAATAATAATACAAAATAATTATAGAAACAACACAAATCGTTGTTCCTTTATTTTTAAAAGCGTTTACAATTTTTCAAAAGTTTAATATCCTTTTAAGGGGAAACAAACAAGTTTATGTTGAAAGAGTATTTAGCAACGCAAAATTTTATTTAATATTTAATTTATTTAATATTAATCTTTGGCAAATATTTGATTATAATGGTTACAATATGTATAAATATTAAATTTGCGCTTGCAATGATATAAAAAAAGTGTTAAAAATAAATTTACAGAAAATATTTATTTAACAATTTATATGTCTGAGTTAGATTTGTTTTAATTTAAATACTTTGAATAATAATACTTTCAATACTACACAATTGGGTACAGCCTCTATAATTATGAAGAAGCTCCCAATTTTTTCCAACAACCAATAAACTTGAGTGGAATCGTGCATCTCGATTTCGATCAAATTCGTATTAAAAAAATAATGACAATGACTTTTCGATTCGATTTAGTTTCAACCGAATAACATGATTCCATCCCAGGGCCCATATTTGGTTTTTCGTATCGATGGTTGTGAAATATCAAAATTCTATTATCTCAACAAAGACTTTAAATACAGCCGGAAGATTTTATAATGGCTTTTGATCCCAGATTCAGATGAGTCATATTGAATACGTGAATTTCATTTGTTTTCGTTATTAGTTTAGGCATTTAAACTTTCAATCATATATAAATATTACTGGAAACCCTGTGCCAACACAGTCATAATTGTAAGTTTTCTTTTATACATTCTGACATTCTATTTAAATTTAATAGTATATAGCGCCACTTTACTTAGTTGTTATTTGGAATTCATCATAAATTAATTCTATAGTCAATTTTTTGATAACATATTATATTTTTAGAAATAACTTTCGAACTCAGACATGTTAAATCACACGATTTGATAGCAATATGTGAACTGAACTAATTGAAGTAGATTTTCTATATTCCTTTTAAACTCCAATTTACATCACCGAAGCATGCAAAATTTACTAACAACTTCGTTTACATGATTTACTTGAAGTCGACTTCAATCCAAAAATCGGCCATGTAAATCACAAAAAAATTTTTCTGATCGACTTGAAATTTGCATGTAAACCAAGATAGATTTCAAACAATTTGAAAATTTAAAATGGAGTATATGTGAAACATAATCTAAAAAATAAAAATTCGTTTGCTAGCGTCTATGAAATTGACGTTGATTTGAAGTCGATTTCAAGTCAATTTTTCAATCCGGTAAAAGTAAAAAATGCGGGTTGATTTCAAGTCGATCTCAAGTCAATTCTGAAGTCGCTATCTAAACTAAGTAAATGTGAGTAAGAGATAGTTTAATTTATATGCGAGAAAATTAATACACGGTATATTTCACAAAATATTTCGGGCAAAATTCTGCCATTCAATGTTTGATGTATTTTTCATACTAATTGATTTTTGCATAAGCGATCGTTTATCTCATGCACTTCGCTAGTTTATTTTGTATGATTTGGTGATGTAAATAGGACATTAGTTTACACCACGAGAAACTGTTGTGTATTTTAATATAAAATTGCCAACTAAATATTTTCTCTAATTTTTGATATACGCTCCTTTTGATAACACTTTTTCGTACAAATAAAAATAAAATAAAATATATTATATAAATAAAAAGTATTTATATTTTTTTTATCTTAAAATAAATAATAATGACTAGAATAAAATGAAAAATGATTTAAAAAATAATAAAGCACAAATAGCTTGAATTTTGAAATAGTTTAACCAATATTTTTTTTTTTTTTAACAATAAAAATAAATGAGTATATTTTTAATATTGTTTTTCTTAAAAAAAAAAAAATTAAATTTTTAAATAAAATATCACAAGAAAAGCAGAAATATTTTGTTTAGAAATTAATCTGTTTTGGTTTTTGTTTTTTTAATATAATTTTTTGTAAACATTTAAATATGTTTTTATTATTAATATTATTTATATATATAGTTTTTTTTAATTAATATGATAAATTAGATTAAATATAGCATTAAATATATTAAATATGATTTTATACTTTTATTGCGGATAACCAAGAGCTGCTGATAAAAGTGGTTCCCATGACCGATTAATATCCATATAAATTTTTGTGCATTGTTCCGATACAATATCATCTTCATCCAAAATAGTTACTGGGAATAAATCATTCTAAAAGAATAAAAAAAATATATACAATATATATTAAATTTATTTATATAGGGTGATTTTTTTTAACATAATGACTCCATTGGACTTATTTCAAGACTTATTTTCAGTCTACGGGCGCCATTTTGAAGACATTAAATTTTCCTGACATTTTATTTGTTTATTTTTATGTTAAATGCCGTTTAACGAAGAAACAACGTAAAGCAATTGCTTTAATAGGTGTCCTAAATTAATTAGAAAATTTAGAACATGAAGAAGTAAATATGTAACCCAAGTATTTGGTTAATCCATTTCTTTTACAACGCGATAAAAACTTGATTCTCTTCAATTAAATTTATGAAAAAATTTAGAAAAATGCATTACGGTAGAATGTAGATGAATGAGATAAAGATTTCTAAAAACTATCCCAATATATCTAATATTTCTATTAAAAAACGATATGAATTTTAAATAAAATTTTTTTTAAATGAAATACACTAAATTATATACATTTTATTGCGTTTGGTATAAATTTAACGGCATTAAATTAATTTTTCAAAAAAAAGTCTGGAAAAAAGTCTTCTTTAAAACAGTCCAAGTTTATATGGGACTTTATGTCCGACTGAAAAAAAGTCCAATTTTTTTCAGTCCAACTGTAAATAAGATTTGAAATAAATCCAGTGGAGACCATAGGTTAGAGTGATAAACTTTAAATTAAAAAAAAATAACATAAAAAGTTAACTTTTAATCAAAAATCTTTTTTTAATATTTAAAAAAGACTTTGAGCATATGAACACCGTGACTGTTTTTGAAGTAGTGCATTCTGCCAGTCCATTTTTGGGTCACTTTTTCGAGCAATGTCGGCCGCAAAACACGAATAACATAAACAATTTTAACCAATTGTTGCTGGTTTATCTGCTGAAACTAGTGACTACATATAAATACATAGAAAATGGTCGAGAGATGTTAGATCACATCACCTTGGAGGCCAATTTTCTAGATGTAATAAGGGTCTCTAGAGTCTATTCTGGATTGGTCACACTCCAGAAGTGCCAATTTTGGTTATTATCAAACCCATTGAGCAAAAAATGAGCCTCTTCACTGAACAGAATTTTGCGATAAAATAAAGGCACATTCTTCATCGTTCCTCAAGCGTGAGTTTTTTCATTATAATTTGCCAGACTATACTGAACATAAATATCAAAAATAGCTGTGAGAATGACAGGTTGGATTGACAGTTATCGCTGTCGGAAGTTCTATTAAGCTTAAAAAAAAACCGTCCTATATAAAATTAATTGTATGTATATAATATTTACATTTTTCGCTTGCCACAATTGTTCGAGCATTCGTAAAAATCGTTGCATTTCAGGACTGCTTGCAAAAAATATAACCAAATCATCTGAATTTTCACGTACTTCTTGACATGAAAATTCCAATATACACCACCAGCTATCATTATGTGATGGTATTCGAATTCCAATCATTTCTTTAATAGCAGCACATGTAAGAACTTCAACTCCGGAATATTTTCCATAAAAACTGCTCATAGTCGTATAACTTTTTTCATTAACATTTTCAAGTGGACAAGTATTGATTGTTGTTGTTGTCGTCGTTGTTGTTGTTGAACGTGTCGATGAAATTTGTGATAATTTTGTTGGTGTCGATGTAATTGATGAATTTGAGCGGTATGTATTTTTAGTTGGTGTACTAACAGCTGAACTTAGCTAAACCAAAAAAAATTAAATCAATTGATTAAACTGAATTTTTCAAGAATATTGTAAATTTTTAAAACTTACTGAACTATTTGTTTCCAATAAATTTGGATCAATATTTTCTTTAAATGGTGATGATTTACCATAAATATTATTATCTCCAGGTAATTTATTAACACGACGTAATGGTGCTCGAAAATCTTCTCGTAAAGTTATAAGATGATTTTCTGTCATTACCAAAGTACATCCCAATGTTTTGTGTTTTTCTTGCATTTCAAATAACTATATAAAATAATTCCAAAATGAATAACATTTTAAATTCCAACTTTTAAAAACTTACTCCACTTGCCGATTGTACAAGCGATTGTAACCATTCGGAAGCAACATATTCATCTGGAGCTGCTAATTGTAAAATGTCTCGTTTTAATAAAATTTCGAAACAATGTGGTCGTCCAGTTTTAACAGCACGACGAGCACCTTGACATTCTGCCAAAGCCATTGCCCAAGTTGGTAATTTTTGACTGGAATCATTAAACATGTATAATACACCCGCTCTGGAAAACAAGAAAACAGATCCAATTAATATATACAATACGAAAGAAAAAACAACACAAAATACTTCAAAAGAAAATAACCAGCATGCCATATTTCTTTTCCTTCACTATTTTCATGAATTCGACGATGCATTAAAAATCCTTTAACATGTGGTCCAAGTGGCTCTTGTTCGCTACCTAAAGCTCCAGCTGGTATATTAATAACAGCATAATATATCCATGCATCTTTCTTCAATATCAATGAATTATCCCGAACAAATGATTGAAGTGGTGCTAAATGTTCTAATGTTAATTGCCCAACTGCAGGAAGTGTTGAACCACTTCGTCTAGCACATAATTCTAAATTAGCAACTAAACCATCAGCTGGATATGGACCACCAGCTAAAAGTACTTGTTGCATATCTCGTGCACCGTTACTTAAAAGTACAGTATTTCCATATGGTCCCATCTGAACGTATTTTTATATTGTTAATTGGCATATATAATTCTCAATTTTTTTTTTTTTATTGAAAATTACTTACCAATATTACATCTAATTCTGAATAAGGTAAAACAAATTTATTGCACAAACGATTTCGTACCAAATCAGTAACATATAATGTTCGATCTGTGAGAAATACAAGAACTGGTGTCATATAACCTTCACGACTATATCCGGTATATAATTTGAAGACCTGCAAAAAATAATATATATATATATATAACTTTTCTATTAGTAACTATAGATTATACTTACTTTCATTAAAATTTCCGATTCATCTCTTAATATATGTAAACAATTACCATTAAATATATCGATTGAAATTTCACCAATACCCAATTCAAAACGTGATATATCACCGGTCAAATCAACTTCAGCACCGACCATTTCACGTCGTGGTGAATTAATACCAGACATTTCAATTTCCATAGCAATTTCAGCATTTAAATCTTCAATTAAATCTTGATTTTTTGGTTTAACACCTTTTAAATATAGATTTCCATTGAAAAGTTTCTTCTCATTTTTAAGTTTATCCGTAAAGAAATTATTTTTACGTATTGATGTTTCAAGAATTTTCTTTTGTGTTACATTTCTTAAGAAACGATTAATAAGACTCGATTTCGGTGGTTTCAATAAATTACTACCGCAAATATCAGATTTTTCTTGTAAATTTTCTGGATAATCAACAATAACAATATCATTTTCATTTTTATCAGTATCTGTTGTTATTGTTAGAATATCATCAAATTCTTCACTTAATATAGTACTTTTTGATTCACGTCCACTACTTCCATATGTATTGAAAATATCTGGACTCATACGAATGCTACGTTCAAAACGTGTTATACTTGATTGTCTTTTTTTCATTGGTGAAGCTAAATGACGATTTTGTTGCTGTTGATAAATGGTTTTTGAACATGGTGATACTTTAGTTGGATAGATTTTTTGCCAAGAAATATCTGATAAACTATCATTATTATTATTTGTTGTTGTTGTATTTGTTGTTGTTATTGATGATGTCATATCAGAAGAAATCGATTGTTTATCACTTGATGATGATGATGATAAAATCATTTTACCAGATTGATTTATTATTTTCGTATCAATTGATTTTTTATCAAAATAATCATTTGTTTTTTCAATAATATCATTCATTTTTTTATTATCATTTTTATTATTTATTATTTTTGTATCAAAAAAGATTTGTTGTTGTTGTTGTTCATCTTTCTTTAGAGTTGGTGATGTTGTTTCTTTTAAACTTTTAAATATATTCACAATTGTTTGTTTAATCGGTTCCGGTATGAAAGTATTTTTTTCATTATTTTGTTGTTGTTGCTGATGTTGCTGTAATGTTATATCATTTAATGGTGTAATCGAAAGTGGTGTAACATTTTCACCAACACCAACTAAATCACCATCAACAGCTTCAGCTTCATATGTATAAGAAACTCCAGTATGCTCAAAAACAGTACTTTCACAATTTATAATAAATTTATTACGAAAATTTATATTATTTTCCAAATTATTAATATAATTATTATTATTATAATTCTGTTGTTGCTGCTGTTGTTGCTGTTGTTGTTCTCCGACATTGTCATTTTTTATTGTATCCGTTTGTTGTTGTTTTTCATCATCACTATTTTGTCGTGTCGGTGCATATAAATCATTTTCATTTTTCCGTCGTAATTGTTCATCAACGTTATGAACGAATTTCTTTTTTGGATTTTTTATATCATTTTTTAAACCATTATCAAGACTTTTACTTAAAAATGGTCTTTGTTTTATCGGTGATGTTGACTGTGATGATGATGAACGATCATCATTTTCTGGTATACATTCATATACTGATTGTATATCTTCAGAACCTTCGGGTACACCACGTTCTGGTAATGGTATTGTAAATATACTTTTTAATGAACCAAATATCATTTTACTATTATCAATAATATTATTCATATCGTGTACATTGAATTTTTTCATTTTCATACTTAAATCATGTTCTTGTATGATATCAGTGTGTCTTTTGGTTTTTTTTAGACAACTTGATTTTGGTTTTTTCTCTTTACTCCATACAGATTTTCGTATTATTGAATCATGTAAATTTTCAATATTTGGTTCAGAAAAATAACAATTTTCACCAATAAAATTATTATTATTATTATTATTATTATTCATTCCAATACAATCGCATGAACTTGATTTTGCTTGTCCATAATTACGATTATTTGAATTTTTATCACCTTCTTCACCAGAATCAAGACTTGAATTCGAACTAGAACATGAACATTTATAAATACAGGAATTATTTTTTAAATTATCATTTTTATATTTTTCTTGTGGATGATATTCAAAAACACCAGAATTATCATATTTCAAGTAATTGTTACCAGCAACATTTTCATAAACATCTGTATTACCATAATCCAAAACATCCGAACATGCATTTCGATAGACAATTTGGTGGCCACCATAATTATTTGAGTTTTTCTGATTGAATCCATCACCATCACCTTCGGAACACCATGAATAACGTCCAGCGATTGCACCATTTTTTCGACCATTCTTATATGTTATAAAACCATGTTCAATATGTATATTATCGGTTCGTGTATTCTTTAAGATATCTTCATGAAATGAAACACGCTTTTTCGGTGCCTGTTTTATATTTGTATGTTTATTTTTAATACGACGTCGATATACAATATTTTCTGGATCAAATGTTGAACCATTACTTGTTGTCATTATATCATCAGTTGTATTTGTTATATCCGGTTGTTTTTGTTCAATAATATTTGAATTTTCAAAATCACTTTTAATATTCATCGCAATTGTTTTTGGTGATTGTTCCTGTTCATTTGCTGGTAATAGTAAATCTGGTAATTGTTGATTTATTATTTGTCCATTATTCATTTTATTATTATCATCAAAATCAAAACCATTTTGTGATGTTAATGATTCAATCATGATTTCACTTGATTCCGAATCTAACATTTGTACACCGGAATCACTTGGTGTTGTATCATCTAAAATACTTGCAACACTTGATGTCATTGCATTATTTTTTAAATCATTTGAATGATGTTGATTAACAATTGCTGTTAAAATGATATCATCAAATTTGCCTTTTGAATCTAATAATGGTTCCATTGTTACATCATAAGTTGTTGGTTTCTCGGCCAATGTTTCTAACAGAGAAAAAAGAAATTATATATATATATATAAATATGTTTTAATGAAGAAACAAATAACCATTCATTTTTTTGTTTATTAAATTGAAGAAGTTATAATATAAAATGAGACAAGCAAACAAAATCTTTAGTATTAAATTGTTTGAATGACGAATCACAATGAGTCAGTTTAATAAAAAACATGTATTTAGAGATATATAGGGTGTCCGGTAAAATGCATTCTTTTGGAGTTTTTATATTGTTTATAATTTTATGATTTTTAATAAAAATAAATAAAATTTGAAAAACCTTAAAAATGCAGAACTATTTTTTCTGGTAGTACCTACCATAGGGCATAAAAACTTGCTATAAAAACTATTTACTATATTCTTGAGAAATTCAAATTTTGTTTTATTATTAAAATTCATTCAAAGAAGTTTTGAACGGTTTTCAAAGTCGAAAATGTTACTTCATTTGTAGAACTTCGCAGATTTCAAACAGGCTAAAATTTTCTATATGAATAATCTGAATGAAGTCAAGCAGAGTTGAGAGTTTTTGACAATCCATAATTTTCTCTTGTTTTCTTAACATTAATACATAAAAATATTTCTAAAATAAAAACAAAAGTAGATTTTTTTTGACATTAGAAATGAAAATCATAAATCTAGTTAAAAATCAATCGAAGAAATTTTCTTTTATTCTTTTTTTGGCAAATTAACAAAGAAAATTAAAAATAGTTCCTGTACAAAGTTTTTTTTATTGATCTTAAACAAATGTATAGAAAAAAAAATTTTGAAAAATTTCTTTTTATTAAAAATAAAATGACTTATTTTCAAAACAATTTTTTATGATTTCTGATGGAATTTCATAAACATACCTTCAATCTGCTGTGGAAAATCCATTTTTATTGCGTTGTTATTGTTGTTGTTTATTGTTTGTTTTTCTTTTTCAATTAGATTTTTCAGAATTTCAAGATTACAAATTCACAATTTTTAAATAATTTTCATTATTTCCATATTTCTTTAATTGCATTGCACAAACATTTTTGGAGATCGAAAAAATTCTACAACCGAAAATGCAAAAGAAACTTTTTTTCCTTATCGGACGAAAAAAATTTGTACATCAAATTTGCTAATCGATTTGACATATTGTTTTTAGTTTAAATTTTCACAATCAGAGGGATATAAACCATAAATTGGTGACAACTTCATTACTAACGATTTATTTTCTCAAACTTTAAGCTGTCAATTTGTTTGACCAAAAATTTCTTGATTATAAATTTTAATCAAAAAAAATGGCACCAACTATACAAAATGGAACAAATAGTCAAGAAAAGCGACCACCAAGGCCATCGGAAAGAAGGTAAAATCTAAAAAGCATATATTTATAAAACTAAATAATATTTTTGGTTTCTTGAACAGATCGGAACTTATTACTCGTGTCAAATATTGTAACTCTTTACCAGATATTCCATTTGATTTAAAATTTCTTATGTATCCATTTGAGAACGATCGATTTATACAATATAATCCAACATCATTGGAGAGAAGCAATAAATATGAAGTATGGACTGAACATGATATGGGCGTTGGCATTGATTTAATCAATCGAGATTTATATCAGGCTGATCCGTATGCACAGCTTGATCCGGCTGATGAGAAATTACTTGAAGATGATGTTCATACACCTCAGGATTCAGTAAGATCTAGACAACATTCACGTAGTGTATCTTGGTTGAGAAAATCTGAATATATTTCAACGGAACAAACTCGTTTCCAGCCACAAAATATGGAAAAAGTCGAAGCTAAGGTTGGTTATAATGTTAAGAAAAGTTTACGTGAAGAGACATTATATCTAGATCGTGATGCACAAATCAAAGCTATTGAAAAGACATTTGAAGATACGAAGAAAGAAATCACCCGGCATTATAGTAAGCCGAATGTTGTACCAACAGAAGTTTATTCAGTATTTCCTGATTTCAAAAATTGGAAATATCCTTGTGCTCAGGTTATATTCGATAGTGATCCAGCACCGATTGGAAAAAATGTGCCAGCCCAATTGGAAGAAATGTCACAAGCAATGATTCGTGGTGTTATGGATGAAAGTGGAGAACAATTTGTTGCATATTTCTTACCAAATGAAGGTACTCTTGAGAAACGTCGCCGCGATTTCACTAATAATATTCTTTATGAGGACGAAGAAGAATACGAATATAAGATTGCTCGTGAATATAATTGGAATGTTAAAAGTAAAGCTTCAAAGGGCTACGAAGAGAATTACTTTTTTGTGGTTCGTCCAGATGGTGTTTACTATGATGAATTAGAAACACGTGTTCGTCTCAGTAAAAGAAGACAGAAAATTGGTCAACAACCCAATAATACAAAATTAGTGGTGAAACATAGACCATTGGATGCTGAGGAACATCACGTGCAAAGACTTCGAGAACGTCAACTTGAACCGCCAGGTGATGATGAAGAAGAAGAAGAAATGGAAGTTGATGAAGATGATGAAAATAAGGAAAAAGGAGAAACAGTTGCTAAACCAATCGTTGACGAACAAAAAGAAAAAGATCGCCAATCAAGGTCCAGGTCCAGATCGAATGCCAAATCACGTTCGAGAAGTCGATCAACCTCACGATCAAAAAGTCGATCAACATCACGATCGAAAAGTCGATCGACCTCACGATCGAAAAGTCGATCACCTACACGTTCCAAAAGTCGATCACCTACACGTTCCAAAAGTCGATCACCTACACGTTCCAAAAGTCGATCACCTACACGTTCCAAAAGTCGATCACCTACACGTTCCAAAAGTCGATCAACCTCACGATCGAAAAGTCGATCATCATCACGATCGAAAAGTCGATCAACATCACGATCGAAAAGTCGATCAACATCACGATCGAAAAGTCGATCTACATCACGATCGAAAAGTCGATCGACCTCACGATCTAAGAGCAGATCAGTTTCACGGTCAAAATCTCGATCACCTACACGCTAATACTTTAAACCTTAGTTATGTTAACGAAACGGCGACGGAACGACAAAAACAAATGCATTGAATTGTATGGCTGCTGTTATGTAGACGGAACGTTCGTAAAATTTGATTCAATTCAATTTGAGCCCGTTTCGTGTTTTGACATTTGTCTTTATCGTAATTATATATCGTATTTCTTTCCATTATGTGAACGAATTTTAGATAAATATTAAAAAAGTTGCCTTCAAAAATAATACAAAAAATCAGAAATGTGTCAAATTTAATAAATAAAATGAATTTTTTTTATGGAATAAGAAAATTTTATATCATTTCAAAAAAATATATTTTCAGAATGGTCACTAATTTTTGTCTCTTGTTAGAAAATTAGGAAATGAAACTAATAGTCCATTACACATTTTTTTATTATTCCAGTTTTATTTAAAATCAAAGACAAAATGTATTGTATTGTATTGTATTGCATCGCATTTCGTTCCCGTGACCGTCCCGTCGCCGTTTCGTTAACATAACTAAGGCATAAAAAAATATGAAATATAATATTTTTTTTTTTGTTTTACTAAATATTTAAAAATAAACTTACGAATATTGGACACCAAACATATGGAAAACCAGATTGAAGGCACATTTGAATACATTTTTTTGGTGAATTATTAACTTTGAATTATTAATTTGTATAGTAACTCGATAATAAACGATATTCTTTTTCATCTTTATAACAGCCTAATGATTTATTTTTTGTAAAATTACCATTTGGACAATAATTAGGTAATGTTGTAGCATAAAATTGGCCAAATTGTATTAAACATGTTATATTTGAAATATGTTTTCGACAATTTAAACTTTTCGCCCGGTATATTGCTGAAGTTGCTTCTTTTGTTGTTATTTCACAAGTCGGTGTGAAACCTAAATGTTCTATATTTAATACTGGTTTTAAATCTGTACCTACTAATACCGTGTCTTTGACTTTCAATGGACTATTTAAATTACTATTAATATCTTCATCGTTACCAACTGAATTGTAATTGGTGTTCTTTTGAATTGTATCTTTATTTTTACTTTGAAATTCAAAAACGATCACGATTTTCCTTATAAACAATTTTTGCATCATTTAATAATCGACAATAATCCTTGGAGCCTTCTAATAGATCTCGGAAATAGCCTTTTGTCTGAAGACTACCCATATAAAATTTCCAAGCACGATCATTTTCAATATCATCTTCTTTCGCTTGTGATGCTAAAATTTCGAAACCGCAGGCAATTTTTACACCTAAAATATCTTCTTTATAGTTTTGACTATCGGGCGATGGTAAATTCCATCCTGTATTACGATCTGGGATGTAATTATTATTTAACATCATTGCATATAGACATCTAGTGAATTTAACATTAGTTTTAATACGATTTTCGGGTGGAAAATATCTCATTGCGCGATAAGCTTTCATATCGATTGAATCCCGTTCGCAAAATGCACGACAAGCCGGAGCAATTAATGATGGTTTTTGTTTTAAAATTTCCGAAATCGCCAAAGGTACTCGAACAACGTTCTGGGACAAAATCTCCGTCCGGTTCACGATCCGCAAGTTCGGCAAGTGGATCTGCATCAGATTCTGAATAATTGTAATTTTATGTAAAATGCTTTGAAGATATTTCATTTATGTATTATATTTTAATTAAAATTTTATTTCCTTTCAAAATAAGTTGTTTTATTTTTTTAAAAGATAAAAGTATTTTTAAAATATACATATTCAAAATAGATCGTTTTTCAGATGCGAGTTGAAGCTCCAAATTGAATGGAACATTTTTAAATGTAAGTAACTAGCCAGGATTTAGAATTTTAAAGATGAAAAATTATATTTATCGCAAGCAGACTTTTATTTAAATGCGATTTGACGATACAGCCTTCACACCAAAGAATAAGTAATTAGGAAGTACCTCAACTTCCTATACCGTGACGACCTTTTTCAGATTTTAGCTGGAATTTTTCAAACAATTTTCTATCTACTGCTGACATAGGACATAGCAATATATTGTACGTATGGGTGAAAGAGGAATATGATGTAAGCAAAGAAGCTCATATTGAAATTTATATAGCGATTAACAAATACTAGAAAAAAAATAAAAGTTTTAAAAGCCATTTACGTGATTTTTTTTTGTACTTATTCTGGCTACTTCTCTACTTTATCAGCAAAGTGTAATAATAAAGTGTGGAAAGCCAGCGAAGTAGCCACGTGGCAATAAGTGCGAAAGAATATGCAAAAGTATATTTAGTTTTCATAGGCAAAATCCATCAGGAAGAGAGAGAATAAAATGTTAAAAAAGCACATGACAAACTCTTAAAATCCTTATATTTCTTCTAGTATTTGTGCATTGCATATAAATCTCAACACGTGCTTCTTTGCTTAGATTATATTTCTCTTTCACCCATACGTACAATATGTAGCTATCTATGCCAGCTGTGGATAGAAAATTTTTTGAAAAAGAACAGGCAAAATTTGAAAAACGGCGGTACGGTAAGGATAGGAAGTTTCCGGACTTGATTATTAGTTACACTTTGTTTATCAGGCTGCGTTCACTCACCAACTAAATGTAACTAAAAGTGACTAAAAGTTACACTTTTGCGTTCACTGGTGAACTTTTTTTGACTACGATGACGTCATTACACCGACACTATCGTTCACTGGTTTACATCGGTGTCGATTTTAGTAACTTTTTTCGACCAATACCATGGGGTGTAGTCGATTATATGTCATTTCTATTTCGTCAGTTTGAATTCAAATTCAAAACAAATTTTTATGAATTCAGTATTTTTTTTTATTATTATTTAGTAAATTTATGGAAAAATTATAGTTTTACTAATAAGTTTATATTCAATTTGTTGAATTATATTCGAAAAAAATTTAAAATATTAAATTTAAAAAAAAGTAAAATCATAAAATATGTTTTTATATAAAAATTTGTTACTAAATTAAATATTAAAAATAAACAAATTTCATGAAAGTAATTTTAATAATTACAGTACCTTAATTAACCTATAAATGTGCGCATTTTCTCCAATTGACATTCCGAATTGACTACGACTACGATCGTTCACTCGCAATTTACATTTTTCGACACCGACTTTTTTAACATTAACTTACACCGACTTTTTTTGAACGGAACCCTCCTCATACTTTGCTTCAAACCTAATATATGTGGAACATAACGGAATGTGGAAGCTGATACTGTCAAAAAGCTAAAAGTCAGCGACAGAAGAAAAATTATTAATAAATTTTCTGGGTGATTTGCAAGTTCCGAGATAGGCCGGCTTTTTCCAATTTATTATTTTTAGGAGGACATAAAAGAAATCAATTAAAAAAAACTAGTAATCCACAAAATAAAATTCATCAATAGCAATGACTTTGGGTGATTCTTGCTATTACGTTTTATGGGGTAATCCTGCCAGCCAAGGTGTAATATCAGCCGTTTCAAGCGTAGCTAGAAAAGCCGTAAGATTCCTTCTTTCTTTTAAGACTTGATTTTGTATTTGTTTTTAACCAAAAAATGTTTGTACCAATTTAAAGCTCCATTATTAATTTTACCGTGATTTAAATTTTCGGTTATAAATGATTTCTAATATGCGAATGATAACGGAGTCAAAATGGAAGAAATTTTGCATAGTACGTTGTACATAAATATTTCTGAATGATATAGTGTTTTTCTTTTTAATTAAAACTAATTAATTTCTTTGCAGAGATACTTAAATTAATTTTAGAAATTTTCTTTTCAAAAAGTTTTTAAGAATTCTGATTATTTCTACATTTTGGCTTCGCAAAAATAACATATATATAAATTTAAAAAAATAAAATGCATAGTATGAATGAACAATTTCGGTCATCATCGGTCTTTAAAATTCACTTGGCTTTTTGGTTTTTTTTTCATCTTTTAAAGGGCCTTATCTCTACAAAACAGAGTCAGGCAGTTGCAGCAAAATCAGCATCAACCGCATCGAAAATAATGTCGACATTACCATTATGGCGACTTGCTGGGAATAATTTGCATTTTGTACGTTTGGCTGGTTTAAGTGGAGCTGCTGCTGTTGTATTAGGAGCTTACGGTAGTCATCGGAAATACCCTGACGATAAAAATGAATCCAGATATATTTTCGAGACAGCAAATCGTTTTCATTTTTTTCATTCGATCGCATTAATGGCTGTTCCCCTTGTTCACCGACCAGTTATTGTAATTTGATATGGAATTTTTAATGTTAATAAGATATTTGATTATTATATTTTTTTTTTTAGACTGCCACTTTACTAATTTCGGGCACTTTATTGTTTAGTGGAACTTGCTATTATAGAGCGTTTTCTGGAGATCGGCGACTAAGTCGATTGGCACCGATTGGTGGTTTCTGTTTGATATTAGCATGGCTAACAATGCTTTTGTAAGGAATCTTTCTACAATTTCAATAGAGCTATTTTTGTAATTATAATATAAAAAATTGTATATAATCATGATCATATATTTGCTTTTTTTCTACAACATTATTTGTTAGAATTTTTTGGTGTGAATAAAGAAAATGTGTATCTAAATTTCTTTTTGGGTTATCACAATGAATTGAATTTAATATTTTAATATTTATCCGGGCATCCTTTATTTAGAAACCGTAATAAAATTTTGAACTTCCCTATTTCTATTACGCTAATTACTAATATTCGCAAAAATACGACCCTAAACGAATTGTTTCAATGTGTACAGATCAGTCGTATATTTTATACATATGTTCTATATGCGATAATTTGGAAGTAAAATAATATTGTTGCGTGCTACCCCTCTGGTTAGAATTTTATAAAATGATAACACTTTTATTTATGTGAATTCGGTATATAAACTTTATTTGCAATTATTTCTGTGTTAACAATTAGTCTTAAGAATATTTGTTTATTAATAATTAATTTATAAAAAACTAATTTATCACAGATTATTTAGAATGAAAAACACTATTAATCACTTATTAATTCACTTTTTTCTTTAATCTTTTTAGTATTCCACTTTGTAAACCAACCACAAATAATCACGATGCAAATCTCTTTGATCCATTTTCAAAATTTGACTTCAACTATCTTTTTCACTTTCCGAAATCTCTCTGATCATCACTGGTTAAGTTCTGAAATTGAACTGTGTCCCGTTCTAGCGGTATTTCCACCTTATATACTTCGTCGTTCAAATTCGAAAATATTCTTCCATGCATAAAAACGTACTCCTTGAAATTTCAACAAACTTATTCTTAGTGCAGGATTACACGCTATGTTTTTTGGGTAGAATTCTACCGCAGACATAGGTTACGGTTGGTTGGGGGTGAGGCAGAAGATCTACCTCTCGAAATGTTGGCGCAACGGAGTTTTTTACGCACACAAACAAAAATCACTGTTTGTGTCGGTTTCGAAAAAAATTGAAAATTCAAGCGCGCCATTCGCTTACTGACCGTCAACATGTAATCATAATCTAAAACTACATAGGAAATAGTAAAATAGTAGATCCTAACAGTTTGACGGTTTAAGTACGAGTGATGTTGTGCTCACACACACTAATACACTCCTTGTGTAGCTTGTATAAAAGACTGTGGTATAAACATTCCTCGTCTAATCGGTTTGGTAGTTTTCTACCCAAAACTTGACGAAACCGACACAAACAGTGACCCTTGTTTGTGTGCGTAAAAAACTCCGTTGCGCCAACATTTCGAGAGGTAGAACTTCTGCCTCACCCCCAACCCACCGATACCTATGTCTGCGGTAGAATTCTACCCAGAAAACACCGCGTGTAATCCGGCACTTAGAATTTGCTGGAAACGTCAAAACGCCATATGAGTGATCATTTTGTGTGGTTTTTTAAGGAAAGTTCCTGACTTAGTGCAATATTTAGAAAAAGTGCTGTAAAGACGGCCAGAAATGTTTGGTCTATTAAAACAAACTGGGAAATTTTAAAGAAGTTGAAAGCTGGGTCAAGTTACATATGGTTGCGTTTAGTTCGTCTCTTTTTACAATGGTGGATAAAACCTCAAATAGAAATACTACAAAATGCAAATCAGTTTTAATAAAATGGGATCCGAAAGTTATATTAGTCGTCCGGGCTATCTATACTCAAACTCTATTGAGTTTAGTCGTATACGAGTCGTTTTGTATCCTTATTATTCGTACTGAAGAGGAATTGTGTAACTTGATTGAGATCGAGTTATATAATTCCACTCCTGGTTTGAAATGAACGAATATTTGGTATTCTCGTACCTACAGTCTCGTATACGAAAGAGGTGAATATAAATTCCTGACTTTCGACTGAGGGGAATATTTTACTGTAATTTCGGTATTAGTGTTTGTGAAATCGTTGAAGTTTTAAGTATACTATTGCAGTATAATGCCCAAAATAAACCCACTTAAAGAAAATATTGTACTTTACTTAACAACCCCCTCGATCACTCTTGACCAACTTTTGATCATCCCTTAAATAAAACCTTGAATACTCCTTTGAAAATTACCTTGATCGTACCCCTGACCGTATTTAGGGTCTAGGCTGAATTGTCGTGCGGGCCCTACCGCAAGGAAACGAATGCTGCACTTTCTGCTATTTATCTGACGAATATTCTGGTCATTTATGGACTAATTGTCAAAAATTATAATAAAATACGTTTTACATGAAAAATGTCGATAAATCCTTGAAAATGTCTTTACATCATTCATTAAATAAAGATTTTTTTTGTTATATTATTTTTTAAATTGGTATGCTAATGGTTATAATTAATTGACAATTTAGAAATTTGTTGCTCGCGTTAATTTTGTGGTGAATGTTATTTTAGTCTATTAAAATAAAATGTTTAAACAGTTTTTTTCTGTGGTGCAGATCTCTAGGCTGCAGTCTAAGCTGCCTTATGATAAATACGGCCCTGCCGCTGTTGGCTTCCTCCTTGACCCACTATTTTAAGCATTCTTGTGACCACAATCTTGGGCACCTACTCTTTATCTACCCTCTCTCTCAATAACCAATCCTATTTATAACTATCTATTTTGTGATATATATACGATAGAAATAGGGCCAAATATGGGCCTAAGATGATCATAATAATTGTAGACCAGCTTCAATTACGCAATATCCAATTAATGTAATGGCCAGCCGTTATCAACGAGAAGGCTTTTCTATATCCGTAACAGTCATTTTATAGTTAATTCCTTTCTTTGGATTTTTAACTATTTCCCGATATTTTGCCGGATTATACATTTCCATGTAATGAAGCGTTGTTCTGAAAGGTTTTTGATAATTTTGCGCCTGAACCGCTGGACTAAAAGTTTCTAGTTTTAAAAAACACCTTTCTGTCGAAGAGATTGTGTTTTCGGCTGGCAAAACCTAGTCGAATATTTTCCATGTTGTATCAATACAACAACATTTACAGAGTGAAGTTGAGAATACCGATATTGCAAAACTCGAATTGACTTTGTGTTTGAGAATAGGCACCAAATTCGAAAAAGAAAATTTGTATTTATATACGATTTTCGTAGTTTTAAATTTATTAGTAACCA
This sequence comes from Xylophagus ater, assembly GCA_963422695.1. NCBI lineage: Eukaryota > Metazoa > Arthropoda > Insecta > Diptera > Xylophagidae > Xylophagus > Xylophagus ater. Next base: position 23,784,363 of record OY730485.1, on the reverse strand, counting down.
AAAATATAAAAACTTTTACAAAAAAGCTAGCTTACGTTATTAACACAATAATTCATGATAAATGCGAAGATCTTTGCATGAATCTAATAATTTCATTTTTAAATCAAGATTTTTATTCCATATTTTTCTTAAACAATGAAAATATAATCCATCAAAAGTAATTAAGCAACAAAATTCCTTCAAACCAATTGCTTCGAAACAATTGCTTATGCAGATTTGTAATCTGGGAAATAAAAATGCAAGTCTTGCATCGCGTTGATCAATTTTCCTGACTTTATCAAAATCTAATAAATTATTGTCCTTTTCAATATTATTAATTTTATTTGATAATAATAAGCAATCAGCTTCGTCAATACTTATTTGTTTTTTCTTGTAAAAAAGGAAAACTTATTTAATATAAAAAAATTTGAAAATTTTTAACACAAACCTCAAATAAATAAAAAATTATTAAAACATTTATAAGATTGTCTTTCGGTAATCTTAAAATATGATTTTTATTCAGTTTTGAAGAAATTTGCCAGCACAATAACTCCAAACGAACATCATCCAGTGCTTTATTAGAACCATACGATGTATACAGGAGTTCCAGAATAGGAGGAACAGTCACTATAAATAAATAAATAAAACTAAATATAAATGCTTTCTAATTACATATTTAGATTTTACTTTTTGGATATTCTGGTGCTACTTCACATTGCTCATAGGACTCATCATGTGAACGTCTTAGATAAATCATTCTCGTAATTCTATTATTGTTTAAATGCTTTAATAAAATTCCCATCTGTTTCTTCTTTATTGGAATTTCAAGATCATGATATCTCATTAAATCTTTACATCGTAAATCAAAGTACGATAAATAAATAAATGTTTTTTTGCCAGAAATGATAGCAAAAGGAAAATTACGGTCTTTTGATAAACGCGTTAAAAGATCGTTCTTATAGAATGTTTGTAGACTTGACTATCGAGTGGTGGGAAAAAATTTAAATTACAAAATGATTAATCAAAAAAATTAAAATTTAATTACGTAATCATATGATCTTATACTGAGCCGAATCAAATGAGCACCAAGTCGTCTTTCATAGTCATTGAAAATCATATCGGCGTAAGTCTGAATTTCTTCTTCACTTAATCGAAAACTGGAGGATTGTGTTCTCCTGATGATATTTGCGAGACTTCTAAATTTATTATAATTACGAATAACACGTTTATGAAAAGGCTGTGAAAAATATAATTCAATTAATTTTTTTTATCAATAGATAATGTTATTTGCGGAACAATCATAATACAGGTTATCCTCATATAGCACGAAAGATTGGTTCCTCAAAAAATAATGTTATTGGAATCGTGCTACTCTAAAATAGCACATAGTTAATGTGTAAAAAAAACGTGTTATAAAAGCTTTGATCGAACATGTTAAGGTGGTTCCAAACTAAGGAACGAGGATTATCTGCATAAATATCACAATTTTCCTTATATAAGTATTTATTTGATTTACCAAAACAGTATCATATTTTATTATATCATTTCCTCCTAACATTGCTAAAATCGGCATTTGTTTACTGCTAAGGGACAAATCCTTTCTTAATGCTTCACGATTATATTGAATCGTTTTCAATGTATCAATTTCTATATTAGTTGATGACCAATATTTCCAGTCACCTTCATAAATTAAGAAATCCGTATCATTCGAAAGAATAGCTAATGCATTCATTTTTGTTGCTAATGCTGCTATCTCTAAGTCACATTCATTTAAATTCGATATATGATATTCACCAAATGATTGAGCAATAAGTTTTAAATTTTGTACGACTGGCATTAAATTTGGTAGGTCTTCTCCATTATCCTCAATTGTATGTAAATCTGGGGCAGAATAAATTTTGTCCAAAATTGCTACTGATTTTATATATGCATCATTTCTTCGTTCTACACATGTTAAAATTTTCTCATCTTGCGCTGGTCCATCACTGAAGAATATCAAATCAACTCCAAGCGCTTTTAATTTTGAAAATAATTTAATTGGTCTTTTATTGAAATTTTCATAACGACCACCTAAATAAATTTCGATTTTATTTGAATTGATGGTGGTCAGAAATGTTAAAAGGTCAACTATTATTACAGGTGTTTTTCCGGGATTTGATCTGAAATAATAAAAAAAAATTGTTTTTTTATGTAATAAAAAACACCCTGTACTCATATTCGCTATTTTTTTTTTGTCTTTAAAATTGTCTAAAAGTAAAACAAAGATAAAGTGGAATTTTACTTATTCGACTTATTGTTGTATCTAGATTGAAATAACTGTTAAGAACTTACTTGAACATTTTGTATGTTTTTAGATTTTTAGCGTTCATTTTACCTTTGTCGTGTTTTGGTTTAGGACTAGAAGTAAACCATTGTAGTTTAGGCCTAAGCATACTCAAATTTCTCCTTTAAGCCCCTTATAGACTATATACATGTCGATTGGCATGTATATGAACATCATTTTAGAAAAATCCCCAGTGCGACAGTGCTCTGTCAATGATTTTTAAGACTTAATTTTGCTTGAATTACTCTCACTTTATATAGATGTGAACACTACAGCTCCGTGTTTTACAATGATGTTTGCAAACAAGTTGAAAACCGACCGACATACGATAAACATGTCGACAGACTTGAAGCAACACCCCAAAGTTTTGATTTTTTCGACATGTCAGTCAACCGTTTGTCAACCAGCCTACAGACGCTTAAAATTCAGTTTTTTGAACGGACACGTAGCCGTGTCTTGTCTCTACTATGCTTTAGATTTTAAATATTTTTAGCATAACTTAGTAACCATATTTTGTATTGTTGTTTTTTTTTCTATATCAAAATTCATTCTTTTGTTGATTTTCATACCCATAACTTTATCTTAAAATTTGAATTGTAAGAAACATTCATTTTTATTCAAGTTCATTCTGGAAATCAATTTGTTTTATTTTATCAAGAGCTCATGCAAACAAATTGCATTTTTCGCCAAATTATCGATCCTAGAAATGTCTGAGAACGCAACAATAACATTCGTATCCTGCTACGTAGTCTTTGATTTTTGTCTTTTCGCTTTTTGAACGGAAATAATTTCTTTTTATGTAATTCTAGGAAATATATATAAAATATGGTATTACCTTTTGTATTTTGAGACCTCATCTGGTATATTTATTTGGGTAACACCATTTGGAACAGTGTTTGTTATGTATGTAAATAAATGGCGAACCCCCATTTAAAAAATCTTTTCACTTTACGCAATGAGCCAGTTATTAGAAACAATATAAAATCGTAAGAAAGGTACTTTCCCTATTTGCTACCAAAAAATGTTGACATTTTATGAAATTTAAAATGACATCTACTATTGACATGTATAGTCCCCATATACTTCGTTTACATGGGGATTTCAAAATTGACTTGAGATCGATTTAAAACTCAATCCGGGTTTTTTAACTTTACTAACTTGAAAGATTAGCTTGAAATTGATTTTAAATCAGCTTCAAATTGACGGACGCTTGTAAACAAACTTTTTTTTTCTCTAGATTAGATTTCGCCTTTGTTCCTATTCCAATATAAATTTTCAAATCGATCTGAAAGGTTTACATGTAAATTTCAAATCTATCGGAAACATTTTTGCGATTCGGATTGAGTCAAGTCGATCTCAAGCCAATTTTGAAGTCGGCGTATAAACGAAGTAATTGTTTCCATTGCACGGAAAAACCTCAATTTTTCATATAAAACCTCAAATTTGATTCTTATTCACATCGTTCTTACGATTTACGAAGCAACTGAAGTTCGAAATGAAGTTAACTCTGCTTCCTACCAATGCCTACTCCATCTGATGGTGTAGGCATTGTTCCTACGTTATGACTACCTTGGGTTGTAAACTCCTTTTCTAAAGAAAAAAAAAACTAATGTTTTGTTGAATATTTGATTTAAATTGATAAAAATGGCTTAGTAAAATTGTAATACTTATCAAAATCAAAAAGAAAAAAAAACGTGAGAAGAAGTGGGCTTTAATAGAATAAAAAGCAAAAAGTACTACTTAATATTTTTGGTTGTGGAACATATTTCAATCCACAATCCACATGCTATTAAAATCAAAATAAATAATATTTGACATTGAAGGAAAAAATTCCTTTTGATTAATGTAAAAATTCTAATAACATGGTAAAGTTAATCTTGATATTAGAATCATACTATTAATAAGAATTATTTTGCAGGCATTTATTGTGAATGATGTGGATATAAGTTCTGAACCGAAAGAATTAATGTTTGATAAACACGTTGAATATATTGCAAATCACGGAAATGATCAAAATGACTACGAATATTGTATGACCGAATTTCTTCGGATGTCTGGTATATATTGGGGTGTTACTGCATTAGATTTAATGGAACAACTACCACGGCTCGATAAAAATTATATAATTGATTTCATAAGAAAATGTCAATGTTCAAACAGCGGTGGAATAGCAGCTTGTAAAGGACACGATCCTCATATATTGTACACATTAAGTGCTATACAAATTTTATGTATTTACGATTGTTTAGAAGAAATCGATGCTGATTGTGTTGCTAAATATATTGCATCGTTACAACAACCAGATGGAAGTTTCTTTGGTGATAAATGGGGTGAAGTTGATACAAGATTTTCATTTTGTGCTGTCGCTATTTTAACTTTAATTGTAACTTTAGAAAATATTCTTATGATTAGTTTTCATTATTATTTTTATATTAGAATCGTTTAAACGTAATCGATCTACCGAAAGCAATTGATTTTGTTATGTCCTGCTGTAATGCTGATGGTGGATTTGGTTCAAAACCAAATGCTGAATCGCATGCTGGTTTAATATACTGTTGTGTTGGCTTCTTATCGATAACAAATCAATTACATTTAGTTGATTGCGAAAAATTAGCCTGGTGGCTATGTGAAAGACAATTACTTAGCGGTGGTCTTAATGGTCGACCAGAAAAATTACCAGACGTTTGTTATTCTTGGTGGGTTTTATCTTCCCTGACAATTATGGGACGGTTGCATTGGATAGATTCGGATAAATTGAAATCGTTTATACTTTCGTGTCAAGTAAAATATATTTTCTATTTGCACAGAAAAAAGAAACAGAATTTTTTGAGTATAAATTAGTTTGTAAAAAAAATACTGCAAATACATGTATTTTTATATCCCACAGTCTTTATAACAAGATATTTTGTTTACTAAAGATCTGTGCCACAGGAGAATACAAATTGTGCACTCTGTTTCCTTTCTCTGTGTGTTTGTAGTTTTCACAGTATTTAATTTGAATATTTCGCAGGATTCTGAAACTGGTGGATTCAGTGATAGAACAGGTAATTTACCAGATATTTTCCATACTTTATTTGGTCTTGGAGCTCTATCTTTGTTGGGACATACGAATTTGCAGAAAATTAATCCAACCTTTTGTATGCCACAATACGTTATCGATCGTTTAAATATTAAGCCGCAATATTTAGTTGCATAGTCAATTGTTATTTATATTTACTACATTAAATTGTATTGGTTAAGAAAATAAAGGCTACTTCTCATTCCAAAATTTGTTCTAATTTAAATTTCATGTGTCTGTGAGGCCCGTAATAATTTTTAATACAATTTTGCTTGCTGAAGGATTAAAAAAAATTCAATTGAGACTAAAAAAATTGTATTTTAAAATTTATTTTCCATAAAAATTTTATAATATAGATTTTTTTTCTTATTGTGCCTCAATTTCTTCACCAAGAGGTTTAACGGGCACATTTTTATATTCAGTTTCTGGAGTTTCATAAATTTTCTCTTCTTTTGGTTCAACAACAGAAACATTATCCGGAAGTGGCTTCTTAGGGCCAATTTTATTTGTTGGATCCCAAGGTAACATAATTTTAACTTTAATACCAAGTACTCCCTGTCGCAAAAGTACATGTCGTGTTGCTGTCTCAACATAATCATTGCATGGGTCACCGGAATGAATCATAAGACCATCGACGAACTTCATTGATTTGGCACGTTGACCACGTAATTTTCCTGAAACAACTACTTCACATCCTTTAGCTCCAGATTCCATGATGAATCTTAACACACCATAGCACGCACGACGTACAGCTAAACCTCCAGTAAGTTTATATCTTAAGGATTCAGCTTGTGCAATAGCACAAAGTCCTCTGGTTGCAACTTTCTCAGCATAAAGTTCTACTTTACCTGGTTGGAAGTTAAATCTTTTTTGTACGACGGCTGTTAATTCACGAATACGGCGACCCTTTTCACCTAGAACATTTTGAGTTTTGGTAGCCATTATAATGATTTCAGTTCGTGATGGAGTTACACGTACTTCAACGCCCGAATAGCCATCCTCAGCAAGCTCACGAGTTAAGAACTCGTTGAGTTCAGCTTTGAACATGCCATCGGCGACGAACTAAAACGAAAAAAAACACAATTACAATTAATTAATGGTTCACAAATTGCCAATGTCACACTTTGAGGTTAAGTTAGCATTAAAAATATCGACAGAAATAATCCTTCTATCACACACTTTTTGCACTCAATTTACTCGGATATACCTTCGAGTATTATTGAACATAAATTTTACTAAAATATAATTAATTTACCTTTCGTTTTTTTGAAATTGTTGCTGCGCTCATATTTATTAACACGACTTGTACAGAACGTGGTTGAAGGAAAAGAACGGATCTTCATTATCGACAATATGGCGAACAAGCGCTTTCAAAATTTCAAGTGTTACCATATCTATTTTAAAATAACTTTCTTTTTAATATAATCAAAATGTATTTAAAAAGAAATTCAATTAAGTTAATATCGAAATAAAATATTTTTTAATTAAATATTTAATAAAAAAATAATTTCATAGTTTTTTTTTATTATATTTGATGATTTTCGAAAATTTTTTTTTTCGTTGGTTACACTTTAAGACAAATCGAGTATCGAATCCGATAGATTATATACTTCGTTTACATGCTCAAATCGAAATGACATCTACTTCGTTTATATGATCTACTTGAAATCGACTTCAATCTAAAATCGTAAAAAAAAAACGGAATTGAGTTTCAAGGCGATCTCAAGACTATTTTCGAGTCGTTATTATATTAATATAGGATATTTTATCTGCTGGACGAAACGTCAAAAAAAATATACCTCGGAGGGACAACATTTACTTCGTTTACATGGCGATTTCAGAATTGAGTTGAGATCGACTTGAAATTCAACCCGAGTTCTTTATCTTTACCGGATTGAAAGATTGACTTGAAATCGACTTCAAATCAACGTCAATTTAATAGACGCAGCCAAACAAATTTTTCTTTTTTAGGTTATGTTTCCCCTCTCTTCATACTCCATGTTAAATTTTCAATTCCATTTGAAGTCGATCTGGGTATACATGCAAATTTCAAGTCGATCAGAAAAATTTTTGTGATCGGATTGACTCAAGTCGATTTGAAGTCGATCTGGGTATACATGCACAATATTTGGATTGAAGTCGACTTCAATCCGGTCATGTAAACGAAGTAATTGTAACTGATCTCATGTATTGTGCAACATTCGCATTCCTAACAAATTGTTAGGTTGTTTATTTTGAAAATAAAATTTTTTTTAAACAGATACCAAATGAAATGGTTAAATAATAATTTTAAATATGTATATGCCTACATATTTTTTCTCGTGTAAACTAATAGCCGAAGCCATTTTATACGTAGAGCCACATATTTTGGAAACCTTAAAACCAAAAAATGCTGAATTTTATAAAATCTTTGACGAATTTTGACCAAAAATATTACTGTCAGTGGTAGTTTTCGTTTTAAATTAAATAATTTAGATTCAAAAATTATTTTTTTTTTGTAAATCATGAATTACCATAATTTCTATTTGAATAATTATACTTAAATAAACACTATAACAACTTTTTTTACCCTGTTATAATGAAAATTCGACCATTTTAATAAAAAATGTATCAAACTGTGAAAGGAAATTCCAAGAAATTTTCGATGTTATGTAATGTTACATCCACAAACTGAACGTTATATTTTACAAATTTTAAGTTTAATTATTTAATTCAAAAGAATTTTGTTTGCAATTCGAAACGCACTAAAAATTAGAAATAAAAAAAAAGCAATTTTTTCCCTTCCAGTACAAATAAAATATTTAAATCAATACCAGTTTATACATTTTGGAAACGAGTTTGAATTTGATTTCAAATACGCATTTAAACGAAGTAATAGACTTAAAAGTCGAAAAAGACTAGAACTCATTAAATTGAGATTAGTTTTGAACCGGACGCGGACGTGAATTTTTCTTAGATTGATATTTTTTTTTTATTTGTTGAATTAACTAATTAAATTTTTCAAGATTTTTGTCAAATTAAAGAAATTACGTGTTAATATTCTGAGAATGTCCACTGAAACTATAGGTCGAAAATTATTAGACTTGCGAGTCTGTGATTTAAAAGAAGAATTAGAAAAGCGATCATTGGATTCGGCTGGAAATAAAAGTTCACTCGTAGAACGACTGCAAAAGGTCGCCATTTTGTGTACTTGAGAATAAATTTCTTTTTTGTTTTTATTAAAAGAAATTTTTTTAAAATTTTTTTTCAATTTTGCTTATAATTTTTTGTTTTAAAATTTTAGGCCCTAAAAGATGAGGGTCATGATCCTGAAAAATTTTTATTTCAACCTTTGGAAAAACGTACGCCAAATAAAGTGGCCAAAATGAAAGTCGAAGAGGCTGAAATTGATGTTAATGCCGAGGAGGAGGGGGAAGGAGAGGAGCAGGGAGAAGGAGAGGAGGAGGCAGAGGGAGAGGAGGAGGAGAGCAATGGTGTGGTCGTTGATGAAGTCGGAACTGTTGATAACGAAGAAGTAATTATAATTTTATTTTTTCTTCCCTAATTTTTTCATTACAATTCACACTAACATTATTTAATTGTCGCAGGATTATGAAGAAAATGGTGACATGCAATCGAATGATATGAATACCAATGATAATGAAGAATCGATAAACTTAACAATAGAAGAAGATGAACAGAAATTATTACATGCTCAGGTTAAACAATTTGCTTTAATATTTCAAAAAGAAAAAAAAACATGAATTCAATTTTATGGTTTTCTTTAGGCTCAAGATGATAAGGAAAAGAAGAAAAGTAAGTACAAAGTTTGTTAGTTTTTTTTATTTGAAATTATATAGGAAGTAGTTTTATTTCGGGCAAAGTTTTCAATTTTCAAGCACAATAGCTTGGGCATTTTATAATTTAATTTTTTAAATTAATAAATAGAACTTATGATTCATTAATCATAAGTTCTATTGATAATATTCTTAAGATTAGAAAAAATAAATAAGAAAAAAAGTGAAACAGTGGCTGAGTTGGCATCCAGATAGTTAATTGAAGCAGTATTTTAACAGATTATATATATATATATATATATATAAAAGAAAAGTAGCAACCGACACATATGTATCATTGCTGGAAGAAGAAAAAGCATACGTGTGTATGTACATAGAAATCGATTCAATTGTGTTATATTTGTGTTGCAGCGAAAAATATACACAAAAAAAAATATTTTTTTTTTTCAACCAATTTAGATCATAACCAAAAAAAAATCAATTACTTTCTAAAAAAAAAAAAAAAAATATTTTAAAAATCGCATCAATTATTAGCTGATGGACAAGAAGGAGGTGGAGGTGATGATGGCAATGGTAATGGCGATGGCGATTGTGACAACAAAATTGTTGACTTAACAGATGGAAAAGATGTTGAAGGTGTCAAAAATGATTTAAAAGAAAAGGCTGAAGGGGGGGATATTGATGAGAAGAAAAATATTAAAGGAGGTGGTGATGAGGATAAGACGAACAACAAGAGCAGCAGCAGCAGCAGCAACAATAAGAACAATAATGATAGGTTGGTTGTTATTTCCATCTTAAAAAAAAAAAAAAAAAAATCTCAGAGAAAAAATATTTTTTTATTTGAAATATTACAAATTCAAAAAAAAAAAAAAAAAGATAATTTTTTTTTCTCTAAAATATCAACGAAATTATCATCTAATTTTTTTTTTTTTTAATTAAAACATCCAATATTAACGAAAAAAAAATCATACAATTCGCAGTGAATTTAAGTCATCCACAAAGTCAACAACAGCTAAGGATGAAAAAGGTAAATTTTTATCTAAAAAAAAACAAAAAAACACAAAATATAGGAAAAATAAGTATAAAATACAAAACAACAATATAAAACAAGGACTCGCTAGTATAAACATTTTGAAATATATTGTCTCGTAGTGGCGTTTTTGGAATCTTAAATTTCTTTAATTAAAAAAACAAAAACGGGATTTTTGATATATTTGATTTGATCCAGACGAAACAGCCAAACTGCTGGTAATTAGGCTTTCGAAGAAATGCTTATTAATTAAGAAATCCGGTTCTAGTGTGAAGGTGTTATTTCGCGAATGAAGTCAACTAATGTTGTTATAAAATTGACTAGGAACATTTCCATTCATCTACTGGATTGTAGAAACATCAGTTTTTGCGTTTTCATCAATTTCAAATTGAATAAAAATCCTCGTTTGAGGTAAAATGAAAAGCAGAATTGACATTGGTCTCATTGGTTCGCGTCGTTTAAAGCTGATATTGTCGACAGTTGATAGATCTACAGCTCAAATTTTGTGCTTTTAAACTGTTTCTTACATATTAGATATTTCGTTTTATTAAATTTTTAATTTATATTATTTTCACTTGAGTTTATTTCAAAACAAACTTAAATGGTTTCGTAGGAAAAAATTTTTCACTTCGAATCTCTTAGTATAGGAAAATCAACACGCATTTAAAACGAACATTTTCTAAATAAACACAAAAATTTCAGATTCCATAATGTCCTAATAAGTGTTTCATTCATTACATTCTAATTTTCATCTGAAAAGTAACAAACAAATTCATTTTAGTTAATAGAATAATAATAATTGGTGTAAATCATTCAATTAAGTTGGAATTTATCCATAAAAAAAAATAAAAGAGCAGTTCAAAGAACATTTTAAATCTAAAATATTTGTTTGGCCGTATTGAAATTTGCAGACAAAACAGCTGGATCGAAATCAAGACCAACATCTTCAAGTCGCAACTTATGGGTGTCAGGATTATTGTCAGCAACACGAGCTAGCGATTTGAAAACATTATTTTCTAAATATGGTAAAGTTATTGGTGCCAAAGTTGTAACAAATACACGTACACCAGGAACACGCTGTTATGGTTATGTAACGATGGCTTCATCAGCAGACGCTTCAAAATGTATCGATCATTTACATCGGACTGAATTGCATGGTCGTATTATATCTGTTGAACGTACAAAAAGTGAAATCGGTAATAATACGGTAACATCAAGTTTACCGGCTAAGAAAGATGTAAAACCACCATCCAAAGATCGTCGTAAATCTGAAGAAAAGGAGAATAAAGACAAAGATAAAATCAAAGATAAGAAAACATCAAATACTACTGATACACCAGTAGAAGGTAAAAAATCTGATGTGACTGTTGAAAAGACAAAAAGTGAAACATCAACATCAAGACGTGATCGTAAATCGAATACATCAAGAGATCGTACACGAACTGGGGAGAGACGCAGAAGTATCGATCGTGAACGTGAGATTTTATCATTCCAGAAAATTCGTGAGGAGCGTGAGAGGCAACGTCTACGGGAAAAGGAACGTGAACTTCGTGAAGAGGATCGTCGTCGTCGTGATATTCGTAGAAGACAACGTGAAGAGGAACAACGCTTAGCAAGGGAACGTGAGAAACTTCAATTGGAACGTGAACGCCTGGAACGAGAAAAGGCTGAGCTATTAAGATTAGAACGTGAACGTCAAAAATTGGAACGTGAAAAAATTGAACTGGAGCGGCTTGAATTGAAACAACAACAAATGAAGTATGAAAAACTACAAAATTATTTATTCTTTAAATACTTTTCATCTTTATGTTTTTAAGTTTTCAATCAAATTTAGATTTTATCTTTTTAAAGTTTATATATATTTATATTTATTTATATATGTATATATATATATAAACTATAATAATTATTGGATTTCGACGCTTTTGTGTTTTCCTATGAAGAATTTTTTTTTAATTCCAAAATAAAAACTGCTTTGTGTATCAAAAAAAAAAAAAAAATTTAAGAAAAAAAAATAATTCTTTCTAAGATTGATTTTATTGTAAATTTTTGATTTCAACTAAAATCGTTAGAAAAATCAAAAAGAATTTTATTTTTTATGAAAATTTGCTTTTATATGTTACCAAAAAGAAAGCATTAACTATTTAATTTGGCTTTGATTGTATTTTTTTTGTTTATTTAATTTAATTTAATAGAATTATGCAAAGCTCTAGAATTGAGGATTCAAAAAGGACTCTCAAAAGAGCAACTGATGATCGTTACAGCGATACTGATCGAAAACGATCAACAAATGATAGACGCTTTGAAGCACCACCGCCACCACGTTTTGATGCTGCAATAGCGAGGTAAAGAGAAAAAACTATTGAATGAAATCCATTAAATAATTATTCGATATTATTTCAGTTATGAACGTAGTTCGGAAAAGAAACGTGATGAATATACCGCTTCTAAAAGGGATGATTATAAACGCGACATAGATATACCAAGGCATACTTCAAGTTATCATGGAACTCGCGAAAGTCACAAGGAAAGATACGTAGAACCAGATCCAAGATCGTCAAGTTTTCGTCGTGGTGGTGGAGTAGCTATAGTCGGCCCTGGTAATGATGAAAGAGACGCTTCAAGGTTTGTTGAGGATATAATTTTTTTCTTCCAAGTCTGCTATTCTCAAAACTAAAATTCGTTCTGTAACCACAAAGAATCGATCAATGCCGAAATTGCTATTCTTTTCAAAATTCATTATTATATAAATTATTAATAAATAAAATTAAATACATTTTTGCCTTTCATAGTAGACGACGAATTCATTTTACGAGGGCGAAATAGATACAGATTCAGAATAGCAATTCGGGCATATATATAAATTTGCTTAAAGAATTCTTTGTATGAAAAGTTACGGTTACATATGCATACGATTTGAGAATACCCCAGTAAATAAAATATAAATATTTTTTGTTTGTTTTTTGTTTTCAGTATTCACCCCTATAAAAGCCGTCATGAGTAATTTATTTTAAAAAAATTTTAAATTTAAAATCACTAATTTATTATTATGTTTCACAGGGGTTCAGGAAGTAAACGTTTTGACGGTCCATCCTATGGTGATCGATCTGTAAGCGGAGGTGGCTCACAGTGGCAAAATGCTGGGCCGCCAGTAATCAAATCATTTGCTGGCAATAGTATTGTATCGGCAGGTGGAGGCGGAGCTGTATCAAATTGGCAAGCGAAATCCGAAGGTCATTGGAGACCGATTGAAACAGCTCAAGATCGTTATGATCGAACCTATAATGAACGTTCTGGACCATATGTAGAACAGCAAAGACCGGGTATGTTTGTTGGTCGCCCACAGGACCGATATGGTGGGCCGATGTCTTCACGTTATGAAAATGGAAAATATTGAATATACGATGGCATAATTAAAAAATGAAAATTTGAATAACATTCGTTAAAAATATTTTATATATTTAAACTTTCAATCTGTTTTCCAACGTACAATTTATAAATATGAAATTTTGTGTTTTTAGAGACTAAACAAACAATATATGATTTTAAATGTATTTTATTTTCTTTTATTATTAAATTTTTTCCTTTTTTTCCTTAAAGTCAATTGTAATCATGCAAAATTCAATACCAGAAATGCATACTTTAGAATCTTCGGAATCCGAATTGGCTATTTCCACAGTTTAATATGTTTGAACAACGTGAATTCTTTTGATCGACAAAATTTCTGCATAAGTGCGTGTTATGTATACTGTCTGTATACAGGATAACTCAAAAACTCGTTACCAGATTTTGATGAAATTTACAACGTGGGTTAGTTATTCCTTAACTTGGTTTGGTATTTCGGCAAAATCCATCGAGAAAGGCAAGTTATTAAGCAAAAACCAGGGTGACTAGAAAGTTTTTTCGTTTCTTTTATATGGTTTTTCGGATTTAAGTGGAAAATTTGTGAAGCAATTTTGTATAAATTATTTACATGGGTTAACTATATAAATAGACTAAACTCTGTTAAATCTCAGTAAAATCGGTCCAAAGATATTGGTGAAAGAAATTATCCTGGGAGAAGATAAGCGTGTTTATAAACTTTTTTTAATGTATTTTAATAACTAATATACCAATTTGAATAAAATTGGCAGAATAGATTTATGGTATTAAGGTCTAGGTTTTGATAAGAGGAAATTAAGTTATGAAGAAAAACCTTGAAATATTACTAATTTTGACTGTTTTACTGTACCAATTCTGCCACAGGGCATTGAAAAATAGGCTATAGGCCGATTTTCAGTTAAATAATTTTATTTGAAATTATGTTCTTTTCAATGTTTTTTCTAGCTTTCTTGATTTTGGCCCAAATTTAAATTTCAATTATATCCAGATTGATGAAATGTTGCATTCAATTAACTAAAATATATATTTTTTACATGAAAAAAGAAACAAATATTTTAAATGTAAAATAAAAATAGTCCATATAAAAAAACTATATAAAAACTTTGCAGGAAAACTGACGGAAAAATTTTAAAAAGACTGACAAAGTTTTTAGGCTTAATAAATTACGCCGATTATTATGCAATTTTTCAAATAAAAGGGGAAATTGTACAAAACAGCGGCTTGACGTTTGTATATTTCACAGCTGATTTTTTGACATTTGTAAATATCCGGCATTTATATTTTATTTTCTTACATATTACTATAAATGCTAATAAAAGTTTATAACTATAATGTCTCTTGCACAGAAAAGGCCGCATTCAGAACCTACACAAACAGTTCAAGTAATTAATTTAATAAAAAAAACAATTTCGTCTTTATATTTGTTCTTTTTCTTTACAGGTTTTTCGTCCGTACAAAAAAATTCGTATAATTACCAAAAAACCATCTTCTGTAACAAGTGTTGAAACATTTACAGCGCTTCTAGAGAATGTTTCTACCAGTAATGATGCTTTACAGATTCTAATTCGTATCTCAGATTCATTGAAATACGATGATAGCGATATAAAAGAATCGATAAAAAAACTTGTTGAATTTTTTAAAAAAGAAACGGAATCAGCCGTTCGTGTAAAAATTCTTTCACTTTTTAGTGAATTTTCATTTGAATCAAATGTTGATGCTTCGTTTCTCGTCGATGAAATTATTGGTTTATTAAAAAATGAAAAATCTGCAAAAGTAATATCACAAGCTCTATACAGTTTGTATAAAATTGGAACATCACAAACTTTACCGACAACACATATGGCAAAAATTGTATTCTCCGCACAAAATCAATTATTATCACCAAGTCATAATATACAAAGGCATGCCCTATTATTGCTTGGTGCATTTGCAAGTTTATCAGAAGCTGAAAAGGAAACACGCGAACTTGTTAGTAAATATACTGATTCACAGGATTCTCGTGTTCGTGCGCAAGCATTTCGATCGATCCTTGCGTTAGGTAAACGAGGAGTTGCACTGCAACCCACACTATATATACGCTCTACAGCTTCATTGGAGGACGATTATGAATGTGTTCGAAAAGAAGCTCTGCAATTGGTCTACGAGTTGGGAAGAACACATCCAGAATAGTTAGTAATGATTTAAAACTAGTTTAATAGTAATAAACAGCTTAGTTTTCATTGGTGTAGTTTAATAGCAGTTCCTGGTTCCGATTCCGAAATCAGACTAATTGACGCTGCATTTGGAAAGGTGTGTTCAGCATTGTGTGATTTATCAATGCAAGTACGAACACAAGCGGCAGAACTTTTAGGAGGAATGTCTCAAGTTGGCCCAGAATTTCTTCATCAAACTTTAGATAAAAAGTTAATGAGTAATTTAAGGGTATATTAAGATATTTTGCAATTTTAATTTCAATTGGCATAAATTGATTTCTATTTTGTAGCGAAAGAAAAGTCTCCATGAACGTGCTTCGGAATTATTTACGAGTGGTGAATGGTCAACCGGAAGAAAATGGGCAGATGACGCTCCTAAAGAACAAGTTGAAACGACTTCTGTATCGTTAATAGCATCCGGAGCTTGTGGTGCCCTTGTTCATGGTCTTGAAGATGAATTTCTGGAAGTTCGAACTGCGTCAGTCGACTCAATGTGCCGTTTGGCTCTAATAAATCCAACGTTTGCTGTGACTTCACTTGATTTTTTGGTTGACATGTTTAATGATGAAATTGAAGGCGTCCGATTAAAAGCAATTTATAGTTTGACTGCAATTTCGAGACATATAGTTCTTAGAGAAGATCAATTAGAAATTATGTTGAGTTCTTTAGAAGATTATTCAGTTGAAGTAAGAGAAGGTCTTCATTTAATGTTGGGTGCATGTAAAGTATCGACTCAAACATGTCTTCTGTTGGTAGTACAGAAGGTTTTAGATGTCTTATCTAAGTACCCTCAAGACAAATTATCAGCATATGGATGTATGCAACGTGTTGGTCAAAAACATCCGGAGCTGTGTATGTCATTGACTCCACAACTATTGCAAGATCATCCATTTTTTGATAGTGCGGAAAAAGATGTTGAAGATCCCTCATGTACATAATTTTATTAATTGAAAATTTTTAGATTTTTTCATAATTATTTTTTTGTTCAGATATGTGTCTTCTTATAATGCTTTTCAACGCAGCTCAACATACAATGTCCATGTTAAGTCTTTTCCCCGAAACAACTATTAAACATTATGCATATTTGCGTGATACGATGCCAAATCTTGTCCCTCATCTACCAATTGGTGGATGTTCACGACCATTGACACTTGTCGGTTCAACAGGATCACATCAATTTTTGGAGACAATTTTGAATAATATTAAAGCAGCATATTCAGCACCAAAGGCGAGATATGCTTTATTAAAAGCAGCCCAAGATAATCTCGATCGTTTAGCTGAAATAGATCCTGTCATGTCAGGAACAGCTAATTTTACCGTAACATTTTTAGGGGCGCAATTATTAATCGAACAATTGCAATCATGTACTTTACCTCATCATAGCCGTACACCATCAAAAGAATCATTAAATCAATTGATGAAAAAATGTTTAAAGTAGGTCTTTATACAAAAATGACTATATTCTCTCATTAACCATTAATTTACAGGCTCCAAAATGTATTTTCTGGCTTAACAACTGATGATTTGTTACTAGTGAAACAAATATGTCTTCGGGCGAGTGCTCTACATTTAGTCTTAGTTGTTAAAGATCGTTCTCAGAGCGCTTTGGGCCCTTGTCAATTGCTTTTACATATTGCTTCAGATATCAATAATTTTTTGCATATGAATTCAGGTACAATATATTTTATAGGAAGTATGTATTATTATTATATTCTAATCTTATTTTAGCTATGATTCCGGATGCATTCACATCATCAATTTTATTACAATTAGCAAATTTAAGTGATCCAAAACCAGGGCGAGTTTTTCGAGAAATTCTTCCCATAGTTCAAAAAGCTCCACCAATCGTCACACCCCAAATTAATGTTAACGTAAATTAATTTATACTTTCAAGTAATAGTATTTTTTTAAAAATGTTTTTCTTCTACAGATTAAAATGTGCACGGCACGTATCCTTGATCCTAGTCCAAATGGATCAATGGATAATGTGTTGAAAGTAACTGCAGGTCTAATTGCCGCTTTACCGTTTGTTGCTGAAATCGAAAGCCTACAGGAATTCCAACGGCAAGATTTGAGACTTAAGATTAAATATCCAGATCAAAATGTGCATACGGTTGTGCCGAGAATAACAGATCTAAAACGAATTATGACTGAAGATGGCGAGGAAGGTATGGCGACGTACAAGAATAATAAAAATAATTTTAAATAATTTTTTTTATTTTAAGAAACAAATTGGCGTCTTCGGACAACAGTCCTTTTATCTCACGGAGTTTGGACTGAAGCTTCACAAGTTGATATAACATTGTGTCTTTCGGTTCGGCCTGGTACTGAATTGGAATTGTGTAAACCAGCTAAAGTATTATTTGCCCCTAAACCAGTTAAAAGAGGCATTTAATATATACATATGATATGTAATTTGTAATTTTAATAAAATATCAAGTTTTTATGCAAGTAGATTCAATATTTTTTTTTAGTTAGTTTTGTTTGTTTCTATTTAATTTTTGATTTGGAAGCTTTTGAAGATTTTCCTAAAATTGTGGATGCTTTCACATTTTATAGCACAAGCAAAAAAATGTAATGCTTGCTTGTTCTCTTTTATGCTAACTGATTTTTGCCCAAGCGATCGTCTACCTCATTCACACAGAACATTTTTCATGCTTGGCTGATGTAAGCTAATAAAGCAAATTTGCGCATTACGTGGTGCTCATAGCATAATCTCAGGTAGTTTTATTATTATGTATATGTACTATATAAAACTAAATTGCATATTTTCAGTGGACTTGGAAGTGATAGAAAAACTAAATGGAAAGAACTAGAAGAAAGTGTGCAAACGCAATTTTTAAATCGAATATCCAGGGCTTCGTTCATTGACTAACTAAATGTAACTAAAAGCGACTAAAAGTTACACTTTTGCGTTCACTGGTCAACTTTTTTTTGAGTACGATAACGTCATTACACCGACACTATCGTTCACTGGTTTACATCGGTGTCGATTTTAGTAACTTTTTTCGACCAATGTCATAGGGCGTAGTTGATTATTGCCATTTCTATTTCGTCAGTTTGATTTTGAATTTAAAACAAATTTTTATGATTTCAGTATTTTTTTTTATTATTTGGCAAATTTATAGAAAAGTTATAATTTTAGTAATAAGTTTATATTTAATTCGTTGAAATATATTCGGAAAAAATTGAAATTGTTAAAAAAGTGGAACCATAAAATATGTTTTTTATATAAATATTAATTACTAAATTAAATATTAAAAATAAATGGATTTCATGAAAGTAATTTTAATAATTACAGTACATTAACTAACGTATAAATTCGTATTTTCTCCAAGTACAATTTCGTAATGACACTAATTGACTACGACTACGACTACGATCGTTCACTCGCAAACAACTTACATTTTATCGACACCGGCTTTTTTGACATTAAAGGTCTGTTTTATTTGCCATACCCTACCCCAGTGCAGAGTAACTGGCAAATAAAACGAGCAAGAGTAGGATAAAGCTTTAATTCAGCGCTACTTTACCGACCATATTGAAATGAAATGAGAAACGTTTAGCTAATGCACTTTTTATGGGAGAAAACAACTAATTTCGGGAGTGATAGTTCTGCAGTTCTGGTCTGAAAGTAGTGTAGGATTTGCTCTTTTGTTGTTTTTGTTTTCAATGTAAAATTTTGCCCTACCCCAGAGCAAGTGGCAAATAAAACAGACCTTAACTTACACCGACTTTTTTACACCGGTGTGATCGAGTGAACGGAACCCAGAATTTGGATAATTGGAAAAAATTGACCTCAGAGTTAATATGAATTAGAGTTCAGTTCCGATTCGGTCTGTTTTGGTTTTGTTTTGATTCCGCTTTCGCCCGGTTCGGTTTAGATTCGTTCCGATTAGATTTGATGCGAAAGTAGTTTACTCCCGTTTTTTCTTATTGATCCCATCATAGATTGTTGAGGAAATGTTTTATATACATAATCAGTGTTTTTTTACGTGGGATCTCGTGTTTTTCTTTTGAAGAGACTAAAACATATGTTCAGCGCCATTGGAGAAGGGAACTATGTAGATACGCCAACGTTGATCAAGATCAAAAGGAGAGGTAAATAAACTAGTTTTAATTCAATTAAATTCTTCTGTATAATTTAAAATTATTTCTTTTTCTTATAGGAGCTCTTTCTAAAAGTGGCTTTTTTTCTGAAAAGGTTAGTGCAGATTTTTTTGGTATGATTGCTTTACTAAAGCCACTAACTAGCGCATACAAACTGTTATTAAGTAAAAAATGTTCGATTTGGTTCCGTTATCAAATAATTTATAATAGACCTGTTGCCTCCTCATAAATATTATTATGGACAAATTTCAGACGGGAAATCTTTGGGTAGAACAGAATTCCGCGTAAGAGACTTCCTTGTAATATTTTATATAGAAAAATTAGGGGCCCTAAGTCTATAATTTCTTTGCACGAGACTACTTTTAAACGACTTTAGAACCTTTCAAGGCAAGATTCGATAAACATTGTTTAGAGGATAAAAATATTTATAAGTGTAAAACCATAAATTGTTATGCTCTATGGTAGGTGCTACCAGAGGGTATACTAGTTTTATCACTACATTTGTAACATATCGAAATAATCATCCTAGAAGGGTTTCAAGGGTATGGTTGTGTAGAGAATCAATCAATCGATTTCTGCATGTACGTTCCTATATAACTCAAAAGCGCGATATTGGATTTCGATGAAATTTACAATATGAGTTGGTTATTCCTTAACTTGGTTTGGTATTGCATTTCAGCAAAATCGATCGAGGGGGAGCGAAGTTATGAAGAAAAAACCAGGGTGACCAGTAAGTTTTGTTATTTTTTTGCTTATGGTTTTTCGGATTTAATTTGAAAATTTGTGTAGCAATTTTATTGAAATTATTTCCATTTGTTGATTACATAAATAGACGATACCATAATAAATTTCAGTGAAATCTGTCCAAGGATAGTGGAGAACGAAATAGTCGTATGGGGAAATAAGCCTGTTCATAAAGTTTTTCTGATGTAGTTTAAAAACTTATATACCAGTTTTAATACAATTTGCAAAAGGTGTTTATGCTATTAGGCCCCAGTCTACCTGTGAATTTGAAAAAGACGAAACGAAGTTATGGAAAAAACCTTAAAATATTAGTAGTTTTGGTGTTCCTTTCTCAGAGTTAATTCATTGAACTATAGATTTGTTAACTACGAGCCTCATTTCTACCATAGGGTATCAAAAAATCGGGTATAGACCGATTTAACATTACTATATGTTTTAAAAAAGGAATTATGTTTTAAATTTAATTGCAAAAAACACCAATTTGAAACATGTGAAAACATAATCTTTCATTCATATGTCATAAATACTATAATTTCAATAGGTAGAAAATTGATAAAAAAAGGGAAATCAATTTTAAAGAAAATTTATTTTAAAAATTTTTTTAAAAAAATTATAAAACTTAAATAATTAAATGCAAAATAATTTCTAATATAAAATAGTATAAAAAAGTTCACATATATTTATATATATATTTATTTATAAAAAAAAAAAACAAACAATAAAATTTAATTAAATTATTTCTTTTTTTAATTCCATTTAACAAAAAAATAAAAATAAAAATATATTTATATTTTATATTTATTGTAAAAAAACAGCCATTTTATATAATACAGGCAAGAAATTAAAATATTTTTTTTTCATTTTTTTTTTTTTTTAATTAAATTTATGAGTTTTACAAAATTTTCCTTAAAAATAAAATAGAAAATTATATTTTCTTTAAACAAATCAAATAAAAATAAAAATGGAATTAAATTAAAACAAAAATTATTTTTTAGAAAAAATAATAATAATATTTAAAATCTATAAAATAAAAAATATATTAAATTTACACAAAAAATGTATTTTTTTTTTTTTTTTTTTAAATAGAAATAAAATATTTTAACTAATATGCTTTTTTTTTTTTTAAATTTTCTTTTAAAGAAATTTTTATGTAAAAAATTAATAACAAAAAAATATATATATATATAAATTTTTTTCTTTTTAAAAATACCTTTTCTTTCTAATATAATTACTTTTTAAAATTTTATTTAAAATGGCAGTAAAATTAATTATTTAAAAAATATATAATAAATAGGAAATTTTAAAAATAATAATTAAAAGAAATGATTTTGAAATTTTAACTTCTTTTCGCTAAATTTAAAACAATTTTTACTAAAAAAAAAAAAAAAATAATTTTGTTTTTATTGGCTTTTTATTTGTTTTTAATTTTAACAAAAATATTCGGTCTTTTTTTTTATAAATCATTTTAACAACAAAACAAAAGAAAATATTTAATAGTAATAAATAATAATCAGAAAAAAAAAACAATATTTCGTCCGGGTAACATTTTTCTTTTTTTAATAGACGGCGGACATTTTTAATATTGTTTTTATTTTTGTTGGGCTAAATATTCTATTTACTTAAAATTATAAAATTTTCTATGAGTATTTTTTAATTAGGCGCATTTGTCATGTAATTAGGTGGCACTCAGTTATTAATTAAGAAAAAAGGTGTGTGGCCATGAATGAAAGAATATATAGATTATGCTTTCAAATTGGTTTTTTCTGCGCAACTACGTCATTCGAGACCTGAAATACATTGTTTGTATCAAAAATCAGGATTATTAATTTGAAAAGAAATCGACATATAAATACAAATAAATATTCAAAATGGCCGAGATGTGCAGCGCGTAAGATTTATATATTCTTTTATTCATGGTGTGTGTCTATTTGAGGAATAACATATAATAGAATTGAAACTTGTTTAGTTTATTTTAATTTAATAATTTCACGTTTCGTTTTTAAAAGCCAAATGTGCCTTGAGTAAAATGGTGGTCAGGTTTCTTTGGGCACGCAACCAGATAATTTTTTTCGGAAAGAGAAAAACTATGATCTACACGCGTTAAAAATCCAATTTGTCAATTCTTTTGCTCTTCTCTAAAAAAAAAAGGTTATGCTTATGGTACATCCTACCAAAGGATTGCTACTGGCATACCTGGTAATTACCTCCTTACTTTCCTACCCCTTATCTATAAAAATATTTATCTTTTTTTATGTTTTATCTCTCTCTTTCATGTCGGTTTTTCGTTACATCAATTTATAGAAGTTTCACTTCAAAAAAATTTATTTGATTTAATTTTATGTTAATTAAATTTTTTTTATGAAATATCGATAGGGTATATAACTAACAAAAATTGTGTCAAAACTAAATAGCTCCATATAAGCCATTTTCCACGTGTTGTTTTAACAGTTGCGTAAAATTAAATTTAGCTAATTTAGGTTCTGCGCTCAGCAAATTTGACGTTTATACAAAAAATATTGAATCAAAACGTGAACGTGAGGTTTTCTCGTAAAAAATATAACAATGTATTTTGTTTGTTTGTTTGTTTATACATATTCCCAATTCCGTCTCATTTAAATTGGATTCTGGCATCTTTATGCAAATTTTCAAAATGTGGAGTTTGGCTCTATATTATTTAATATTGGTGTTATTATGAATTATTATTAGATCGAATTAATCTAAAAATAAAATCTGCAGGAGTGACCGTCTGGATGTGATTTGTTCTTTATAGAAAAATCATAATGAACCGAAACGTTTTGATTGTTCGGTTATAATCGTCTGATCCGAAGTATTAGTAATTATAAAGTAATTCAAGTTTTAAAGTAAAAAATCAACCAATTCAAGCAATGTAACAACAATTCCATTGAGTTAAACACGTGAAAATACGTCATCACTCTAATAAAATGTTAATATATATATTAATGTATATATCTGAACAAGAATTAGCGCGGCGGAGATAGGAAGCTGGGATTCTTTAAATATATTATATATACTTATATATTATACTGCATACTTCGCCTTGTTCGTCCTAGCGACTATTTCGATTGGTTTGAATGAATTAATTTTGTCTTTAACATATTTATTTTGTTTTATTGTAAAAATAATTAATAAAATATTTTTTCGTTTCTTATTTTTTGTTTTCTTTTTTTTTTTATAATTAAAAGAATAACTTAAGATAACCAAGAAAAAGGCAAGAATATCAAAATAATAATTAAAAAAAAAATAATAATAAAAATATATTTAATAAATAATAATAATAATAATAATATTAATAAAAAATTGAAATTAAAAAAGTGCCTCAATTATGTTTGCGTTGGTAATCAAAAAAAAAAAAATAACATATTTCCTAAATTTTTTTATGTTAAATATTAAAATTAAAAACTTAATTCTATATTTCGATTAAAATATAATTTCGTTGCTTACATTTTTTATAGTTTTTAACAATTATTCGCTTCATTTCTTTTCTTTTCTTTTCTTTTCTTTTATTTATTTTTATATTTTAAATATTTCAAAGTTAATTAATTTCTTTAGAGAACATGTTTTTTTGTTTTTTTTTTTACTTAAAACTATTAAAATATCACTAAAATAAATTATGTTAATTTCGTTTTCTGTTATTTTTATTTTGTTGTTATTTTTTAAGTTTGAAAATTATTGTGTCTTTTCATGTATATTTTGATTGATCAAATTGTTTTTAAAAATAGATTTTAAAGAAAAACAATGGCAAGAGTAAAAATTAGTTTGTTTTAATTTTAAAACCAAACTTATTTTTTAACATAGACTTCAGAGAATCAAATCACAAAACATCCTATAAATTAGCAGAACGAATGTGAAACGAGATTTCATACCTGTCCTTGCCAGGTCAGGTCAGTGGCGTCGTTGCCTTACCTGGTACTGTAATGATGGTAATTTTATTATATATTGCAAGAGCAAACAACTTATATAATAGCGTTTTCGTTTCTTGAAAAAATCTACTCTAGAACATATTTTTTAAGGCATTTTTGAAAGCATTTTTGAAACGACCTAGAAATTTAAAAAGTGCTTGTGAAAATAACGTTCAAGCCATCGAGTATGTATAAGATAGAATTCTCATTGTATTTCTAATATTCAACCAAACAACGATTCATGCTAATTTATATATGTGCCATTAGATGCTCATTAGATGTGTGAGCTTTCAAAAAGTGATCACGTACATTTGGTCTAGAGTAGAGAGATTTATGTATTCCATAATCTTTGACAGAGTATAGCCCGTTTAAAGCAATTTTCTATATTGAATATATTTCAGGTGTTCTAGGGCTCTTGAAAGTTGACAATCTGATTCTCGCCGCCATTTTAGATCCAGATGTAATTTCAATAGAGTACGTTTTAGTTCCTCATCAAAATGGCGCTCAAATTTGTACCTGATTTTTAATGCCATAGTTACAAATTATAATTATTTGCTATTACTTACTTATGTTGTAACTTAGCCGACACAGTTTATCAAGTTATTAACTTAGTAACTTCTTTTTTAATTATAGATTTTTTTTTAGAGAGTATTTTAAAAATTTCCTTTTTGTTTCTAAATTTTATTATATTTATCCTGTTTTTTTTTCCATTTTTAATATCAAACATTTTTAATCAAAATTAATAAATCACAATTCATATTAAATATATTTAAAAATAATTTAGAATTTAGGAACAATGAAATTTTTATGGGGAATTTTTTATACGTGTATTTGCATTGGGTTTTGTTTTGTTTCGATTTAATGTTAAAACGATTTAAAATGAAATAAATATATGGTGGATCACGAATGTTGCTAGAAGAATACATTAGTATCGTTTTTATGTCAAATTAAAACATGAATAATTTCTTCAGAAATTAATATTTTAAAAGTAGGACGAAGACAAATTTTAGCGAAAATACTTTTATCAATAAAGTACCTAATTTTTGTGTGAAGAACGATATTTAGGTAATGTTTTTTTTTTGTGATTTTTTTATTAGTGAAATAAATAATATTTAATGATCGTGCGCTACTTTCGATTATTGTTTCTATTAACTATTTTATGAGCTTAGAAATGAATGAAAGAAAGAAAAATGTTATTAAAATATATTTAAAAAAAAATAAAAAAAAATAGAAAAAAACTTTAAGATATTTAAAACTGTTGACATTTTAGGATAGCTCCTTTAATCATTTCCACTTGATATCCTAAAATTTTCGAAATACCTATCTTTTACTTATATTTTCAATGATATTTTCATTTTTCTAAAATATATACTCCTAATTAATATCGTTTATCTATTCGCTAATAAACCATTGGCAGTTGGTAAACTACATGAACTGTTACTATTATTACTATTCGTACTGATTTGCCTTTGAGGTGGTTGTTGCTGTTGTTGTGATTGTTGTGCTTGCGGGCGACTACTTGAAGCTTGACTTTGTTTACCACTTTTAACAACATTACCATTACTTTTTTGTGCCAAATGTGTTTGATAATGTTTAGCTAAATGGGCTTTTTGTCGAAAACTTTTACCACATAAGGAACATGCGAATGGTTTTTCACCGGTATGCGTTCGAATATGAACATTAACCGAATATTTGTCTTTGAAACCCTTCGAACATATCGAACAATAATGTAAAGATCTTTCTTTTCGTTGACCATTACATTGTGTCGGACTGTTATTATTATTATTCGTTGTATTATTATTATTGTTATTAATATTATTATTATTATTATTATTTGTTAAATTATTATTATTATTGTTATTCATTGAGGATCTTTTATATTTTTTCGTTGTTGTTTTAGTTACTGTTGATGTTGGTGTTGAATTACTAGTTGTAACTTCTGGTTGCAATGGTTGTGGGGGTGGAGGCGGCTGTGGCGGTTGTTGAATTTGTAATGTTTGTTGTGATGTCGAATTTTGGTGTTGTTGTGGCGGCATTGGTGTTGATATTTCCATAATAACTTCCGGATAATCATTGCCAGTACAAAATTGTTGTACTTCGGTTGCGATTCGTTTGATTTTTTCAAAATCATCACTAAATGCACTTTCCAGTGATAGGAACATATCATCGACTATTATACCAGCTGTTGTACTATGATTTGTATTATTACTTGTATTACTATTACAATTGTTATTACTATTTGTTGGATTTGTCGATTGTGATGTTTGTGTTGGCTGATGTGTTATTGGTGGACTAACAATACCGGATGTTGTTTCATCGAATATTGGTGCTGACAGCGTTGAATCAGCAAATGCCAGCGTATCCTGAAATATAATATAGATTTGAAAATTTCCATCTCAAATCGTAATGGTATGAAATTACCTGTTCTGGTGAAAATAACGCCCTTCTCAATTCCTCATCTTTGATTGAATTTTGTGTTGGAATAATTGCAATTCCATTTTGTAAATGTAAACCTTTTGAATAGCCTTTACCCTGTAATGCACTCCGTAGTAAAGATTCTGCTGAGTTCTAAAATTTGGAAAAATTGTTAGAATGTTGTTTTCTTAAAGAATTACTATTCTAATATATTAACCTGTTCTGTTGTATTATGATCTGCCATATGCCAATCGTTATTATTATTTTGGAACTGTGCTAAATTTGTACTGTTTGTAGTGGCGGCTGTTATTGCTCCGGTTCGCGTTACCGGAACTATAGAATTTTGTGTTTGTTGATGAACATCATCTTTAGCATTATCAGTACCAAAACCACTATCTTCGTATACAAATTCGGATTTTACATAGCCTGGAAAACTTCCCAATAAACTATCTAAATCTAATGTTGGTGCTATCGGTGCATCTGGATCACGTTTCAGCCACGGTTCATTACCATTTAATACTGTTAATGTATAAATTTGACCATCCGTATTACCTAGACCACCGACTATTGATGGTGCTTGACTTATTGAACTGCCAGCACTTGATGGATTTGTTGATGATGGATGCTGGGATTGTTGCTGTTGCCAACAGTATCGATCAAGATCTTCAAATATTGCCGATTCAAGACGATTTTGATCTTTATCAGATCCCCAAAACTAAAGAAAGAAAATATTGTCCATCAAGTGTTTTATTTGATAATAAATTTATAGTTTTTAATATTACGAGTATTATGAAAATTATGTCATCAGAAAGAAAAAATTACAAATATACGTTTGATAGTAAAAATATAATACTAAAAATCTCCCCTTTTGACTTGTCACGATCATTAGCGGTGTAATACAAATTTTAATAACACGTATGCGTTATGGGATTATGTTAAGCTATATAATTGCTAAACTATAGAAGCCAAAAAGACTAGAAGAGATTAAATTAATGCCAATAGTTTTTTTTAATAATTTCATTAATTAATTTTTTTTATTGTTTTTTGCAATAAATTTACTTGTCTACGTACACTTTGATCAATTTAGAACTAATTTCGTATGTCAAAAAGACGATTTTCAAAAATTATTGTCCATCTATTGGATATTTTATTGATCATTCATTAAATTTTATATAATTTCAGGTTTTGCAATTAGGTATTTTATTGGAATTTTTACAATATTATAAGAAAGTATACTTATATGACTTTATAAATTTATATGACTTCAATGATAAAAGCAGGAATAATATTAAATTATTATGGGAAGGCCTAAAAATGGAGGTTTCCATACCAGAAAACACCATTTTGTGATCTATGCCAGAAAGTAGCGAGTTTAAATTAAAATAATTTAAATTTTTCTTTAAACGTGTTACGATTTTCTTATAGCAAATGTCTCGGATTTGGATTTGAATAAGGGTAAAATTCAATTTGAATCGTGGAGTAAACACAAAAGAAGAGTTAATTTTCTTAAAGATTCACCGAAAAATAGTTTTTAATCTTTTTATGGGATGATGTTACAAAGTCAGAATAATCTGCTGTGCTGCTATTTGAAACTAAGTTAAAACAAATTAAAAATATTATGAAGGTGTACAAATTAAAATCAAATAAATGTGTTAATTTCTTAGAAGAGTGTCTTCTTTGTGGACATATAAAAGTCATATAATGTCTGGCGATATAAGAATTCATATTTGTACACGGTAATTAGTTATTTTTATTGAACATTGAATTACACACTCGGGATTTGAATGGTTGGAAATAAAATACTTTTATTTGGTCTTTTTTTTTAGTCGTGAGAAATGTTTCGATAATAAAATGAGGATTCTGGTTTCGGATAACTTATAAGATATATAATAAGGAAACAGGAATTTTTGTTATATAAAATTCTCTTATGTGAGACTTTGTTGTTTCAATCATAAATAAAAATAATAATAATAATTATTAAGGTAGTTTTTATTTCTAATATTATTAGAGTAATATATTTGCTATGATAATAAAATAAATAAATATAGAAATTCATAAAAAATTGAAACTATTGCTGCTTTTTCCAAAAATTTAAATTCAGATGGCGTATGAATTAGATTAATTCCTTTATAACTTACAGAACAACTCCACAGAACTTATTTCAAGTCATGCTAAAAACATTTTCTCTATAAATATGTTATAATTTATAATTTAAGTATCTTGCTGGTAATTGGGAACCATTTCATCATTTGATGAAGCAAAATTATACTCCATACAAAGAGTTTTTCAATAAGGCTGATATCAAAGATCCTATAGTATGTGTGAACTATGGTATAGAGGCATGACCAGACCATATTTTCTTCAAAATGGTGGTCGCTATTTTTCGATGATAATGAAATTTTTATATCCGAAACTGGATGAAATTAAGTTGCCTGAAATATGGTTTCAACAAGACGGCGCAACATGACATACTGCTGGTCAAATAGTCAGTTTGAATTGATGATTTCAAGAAATGGACCTGTATAGTAAACTGACCTCCAAGAAGTTGCAATCTAACGTTACTGGAAAATTGTTTGTGGGGATATTTGAAGTCATTGGTTTACGCAATTAAACCACAATCTATACTTGAACTGAAAACGAATATTGAACGCTGGATTCGTGCAGAAAGATTAGATAATAGATATACTACCAAAAGTCATCAATATTGTAATATGATAATCGTTTTCGAAACCATTCAATAATTTAAAAATTCGGTGTAAATACAAATTTTTCATTTAGTATTTAATTCGCAGGAGTAAAATTCTAGATTGTAATGAATATAAAAGATGTCTTAAAATTCACGCAAAATTTGAATTTTGCGCCATTTGTGCGGTAAAGTGTTGCTAACGAAAAAAAGGACAGCATGACAGCATGACTAGTAAAGATGGAGCGCTATATAAAAGAACAATGCGTTTACATTGTTGAGCAATATTTTAAACATAAAGAGTCATTTCTTGGTCGTTTAATTTCCCGTCTTGATGATCAGAATAAGCCGAAGTCTAAAGTTTATGCCAACAAGCTCACGATCATCCACCCCTTGAAGGAGGATATTGAGGAAATTGAGCGCTGCTGTATCAACGAAATTCAGCCACATTTATGTAAAACCGTCATGGAAAATTTCAACAAAATAGTGTGTTTGTGCCAGTTTGGAGGCCATTTACCCGATATGCTATTCCATACATAACCCTATACTGTATACCTTATGAATCAATAAAAAATTTATAATTTTTAATTATAAACCTGTGTTTTTTATCAAAATTACTTCTTACGTGAGTTTTAGGACAACCTTTCGAAAAATTAAAAATCTTCATTCTTAAGTATGCTTAAAATATAAAAAAAAAATCGTTCCCGGACAGCCCAATGTGGATGTCCAGCTGTTGATAAATTGACTAAGATTCTTTAGCTCATTACCAGGCGCGTTTGAAGAATATTATCGATTGGCTGGGCTACAACTAAAAAAATGATTGGCAAAAATATTACTGATAGATATTACCATATTACGTATTAGTTTCATATAAGATGAGCTATCCTGCTGAATTTATGATTATTATATAATTTTTATCGGATCATTTTAAATATCGAAACAATTTCCATTTAGTATTAAAAATGAATTTAATTTCTTTGATATTTCTTGTAATTGCAAAAACACAAGCTGCAAAATTTTAATAGCAAATTTTATATACTTGTAAAATGTAAATATTTCGAAGACAACATTTTGTTTAAATATTTTCGCTTAATATAATTTTTTATTTTATGATCGATCATCATCATTAAAATCATAAAAGTTTTATTTTAATTAGAACGTTAGACTTTGTATTTTTAGTGGACTCGGTTTTAGAAGGAAAGTGTTACACTAATAAAATATTT
This sequence comes from Xylophagus ater, assembly GCA_963422695.1. NCBI lineage: Eukaryota > Metazoa > Arthropoda > Insecta > Diptera > Xylophagidae > Xylophagus > Xylophagus ater. Next base: position 23,753,529 of record OY730485.1, on the reverse strand, counting down.
TAATTCATAAAAATATCAAAGAAAAATTTCTTTTTTAAGTGTTTAGCATTTCAGAGGAATTTATTCAAATTTACTATTAATGGAAAATGATATTATTAACGAAGTAATTAATAAACTTTTTAGTTTTTTTTTTAATAGATTCGTAGAAAAATCTCTAACTTGAACTTTTATGAAAAATACTACTCTATAAACCAAGTTAATCAAATATTTATTAATCTAACTGTCTGCAGCAGTAATAGCACCCGAAAGCATATGTAATTTGCATAAATATTGAATTCATTTTATGTGATTTGATCAATAGTTCTAAAGTATTATAAATCGATTTTGATAAATCATATTCGTGTTATATTAAATAGATTAGTAAAATATACAGAAAGTACAAACTCTCATAAGAAATCGTGTTCGGAACATGCTTCAGGCTTTGATAGACAAGATTTAGGATTATTACTTGGTTTATTGTAACACCATTTAACAATCAAAAGAAAGTAATCATTTTACTTCTGGAAATAAGAAGATAAAGATATAACGTCTTCTGTAAAATATCAATCGTAGGGAAGCAATCAGAAGTAAAACTATCTGATGCCGGGCATGCAATAAAAGTTCCCTATAAAATTGTTGATTTGTTGATCGCGTGTAATCTATTTTCAGCGCAGGTTATTATTTTCTGTACTTGGTTTTTATTAAGTGCTACAAGTTCTATTGGTATAAGAATTTTTCTATAATTTTTATCTTGGACTATGTAATTAGAAATTTAGTTCAAATTGCAATAATCTTTCTTAAAATGTCTGATAGTTTCCATGTTCTATTGTATAATATTAGAAATCCCAATTAACTAAATAAAATTTAGTCTAGTGATCACGGAAATAGTATCAATTCTAGATCCACTTTACATCCCATTAAGTTCAATGGTTCTTTTGAAAAAGGTTAAGCTGATTCTAATATAGTAAAGTGACTTAAATCAGAAAAATAAGTCGTTACGGAACGCTTTATTATAGATGTGAAAAATATAGCCTTGCACAAGCAATACATATAATACAATATAATATAAGGAAACTAAGGGTCAGAAGGAAACTGAGGATCAGAATTGAACGAATAAAAATCTATTATAGAGGAAGTCAAGATTGTGAAATACGCCAGCTTTTCGGTTTTTTTAATGTGTGTAAAAAACATAGTCAACGAAATTTTATTTCAGAAAGAGATAATAACTAACTTTCCATTCTATTATAAAATGAAGGCATTATACAAATAAATATTCCTTATAAAAAGATCATAAATCAAATTCCTACAAATATGTATCCGGAAACAAATTTTTCTAATAGGCCTCTCGCATACAATTTTCAATCGTCAATGACACCTACTGTCATCATCAACTATCAGATAACATATATACAGTCTATCATTATCATATCTTAGAAATAATTCTTAAATTGAATTTTCTCTGGGCTTTCATTATAATGTCCATAGTTCATAGACGATATATAGCCGAACCACACTTGAAGGCAATTATAAACCAATATTGTACATAAAGAAGTGGTATTTTAATGGAATATCTACTTGGCTCTTTTTTATATGTATTTTATGGGTCATCATTATACAATATTATAAAAGTATCATCTGCAAAGGGCCCATATACACTGTTTATTGATATAAAGAAGTGTGTACGGTGTGTGTTTTATTTTGCCTTGACATCATAGAATCGTGATAATGACCATTTTATGGATAAATATTGTGCGGTCACCATAATCGATCATTAATTTTTGTTTTCAATATAATCACACGTTCATAGAGAAGTGCATTTAGGGTATAGAAAAATTTCATAGGAAAATATTCATGAATTCCATAAAGGAGAAATAATGTTAAATCATTTCCTTTTCTTTTAAATATTTCCAAGATGTTTGCAAAGATGATGATGATGATAGGTGATTTATGATTGAACAAACATGTTTTGACTTTGAACATAATTTAGAAATTAGAAAAAAAGTAATAATAATGAATGTTTGTTTTATCAATGACGTAGTGTGGCTTGGTTATAAATACTTCGGTATTGGAACTTGGAACAGAATGGTAATCTTTTTACTATCTATACTTATACAATTGAAATTCTGTTTGTTTGCGCATATCGGTTTATATCGTACGATTTCGACGATGATCGTATCATTTGATGAAAAGTACACATTTGCGAAAGAAATTCAGTTGAACATGAAGAAAATAAAGAAAACAAAACAAAACAAAAAATGTGTTTACCTGATCGCTTTATAATACATCACATAAAATTTAAAAAAATTTTGTATACGGAATAAATTAATAAAAATCATTCATAATATAATAGATTTTGTTTTTACATTAAATCTAAATTTTTGATCATCGAGGGCCGTGTAGAATCCGAGGATCTTGAGCAACGGCGTGGAATTCAGCTAGTAATATATAAATAAGAAACATTTTTTCTGTTTTCATGTTTTATGAAAAGATCCCAGTTGAATTCCGAAAGGTGTCCAGCAAAAGCAGCGAGATCAGTTGGTTGGTAAATAAAAAGTGTACTATTTTGTCTATTTTCATTATGTCCTCTGAGATTCTATGATCGTTGAAGATCCAAACTATATATTTCAAATGTAACTGCATGATTGATTATCACTTTATCTCAATACTGTATACCAAAACTTTTTCTGTTAATCTCTCATAAAGATCATTACTCTACACCACTGTGTTTTAATACACGTTTCTCCAGAGGCATCATCTTTTTGTTTTTTAAATTTTCCATAATGTAATTGAAAAATCAATTGCATCGCTATTCGCTGTCATCAAAAATAGTATTGAATTTCTCACATGATTTGTTTGTTTCTTAAAGTTTATGAATAAAAATTTTCTTATACAATATTTAATAAAGCAAAAAATTATGTTTCATGTCATGTTAATGTTTGTGTTCGTTAAAGTTGCTGTTTTGTTTCTCATTTTCTTTTTAATTTTAATGTTTTTTTTAATTATAGTTAATTGACCAAATGAAAATTATGAAACGAATTGACAGTTGAATGAAAACGTTTCAATTCACTGGATTTTCTGAGCTCTAACTTAATTGAAACAATTTTTCCATTCAGTATTGTTTTAGTTAATCTTATTTTTTTTTTTAGTGAAAATTGCAATTTACTGAGTTATAAAAAAAAAGAATGAATCAAATTAACCATATCATAATCTGTCAGATCTTATTGATATTGTATTCGTCATAATTGTTCCAGGTGAGTTCGATTTAATGCAGTGAAATAATTTTAACATGATTTCTTGTCAACTCATTAAATTTATATCGGCTATATGCCTAGTTATAATAGGCATAGTGTCTAACGTAGTGTTTTTAGATATTAGAGTGGATGTATCGAATTGTGTTATTTAGAAATTGACAATAAATAGACTAGAAAACAATTAATTAGAAAATTTGATATATAGAGTAAATGCCACATGTCGCGGCCAGTTGAGCCAAAAATGAAAAAGAAATTCATATTTCAAGAATTGAAAAATGTGCCTAATTTGATGTTAGTTCCTCAGATCATTGCTTTTATCATCTCTCTTAACCCAGCCTCACAAACTTCCCATCAACTTAAAGCCCAAATAATGGCGGACGTACGCAGATAGTAGGTATATATTATTAACTGATGTTTGTAAAAATTTATTGAAGCTAACAGATTTTGAAGCCTCTTTCCCCAATTCCTTCTACACTCTACACAGAAAGGAAGACTCGAATTTCCTAGCGACATAAATTTAATTTTTGCAGAGGAAGCGAACGGTTTCTCTAATGCTGCATCGAAAAGCATTTGAATTTGCTCTTTGTTATTTTCTTCATCAATAGATATATGGATTCAGTTAGATTCGGTATCTAGGATTGACGCGGATAAAAAGGGCAGACAAATGATTTTGTAAGGGTGTATATTTACATTTTCTCAACCCACTGATGTATGAATTCTGTTTTCATTATGGCTATTACAACAGAACTGTAGAACCAAATCGGAATTGAGAATAGGAACTCGTGGAATCGTGCTTTATTTTAAGAATCGGAACCGATAGCGAAACCGGTATAGAAATCACAAACATTTTTTATGGTTTTTAGGATTCTAAATACAAGAAAATTTCTATTTGGAAAAAGCATGTTTATTTTAAAATTGGGATAAGCTGATATGATTTTTTTATTAGAATTTTTAGTTCAGTTTAGTACCAGTTCCTTTTCTAATCGCATCATCTTGTTAGATATAAACAAAGGCAATGGAGTATATAAGATATTGATAAGTGACTTGCTAATGAGCTCAATTGCTCAATTTTTACAGTAGCATGTGAAATGTGAGTCAATACATACACAATACTAAGATCTCGACATCAATTACCGTAAAAATGCAATGGAAGTGGTTTCACAGTTCTGATTAGAAGTATTTTTTTTTAGATTGGGTACTTACAATTTGGGACATTTACCCTATATAGTAATGGATCGGTAAATATACATTTTTGAAGGATAGATGGCGCCATATATGTATATAATAGATCATTTCCTACGTATTTTCTTTAACCAAAGTTAGATCTGTAAAACCCTGGAATATAAAATTCTAAATGATCTCAATCTCTTATGTACCTGCGATGTGAAATTAAGAACTTTATAGACAAATTTAAAAACAACATTTTTTTTTGGAGAGATCTAAAGTATAATCATTGGTCGATTTCAGACTGGTTGACATTTTTTTCATAATGATTTTATTGAAAGAAAATAATTATTTATACAAATATTAACTCACCTGATCATATCCTTGTAATGGTTGATCATTTGTTCCATTTGTATCATTTGAACCAGGTGGTCGATCATTGACACCAATTCCAATTCCCATATCTGGTGCGGTAACAAAATCAAAAAAATCAGTTTTTGATAAATCCTCAGGCCGAAATGTTTCACTTATGTCCATACTCGTGGATGACATTTCGTCAGAACCAATCATGTGAAATCTCTTCGATTTTTTTTTAATTCAATAAATAAAAAAAAAAACAAAATCAATTCTATATTTCTGGATTAAATATTACAATTCCAAAATCTCCAGTTGAATTTTATATGCTGGAGTGTAGATTTTAAGAAGATAAATTTGGTTGATCATCTGGAGATCATCTGAAAGCAAAAACAAGAAAAGTTATTATATTGTTTTCTAAAGATTAACATTTATAAACTAGAATTTGAGTTCAGATCATAAATTTAAGTTTAGATAGACAAAAAAAAATTGGACTATAACTGAAATTGGTAATGATACAAAAAACAAAACAAAAGATGACTGGTGACTATATGGTAACAACAGAAGATTTAATTTTAATTCAATCAAATTAAGAATAATAATCGTATAATGTACAAACGTTTTTAATAATGATCTATAAAAGGCTTTTGATTAACATTATTGGAATGCTTTACTTTCAGGTCAATTCAACAAAAGCATATATAGAGAGAAACAAACCATCAAGAACAATGCAAAAACTTTGTCCAAATAAAGAATTCATTTATTAAGACTATTTATTCGCGATCAAATTGAATAAATAACCTAAATTGCAGAGAATCGCGAGATTATAATTTATTAAATTAGATTTTATAATAAAAAAAGATAAAGTTAATGCGATGTGAAACAATTAAAAAATGTACTATACGTATAAGACGGTAAGAATAGTTTCTCTATATGTGCACATCTGCATGGATTTTTATACTAAAACTGTATCTTAATTGATACATCCAATTTGTACACCTTTTTCTTTTAGGTGTTGTTATGCACTAACTCAGAGTGGAACCGGCTGCTTAACATGCCCACACACACGGGCGAAATCACAAATTCAAACTAAGCGTGAACCTGTCATCACAGACTTCGTAGTTCAATGCGTTACACATTGAGCTACGATCTCCGTCATATTACTGTAGAACTACTTACCAGACACAGTGTACATATGTAGATCTACTGAACTACTCATATTATGTTAATTTAATGTACTTAAGAGAACCAACTTCAACGCCTTTAGAAACGATCAGGATACGAATGTCTACTTCGATTACTCAATTAAGACTCCACTACTCTATGTTCGACCTCCATTATCACCGAGATTAACTGCACTCCTTTTCTTAGAGAACAATATATACCATCCATTCCAGCCATGTGTATGAGAAGGGTTTTTACTTGCTACATATAACCGGGTTGCCAGATATTTAAGCTCTACACTACTTAGTTCGAGATCGATGGTCAGCCGATTGGACAGAAAATAGAGTATAGAGAAAGTCAATCGTGTTTTTTGTTTAAAAGCTCTTTGTTGAAATAAATCTTAATCGAAATTTGAATAAATAATTGGAAAAGAATTTTTCACCAATATATTTTTTTTACTGCAATCAATTTTAATTTACACTTTCAAGGAGATTTTCACCTAATCCAGTATTTAGACACGGTAACACGGTCTTATTGTCGATTTTGGCTATCAATTGATGTGTTGTTTTCATTTCGATTGCTTAATCCTGTCCAATATAATATTATAGTAGTCCAACTACACTTGCTCTTGTTGTCATTGTTGAGGATTTTCTGGTTCAAATATTCTCGAAGTAAAAAATCAATTGACGCGTGAGAAATTTTTCTAGAGCACGTTATTTTATGAAATACTTTATTTGTTTTTTTTTTTTTTCATCTTCACCTTCTTTGTTGGAGTTAACAAGACTTTAAACTCAAGGAAAAAAAAACATACTATAATAATAGAAATCCGACAGATATTAGGAGTTGGAGGTTGTTAGTATTTTATGTTGTACTTAGTCAATTCGAAAAACGTGAATTTTAGTTTAGTTGTTATTTGTTGTTGTTGTACTATAGTCCCGTAATAAATCACTTTTTGGTTCAATTTTATTTTATGAATGAAAAATATACAAACTTCAAAATATTTTTCTAATTGTTTTTTAATTAAACACGTCTTATGTGTAAATTTCATGTTCTTCAAAAGAATTGCATAACAACTTTTTTATTTGGCAAATACTAATATGGAAAAAATTGTGTATTTGGACGCTTTTCTGTGCTTTGAGGGACCAACTAATAACTACCGTCTTTTAATAAAATAAAATTGAGTAAAAATAAACAATATTTATTACCTAAGATAAAGAAAGTATAAAATGATATCTGTTGAACTCCGTATAGCTTTTTTTAAACTCTACAATCCTTCAATATATCTTGACAACTACAATTTTTTCTCGTTCATCCTATTTCTCTAGAACTCAAACGTACTATAGTGAATTGTTATATTAATTAAACTAAAGTAATTCCTACTGTTTTGAAAGTTAACACAACATAGAGGGCACTAGACGCAGCTAAAGTTGGACAATACGAAGGAAGTCGTACCAATGTGAAAACTCCAATAACTCTCAATAACTAATGTATAATGACAGTTGATTTTCAGCGGTCGAGCGTTAAATGTTTCACATAATGTACGTTATCAATTTATTTCTATAATAGACTTTCTTCTAGTTTTCAATAGGTCATTTTTCTGTTACACTTTATTATTTTATAATTTACTTGAAAAATGTAGTATTCACATCGAATATTTATTTCTAGAATACGTCATCATCGAAGCAACGACTATGCATTCAAATGATTCTTGTTGTGTACTAATATCCATACACATTATAGATTTTTCATTTTCCCTCCCATTATAATTTTTTTGATGTATTCTTTTTCAATTTTATTTACAAAAACAATATTGAACGTTAGGCTGCCTATATGGCTCGGACATCTAGGTATACTAAGTTATACTTATAGTTTAACATATTTTTAATTATTCTCCTAATTGTTTTTTTTTTTCATTTGCGCGTTAACGTGTCCATTGCATTCTATTCTGTCCAGATTTATTTTAGTAACTACATCTATATAACGCATTTTCCACTCCATATTTTCGTGAACAGGACAATATATCTGCCTTAGTATTTTTCGTAGAAATGTTCCGACCAGGTTTTCATTTAGGACACATAATTTTTCAATTTCTAAACTAGTACTTCATAGTATTCTAAAAGCAATGAAAAAAACCTTCTTCGATTTTATTAAATTGAAGACATTGACTATTAATAAACGGGAAGAACGCCATTAATCAAAAATAAATCGTGCAGACAATTTAATGTTGTACAAGTATGAATTGAAATATCAGCTAGCAAAAAAAAGCAGAAAGAAAAAAATGATCTAAGAAATTTCAAGAAATGGCAGGTTTATGTCAAAAACTTAAGAAAATTGTCAGAAAAATTTCAATCAAAATAATCAAACCTAAATAAATACATATTAAATTTTCCATTAGAAATCGACAAAGGAAATAAAGAGTGACAACAGAGCCGACCCTAGGGTGCTTGGCACCCTTTTGCAAAAATATGTATGAAGTCCTAGAATTATTGTTATTGTCATCTTAAATGATGTTTGTGTTCAAAATAAAATTTAACGTAACATAACACAAAATGCGAATGCAGAATAGACTTTATCAATTGGTTATATGTAATTTTAATTTAAAACAAGTATATGTAATTGGGCAATAAATTAATAATTTATGTTTTGGTTGTCAGGATCGAGATTTCATTTCATTAGCACCCTGGTTAGACCGATTGTTGAATATGCCAGTCAGATATGGTCTTCCTACCAAAACGTCCAAATTAAAAGATCGGATTCGTACGATTTGCCTTGAGAGACCTTCCGTGGAACGATCCCTTTCTACTGCTAGCATACCTTGACAGATTAAAGATGGGTTTACAGTCCTTAGAAAGGCGACAGCTAGTAGCGGATGTGGTTTTCGTGAACCGAATTTTGAATGGCGATATTGACTGCCCCTTATGGCTGAATAAAATGCATCTTAACAAGGTCCTTGAGGTCATAGCATAAATGTGGTTTCGAAATTCGAAAATGTACACGGTTTAGGTTTTTTATTTAATTTTTTCACCCACTTTGATATATTCTTTTCTGCTTGTCCTTTTGTTATGTCGGAAAACAGCGAATCGAATTTTGTAACTGAGCTGAACCACTTTATTTTGAAAATATTATTTAAAAAAAATGGAAGTGGAGTGTTTAAAAACATGTTAAAATTGATCGGTGGATGAAACTTTCATACAAAGTTTAATGTGTGCCAATGTTTTTCTATATCATGGTATAAATAAGCTATACTTTAGTATCGATAGAAAGGTATAAATATATTTTATGTGTTCCTCTAGTATTAGACGAATACCGTAACGCTCGGGATTGTGAGCTAAAATCTTCAATTACTTCAATAATTCTTGAAAAAAACATCTGTCCAGTATTTTTTACTAGTTTCTTTAAAATTATTATTTGATTTTTAAGATTATTGGAAAATTCGGACTACTTTGTTAGTTGACATAAATCTGTTTTTCGTATGAGAAAATTATTTGCAACAAAAACGAAATACCAAAGGTGTTATGACTCATGATGAAGTTTATAAACAATATATCTCGGCTTCTTAAAATAACCGCTTAGTGACGATTGCCGCTGTTATTGGTGTCCTTGCAATCAAGCACCTATGCCTTACCTAGGCTACATACTACGTTCCGCCGGCCCTGTTTGACAATATGAAGATCAATGTGTGTGCATATATTATTATTATGCAATTCTTCTACATAATATAAAAATGTTTCTAGAAAAACTAAAAATTATAATTGTAGATTTTCGATCTATGAGGTGTCTTATAAAATAATAATGGTGAAATTTATAGAGGAGGAGACGTATTTTTTTTTTATTTTCAAAATAACCGCGTTAAGTTGACTCACATGACAGCCGGAGGGTTTTTTTTGCGCAAGTTATTTCGGGTCTTAGTTTCTATATTGATGAAAGAAAAATAATACTGATTTTTATATGATACTAAAAACTATGAGACAAAAAATTAACACAGTGCCTGCAGGGTGTCTAGAGGGTGTCACGTTGTTAGTTTCTTATTTATATATATATATATTTTTATATTTTTATTTTTTATTTCTATATAAGATCACGATTCTACTTAACTGTCATGACTTTATCATACAATGTTGATATAGTACGAAAACTATATACAAAGTCTTACAAAAGGATGTTAAATATTCGCGTGCAGAATTTGTTTATTTTATAATATAAAATCTTTTTTTTTTGAATATATTTCATAGCACTTTTTTCTTGTTTTTATTTTTAATATGAAAAATTCATTATCGTGAGATGACAATTGAAATGAAGCATTGAATAATGTCAGCATAGAAAAGCATAAAAAAAAATTTTATACATATAAATAAAAAATCATAGACGATGAGTAAATATTGAAGTCTACAAATTACAGAGCCCAACTGTAAATAAATACAAATTTGAGAAACGAAAGACTTAAGCGATGAAACTCATTTTTTTGAATTTGAGAACAATTTTGTTTGTTATTATTTTTTGTTTTTACCAACTATTTCACTTTCTCTATACCATGTGTAGGGAAAGTGTAATATTGAAAAATATTAAGATACGTAAAAAATTAGCTGCAGTGCTTAACCATAGCGCTACAAGTACAGGACAAGTACAGTATTAAGGACTAAACATTCTTATAATGTATTAACTTATTGGATTATAGTGTCGACTATTAAAGTGCTTATTTTAAGTATACTGTGTTCTCTTATTGGATGACTATAGCGCTAGTTATTTTTATATTATAGAACTAAAGCTGCTACAGTGATAACTTATACTGCATAATAGCATACTTTATACTTATCACGTGAATATGAAGTCCTTTTATCTTTTAAAATATATATACTCGTATTATACTATGCTATATCTATATTTTAGCATCATATAGCCATTTCATATGATAACTCACATTAAGTGTAAAAACTGCCTTAGTTAAGAAAAAAGTTGAACACGAAATGGCCATAGATTGTTTAGAACATAGCTCCGCAATGTTTCCAGTTTGATAGCACATCTCGGTCTTCTGTGGGAAAAATATAACAAAGTCAAATTGGTTTATTCATATCCACGTGTACATTTTCTCCTCTTGGAGGTATTGCAAAGCAGCAAATCAAACATCTCGCGGCACACCGATTACGGAGTTCTGGTTTAGAACAAACACTACTTTCATTTTTCAGTATGCGCTATTACAGCTTAGTAGCTATTACTGTGTAGTCATTTAGCAATATTGCTTTCATGTGTTTCAATGGGTAGTAAATGAAAATTTTGTAGAACACTTTTCAAGCCATTTATTAAGATTGCCTAGAACTATGCTTGTAGGGTTTTGATAATAAACCCATTTTTCATGCATGAAATCTGAAAGTTTTAAAGATTTTCGATAATAGAGACTTTCTGGAAATTTTTAATTAATCATGTGACCTATATTTTCTAAAATGAAAGCTAAAATATCAGTTAGTATTTATTCGTACTGCAATGGTTAGATATTTTCAAAAATTATTTTACAATGTCACATTAAATTGCTGCCGAGAAAGAATTTAACTAAATAAACAACTCAGAAATGCAGAAAAGTTTCTTCCGTTAAAGATGATTTTCTTCAGAAAAATGTACACAATTTTCAACATCATGGAAAGAACATCAATTTGCTATTAAGTAAAGATATATTTGGAAACAACATACATAGTTTGAGATGATGGAAATGATGACGACCATGAAGATGAAATGATGATAATGGAGATGATAGTTTTAACCGAATAGACAACAAATAAAAACATAACATGCGGTAAGAGTGAACATTATTTTATTTTTATAAGATAACTATTTAAATTTTCAATAAAAATGACAATATTTATGCAATTTTCTTCATTTTATTATTTTGTTTATAAACAAATCTTTTTGTTTATATACATTTTATTTGTTTTATAGAATGATCGTGTTTAAATTCATGAAATGTAAACTACCTATGTAAATAATTCCTTCTGGCTAAACTACTTGTAATCAGTTTAAAAATAGGTAATGTTTGTTTTGAACTGAAAATAATATAGCATCAACAATTGTGAACAATAATTGTAATAAGAAGAGTATATGGAAAATATATTGTAGGTTTTTCGAACAGGAATTAGTCGTTTAAGTATATTTTATATAGCTTCCGTGTATTTTAACTAAATTACTATTAAACTTGTATTATTTCGTTGCTAATGGCATTTTTATTGACAATTACATTTGTTATTGACAGTTTTTGTCTATAATTTACACAAGAAATATCGTTTATTTTCGCTGGTAAAGTGCTTCGATGAATTATTGTCAATTCATGATTCGTGATCAATTTGAAGAATTTTAATAATAATAATAATAATAATAAAAATATAAATAAAAACATAAAATTGCTTTTAGTGAAAATATAATAAATTGTTTTGTTTTATGCGATGTATTTTCTTTAATTTATTTTAGAAAATAAAACTAGACTTTATTTATGATTTGTTTAGCTATTTGGACATCTAATTGGATAGTTTTGTATATTTCATTTTGTTAAATCGATTTGTTATATGGTTTTTTTTATTTTTAAGTTGGTAAGATATTATAGCTCTTGTGAAGCAAACTTTTCAATGGTTATTTCAGCCTTTTATCAATGAAAGATGCTAAATTTTGTTTACGAAATTCTGACAGAATAATTCTTATACAGTAAACTATCTTATAGTGCGGTAACCTCAAAACGTGGAGTAAAACTGCGACGGCCCTCCTATATCTCGGTACTCTTAGAACGCAGTTTCCATACAAAGCGGTAGTCTTATAACACGATGTCTCCATAATATGTACACTTTTAAGGTGATCCGCACACGAAATATTGATATGGTTAAAATGGAACGAGCTATAATGATTAAGTTGGAAGCATGTATATAACGTGGTATGAATCTTTCTGTGTATACTAATTATGAATTTCCTATAACGCGACGCATTGTTCCATATAACTCGATACAAATTATTCTAATTTACAAAAATTTTGAGTTTCTTACAACGCGGTTTCCATATAACGCGGTACGAATTAATCGCGATATGGGAGGGTTGGCTATTGTAAATGTGAATAATAAACGATCGTTGCGTATAAAATATTTTCACATTGCACTATATTTCTAAAACACGACACAAAACATATAGAATTAATTAAAATGAAAGAAATTGGAATATTTTGAAATAATTGTAAATAAAATTTATTCACCGAATTCACATAAAGAAAAAATGTTTTAATATTTATCATTTGGGAAAATATCACAGAAAAAATTTTTTGAAAGAAAAGATAAAATTTCCCTAGGATTCAAACCATATTTAAGAATTTCAGAAAAATTTGATGCTCATCGAAAGAAGGATGAACTGTTCATATACGTGATTGTAATTTGCATTTTATTTTTAAAGAAATTTGTAATATGTCCATTATCGTGCCACTTTAACTATATATGTGATAGGATTTTTAAGTTAATCCGAATAAAACTCCCAAAATAATATAATATCCATGTACTAAATCGACAGACGAAGGACTTACAAGAATTTAACAAAGATTAACGTTAGAAGTGCACAGATCAGATGAATAAAGTAGAATTATGTTGGTGGTGAAACTCCTACAAGGCACGTAAATCTAAAGAAATACAAAACTTGAAAATATTTTTGTTTTCGTAATTTTGTACAACAATATTAACATTTTCCTATTTTTGTAGTAAAAATCAATCATTTGAATAACATATTTTTTTTCATAGTTTTTATAGCGTACTGAATGAAATATTCATCATGTATATTTTCATGTAATAGTTTTTTTTTCTTTTGTTTGCTCTTCCAATGTATTGTAAAATGTTAAGTTAATCGTGCTGAGCGAAAAACCTTTGAACTTCTTCATAAATCCCATATAATCCGCGTATATGGTATAAAAATACAATATTCTGATTTTCGTTTTTATACATTAAAAGTCAACTCAACTGCAAAAACTTACATGACAACTGAAATAATTTACAATCGTGGCCACCTTGTTCTTAGAGTACCGATAATAATAATAAAGCTTGTGCGAATATTGTCAACCATATTGAAGAAGTAAATACGTTCATATATATGTTGAATATTTTAAAGAGTTTAGATACATATGGTATATACTTATATAGGTTCTATTGAGATTATGAACTTGGTCGATATTGAAAATAAATGATTTAGTAAGCTTCCGGAATCTCGATTTTGTTCTATGGAGCATAATCAGGTACAAAAATAATATCAGTGAATTTTATCACGTCTATGACAAAATGCATGTACACTTTGTAATGATTTATTTGTATCGAAAAGACTCTTTCTGAAATAAATAATGATATTCCAATTGATTGCATCTATTGTCTTGTATGTGTGTAAGAGAATTTAATTACCCAATACTATGAAATGAATATTGTTGTAGTTTAATTCGACATAATTAAATAAAAAAATGAACAAAATACACCATAGCAAAAATAACCCGACACTCAACACGGACAAGTATAAGATTATTACCCTTTTTCAAAAACGTGGTAGCTCTTACCACAATTATTTTATAGACTACGCTCCTCTACAAAGAGTTGGTTATATTACTGACTTGGTAGTTACTTGCGAGAGTAGGGTTAACTTCAGACTTCACTTTGACTGCTTGGTTCATAAAGCCAATTCGACTCTGAACTATATTAAGCAGTAGTACAAAAAGGTTTCTGACCCGTATATTACTAAATCACTTTTGTAAGACCAATTATGTAATATGCCAGTCAGGTGTGGTCATTGCACCACAAAGTTCATATCAACAGGCTAGAATCCGTCCAACGCAGATTTTTATATTTATATTTGTGTGCGGCCCAAAAATTAATCAATACTAAGTTAGGGTCAACTACATAGCCGTTTCGATTTTACTAACGATTTAAAGAAGCGGACGAACGGACGTTATTATTTTTCATGAAACGAATTTTGGAGTTATTCCCATTTTTCAATTCCTTCTAGAAAAAAGTTAGGCTTTCGCATAAATGTAGTACTGTACCTAAAAACACTCGTTTTGTCGGGAAAGTAAAAAAAGAAACATTATATTGCACATAGTGTGTACTCGATTCACTTGTTACCCAAGTTACAAAAATTTTGACTACCGCATAAAAAGAAAAACTTCTCACAGTGATTAAATTTTGTGGATTTTTAAAAACTAATTACATTTTAGATCAATCATAATATTTATATGAAATGTAAAGTAAATATCTTTTAATCGCGATATTTCATTTATTAGGTTCGATGTTGTAACGAAAATATGAAAACATTTAAGTAGAAAATTTATTATTACAGGCAAAAAAAAGGCCTTATATAGAAATTGAAATGGGTAATGAAATAATAGTTAAATTGAAAGAGAAGCTGTATTAATTACATTATGTTAAACTCATATTAAGTTTTATTTTTAAAAACTTTCCAGTGAAGTGACTGTACGCGTTTAACGTGGTTAGTTAAAGAGACTTCATAAACCATAACAGCATTTGTTAAATAAAAAGTCTAATTATGTCTAAGTCTAGGGCTAAGTCCACTAATGCTGTTTTTTTTTTAAATTATATTTTTCTACTATTTCATGGTTTCATAGGTATGCAAGTCTATGATAATGCTACATTACTCAATTACGACTAAACTAGAAATGATATTTTCGTTCATCCTCCATTAGCTAACTGCTCCTATTAACGTTGTTAACAAGGTATGAGATGGACTATTTTTCAGGTAATGCATTGAAATTGCTATTGAAAAAAAGTACCCGATTCGCTCCTACGTCACTGTATTATATGGGAAAATTTGTTTTTGAAATAAAAAGTGTTTCTAGTGTTAGTGTTTCTATTGCTTAACTTCGTTAATCGAGTATAATTATGATTCCACCTTCATATAAAATTTATGTTTTAACAAACAACTTAACTTGTGTTCATCATTTTATTATTCCTAATTGGCTATGTATGTTGAATGTGGAAGACTCTTTAAAATGCGAGATCTCTTTTAAGTAGTAAGTATTATTGATTGGCTATCAACATTAATTATTTGTAGACTAATTTTATTAGAATTTGTTAGTATTTTATCGTTTGTATAAAATACTATGTTATGCAAAATATAATTATTATTAAATTTTCAAATCAAATTTTAGTAACATTTTTCAGTTTGAATCTTCATCTAGAAAGTAATAACATTTTAATGGTGGAGTTATATTTTTTCGATAAAAAGATTTTAGTACTGACTGGAATATATTTATGCCCTACAGTAGGAACTACCAGAGGTTATATTAGCTTTATCACGGTGTTTGTAACGTATAGAAATAATCATCTTACAAGGAGTTTCAAGGTTTTAGATGTGTAGAGAATCAAAAGTTATATCGATTTATGTATGTCTCTGTTCGTGTAGAGGATAATTCAAAAAGGAATTATCTGATTTTGATTAAACTTACAATGTGAATTGGTTATTCTTTAATTCAATTCGGTACTGTATTTCAGCAAAATCAACCAAAAAGAACGATATATAAAGCAGGGATTCTCAACCTTTTCTTTTGCCGCGGTACACTTTTAACAATTTCAAATTTTGGCGGCATACTAACAATAAAATAAGTAATAAAATATCTTTAAAAAAATTTAATTTACTATAATACACTGTGTTAAATAGTTTATGATAATAATTTTCAATGTAAAATACAATAATATGTACTACAAAGACAACAGCCGTGGCACAGTGGTTGAGAATCACTGATATAAAGCATAAATCAGGGTAAACAGCCAATTTTGCCGTGTTTTGTTATAGCGTTTTTCGGATTTACTATAATTAGAAATTTTTTGCAGAGATTTTGTTTAAATTTTTTTTTCATTAAAATCAGTCAAAGTATAGTGGAGAAAGAAATAGTTATATGAAAAAAAATTTCATTCATAAAGCTTTTTAAATTTAAAAACTAATAAATCGATTTTAATAAAATTGATTTATGATTTTAGGGCCCAGGCTACCTGTGAATTAGCTCAAATAGGAAACAAAGTTATGCAGAAATGTCTTTGAAATTTTATTAGTTTTGGATGTTTCTTCTTACACATCGACTCCATTGGACTTATTTCAAGACATATTTTCAGTCGGACTGACAAAAAAGTCCAAATTTTAGAGTCTCCACAAGACTTTTTTTCAGTCCGACTGAAAATATGTCCAAATTTTAGAGTCCACAAAACTTTTTTCAGTTTGACTGAAAATAAATCTTGAAATAAGTCGTGTGGAGTCGTGTGGTTAGAGTTAATTTGTTCAAGTTGCCAATTTTGTTAACTACGAGTCAAATTGCAAGTACATTTTATATGCACAGTTTATAAAAAACTGACTTTCCTCGTTGGCTGAGACCTATTAAATGAATCCGACAATTATTTTATGTATCCACATTTTAAAAGTATAAAATAATTTACTTGAAACTATTAAGAATTGCCATAGCCTACTACACCATCTAACCAACACTTATTCTTCCTGTCTTTATATTAATTTAATTAATTAAAATTTCATTATTTTGAATTAAACCAATATTTGTGTATTATTAAATCATTAAATTCCTAGTACTAAAGTGTAATTAACTATTTATGATCTAAACTCTATATATAGGCGGTGTTCATTGACCGGACATTTTTTGTTCATTCTCGAGAACCATAACGACTTAATCTATTCTATTAATTTATTATAATAAATATTAAACTAGTTTTATCGTTAAACCCACCAAACAGAATTAGTTTATAATCTCTTCATAAATCTCTGATATTATGCAAGAGATTTGATACATAAATAAAAAACAAGCCAAGAATTTTAAAATTTGTAAAAACATTTATTTAATCGTAAGAAACAAAATTGATTATAATTATAAAAATACGATTTGATAAATGAGAATTTATCTCACAGCATGATAGTGAAAAATTTTCGAAATATTTTTTTAAAATATATTTTTAAGATTTCAAGATTTTTATTAGGAATTGTCAAAGATTCATTTAATTTGAATATTTTTATAAAAAAAATTAAAAAAATTAATTTTTTAGAAGAATTTGAACAAGAAAAACGATTATTATAAAGCTATGCTGATAGCAACATGTTGTCGAAACTTTAGTGTAAATTTTTTGGTTTAATTTAATGTGTGTTGATTCATCACCAATGCTTTACGGTAGTTTTAAATTTTTGAATGATGAAACTCAAGACTTAAAACGATTGAATCGTGATGGTTATAAATTTCAAACAGACTCCATAATCAATCATAGCTTAGATTTAAGGAATTCCTTATTACAAACGCTTCAAACTAAAACCATGGAGAAATCGACTATTGATATTTTAAGTAAGGATGATGCCATGGAAATCGATTTTGAAGGAGAGGATATAATTACAACTCAATCAAATGATGTCACCGAAAATAAAATTTGTGATAAAAGAAAAACAATTGTATTTAATAAAGAAGATCTTGATGCAAATGTTTCTATAGATCCGGTGAATAGACGTAGAGAAACAATTTTGATGCCAGAAAATATGTTGGTGGATACCGTACAACAAAAACACGTAAACGAGGAATTACAAATTGCTAAGCCAATAAGAAGAACTATATTTTTTGATGAAAAAAATTCATCAACAAATTCCAAATCAACTTCAAAATCGAACGAAATGGAAATAACATTGTCGAATGAAGAAAATGTAAGTCCTATCAAAAAGAGTAAATTATCATTTAAATCGGACAATATGTCGGTAGTAAAATCCTTTCATAATGAAAACTATTTTCTTAATAAAGGTGCTATACCTAAAAAATCCACCAGACAAACTATTCTTTTTCCAGATTCCTTATTAGATATGTCTTCTGTAGCAAATATAAATCAAATTCCCAAATTAGCAAATAAGGAAAATGTAAAAGATGAAATAGATATGAGATTGTCTGAAGAAAATCGTCCAAATAAATTAGTAGTAATTCAACAACCCAAAACTGTGACAAAACGTCAAACAATATTGTTTCAGTCAGGAGTTGTCGATTCATTAGATATTTCATTGCAAGAAGATGAATTTACTGCAAAAAGTAATATATTTGTTGAACAAATTCCAACACAACAAAAGCTAAAAATCCCGCAATATTTTCATGCGGAAATTGGGAAGGATGAACTGGATATTACATTGTGTGATGAAAATGAAAATGAAAATAAATTAAATATTTTAAGAATTCAGCCGAAACGCCAAACGATATTATTTCAATCCGGATTAAATGATTCAATTGATGAAGGAAAGCCTAATAATACAAATACTAATAATCTTCTTTCAAATCAAAAAAACTATGAAAGATCGCCAAACAATATTCTTCCATAAAGAAAATAATAGTATTGATGAAACAGTAGAATCGACTTTATATTCGACATCAAAGAAATCAATAACAGATGAAATGGGATCAAATACCGATTTAGAAATGTCGCTTTTCAATCAACCAATTCGATGTAAAATTAAAAAGAAAACATATAGTAACTTAAAATCGGCCTATAGCCGATCTAACAAATTATTGTATATCTAGCAATGAATTATTAAAATTCCTTGATAATATTGATTAAATTAAAAAAAACGCAAAACATAATTCACGAGAACTATTTAAATTAATCGTAATTAATGATTGTAAATTAGAAAATGATAGACAAAGGTAAAATGATTAAAATTTTCTTTTTATTTTCGAATTTCTATTTTGTATATAAATATTAAATTTTATTACTTTTTGCAGTGAGTATTGTTTAATTCGTACAAATATGTGGAATAAAGATTTAGAAATCCAAATTAAAATCAGAGATATTGAAAAGATTTCATATCGTGACATCCTTTTACCGAATTTGGAAGTATTTGATGAAATCAAATTAAAAACTTTATCAAGCGGTATGCAATTTTTAGAGGTATTTTTAAAAGAACCTTTAAGATTTTTACGTTAGAATTTAATTTAAAATTGTAAAATTTCTCATTTAAAATTTGTTTAATTTATTTATAGTAAAATAATATATAATATTTTATTTTTTTAGTTTTTTTTGAAAGTATTATTTTATTTTTCTCTCTCTCTCTCTTCTCTCTATTATATATAATAATTTTAGGACGTGATCGTAATATTTTATTTTATTTTATTTTTTTTTTTCTTTTTTTTTTTTTCTTTTTTGAAAGTACTATATACTAATTTTTAGCTTTTGTATAAGTAATGATGGAGGTTGGTGAGCGTAGCGAGCAGGGGCGGAGCCCCTCAGTATATATATATTTAAATTTTATTGTAAATTTCTCATTCGATCTAATGGTCTTCGACCGTGAATACGTTTTATACGTTTCGGGGTGGCATTTAAATAATTGAAATCTTTTGTTGGTGATTATGTTAAACGGGAGGACCAATTATCAACAGTTGTTGCACGGTTCCTTTCTAATGATGCAATATTATCATCATCATCATCAACGAATGATTGTTGCTGTCCTTTAAAAAATAAAATGTTATTCTTGAAATAAAAATAACTTTGAAAAATAATATATTATCGCCATTTCACCTGCATAAGAGGCACATCTCGTTATTAAAGGAGATTTTGTATCATTATTTTTGATTTGTTTTATATCATCGAGAATATCCGTAACAGAGCCAGATAAAGAAAATGTAATTATAATAGAGAATGAAAACTCTGTTTCACAAGGAACTACAAATCAGGTAGTTGAAGATATGGAAATTATTGAACAACAACTTGAGAAATTAAGTCGGAAAATTGTATGTGATCAAACGATGGAAGAAGATTATCAAAATAATCTAGAAATTCAATCTCAAAAAACTTGAAAAATTATCACAACGAAATTCTGATGTTTTGTTGTGCAATCAAACAAATAAAATCATTGTTAACATGACAATAAATGAAACTGTAGATTCCAAATTAATTTGGCCTTACTTCAATACTTATGATGAACGATCCTGCACCCGAAGTTCTATTACAAGGTATTTCACGTAGGTGTAAAAAAGGATGTGAGACAACATGTTGTCGCAGAAAGGCAGGCCTAAAATGTTCGATTATATGCGTCACTTGCACAGGAATTTAGTGTAATAATATTCCAGAAAAAATACCCGATTGCGAGGATGAACCACCTGAAATCAATCAATTTTTGACTTTACAAATGCCAGATGATTATGGTTATGATCCTAAAGAACAAGAGGAAAATTCTCAGGAAGAGTCAACAATCTCTAACGAACAACATTCTGCAACATTAGCTGATCCAGAATATCAATAAATACAAGAAGCTTGAAGAAGTCAAATCATTAATTATCTTCAACAACATGATGAATGCTTCGTGTATTATGCCTACTAGGGATATCGCGGTAAAAAATGCGCCCTATTACTCTACCTCTAAGGTGGTGTGCAAAGGGGTAAAATATAAGAGTAAAAACTTAATAAACAGCGAAAAATTTCGTTCAGAAATAAAATTTTCCAAGAAATTGAAGAAAATGCTAACTTTCTACGTACTGTAGCTTCAAAACTATAAACTTTACAAAAAAAGTGTTAAGCAAACTGGCCTCAATCAACGTATCTCGCAGCAGTAACGAGGTAAACGCAAAAAAGCAAATTTTCCACCCCTTTAAACCAGCATAGGGGTGCGAGCGACACCCCTCCAAGGTCGAAAATTTGGAAATTTCAAGAGCTTACCTAATTGAACAATCCTACCAAATATAAAGTTTCCTATACCTTTTGCAAGGTAAAACTACCATTGACTGGGCTACATGTTGCCATACCGGGTAAAAAATAGTAAATCATTCCAGGGGAAAAATGACTTTTGTTACGTTTTTTAAGTTGTAATTTTACTCTTAATAAAATTTTAATTTTTTTTTGCATGTTATGTATTAAAATTAACTTCTTCTTAATTCAAAACGAAAAGAAAATGTTGCTTATCAATATTAGATGACACTACATTACATTAAGGGCTCAATAATAAATGCAAGCATTTATTATTTAAAGTAAACTTTTAGGTAATTAATAATAATTAAGGAATTGGTTTAATACGTGATATTGTAACCCATTTATTCAAAATTAAATAAAAAAAGAAATTGTAAAAAAAATTAGTTTACGTGTGAATTCGCAACGTTTCCTAGTTAATACCCCAGAGAAAGGAAACAATTTGTTTTCTCATGTGGCACTTCTTTTTAATCTGCAAACAAGATATTTTGTTATTAGTGTTTGTAAAAAAGACCCTATGTATTATAAAAATACAAGTATTTACAGTCAGAGAAAAAGACTGTTTCTCAACTAAAGGCCATAATCACCTTACGTAAATACAGAGACACATTTTTATTTCGAAAATCAGTAGTTTCAACCGATATCTTGTTTAATATCGTATAATCAACTAGAAAGTAAATGATTTGCCGTACGAATTACTCTCATTTAAAATAAATTTTTGAAAACACGGAGTAAAAAATATGTTATAATTATTAAATACCTATTGAGAAAAAGAAATCCAGTAAAAAGAATTTAGAAGCCAAACCCAACCAATCGAATCAGGCTGTTCAAATGATTCTTCTTAGTACACATAGCGCAGTGATGCAACTTGAGATCGATATGGCAATAAAATTAGTTCACGTATTCATTTTTTAAGGATATTTCCTAATAATTTCTATCAGATATTAAGCGGTTCTTTGAAAATTCCAACTTCAGTCTTCTGATTTTAATCCCTGCAGATCATATATTTTCTTGATGAAAATTTAAATATTTTTTGACTGAAATTCGAGTTCAATATAATTTTTTCAGTTATTTTATTTTGAAAAACTTTTTTCTAGTTTTGTTATTCATTTAATTTCCGAATTACCAACAAAAGTTTGTTTGCAACTGATTTGGAGAAACATGTTGCTTAACAAATGTTAATGTAATGTAAACATGCCCTAATAACAGATAGAAAAATTTCTTTTTCAAAGAAATAAATTACACTATCGTGTATTAAAGAAGCTTTTCTTTATATACACATATTTTCCATTTATTGTGGTACAAAACGAATCAATTTTAAACTGGTCACGTCTTCAATCAATCTTCATCTTTCAAATTCAAAACAAAAAAAAAAACATAAAGTAATTAAAAATCGGCCCATAGCCGATTTTTTGATGCCCTATGGTAGAAATGGGAGAGAAAAATTGTGAAAACTAACAATATATCAAGGTTTTTTCTTCATAACTTTTTTTGCCCTTTTCAAAATTTTCTCTAATTTGTAAGTAACCCAGACCCTGGTAGTATAAGTCCAATTTGCAAATTTTATTCAAATCGGTGTATTAGTTCTGAATGTACATCAAAAAAACTTTCTGAACAGGCTTATTTCCTCCTTATTTCTCCACTATCCTTAGACTGATATCACTGAAATTTACAACGGTATCGTCTATTTATGTAGTCAACCAA
Source organism: Xylophagus ater (assembly GCA_963422695.1). Classification (NCBI taxonomy): domain Eukaryota; kingdom Metazoa; phylum Arthropoda; class Insecta; order Diptera; family Xylophagidae; genus Xylophagus; species Xylophagus ater. Next base: position 23,730,212 of record OY730485.1, on the reverse strand, counting down.
TATAATTAATTTAAACAAAATTGCTTTACAAATTTTCCAATTAAATACGAAAAACTGTATAAAAAAAACGACAAAACTTTATGGTCACCCTTGTTTTTGCTTAATAACTTCGCTGCCCCTCAGTCGATTTTGCTGAAATGCAATACCAAATCCACTATAGCAATAACCAAGTAGCATTCTAAATTTCATCAAAATTAGATAACGCGTTTTTGAGTTATCTTGTCCACGGACGGACGGTAGTACCTAACATGGAGCATTAATATAGGGAATTTTTTTTAAGAATTTTGGCTCATTTTCAAAACCCAATTACCCCAATTAGTTCTGCCTGAATTTCACAATTTTTTTCATAAATATTTTATAAAATATCACCTTTTAAGCGTGCTACAACATAACTTGATAGGCTTATAACTACTAAAGTTATACGACTCTAAAGCCATCTATTGGAAAAAAAACGCCACGAACTTTCTACTTAACTCAAAATTTCAAGGTTTTTTTCTCTATAACTTCGTTTCTACACTCTGAAATTAGCTCAAATTCACAGGTGTGCTGGACTCTAATAGCATAAACACGTTTCGTAAATTTGATTGAAATCGGTGTATAACTTTTTAAAATACATCGGGAAAACTTTATGAACAGGCTTATTTTAGGCTACAACTATTTCTTTCTCCACTATCCTTGCATCGATTTGACTTAAATTTAACATGGTATCATCTATTTATGTAGTCAACCTATGTAATTAATTTCAACAAAATCGATTGACAAATTTTCCAATTACATCCGAAAAACCATAACCAAAAAAACGACAAAACTTTCTGGTCAGCCAGGTTTTTCCTTTATAACTTTCCTCTGCGTGGATCGATTTTGCTCAAATGCAATACCAAACGCAGTTAAGGAACAACCAACTTACATTCTAAATTTCAACAAAATCGGATAACGCGTTTTTGAGTTATCTTGTCCACAGACGGACGGACGGACGGACGGACGGACGGACGGACGGACATGCATAAATCGATATAACTTTTGATTCCCTGCACAACCATACCCTTGAAATTTTTCTGCGATGATTATTTCTATGCGTTACACACTTAGTGACAAAACTAATATACCCTCTGGTAGTACCTACCATAGGGCATAAAAACAACTAATTTTCTATGATGGCATATGATGTTGTGTGGAACATTTCTGAATACTCGTTTATGATTTGAACCATTAAACTAAAGATTTTCTTGGACGCGTCTATCATAATTTTTAATACATATATTTCTTTTTTTTTTTATATAGAAATTATTATAGAAAAGATCATCTTCACTTTTCTCCTTAATTTGGCTTTTTTCTTCGTCTTCTCTGACCGGTTTAATCACTTTTAATTTCACTCTAAAATTTTATTTGTAAAGAAAAAAAAAAATTAAATTGCAAATTCATTTTTAATGATTACAAAATTTGATAAAAACTTTAAATCTAGTAGAAATTATAACCTGCTGAGAGAGCTTTTCACAAGCGGAATGAATATTGAACGTTGAAAGAGTTTAAATTCATGAACTGAAAGTGAAGCATGCACTTCTTCAGAATATGGCCGAACCAAAAGTCTAGTTTCTAGTTTCGAATCAATGCTAACCAATAGTTTTTAAACAAAAATAATGTCTGTACCTGATAGTAAACTGTTGGTTAATATATTATGAGAAATTATCAAAACATAGAGTCTTGATTTCATGTTTTCTTGAGTCTTGTTGGTGGTTTTTCTTTAAGTTTGCAAGATGCAATAAATTTTGATTTTATTCTTATCGTACTTAAGCCATCTCTTGTTTATGTTCATGTTGAAGGATTTTTTTTTCTTGCATTTCAATTTCTTTTTGATATTGTTGACATTAAACAAGAAATTCAAAATAACAATCTAAGAAAATGGGAAATAAAATATTTTTCTATTGAATTTTGTTTTTTATATGAAAATGAACAGAAAAATGAAGGAAGTGCGTTGTCAGTCGATGTTATAAATCTTTGGGAATGGATATATTTGAACAGTGATCGTATGGTATGTGATCATTTGAATTTTACTATCCGTGATCATCATGACCTTGTTGGTGTTCTATGAAAGTGATGATGTCCTATAACACTTAAGAAATTTCTAAATTCGCTTTCTACAATCTATCCTTCTTTATACCTACGTCATATATTTGTAACTAGGAATATTTGAATATTAAAGCAATTTTGACTGAAAATATTTACTATTAAAATATTGCATTACCCTTTTTCTATTTAATTTCTTATCAAAACGGGAATATTACAATATGACGAAGAATTGATGAAATGGAAGCACTTTTGGCCAACATTATAAATATCTATTAATATCTTCCGTGTTAGGACGGATGAGAAGATATTGACCTGAAAGCAGCGATTAAGAAAGTCTAGCATCCTTCTTTTAATATTAGAGATGAGAGGATTATAAATTTTCCTAGGACCACAGTCTCAGAACAAGGAACTTTCAAAAATAAAGTACTTGTATTTCCGTAAATTTGATAAAAATGTATATTTTCAGGAGTTTTTACATTATTTTTATTCTATCAGCTAATATAATGGTTTTTTCTCACTAATTATTGTATAGAGTTCATTTCAGTAGAAAAACCAAGAAATTCTCTTATTAAATAATCTTGCGAGTTATTCTTCAATAAGAAATTTCTTGAAATAAAGTACATATTTGGATTCTCCTCGTTCATATTTAGCCCAAATATAACTTTACCTTTATTAGCTACAACGTCACTGTATTTCAAGCTACGAGGAGAGTAAATACAGTGACGTTATAGCAAAGTGTAACTATGGTAAAGTGGCGAAAGTTCCTATCCTTACCGTACCGCCGTTTTTCAAATTTTGACTGTTCTTTTTCAAACAATTTTCTATCCACTGCTGAAATAGATAGCACTAAAAATTGAACATATGGGTGAAAGAGAAACATGATGTCATATGATTTTGAAAAACATCCCTCATTTTTTTGTTCGAAAAATTGATCCCATGATGGTGTTGCCATTAATGTATTTTTTTTAAACTGACTGTTTAACTTTTTTTAAAAAATAATGAAAATCTTTAATAATTGAGTTATTATTTAAATGAATTTTTTAATAATGAAAAATGAAATTAATATTTCTCCATTCTTTGCTATTTTAGTTTTAATGCAGCATTATTTATTTTGTTTCGAACATTTAAAATTTTCCATATTTTAAACCGCGTCTAACTCCAACGATTTTTTTTGAAAAAATAACAATTTGCAATATTGGCAACACCACTAATGGGTAATTTTTAAATGTAAACAATGAAACACAGGCAAAAATTAATATACAAATGCACACATACCAGAAAAAAAAAATTTGGCGCAAATTCTTTTTCTGGTATGTATGTAAAATTTGTGCCCAAACATAAGATTCCGGGATCAAATCATAAGATTCCATCTGATTTTTAAGAACATTTCATTCTCTCTCTTGCTGATGGATTTTGCCTATGAAAAGCATATGTACTCTTGCGTATTCTTTTTCCCGTCTGCCACGTGCTTTTTCTAGCTACTTCGCTAGCTTTCCTCACTTTACCATAGTTACACTTTGGTTATAGCTAACAATATTCTATTTTTACACGCATTCTGTTGTTGCGATATCACGTCTTATCTCTATGATAAAAGTAAAGTTATATTTATCAGCCTGCTTCAGAACAATAAGTCACTGAGTGAATTAATACAATTATTCAAAGATGAGAATACTTACAGTGAAAATATCATTTGTGCTGGGGAAAAATGTTTGGTTGCACTTTACAAAATAAATATTGATCACGTTGCCTTAAATGATTTGCACTACCAACATTTTATTAAATCCATAACAATAAATTTACATAGGTCTCTTTCCCTCCTGAAAGCGATGCTGTACGATATCATTCTTTACGGACGTACCATCAAGTTCAATTATGGTACAACAAATATAGGAATGCAGCTGATTGGGGATGGAAAAGTAGTAAATTTGGCCTTACTCCAATACTTATGATGAACGATCCTGCACCCGAAGTTCTCTTAAAAGGTATTTCATGTAAGTGCAAAAAAGGATGTGGGACAACATGTTGTTGTAGAAAGGCAGGCTTAAAATGTTCGATTATATGCGTCACTTGCACAGGAATTTAGTGTAATAATATTCCGGAAATAATACCTAATTGCGAGGATGAACCACCTGAAATCAATCAATTTTTGACTTTACAAATGCCAGATGATTATGGTTATGATCCTAAAGAACAAAAGGAAAATTCTCAGAGAGAGTCCACAATCTCTAACGAACAACATTCTTCAACATTAGCTGATCCAGAATATCAATAAATACAAGAAGCTTGAAGAAGTCAAATCATTAATTATCTTCAACAACATGATGAATGCTTCGTGTATTATGCCTACTGGAGATACCGCGGTAAAAAAACGCGCCCTATTACTCTACCTCTAAGGTGGTGTGCAAAGGGGTAAAATATAAGAGTAAAAAATTAATAAACAGCGAGAAATTTCAGAAATAAAATTTTCCAAGAAATTGATGAAAACGCTCATTTTCTACGCACTGTAGCTTCAAAACTATAAATTTTACAAAAAAAGTGTTAAGGAAACTGGCCTCAATCAACGTATCTCGCACCAGTAACGAGGTAAACGCAAAAAAGCGATTTTCCACCCCTTTAAACCAGTTTGCAAGGTAAAACTACCCATTGACTGGGCTAATTCTCAATTTGTATTGGACGGAATGGATACCCTCTAAACTCATTTTTCGTAAACAAAATCAATACAACTTTTGTTAAAAGCTTTTCTTTTTCAATTTCGATTCCATACAAAAAATACTGAGTTTAAATATACAATAGCATTTTAATGTAGAGAACAAATTTAGTTATGATTATTACAAAAAAGAATTAGGGACATTTTCTGTATTAATGAATGCCTGCAAGTTTATAGAATTTTTTGGAAAGTTAATTTCTTGTTTTATTCTTAGTCTTTTCATAATTTCTAATTCTTAGGAACAGATTGAGAATGAAATTTTCATTACTTTGAATGAATAAATAAAATTGAATTTCAATTACTTTAGTAGCACTCATTCCCTTCAAATATATGAAGTTCTCGTCTCTGGTACTTAATAATATTAATTGCAATATGTTTGCAACATTGTAACAATCTCCTTAATGTTTATTGACATAAAAACGATGTAATTATGATTTCCTGTGTGAACGTTTATCTTTCAATTATAAAATAAATGGTGTTGAAGCGAACTGGAATGCACTACTGTAGAAAAATTGTAATCGATATTATGTATTACTACAAAATCATTTCCAAAGGAATTTTTTCTACGAACAGATTTTAATTTGAAATTAACAAAAATGTTGAATGATTTCATTTAAAAAAAAAAGAAAAGATATTTCGATTAAATTAAATTGAATTAAGTTATTGATTTTTTTAAATCATAACATTTTGAAATTCAACTTTTGATTGATCAAAATGTATTTCAAGAATTTGGTTTATTAATTAATTTGTAATTATTCTTTTATTCAATTCAGCGAGAACGTGTTGTTGGAAGAATAAAAAATGAATTACAACCTTCCAAAAAATCAACTGGAAAAAGGAAAAATTTTCCCCTTAATTCTTCCTTTATTCGTTTATGGTATAAATACGAGATATTTTTCTCCTTCGATTCAGTTAAGTAGTAGGTGAAGTCGATTAAGGATCACAAGCTCTAAACTCAACTCAGAAATTTCATCACATTTCGATTTTTAATATAATTTAACTGCCTGCTTTATGTAGAGGATAGTAACTAAAATGCATATTTATTGACCTGAATATTTGCCTCCCTCCCGTTATGACCCTTTGTTAAATGGAGGCATATCCTATCTTTTAAGTTGGTCTATCTAGACCAAATTGGGGAGATTTTCTACTTTTACCGCTTTGTGGCCATTTTATCCTCACATTATTTTCATACCAAATTTGGTGCGGATATACGATGAACGGTACGGTATAGAAGGCTTTAACTAACAAACAAGGGAAAATTTAAAAATTTTTATGAATAGATGATGTAGAGATTATTTTTTGGTTTCACATTTATATTTTTCTAAAAACTTAAATTCTGAAAGCTTCGAACTACGATTTTCTTCTTAATAATATTATAAGAATTTAATTTTTATCCATAATTGTATTAAAATTATTCTAAATATTTATCGGCGACATATTTTTTTCCTATAATCAATTTGTGGTCATAACTGATTACTGTGTACCAGTAATCGAGTAATGGAATTTAAAAAGCATACCAAAATAAGTTTAATTATATTTAACCTATAAAATAGAAAGAAAAATGTTGAACATTTTTTTTTTTTAAATATTGTTATAAAGTAGGTAATTTCTCTATTAAAAACGGATTAGAAGAGATCTCTCGTAGATCATGTCACATAACTATTATTCTTAGAAACTATTAAAAAAATACTTCAATGTTTATACATATTATATATTCTGATGTATACGTAGGTTGGTATAAAAGTTTTAAGAGCCTAATTTTCTTTTTAAAATTGTATTAAGGTTGGAGTTGTATAATTTATAAGTAATTAATTAAAAAAATTTAGAAAAATGTATCAAAAACTAATAATCCTAAAAAAAGTTGTCAAATGATTATAACTTCTAGTACTACCTAAGGGATTTTACGAATTTGCGATGACATGGATGTCATCTAAAAACTCTCACTTCTTAGATTTTATACAAATATGATGATGATTGCATTTGCAATAATTGTAATTACATAGACAACTTGTTTGAAAACAATTTCAAGAATTCTTTTTGATGTTGTATTTACTATTTTAAGCGGTAACTGCTCAGTTGTTGTTGTTGTTGTTATTATTGTTGTTGTATTCTATAAAACTGTATAAAACTGTTGTACATATAACTCTTATTTTAGGCCTTCTTCTTCTTTTTCCTCTTCAATGTAATCTTAAAATATAAGCGTAATAACTTTTTATTCGCAGCTTAATTAAAATGCAACATACTCGGTACGTGGATTGTTGGTTTTTCACGTACGTGGTACGCAAGTTGTTTATTAATAATTTTTATTATAGTAGTCTACTTTTAATAAATACGAATGCTTTAATCAAAAGACAAAAAAAAAAAAAATACTATAAGATGCGGTATTACTTTAAAAGTTATATTACGCTAAACGTATTTTATGAGCGCCAACATAGTCGTGTTTATGAACGTAAAAACTATATTAGTTGATTTTTATTGAAATGGAATTTCACCTGGTGCGGCGTTTTATAATTAATGTTATAAAGAAAAAAGGATTGGTACATCTTCGTCGCCATCATCATCAACAAAAATTTTTCTTCTTTTTTTTTCTTATGAATTCGAAAAACTACAACTTAAAATGGATAATAATCGTTAGTTGATTGCACATTTGCAACATTTATTTATCTTAATTTATATTTTAGGTATCTGTGTTGATGGATTCTTCTGAAATTGTTCAGATTTTACAGATTTTAGGTTAATATCATCGACCTATTGAAATAGTGAAACATTTTTAATATATACTTAAGTTTTATTATTAATGTTTATAGGGTTTTTGCTTTCATTTGTAATATAAAATGTATATTATATTGCCTTACCAGCTTTCTGTTACTTGATTCATTGAATCTATTCTAGTAGTTTTCCCTGGAAATATAAATAAAAAATGAATGTAATAAATTTGTTATAAAAATTGAATTGAATTTTTTTTTTTTGGTACATAAAAATTATACTTTTATATGTTAAATTGAAAAATGGAGAAAATTCAAAAATTGTATTTGAAAAATGTGAAAAAATTAAATTAATTTGTTTTTATCGAGCTTATCCTACTAAACTCATGCAAATTTATATCTTACAAGAAGCGCATGTGCCACAACAGTAAGATACAGTATTCCGACTCGTTCTATTTTTATTTTCATCATAAGTTCAAAATAACACATGTGACGAGAGAGCCTTAACTTACATAATGGATAATGTACCTATGTAATATTGATGGCGGATTCCTTAGAATGCTTCATTTTTCAAATCAGAATTTTTATGAACAACGCCAGCTTTGCAGTAGATATTTGTTTTCTACAATTTTATGCTACATCTACTTGTATTATCCAAAGGGTGTTACTATAAATATATATTGTGTTCGATCTAACTTATGGGAAATATTTTGTATTCGTATCCTAACTTAGGGGAAAATCTTCGCATCAACTTTAATTAAATATAGGTAATCCATATAAAGTTAGAGGACCATAACTTTTCGAATTTCAGGCTGCTTTGCTGAAATTTAATAAATTGAAATAACATTATAGCATTTTTTACGTACGTTACGCTGCTGTTTATATTAAGTATTTATTTTATTTAATATAAAATAATTGGATTAACAAGCGTTGGCGGCCACACAAACGATCTATTAAAATTTATAGAATCTATTCATTCGTCGTCTGTTATCTGTATCACCAAAATTAATTGTACCCAGTCATATGTATGAGATGGACTTTATCTCATCAAATACTTGTATAATCAATACACAACTATAGTCAATTTCATTTTGTGATTCTACACTACTAGTACCTAAGTAATGAATCGTCTAGCTAGCATATACTAATTGCTTTACAAATGCTATTATGTTTTTAAATAAACATAAAACATAAAACATTTGCAAGAAATTTTCTATCGGAGGTTTTCTTTTTCAAAACCTAACATTATTACAGATAATATATAGGGACGATAGGTTCATATATGCAAGGGTAATTTTATAATTCTTCTGTCTCTAATATTAAAAAAAAGGATGATCGATTTTGTTAATCCCTCTTTTCGGATTTTTATCTTCTAATCTGTCCTAGCACAGGAGATATTACTATTTCTTTACAATGTAAGCTAAAAGTGAGTCCGTTCATCAAAAACTCACGCTCTGTGACTGATAATGTATATAATATATTTTATATATGAAATTATCGTCGCGATTAATTCTTGCTGTGTTATAAAAAACAAATTCATATTAAAAATAAATAACAATTCATAATTAATCGATGAATATGGAATACATGTTTCAAGTTATGGTGTTGATTGGTATGCCATTTTTTGGGTCATTTAAATATTTTAGTTAAATAAAATGCCAAAAAAAGAAACAACCTTTAATAATACTTAAATAGAAATGGAATAAAAGGAATTCTTTTGAAATAACAACAAAAATCCAATTTGTAGAAACAATAAAAATTTTCACATCGTATGTGATCGTATTTATGTGAAACATATTAAAATATTCAAGATATTTTCGTATATAATAATCATAAAAGTTTAATTTTCCAAAAACTCTTGAATGCTTTGTACTTAATAATGGTCATTTGGATGGCGTTTTTACTTTTTTCTGTAGTTTTGTACAGCTTTTTTTTAATTAATATCATCGACAATTGTCATAAATTTCGGCTATCAAAGACACACGTCTAATTAGGCTCCCGTCCAAAAACATAAAAGCATATATAGGTATACCTTGTGTCACTAAATTCGATGAGCCAAAATTTGAAAGAACCGTCATCAAGGTGTATTGGAAAACTGTAGTTTTTTTTTTTTGGTTGTCTTTTGGAAGTACAAAGAGAAAGGTTATATATAAAAAAAAAATACATTATTTTGCGCGGTATTTGCTTGTGTTCTCAAGAAGAGACGGACGTCTGGTTTATGTCCACGTTCAGTTCATTATTTTCACCCAGTTTGGGGCCAATTTAATTGACTCCCGTTTGGTCCAATGCCAAATGTTGCTTAGTATATATTTTAATATTGAAAGATATACAAAAGTAAAAAAAAAAATTGAATTGATATGAAGGTCTTCTACTTGGCCGTTCTGTTTGGACGGCTTTTTTGTGGTTTTACAAAGTAAACCTATATAAAAATAAAATCACCGTAAAACACGATCAAAGATCTTATTATATATGTTGATAATATAGTATTCGAAATCAAGGAATTGTAAAATTCTTACGCTATGTGGTATGCGTATATACTATGTCCACACTTGATATAATATACTCCTTGTTATAAGTCTGAAAGGAAAAAATATGTTCTTCAAATGATGATAGCCTATTAAACTCTTTTGTTATGAAATTTTCTTTTGGTATCTTGATGCCAATTAAAATTCGATGAAAGTTTCTTTTTATGTTTTTTTTCTGTATATTAAAGGAGTCTTTTTTTGGGTCATTTCATTCGTTTTGATTCCTTGCTATTAGGAAGTGTCTGGAAATTGTATTGTATTTTGATGCATTTCGCAGAAAATTTCGAAGATTTTTATCTCAGAATAATTTATTTGAAGGAATCCGAATGTGCAAATTATTTTATTGTTCGATTGATTTAAAGTAATCAGTATTTATTATTCAAATAAATTTTGGATAATATATTTCTTTTAGATGATATCAATAATTCACGTGAGTTTCAAAAACTGAGTATACTAAAAAAAAAATAATCGTTTTCTGTTAGTATGTACTTCGAGCACCTTGTGTATTACTAAACAACACTGATGAAACGCGAGTTTGTGATGAACGGAAGCACTTTTGGATAGCATTATAAAAAGCTAGTAATATCTTCCGTGCTAGGATAGATGAGAAGATAAAAATCTGAAAACAGGAATTAAGAAAATCAATCATCCTTTCAAAAATTCATGTATTTTCATAAATTTGTTAAAAATTGCATATTTTCAGGCGTACGATATTTTTTGTTCATTCATTTCACTCATTACTGTAAAGAGTTCTTCAATTTTTATTGTATTAGAGTTATTTAGAAAATATGTATAAAAATTTTGATATTTCCTAAAATTAGCTGTTGTAGAGAAATACTTCTGAAGATAATCAAGGAACCTCAAAAGTCTGAGGACCATGTAAAGTTAGGCGAACATTATACGATGGCAGATTATTACTTACTTGCAGCTGAGCCGCTGTAAGGATTATGTATTTTTTATATTATACTGTTTGTCGAGACAATTGTGATGCAACTTGTATCCAGCTATATTCTAATAAAATGCGTTATTTAATAAAAAGTTAATTTTGCAACAAAAAAATCTTTGAAAAGTATATTGATCAAACGTTTCTCATCACGACATAAAAAGAAAAACTAAAACACATTTTTAGTATAAAGAATAATTTCAAAATTTTCAACCATCTTCCAAATATGTATTTTTCATATTATAAAGTGAGTAAATGATTTCATCATCGGATTAAGAGCTTCCAATTCATACGATTTGGTTATTATTTATACTATTTTATTTTATATTAATAAAGGCAAAAAAAAGAAGATATAAATAAATAAAGAATAAGTTCATACATGAACGACAATATAAATACTGGTGAATTTAAAATATCGATCTTTGAGGTTTTCTTTATATTAAAAATATTGCAAAATATATGTGCGACACACAATTTTGATCGGCGGAGGGATTCTACAAAAAAAAAAGTAAAAAATAAGTCTTTCACAAAAACTATTAAGTTTGAATTCATTTTCTTTCGGGTTTCCAAATGCACTTATAAGAAGATTCCAAAATTTTTGCTTATAGTTGCGACAGATTCAGAGAAATGAAACTAGTTTGAAACAACTGGTTATTTCAAGCCAATTGATAACGAATTTTGTTGACAGACTAGATTTCTTTACGCCAGTTATATAAGCGTCCTATCTGTTAACGATCTCGCCTCTGTGTTTAAATATTCGAAAAATTCTAACTTTGTCGATAACATGACTATAGTATTTTTAAAGAAATATCCAATTCTAATGACTCTTGGTACCTGCAGGAGGATTTAAATAATCTTGCTACGTGGTGTCACAATAATAATCTTGTCCTTAACTGTGACAAATGTGAGACTATCACTTTTTCAAGGAAATGTGACAATTCTCTTTGCACATATTCCATAAATGATGTGCTCCTCCGAAGAGTGAATAATATAACTAATTTGGGTGCAATTTGCGACAATCAGCTTGATTTCAAGTTGTATATTGATTCATTGGTCCATAAAGCTAATTCTACATTAGACCTCATTAAACGTTGGTCCAAAGAATTTTCGGACCCCATTATCACTAAAGCCCTTTTTATTACCCTGGTTAGACCAATAGTTGAATATGCCAGTCAGGTATGGTCTCCCTACCAAAAAGCCCAAATTAACAGATTGTAGTCTGTTCAACGTAGGTTCGTACGATTTGCATTACGTAACCTTCCGTGGAATGACCCCTTTCTACTGCCAAGGTATGGTGGCAGTAGAAAGATTAAATTTGATAGGTTTACTGTCCTTAGAAAGGCGGCGCCTAGTAGCGAATGTAGTTTTCGTAACCCTAAATTGTGCTATTGATTTCCCCTTTTTGCTGGACAAAATGCATCTTAACAACAATACATGGTCCTTGAGATCCGTGGAAATATTCAAAAGTAGTTATCATACAACTGAGTAATGCTGAGTTCGGTTAATGATAACGCCAAAGTGTTTAAGCAGTTTGAAAGGCCTCCTACACAATGACTGTTGCTTGCATTAAGCAATGTTTGAAAAGAAAAAAAACGTGAAATTAAACATTTTTTCGTACTTATGCGTTTTCCTAAAAAATTAAACGTTTTGTGTTTAAAAAAAATTAAAAGTAAATTTAGAAAATCACAAATATGGGTAAAGAACAAATTATCTATTTTAATTTAATTCATTTAAATAATTTTATTGTCATTTCTTTAAATTTTATTTTACACCGGTAAGAACCGCGCTTACTGGTTAGCTACTTTTAGTAGATAAACCGTGAAATAGAACTAGCGATATGGAAACCGAAAAAAAATTAATGTAAAATTAAATTAACTTTTCCTATGTTCATAATAGATTACAAATTTAAATTAGATTTTTGTGTTAAACTAGTTAAATGCGTCTGGTCTGTCACAACTTTTATATTCATAAGAAAACCACATTTCTTCATTCTGTCTCATTTTGCGATTGCACTTGATCGTCCTATACTATGTCGTCTACATGAAGTCATGAAATTCAGTTTAATAATATTAAAAAATATATTATAGAAATCTGTTACGCAATTTTTCGTATGATCTTCATTGATTTCAATATATTGCTAACTCTTCTTTAGATACTTTTTTTGAATAAAATTTTTTCTTCTATGTTGTTTTCTTGTAGTCTAATTCAACTTTTTCGCATATACCTATAATCGTAATAATGATCATCATATAATCATGATCGAAATCACTTTGTAGCAAAAATTTTTTTTTTTTTGGTTGCCATCTAACTAGTCCAATAAAAAAAGAAAATTAAACGAAGACTTGTTTTTCTTAATGCATTTCAATAATGATCATCACAAGAATATGTTTTTATTTTTTGCATTTATTACGAAATCTTAGGCTTTTGCAGTATATAGAAAAATTTCCCATAGAGAGACAAATTACATATTTTTTTTTTTGATGATGATGCGAAGAAAATCGATGATCTTACCGATCGTGTGTGTATATGGAGATGATCATCGCCATCATGATCATTATTTGGCACCTAAAAAACTGATCTTATACTTGTTTGTAAATGCAATTTAAAAATGCAATTTTATTGCGCGTTTATACTGCACCTCTTTTGCGAAATTCTTATAAATCTTACATGTTTATTTTTATTTTTATGTAACATATTCGTAACATTTTTCGGTTTAGTTTTTTTTTTTTTTAATTTTAATTTATTAAATTTTTATTATTATTTTTATTCATTTTTTTTTTTTTTGTGAGTAGATTGACAACTTACCGATCATGAAAATGATTATAAAAGTAACATCAATAACAGAAAATTATTATATAAGGTGAAAAACTGATCGTGTGTGATCGTATGAATAATATTTTTAGCGAAAAAAAAGAGTCATATAGTAAAAATCCCTTGGGTCATAAATACAGTTGAGTTATAAAATGTAGGACATGTTAGTAATCAATGTAATTTTAATTAATCGGTACACGCATGTCAACAGAAAAATTATGATAAAAAAAAATGTATTTACTTTGAAAGATATGAGTGCGCGCTTGTTTGTTTTTTGTAGCCAGAAGTATTATTGGTGATTTTATAAAATTTTATGTTATACAAAAAAAAAAGACAAGACTAATTTAAAAAATCTAGTTAAAAATTAATTACATGAACGTGAGGACATTTTTTTTCTGTTTTTTGAAACTACCTAAATTAAATTTTGTGTTTAAATTTACGAACTTTGTGTTTTACAAATTAAATGTAATTAAGTTAAATCTTCTTAAAAATAGTTGCAAAACAATTTTTAAAAAATTGCGAATGAAATTTTCTTTGGATGGAACAAGTTTTAGAGGAAAAGAAAAAAAACAAAAAAAAACACAAAATTGGAATGTTTAAAAAGTCGCGATTTTTGATCATTAAAATTCCATTAAAATACTCACAAAAATCACTGGTTCCGAATTATTTGGCGACTTTGAAGTTTCTTGTCATAAAATGATTGTAAGAAGGAAATCACATCACAATTTGCTTTTTGCTAGATTTAATAAGTCCAAAGAAAGCATATCAGAATGAAGATTTAAGCCGATGGCGCTTTTTATAGAAACTACATAGATGGACTGATCTGGCATTATCCCAAGAGATTTGAAAATCCATTTGAAATGACACTTACAACATTCTCATGTGTTGATTGATAATTGTTTCTGCAGAATTTTCCATCTATGTGTCTGGATCAGATTTTCATATGAAATTTTCTTAAAAAATAAATTACTACTTAATATTTTGCTATACTGCCGCTTATGCTCATCATCTTCAATAGATTACACTGAATTTTTTCTAATATTCAAATATGAAATGAAATTTAGATAAGTTTTTGTTAAATAGATAGCGGCGAGGTGATGTTTATATGTAAAATTTTGATACGTATTTATTTTAATACTTTGTAATATGTAAAATGGAAATAATGTGCTATAAGAAAGTTACGTGGTTTTTGGCTTTTATCAGATATTTATTTAATATTATTAAAGTTGAAAAATATATATAATTTTTTAAACCCAAAAGCAACAAATATATCGAATAGATTATTTAAATTCGATTTTTGGAATGCAATATGTTCATGTGTGCTTATATATAATATATTATTTGCAGTAGCTTCATAAGATAATATTATCTTCAGACCATTTTGTGACATTGTCCTCCTACACAACACGGTCTTTCTTCTTTCTTCAATTGCGATATATACATAGTAAAATCAGCAAATAGGCCACCATGAAAAAAAGTACTGAACTATATATATGGTAAAAAGAAAACTAACAACAAAAACAACAATATCATTGCTTTTATTTGTATATTAACCATAAGCGCGGAAAATTTATTAGTAGCGCATACAGAACGTCATCTATCGTATATAATAGTTTTTTTTTTCTTCTACAATAAATGGAAAGCCTCAAGGAAAGAGATATTATTGCAGAGTTTGTTTCTTTTTCATTATATTTATATATATTGTAGGTATAAAAATATATGATATTACCGTGAGTAAAATGTTTTAATCATAGCCTACAAAAAACCATATTCTCTAAAGGAGGACTGACTGCCATAAAGTGCCAATAAATTTCTTTTTCGTATACTTATAGTTTTAGTTTCCATTCATGCATATATATAATATCGAAGATATTGTGTTGGATATGAATTAAGTGGATTAGAGTAGATATATATATATATATATATATATATATACAATAGATGGATGGTTGGTACAAAGTCCTCACCTGCGCTTCGAACTGGTTACTTTTTAGTGATATTAGAAGAAATGCTATAATAAAAAGCAAAATCATGAGCGCCTTCTTGGTTGAATCGTCTTAAATGATTCGTTTTTATGGATGGCACTTAGTTTATTCTTTTTTTTTTACCATCAAAGCATCTAATTAGTTGCTTAAATTATTGGTTTTTGTCTTTTCTCGATTGCGCCTAATAATGTATCTGGACATCAGGCACGGGTATCAGGAAAAATTACAAATTTTTTTGCTCCATCAGATCAAGATTATAATGCTTCACTGAGATTATTCATATGTAATATGTATACGTATGCTCGTGCATATAAATAATATCTTTGAGGAGTTGATTTTCCTGTTGGTAAAACGTTTGAAGAGGATTCTAGTCTATAAGCAAAATAATATATTTATATTAAATTGAAGATGTAATACTTATGGAAACTTTCGTATATGTCAAGTTAGATTTTGATTTATAATTTTAATTCGATAAAAAGAAAAAATATTTTTATTTTTTGTAGAAAAGCAGCTGGGAAAATAGTTTATGTTTCGAACATAGTAATTAGTGTTGAAGGAAAAGAAAAGACAAAAAAGAAAACTCGGTAACAAAGTAACAAATTTACACTTTTTGTGATTTCTTATATAAGGTGAAATATTGTAGAACCAGTAGTAGTATTGTATTAATCATAATAAATTTAAACTATGATCTATCGGAAATCAGAGATGACATTATGTAACAGAATTTAGCAAGGTAAGAGTAAAAGCAGTGCAAAACGAACGGAAAGGACGTATGATTCGCTCTAAATAATATGGAATACTTTGGAGATTCATCGAAGAAAATAAAAAGAAACTAGAAAGTAGCTATGATAATACGAATGTCAGGAATATAACACCCTAAGTAACATTTAAATGCTTAGAAGGATTACTGCTGAATAATTGCTAACTCACAGCGCATTAATAGCTACTAAGACGTAAAAACAGTTTTAATCTGAAAAATTTGATATGCATGTAGTAATTCTTCCTGAAGATTTTTCAATATGGAATCTTTAGGATTCAATAAGAAAATTAAGAAACTGGAGATTACCAAATTATAAGCTTCTGGATGGATTTGGAGACATGCGTTCGTACTTGGATTGTGCGAAGATGCATTTCATATAGGATAAAATTTATCGTGTTTAAATAATTGTAGAATAAGTTTTTAAACGTTGAATCAAAATCGAAATGTAATTAAAAAAAAATACAGTACGTGTTTTTCTTCCCACATTTAAAAACCACATAAAAATAATAAAAAAATTTTTATTAACATTTTTTTGATCCAAAATGATGTACGTTTTTTAAGCGCGGTCAAAAGAAAACAAACAAACATTTTTCCGTATAAATAATAATGACGCCTCATTTTAAGTACCTCCTAAACGACAAAATTGGTATTTTGGGAATTTTAATTCAATAAGAGTAAATGCAACATAAATTTAATTTTAAACATTACCGCAGCCTCAAAGTGTGCAGTTCAAGGCAAGAAATTGATTTTCACAAAATTCAATAAAATATTGAAAATATATGTATATCACGCGGAAAACATGGAGGATGGTCAGTTAGTTTTTGTTGTTTATAGTTTGTCTGTTTTGTCGCTAAAAAAGGCGACAAAAAATTGTTGGTGGCTTTTTTTTTTTTTGGTCCGAAAAAATGGAAAATGCATTTACCACCAAGTGGGCAGAAAATAATTATTTTGTTTTAAAGAAATTCATTGAATTCTTCTTGAATCTTATTATTTCGATTTTATATATTTAAACGAATTTGTAATTGCATTCTCATGGAAACGATATTTTTTATGATCATGAAAGAATTTTTCGTTTTTTAGAAGATCATTAAGAGTTTTCCCAGTGGAAAATTTCATAGATCTAAGAAAATCAATGTTAGTAAATTTTGTATTTTACTCTGTTCTACAATTATAAAGGAATTTGTCCTGAATATTTTTAATGAAAATTTATTACGTATAATTCAAAAAATTTGCAAAATCCACAAAAGAATAAAAATACAAATCGATATATCAATGTCAATTCTATTAGTTTAATCCAAATATATTAATTAATTGAAATGATCTTGTTCTATATTCATTGTTAGTCATATATTCGCATATTTCTCAAAGAGATCATATACATTTCAAATAAATCAAATATCACTTCTTATATATAGTAAAATCAATATGAATTCATATTTGAAAATTTAAAATGCGTATACATAATAAATATTATAAAATTTCCAATCAATCAGTTCAACTCCTAAACAATTGAAAATCCTGTGTGTTTTGAAAAGTTCGCGCGCCACAATTATGTACTTACGATCACTTTACGATTGTATTTTTAAAAATATGCTGGTGGCATAAAATCAATTAATTAATCAACTACTGGCGCATATTTCACCTCAAAGTCTGCCAGTTTCATGGTTTTCAAATTTCATATTATTTATTAAACGTTTTGA
This sequence comes from Xylophagus ater, assembly GCA_963422695.1. NCBI lineage: Eukaryota > Metazoa > Arthropoda > Insecta > Diptera > Xylophagidae > Xylophagus > Xylophagus ater. Next base: position 23,712,009 of record OY730485.1, on the reverse strand, counting down.
TTTAATCTTATTGATCTTGTGATATACGATCGGTAGACATTATAGTAAAATAGCCGATGTCGCTGCCATCATCATCGTTAATAAACATGCAAGAGGTATGTATATGTCAAATATGTATTAATAAAAAGGGTGAAATTCCTTCAGGCATCTTAGATGTTTCTGGTTTGATAGGATTTTGGCACAACAATTAAAATAAACTCCTACTATAACTTTTGAACTTTCTTATCAAACCTTGCGATATTTTATATTATATTTCTGTTGATGCTGGTGGGCTGCTGGGTTTTTGATTGATTTATTTGCCAATGATTTATGGCTCAATTTAATTTGCCACGCTTTTTAAATCTCACCCAGAGAGATTGATTCTTTAAGTATATAAAAATGATGTACGGTACAGTACCGATCGAAGAGATTTTAATGTGTACCGCTCCAAATGCAAAAAAAAAAAATCTTTACACAAATGAATAGAATTCAAGAAACTATTATTTTATACCCTGTGGGTTGAAAATAATAAAACAAAAACAAAAATACCGAATAGAAATTTACATGCTGAGCAGTATGCATTCGTAATGTGATCTTTTGTAAAGCATTTCATGACTTATTGTCATATTACTTAACAATTATTATTATTATGTTCATGATGGCAAAATATGAGAAGAGATGAGACGAAACACCGATGCACGAAGTAAATCAAAACCTAAGACAAGATTTAAGAAAAGGATTGCCAACGCATAATGACATATAACTATGTTATATGGATTCGAATTCATTTTCCTATGTAGGTGGGTCATGTTTTTGGGTGGCCCTGTGGGTATTCTAATTGTCCATTAGATTTTTACATTTTGATATTGTCGAGAGGAGTTTTAGTATGAATATTGATGAATATAAAGTACAAGTGAAAGTGTTTTTCTTAATGCCAAGCGAAAATCGCATAAAATAAAACAAACTGATACACATACTAAGAGAAAGTTATTTCTACTCATATAAATGCGAATTTTTAATCATTTTTAGCTTATAGAAGACTTCCCAGGTACAATTTTTTTGGAATACATATGTTATTTAGAATTAAAAGCGTTATTACAGCTTAATAGCTGTTAATCTGCAATTATTTTGCAATATTGCCTAAAGCATTTCAACATTACTTGATTAGGATTAGGTTATTTAGTGTTAATGTCAGTAGTACAGTCATAAATACTTTGGAAACATGATAACCCCGATGTGCTAACAAGAACGGAATTTTCAGAGCTGATATTACTCCAAACTTCTCCATTTCCTTACTAACCAATTAACGTATCCCACGAATGGCAAGATATGGAATATAATACTAAGAAAAACATAAAAACATAAAAAATATAATTTTCTTTTAAAGGAAGCCTAAAGGGACTGTCATGAGATACTATTTCATTTTATTTTTAATATTTAAAGCCTGCCTTCAGGACCATTACTCTAAAATGTAACTTGATAGCCTAGTATACTTTTCCAACGATCCCTAAATATGTTTATAAGAAAACAGAAAAAAAATTAGAAAAAAAGAAACAAATTCAATCTCACGTACTTTAGTTAAAATGTTTCTTAACTTTGACACGAGATAAATATACAACCTTTTAACCTAAATTCGAATGGAGTATATAAAATGTATGTTTTCCATTTAGTTATTTAGAATATATTTTATTATTAATAAATAAGAGATAACAAAAAAAAACATAGGCTTATGTGCAAAACTTCGCTCTATGAGATCTGTTTTTGTTTCTTTTTTGGTTGCTTTAAAATTCGTGATTGTAATTCATTTTAGTATGTAATGTATAAGAAAGAAGTTGATTTAAGTCATATGTGCATGCGCAAAAGAAATATTTCTTTTCTTTTTTTTTTTTGATATGTCAAACTTTTAAGTAAAGGAGTTATGATTTTTTAAACTTGCTGAATATAAATTCTTGTAATAAATAGGTTTTGAAAATAATATGTATTAAGTATATAGGATTGCTTGTTTTTAGAAATGGGTTATGAATATTGGTTAAAGAATCGCATACAGCATAAAGGGAACTCATAAAGTTTAGACTTTCAAATTTTAATTTATTAGAAAATATTTTTTTTATTTGTAAGATTTCAAAGTGGTTAAACGGTAATATTAAGTTGTACACAATTAGATAAATTAATTGATTGTAGAGATAAATAGATGGGCAAGCCAATAGACTATTGGCTCAAGGATCAAGATGTGTACTATTAGCAATAGTACACACCTTGATCATGCTAAATCATAATATTTCTGCTAGGTTCCAAAAAATTAGTAGTCTACTACACATATCTTTTTTGAAAGAACTTACAATATAGGATTCTCTTCCGTTCTTCTCAGTCTCAACCGTATTTGGCTACATCGCATGTCCTGCGAGGCAGTCATTTGGGTCCAATATTATTTGTTCTTACTGTGAACAACGTTTCATCCGTGGTTAGTTATTCAAAAATATCATACTATGCGGCTGATATGACGATTTACAAAGAAATGAAGATCCCAATGGACTCCTTCTTAGCTAATTTTACCACGTGGTGTCTTAAAAACAATCTGGCTCTTAAAAATGGCAAATGTGAAGTTCTGACGTTCTCTAGGAAACGTTATAATGACCCATGCCTTTACCATATTAATGACGCGGTACTCTGTGGAGTGAGTAGCGTAACTATTGATTGATTGGAGTGGTTTGTGACAGTGAACTTAATTTTAAGTTACATGTTGACTCATTGGTTCACAGAGACAATTCGTTATTGGGGTTCATTAAACGTTGATCTAAAGAATTTTCGGATCCTCACATCACTAAACCCCACTTCTTTACCGTGCTTACACCTACTCTGGAGTATGCCAGTTGAGTTTGGTCTTCTTATTATAAAGTTCATATCAACAGATTGGAGTCGGTTCAACGTAGATTCATACGCTTTGCTTTCCTTGGAATGTCCTCGACTTGTTAACCACCAAGATAGATTAAGGTTGATTGATATGCATTCCTAGTAAAACCGGTATCGTGTGGCTGATATTGTTTTCATACATTATTTGGTCTATGGCGCTATTCATTCTCTTTCACTTTTATAGAAGATACCTCTAAACACTAATCAACGCTCATTGAGGTCTCAAAACAAGAACAATCAATACCAATTATTTTTTGAAGATTATGTTATTCAAATGTTGGTTGGTCCATTCTATAGCTCCAATTTTGAACCACTTGTTCAAGCATTACGACTGGAATCTATCGTTGCGCATCTACCGTAGCTAGCTTATCCGCGTAGACTTAAGACTTCACGTAACCCCAAAGAAAATAATCCAGAGTTTTGATATCACACAGACTTTTTAACAAATATTGTACTATTAATGAAATATCTTTTTTACAGAGTAAAAATCTGTGACACATGAGAATACAATTCGGATACTATTTATTGCATTCAGGAGATTCCATTACATCAAGGCACATAGGCTTTTAAAAACTGATCCACAGAACATATGTGTAATAAGGAGTGTGCAATTATGTATGTATGTATGTAAAATAGAATTTATTAATAGGGCTTTAGTTAAATCGATAATCTTCTTAAAGAGTTATGCCAAAATAATTGAACAATTAATTAATCGATTTTTAACTTCTTTTAACAATTTAAGCATATTGTCTTTTTTATTTTTGCTTTAATGTTATGAGCTTCTGTCAGCTTAAACTTTACAGAGTTGCTACCACTCGAAGCATTTTTACTAAATTATTATTATAAAATGGTCTCGAACTCTCAATGATCATATTTTATATAGTTTTTTTCTTAACATTTTTATCGGTATTCTTTTGAATATAATCTAAAAGTCTACTTTGTATCTAAAATAATTTTCCCATAGATTTTTTCTTGTACCAAGTGCAATATGCATGCATGCTTACAGTAATAATGATTTTAACGTGCAAAACTTTAGCACGCACCAAGCTATTTTGTTTTAGTTCCCGACATAAATCAGAGTTGAATCCTACATTCAAATTATATTCATAGCCAATAAAACGTGCACCTTGCTGTGATTATAACCTGTCTGAAATTCTCGTTGTTCTGTCGTTTTTTTTTTATTTTCGTTTTGGGCTCTCCTATAACCTAGGCAAGAAAAAAAACACATGGAAACTTAAAATCGGTTTATAACCGATTTGATGCGGTATGAAATGGGACTCATAGTTAACTACAAATGCAAAACTAAATCTACTTAGTTAATAACTTAAGTTAATAAATAACTTATATTGTAAATTTCATTAAAATTGGACTACGCGTTTTGAGATATCTTGTACACTGACGGATGGAGATGCAAAAAACGATATAACTTTTTAATCTATACACATTTATTGTCTTGAGACCGTTCGCCAATAATTATTTCTGTTCGTTACAAATGCAGTGACAGAACTAATAGACCCTCTGGCAGTATCTACCATAGGGCATAAAAATTCATTCAATATATAAGAAGCAAAGAAGATCATTAACACTTAAGATATCAATAGTGTACTGTGCGAATAGCATTATAGATGGCGTTGTTAGATAGTAATTTCTCTATAGGCAAAATGGAAAAAAATTAATATCAAATTGGATTTGAACACTTTTTCATCTAACGTAAAGGTTTTTTAGTTTTGGTGTAAAATAATAAACAGCCGAGGAGGTCGAGGTCGTGCAGAAAATAGATTTAATTAAAAAAAGAAACCATTTTACCTATGGATTTTGTGAATTGAATAAACTTTGTGCTTCCACATAATATTGTGTAAGTGTGTGTGTGTGAAGGATTTTAACTAAACATTTTTTTAAATGAGAAAATTTTTCATTTGTTGGTAATCCGGAATTTAATTTTTATAGTGTGATTTTTATATGACGTGATTTCCTGATGGGGGGTTTTTTTTTGGAGTGGTGGGAAATTATAGATGCATGTGCAGCTTTTATAATAAAAATTAAACTCCGTTTTTTTTTTTTGCTTCAAAACAATAAAAATCTAAAAGATTTATGAAATGGAGAGATCGAGTAAATTGCAGTCGATCGTGGTACACCTGTACTATGTATCAAGTTTTTCAGTGAATTTAAGTAGCGTCTTCCAATTGCGAGTAGAGATATATGTGATAATCCGTTTTTTTTTTTCATCTTCAATTGTTCAGTTGCAACAAACGATGCAGTTGGAGAAATTCAAAGAAGCACGATGATATTAATATATATGAAGAAAAATAAAATGCAACTTATAAGAAATGAAAATTTTAGTCATTTTTATTATTTTCATTTTAGACTGAATTGAAATTCGAAGAAAAGAAAATATGCAAGTAAAACATGCTACCTGAAACACTTTCACGAATTGTTTTATTTGATATTATTATCATTACTATTATTATTATTATTACTATTATTGATATTATTGTTATTAATGCTTTTTTTTTTTAAGAAAAAAGAAAATTGTACTACATTATTATTTGTCTCGTGTTTAGTATGAGAGTTCCTGAACTTCTTCTTATTGTTGCTACATTGAGTTGTAGGCTAGCAACGTTGTTCTCAAGCAGCATAATTGACATGTTTATAGGACATAAAATGGTACATATAGAAAAAGTTTTCAAAGATCGTCCTAAAATTTGGAATTGAGTTGAAAAACGCAAAAATTACCTACAAATCAATTATTAAAATAGGAATATTGTCAAATTTCAATTTCTGAAATTGGGTTTACTTGACTTTTTTAAGCTTATCAAAACAGATTGACTTGAGTGAAATCGAATTAAAGTCGATTCGCGTGTAGAAGTGCTTTTTAAAGCCAGACACTATAGGAATTGCTGGTATGAGCGTATTCGCGTGATATTCACATTTTGTAACCGGCTCGTACGAGTGCATCTCATCTGTTCGTACGAATGCAAAAAATAACTAAACTCAGCTTAAACTAACAGGTGAGGAGATCGTAGTTTTATACAAATTTTATGAAGAACACGTGTTTTTATGGAATATTAAATATAATAATCACAAGATAAAAAGAACTTTTTATATAACACGTTTTTAAATTTTCTGTTGTTCGAGAAATTTTGACAAAATCATAATTTTAATTAACATGTATTTTGTTTTGACAGAGCTTACTTTATAATATAGAGAAAAGAAATTTTTTCCGAACTTACTTTCCATATAAAACAAAATTTACTGAAAATGAATTCAATTTTGCTTAAAGATGGTTAAAAGTGTTACAAGAATACATTGTCATCGTGTTCTGAGTTATAAGCTAAAAGTTTCAAATGTCTAGCTAGCCGGAAAGTTAGTTAAAAATCGATTGCAAGATTTGTACTGAGTTAATAAAAACGTGGTAAAAATTATAAAAATTGTATATATTTTAAAATGTCTTTTGTTATAATGGAGAAACTGGTCCAATTTTGTTTCTTTTTTTTTTTAAATTTGATAGTTGAAATAAATCGCACGCATGAAATCTTATTCGTAAAAAATTTTGGTACGAAAAATTCCTACGACTAGTTAGTTTGGTGTCAACCCAGCTTTAGTCTAATTCAAATATACTTCACATCCTTATATGATCGCATTAGAGCAATTAAGGTATAAGAGTATACGTTCCCTATCCTACTTGAGGTAGATACTATCACAGATATATATTAAGTGGAGATTTCGTTTCCCTCGTTATATAAAACTATGCAAGCAGAGTGATCACTATTTTATCTTCTCGCTTCCTTACTCCAAACGATTCAAGTCATGGTACATGGGGTTTTATTACAATTTTCATTTAATTTCGTAAATAAATATATGTCTTGTTTGCATTTGACTTTTATAGGCTGAATTTCTGTGTGCTAATAAAGTGTAGACGTTCTTGATGTTTGTCCATTTTATAAAAGAAATGTGTTTCAAATGTCAGATAATTTTATTCGCTGGATAAACAAGGCTTTATATGGCATCCTAAAAATAAATTTCATATTAACTAAAATACAAAAAAATCACCTATATTTTCTTATTGACATACAAAATTTTCCTATTTTTAAAAAAAACACTATTTATAATGTTGAATAGCATAACATTGCAATTTGCCCCAACATTTTTCCGAACTATAGGAAAATTGGTATTTGAAAATCATTTATTTTTTTTTTCTTTCAATGCAACAATGTTGTTGTACATAAATATTTTGTTTGAAAGCTATTTTGTTGGGTCGCGTATAAGAAAAATATTGATAAAAGTATTATTTTTTTTGTGATTTTTATAAAGACTTTATTTTTGCATCTTTGAAATTATTGAAATTGCAAGTAAATAAAATTGAATAAAAATAATTTGCTGACAATGAAAACAAGATTTTTGTGGTTTTATATTGAAAGAGAAAATTCTTCTACAAAAAAAAAGAAAAACCGCCAAATGAAATTGTATACGCGCAGATTTTTTCATCAGATATTTTCTGAAAAATAGCAAAATGATATTACTTTTATATAAAAACAATGAAAAATTCTTGCTTTGACCAGTTTTTCCAAAGTGAAAATTTTAGTTTTGACCAAGTTAGAGAAAATAACATTATTTTAGATATGTATACGTGGTCCGACCAAAAAGTATTCGTAATTGGACTTCATACATTTTTAAGATGTGAATATTTTGAAATTTTTTAATTTTATAATTTTAGTTTAAATACGATCGATGTAAGTCAATGAATTCCATCTTAAGAATTTTTCAATGGAAAATATCTCGTTTCATAAAACAATAAATAACAATCTTCTATAATATTGAAAAAAAATTTATAGATTATATAATTTTTATGTAAAACTTCTGCGGTATGGAAAATACAATTAGAAAAAGGTGTTGCGCACAGATTAGATGACATTTTCAAATTTGAAAAAAAATTCACATTGTTTAAGATTTCTTTCAATTCAAATGGAATGCTGTCGATGCCATTTAAGGAATTGAATATCGTGAATTCAAGAAAACTAATATCAGATTACTCAGACCAGGAAAATGTTATAAATATTTTATTTAATATATAGTATATGGAGTTTATGGAAGATTACGGTATCATAGTGACATCTATTTGTCAGTATTTATATGTTAAATTACAAAATTGTATGAAATTAGACTTTAAGGTCTGTTTTCTTTGGCCATGTTCTTTTTCAGAGTAGAACATGTGTCAAACGAAACGATCAGAAGTAGGAAGGTGTTTATAATCAAATGCTTATGAAAGAGAAATTAAAATACTGACACTGGTTTTTGTAACTAATCATAGCATATGGGTTTTTAAAGCAGCTAAAGCTGAATGCCCTCGGTTTTAAAAATGCAAGGAATTTATTTTTTTATTTTTTTCATAAATTTGGCTAAAGCAAGCAATAAGAATGCAGACGCATTGTATAAATCACTAGAAATAACATTTAGAAACAAAACCCATCCTACATGAGAGAAAAACAAATACAGATCTGAAACAAATCATATTTTAAAATAAGTGCAGGATCATGTTCCAAAATGTTGTCGCTTTCAATCTAACAAATTGTACTGCTCCAGAACAAGTACTAAATAAAGTGCACTTAAATTAATTTATTTAAGTCTGAATAATATTTATCAAAAAAGAAAAAAAAAAAGTATTAAATCCAAAAAAGTATTACATTAATATGAATTAGAAGAATTTTGAAATAATATAGAAAATATTTTCCGGAAAATTTTTTCACATAAAATTCGTGTCAAAACTGTTAAATTTTTCTCATATATCGGCGGCATTAGAGTAAAAATATCTCTCGAAATAAGAAGCAGTTGCTTTTTCTAAAAGTAGATGAAAGAATTCCGTGACTTGAATTTTGTTGCACGCAATCCTTTCGGATCTCAAGAAATGATGGAATTAAAGTCAAGAAAAAAAAAAAAATTGGATATTAGATGTTAAAAATGCTGATTGTTGAAATACAGTGAAAATGTTCCCGTGCACAAATTTTTCTAATAATAATATTGTTTTGTTGTTTTCACAGTAGAAAATCATTTATGCGATTAATATATGGCAATTGGTTCCATGAAAATTTTTTTGATGCTATTGAAAACTTTGTTAGAGAAAAATCTTCACCTATCATTGGATTTTCCAATAAAAACATGAAAACATTATACGAATTTCGTGTTAATCGAGGGACTTATCCAATAGCTTTGTAGATAAATTTAATGCAAGTTATTTTCATTTCTGATGCGGTATTTTCTTTTTACAATATGAAAATGATTTTCTTTTTTTTTTTGATTGGGAAAATAATCAATAAAAAATAAAATTAATTTCGTGCGGAACAAATTGTGCAATGGAGCTTCTATCGAATCGGAATGCATCCACAAGAAGTCGGGTATGTAAATAGGACTTTGTATTTTTGTTAAAAAATTTTAATATAATCAAATTTTTACTGTAAAATCGCTAAGGACTCTTTAGATATTGAATTTTGAGACTAAGATCTTCAAAGGAGTCATATTCAGAATTAATAAAATTTGTATTAGTGCCAATATTACCTTTTACAATGTAACCAATTCCTTCTCTATAATCGATAATTATCTAATCAATTAAGGTTTAGATTGTTATATAATTTGAAACAAAATGTTCTTACATTGTAAAAGGTGTCACTAATTTACTCAAAGTATTGTAACCTTTTTACCACACGAAATTATTTCAAGATTTTCAAGAAATTAACGTATTTCCATATAATACCAAATACAATTTTACATAGTATTCTCTGGTGGTGGTTATACAAATCAAAATAACGTCAGTGCACTTAGTAAACGACAGATATCTTGACCTCTAAATAGATACAAATTACCATATAGCACCTGACATCCATTTTCATATTTATGCTGATGCATAGGCCTAAAGAATCTGACCGTACGGTTTTATATTTATAAGGTGTAAACTTTTCACCTCAACTGTTATCGATATACAAGGAAATCTTCTTGAATGTTTTGTTGTCAAACCTCATAATACTATATCTTGTGGTCATTATAGTTTAGATGATGTTCACGTTTATTGAATAGAAATGATTTATGATTAACCATATTTGCTTTCTTATTGACTAAAAACATATTTTAAACATTAAGAAGCCAACCATATATTTAAAATAATTTACATACCGATATGTAAAAATATGTACAAGATAATTTCTTGTAGTAATTTCTAATGGTGTCGATATGTTTCGTTTGTAAATATTATGTTGTTCGAGAAATTACAGGTCTTAGGTGATATATTGGACACAGTTGAATATTCTTGAATAACTTGAATACAAATGTCATTACGGTTCTTGTAACTATTAGGCGAGCTTTTGCTTGAATTTATTAAGTCGAGTTAAGTTATCAAAACTTATTGAATTTTGAGTTAAGTTTAATTTAGTATTAGTCGGTCGTGTCGCCATGAAATTTCCGATTTTGTAGGTGACAATTAAAACGCTTTATTTGGAAGAAAGCAAATTGTATTCAATCAATGGGACCTACGACAAAATATTTACAATGAACATTTTCATAACTTAGCTGAAATTGTGCGACATGAAAGAAACAAAATTGTATCGACCCCAACGCTACAACTGTCATCTATTGTACTATCTAACATCTTTCACCTATCACCTTTTGTTATATATTACTAATAGAATCAATTCTAGTAATATTTTCTCATATTTCTTAGTATTACAAGTGTTATTACTGCTTAGTAGTTATTACTGTGCTATGATTTAGCAATTATTTAGCTTTGATGCTTCTAAGCATCACTTAAGTTTTTCGGGACATAATAATCGAATTCAATTGCCAATTGAAAATTCAACAATTCCATGTGGCACAATCTAATACACCGAAATGCGTATAAAACTTGACTCGATTCCGTCAAGAAAAAGAAAGAATTATTATTCATCGTTTGTTAAGTTGATTACCTTCTAATTATATGCCTCGCTTTTCCCCTATACAAACTATGTAATTAATTATTCATGTTGTCTTAGACGTTACCTAAATAATTTGTATGAGAATTTCCTAGTAGTTGATGAATTGATGGAGAAAATTGGCTACTGATTTTATTTACAAAATATTTGTTCCGCAGTTTTTTCACATATATTTTATATGGGAATCAATATTTGTTGATCAAACAACGCATTTATAAATGTCACACGCAAAAATTTGCATGAATTCAAAACATATTTATTTACTAATTTCCAATGAAGCTAAATAATTGGAAACATAATATTTGTTAAAGAGCTAACAAGAACTTGTACTGGTAGGCGATTTTGTTATTTGCATCGAAGAAATATTTATAGTAATTTTTATGTGCTGTGAAAAATGTTATGTCTGGCGTACATTCCCAGACCTAACAATAAAATTATTATCATATATGTATTTGCAACTGGTCAGTATAAATTCTTAAGTCGGGCTGAGGAAAACGTAGCGCAGTGGGCATGCATTAAGTCAGCAGTAATAACATAAAAATTAAAAAAAAAAAACATTTATAAATAAATAACCAATGTTGAAATGTGTTGTTGGGTCCGCGAATGTACACCAGACCCAAAATGTTTAATACACATATTTGCAAATGTTTATAAATATTTTCTTTAGAATATGAAAATTGCTTCAAAATCATATTTAGTTAAAACAGCGTGGGAATAAAAATATATGCTCGTTTTTCTGTTATAATAAATTTTAAGTACGAGTAATTATTTCAAATATGTTGCTGACTATTTTGATTATAATTTTCTCTTTTAATTATTTATTTATTAATACATTTCATTATTCACCTGTCTATTTTCTCACTCTCTCAAAACAAAGAAATACTGTCCATCTAGCGGCGAGTAATACTAATTTTAATATATAAAGAAAATCCTTTAGTTTTAATCTAATCTATAAAATGAATAATTTGAACTTACATTTTTTGGAAAAAAAAGAGCAATTCAAATAATTTTAATAGTCTTTTGGCAAATGATATCCAGCAGTAGCGAGCCTTGCGGGCAGATTTTAGTAATTATGTGATTTTCTATTCAACTCTTACTATAAAAAGTGAAACAGAAGTCTGTTTTTTTCTAACCAAAAACTGATCAATAAAGCCTCACCCATTAGAAATTCCTAACAAGATTGAAACGATCTTCATAGCCCACACATTATTATGTTGACAAAAGTTTTGTATACTAAAATTTATGATAAAAGACCCCCAAATGTGAAAAGCATGTTGATATCAAATCTTATGTAAAAGTTGATCTTATTAAAATCATAATTTTATGACTTTTCATATACATATTTTCTTACGTGATCATATTTACACTATATTGTTATTGTTTTTTTATTTGTTTCAATCAAACTTGAAGACATAACAAAATGCTTGAGAACGCGCGTCGACGACAATATAAAATTATTCAATGTGCTATCATTACGATTATGATTATTTATTTACATTTTTCGGTGTCAACAAGATATAGTCTCTCGATATTATACTATTTGGTGTTTGTAGGAAAATATGGTTGGTATTTTTGTTTTTGGGTAGGTTTCCTATTTCAGGTGTGTTCAGTAGGTTATTATTTTTTTTTTATAAAAGGGAACAATTTTATTATTATAAGATAATTGAACGAATTAGAAAAGATGGCATACATCGTTTGAAGACTGTAAAATGTTAAATAATTAGTTACTAATTTTAAAAGATCGAATTTTGTTCTTAAATGTCATCGAATTGCAAAATTTAAGGTAGTATATCTTAAAAAATGTATTGTAAATTTTAATTAAGATCTGTTCTGGTATATGAATTTCAAATTTTTAAATTTTTTCAAAATATTTGTTAAAATAATTAAAAAGCGTTTTGTATTGCATTGTGGGATTTGTAGTTTATACGAACTCAGCACGTTGGTCTTTAGAGGATGTACCTCCTAATTAAAATCGAGAAGCTTAGTTCGTTCTTACAATTGATCTGTCTTATTATAAAGGAAATTATCCTGAGTAGGTTCATATTAAAGCATGCTTGATTAATTCATTTTCGAGGTTAGTGAATAATTAAACAAACAAAAATTACTGCTTACAAAGAGAAGTAAATTATTATATGAAAAAAGCGTAATATCATAAAAACAAAAGAGGAAATATTCTCTTAAAAATATATATGATTCTTTAGAAATTTTATAAAAGTGCCATGAGTTACATAGATTTTGAAAACTGCCCGTACTCTTTTGCAATGTTTTTTTTGTACTTATTCTGGTTTTTTGCTATCTCTCCATACTTTTCCATCACAGGATTTCTCTTCCCAAATTTATTCGGTTTTGTTTCTCTTAAATGAAACAATTAATCAGTTTTCGGTTGAATAATAAAAAATATTGGAATAATTATGTTTACTCAAATAAACAATTATTCAAACCATGCCCTAGTTCATTTAGACTAATTCCTCGTTGTTTAAAGGGAGTAGTAAGAGGGTTTCTAGAATGCCTGCTAATGAGTATCATCCAGATAGACTATAGGCACTGAAATCTCTGTCACTCATATTCTCCACATGTGTTCGTATAAGATTTAATGTCCTGTCGCATTATCAGCGAAATTTCTAAAAGTTTTACTCATTATAACGGGTGATTTTTAAGGCGTTTGGTTTTTCAATGTTGCCTTAATGACCTTTCGCCCGTTATTCTTGACATGTGTCAAAGTCAAACATGCTCAGTTAGCATTGCCATTTCATCATGGATAGACTTACAAACGAACAGCGCTTACAAATTATTGAATTTTATTATCAAAAATCGTGTTCTGTGAAAAATGTTTTTCGTGCACTTCGACCATTTTATGGTCGTCATAATGAATGGGTTGAATGGGTTTGTTAATAAACAAAACTGTCGCATTTGGTGTGATAAGCAACCACAGGCAATACAAGAACTGTCAATACATCCAGTAAAATGCACTGTTTTGTGCGGTTTATGGGCTGGCGGTATAATCGGTCCGTATTTCTTCAAAAACTATGAAGGCAACAACGTAACCGTTAATGGTGCCTGCTATCGTTCGATGATTACGAACTTTTTCTTGCCAAAAATGCATGAACTGAATCTGGACAACATATGGTTTCAGAAGGACGGCGCTACATGCCACACAGCACGAAAAACAATGGACCTATTGAAAGATGAGTTCAATGAGCAATTTATCTCACGTTTCGGTCCGGTAAATTGGCCGCCTAGATCATGCGATTTAACGCCCCTAGATCGTCTTTGCCGATAAACCAAATTCAATTGAAGCCTTAGAAGACAACATTACTCGTGTTATTAGCGAAATACCAGCTGAAATGCTCGAAAAAGTGGTTCAAAATTGGACTTCTCGGACCACTGGACCACTTAAAACGTAGTCGTGGTCAACATTTACATGAAATAATCTTTAAAAAGTAAAAGGGAAGAACTGATTTATCGATTTAAATAAAAATTTCATATACTTACATTTTTCTGTTTTTTTTTTTTTTTTTTAAATTAAACGCCTAAAAAATCACCCGTTACTATGATTATAAAATATTGATTATGCTGAACAGAATTTCCATGGTAAAATGCCAAAGGTTCTAGAAGGAAATTCTATTCGGGTTTTTCATGGGACATTTCTATGTGAAAATATTATATCAATTAATCTCAGATAAAAAAAAGTATTCATAATCTACCCGCACACCTAATAATGTCAACTTTTATTCTCTCATCAAAGAAAAATTAATTATAATTACAGTTTTACACGAAGCTATTAGAAGGTGATAACACGGCTAACAAAAAAACAATTTCTTTTACAGCACAGTGTGTGACATGAGACCGACCACACGCATTATCATTTAAGTAAATTGACATGCAAATGTTATAAAAAGAAATTACTTCTTCATTAAAGAAATCTTTTCTTTATTTTTTTTTTTTTTACTTATTTTTAATATTTTTATTATCATTATTTTTATTATTTCCATTTTCTTTACAGTTCCACTCCCTACTGCCGTTTTGTATTGTTGTTCAACCGTAAATTTATGCAAATTAACGAGCAACCACATTCACGATGATATTAAATTTTAAAGAAAACACTTTGACAGGTAGTCAAGAGATTTTTACATGAGCGGGCATAAAACTTCATTTCAAGTACTTTACGCACGCGTATTTACAAAAAAAAGAAACAACAAAAAACATAACCTGACAAGAATATATTTTTCATTTTTCTCATAAAGTATGGTAAACTTTCTTTCATTTAACATAAAATTTGTTATTTTCTAAATTTATGTTTTTCATTAAGAAAAATATTTTTAAGATAGAAGAAAAATTCTCACCTACCAAGTTGACGGTAACAGAGATCCATTCAGGCCTTCAAATTGTCATTCAAAATTAAATCTGAAATAAAAATAAACAAATTGATTAAAAATATTTTTAATTGTAATTTCTTTTGATCAATAGATTACATTTATTCTAGTGAAAAGCGTACGTTAGGACAAAATATGTGTTTCCAAAGATTTTTCATTATTTGGGATTATTTTTAGGGGACCTTGCCAAAAAAAAAACTAAAAACAAACCCTACGTGTACATGGAGAGTCGAAAGATCTAGTCGTGATTGAATCGAAATTTCGACTTGTGTGTATGAATAGAGTGGGTTGAAAGATCGATTCGAAATCTAGTTCAAATGTAGTCGAAAACAGAAAAAATTAGAATGTTTTACTAAAAAAAAAATACATACACACAAGAAAAAAGCATAAAAAATGCAAAACAGATTAAAACCAAACATTTTAAAACATTTCAAAACTGAAAAAAGTTGACAATATTATTATTATCGTGAACTCGACTACTCAATTTTTCACGCCACGTATATGCGCCATTTTTTGGAGACCAGTCACCAAAATGCAGTCGAGTCCAGTCCATTCAACCGAATTTAAACTCGACCAACCAATACATTCATTTCAACTCAGTGTCAACTTGGTTTGGTTATATATACGACGTGAAATAAAACCCAGAAGAGTCATTGAAAAACATTCATAAAATAGGTTTGAGCAGTATCATTCCACTGAACGAATATTGTTTTAAAATTTTACTATACTCCTGTTTTTATAGACGGTATGAACGGACTAATTTTGCCTTAAATTCTAGGTCCGCATATTAAATATGGAATTCAGAATCTTAGTGACAGCGATTCCTGAAAAGTCCCTCTAAAATTATTTTAAATGATGCTGTTTTTTTTGGCACAACTTAATTTACGTGAATATATTTGGGAGTTATCTTATCCTTGATTTAAATCTAAACAAATTTCTACAACTCCCAGAAACTATATTACTTAAATAACCGAAGTATCATAAAAATATAATATCTTATAGTTCACCTGAAAAACTTCTCGGAAAATACTGTATGTCAATTGATATTGAATGAAAAGTACATGAGGACATGGAAAATGCAGAAGAAACTTGTACTATGTATATTGTATACCATATGATGAAATTAAAAGAAACCGCGTTGTTTTGTCGCCAGCGCGCAAAAAATATCCATTTATGAAACAAGTTCAGATCTAAAGCAAAATCAAAATGAACAATATCGATAGCAGATGATACAACATCTTATATGTTCTTTTTATGAGCATGAAAATAATGATGCCGACGAGATGATAATTATGGCGGTTTATGTCTTACGTTATAATGTGAAACGTAAAAAATATGTAATATTTAAAAGAAAAATCATGTGCGGACCACAATTAAAAAATTCCTGATTAGAAAATATTCCATAAATATGGATTAGCAAAGATGAGTTAGGAGATTTTTTGACTTGTCTTCGAAAGATTGAAAAATTACTATCTAATTATAAATGCAATAAATTTATCGTAATTTTCACTGTCACTATTTGATTTTTTCCTCTATAATACGAGTATGTGAAATTTTTAAGCTTGTCTTCAAATTGGAATTTATCACAGAAATTCATAAAATGCTCAATTTACAATCGATTTGTCGTATACGATTGCATCGGTATAGCATCCAAATATATAATTCGGTTTACGATTTTATGTCTATGATTTGACGACCTTCATATAAGTTTTTGTAAAGACACACATTTTCTTGGATTGTTGTTCCCCACCTTCAATAATCGAAATCATTTTGTCTATCCGATGTGTAGTATAATAAAATTTCTTTTAAAAACATAAAGTAACTGAAAATCGGTCTATAGCCGATTTTCTGATGCCCTATGGCAGAAATAGGGCAGAAAAGCATCAAAAACAATTAATAATATTTGAACGATTGCATAATTTTGCTTCTTTTTCTTGTTTTCAAATTTGCTATAATTTGTAGGTAGCCTAGGCCCTAGTAGCAAATTGTATTCAAAACAACTTTAGGAACCAGCTTACTAAGCTTTTTGGTCAGCCTGGCTTCGGCTTTATAACTAGGCTGCGCCTCATCCGGCTTTTCTGAAATACAATATCAATTCTAGTTACGCAATAACCAACTTGTATTGAAAATTTCATTAAAATCGGTTAACGCGTTTTTAAGTTATCTTAGACACGGACGGACGTACGGATGGACGACATGCATAAGTCGATATGGCTTTTGATTTTCTATATGTCTATAACCTTGAAACCCTTCTCCGATGACTATTTCTATACGTTAAAAATGTAGTGACAAAACCAATATGACCTCTAGAAGTGCCTACCATAGAGGATAAAATAATATTGATTGATGATCTCACATGGTGATCTGCACACGCTCTATAAAAAGAGATCCCTTTGCGTGTCAGACATTATATTTATAAAAAAATGTATATAAACTTGTATACCATAGCCGTATTCCCTTACCGAAGTAAATCATGGTGTATTGTGGTATCTGTTGTATGATTAGGTTTTTTTGTATAGAAAAATACGGAATCATACAGCTATGCAACGATACACCACCTTTTACAAGAGAAAACACATTGTAACATTGTTGTATAGAAGAAAAAAAAAATTTTTGTTACAGATTTGGAGCTCGTTAAAGTAATCTTTATTTGGCGTTTTCAACTGAATAATAATAATAATGAATGTGTTTGATTTGAACGTCCCCGAAAATATGTGCAATAAATGCATTCAATTTGATACGAAAATCGATTCAAGTCGGTATTATATATAGACAATTGCAGCTCAAAAAAAAAAATCAGAAAAACCCAACGATATACGAGTATATGAAAAACGACGTAACGTTAAAATCTTTTAAGATGAAGTAAAATGTAAATAAATAAAATATAAAATATTTAGTATTTATATAAAAACATTGGCGCATTCATTCGGTCAGGAAAAATGATATAAAGTTGGTCAGAAGTGCAGAAAAATTTTAACGAGATGAAAAATAGTTTTATGCCAGTTGCAAGGGAACAAATTTTAATGAGTTTTCATGTTTCGAGATGCCGAAAATGTCGTCTTCGGGGACAAGTTTTTCGGTATTTTAAATTGTTTTTAACAAAATATTTACAATGATTGTATTGTCTGAAGGTAAAACATAAATTACATTACCATTTAGATTTAATATCGAATTTTAATAAAATTATTTACCGATCATGTCAATTTTCTTTTAATACTGATGAAAAACGTTGGGTTTTCAGAAGACGAACGGAAAATATATACATATTGAAAGGACACAATTATTTAAATGGAACGATCCCAGGAACTATCCTGAAATCAGTTATACCATTGTTTCCTCAAGTTTTTGTACAACATAACACCAAAGATCCTATAGTATATGTGTACAATTTTTGGTAACACTTCTTGAATGGAACACAACATGGATATTCTGTAGAGTAGGTAGATATAACTAACATTAGAAGGTGCAGAAGATCATTGCGATATTGATGACAACAAAATAACCAAATTCTATCGGTGTTTGAAATGCTACGAAAGATTTCTCAGAATCCTATATATCCAAATTGAGCTTTGGGAGCAATAAAATCGTCAAACAGAAGAGTTCAAAATTAGTGAATCGTAAAAATGTTATGTTTCATCATGATAACGCTAAACCACATATAAGCTTGGTAACTCGTTAACAATTGCAAGAGCTTGGATAGGAACAATTGCTTTGGGCTCTGTAAAACTTCTTTGATGGTGTACTTTTGACTTCAAAGGAGTCCTCAATGACTTATCTCGGTTTTCTACAAAGAAAACCAACAAGTTCTACAGTGACAGGAAAGTGACCGTAGTTCTAAGTTGTAGTTAGAGTTACATGCATGAGAAAAGCATATCGATTGATGAGTAAATTTTCCAGTAATAAAAGTGAAATGGGAAAGCCGTGTGTAATAATTTTCTTTTTAATGGAAATTGTTAATATTATAGAGTTTAAATAAATTTACCCAAATGGAAAGTAATTTGGTTTCTTCGTCCCTTTGACATTGTTAATCTTATAAAACTTCTTAAAAAGAAGAAAGTACATTTTTAAAATATTTCTACTTTCACTATTATATTATTTTTCGGAAAATTCTTCCAAATTTACTTTAATTGAAAGTTGTACTAAAAGGACTACTTTCTTATAATTTACATGGTCCGAATTGGAATTTCGATAAAGTAAATATATGTAAATGATTAAAATCCAAAATAACAATTCGTTTTAAAAATCTATCTAGCTAGGTCTATAAAATTCCATCTTTGAAGAAATGTCCGCTTTAATAAAAGTGATCATAAAATATATTTTATTAACCACATGATCGTCAAAGATCGATAAAAAACAGATCGTTATTTGATTTTCAAAAAGTTTGGCAATGACATACATGAGAATAAAATGCCTATACATTTTTTTTATTTATATATACGCGTCTACATCTTTGATGCTGGGATGTTAAAAGAAGATCAGTCCATTAAAGCCCAATCACGATCGACATGATCACCTGTCAAAGAAACAATTCCCAAGTGAAAATTTTATGACAAAAGTGAAACAGTAGCGCAAAAACAAAAAACGATCATGAAGATCAAATCATATTCGGCCATAACAATCACTTCATATTAAAAGTTATCCATCAATATCGGTGATTTTTTTTTGTGTGGACCATTAAACGTGTTTTTCATTTAAAAAAAAAATCGAAAATATTTATAATACGCAAGAAGTTAAAAATTAATGAGGATCTTTTTCGTTTAAGATCGTGACAATTTTCCATTTATTCCCGTGATAGGTCCAAGATTGACATTGGATAAGTTCCATAGTAGTGTTACGTTTTTCTTTGTTTTTATTGATTTTATGCTCAACTTCCAATTACGTCATAATGAGCTCAAAATACCGCACTGTTGTTTACAGAAAGTTTAATTACCTTCTGAATTGCAGTTATTGTTACGTTCAGCATTTTCTTTTGTGACTAACTATATATACAAAATTGAAAAGAGTTTTTTTTTCGTCATTTAAAAAGTTGTTTTAGCGGATATGTCGTACCTGTCAAGGTTTTCGTTACGTTTTAATGATGTACCCACCAAAGTTGGTAGTTGCGGCACGTTCATATCGATGACAATTCAACGGCTACTGAATTTTTGGATGAAAAAGCAATTTATTCTGGTTTTGTTGTTTTTTTTTTTTGCCAAAAAAAAGATTGAACAAATATTTCGGAACCATATCAGAATTTGTTTTTTTTCGGATTTCTTCAAGTTAATTTTATATTTAAAATATTTTTTAATTAGCTGTTCGAAATATTTTGGAAAATTTTTTAAATTTCTTAATTTACATAAATTTTAGGACTTTAATTAAATGATATATAAAACAGTTTTCTCGTTATAACATTCCACAATTTGGACATGCTCTTAGGAATCCCTATAGAAATGTTCGAGTTACATTCATCCGAGGTATACGCTTCATCATATAGTATAATAGTTTTTCTTTTTACAATAACATAAAGCTTTGACAATAGTTACAAATTTACTTACTCACTGACTTACAGTTGACCATTCAGCTTTAATTCCAAGATTTATGAAGCAAGTTTATTCAAATTATTTTCATAAGTTGATTACATAAATAGACATTAATCGTATTATGTTAAATTTCAGTAAAATCGGTCTAAGGAGAAAGTATAGGGAAAAATAACCATATTTATAAAGTTTTTCGGTGTTCTTTAGAAACTAATATAACGATTTGACTAAAATTTCCAAAAGATATTTGTGCTATTAGGCCCTAGATTATCTGTGAATTAGAGCGAAGAATAGGAAACAAAGTTATAAAGAAAAATCTTGAAATATTATTAGTTTTGGTTGTATTATCTGAAAGTTCATTCATTGAACTATAGACTTGTTTACTGGAGGTCCTATTTCTGTCATAGTTACTATATGTAGGAAAAAGGATAAGAGTCAAGTAAAACACTTGATTTCAATGAACGAAACTTCTTTTTTATTTTATTGAAGATCGTCGTCTTCGTTCTTCTCTTATTCTTTTTTCTTATACCAATATCATGCAGGGATCTTATCTGCATGACTATTGTTTGCTCTAGTCCTAGTTTAAATATTTATCTTCATTAAGGCGTCTTATCTACATGACTCATATTTAACTTTTCTTAGTCTTATGTTAAGTCATAATCTCCTTATCATAAGACTACCATATAGGCATCTTATCTACATGATTCATCTTTACCTAGGACTTATTTGGAATTTTACTATGTATCTGTGTCTAAATGGTTGCATTCATAATAGTCCTTTTTTTAATAAATCATGTTCCATAGCTATTCTACATATGTACTATATATGTTTATTTAAAAGCTTTGTTACTCTAATCCGGGAATTTTTTTAAGCCGCACTTATTATATTCCAATTCATTGAGCAATAGGTTAGGCCTATTGAATTCACACATATGATATTATAATTTATTGTTTCCAAAACTCTAATAGAATTTCATAAGATAAGCCTTTTAATAATATAATTTGATTTATGCTTCCGACGTTTTAAATAGGACTTAAATTGTAATTCTTCTTAAATAGGTATTCTTTTTGGGATATTTTTTTTTTCTTATCTAAATTCAATTCGGTAATAGATTAAACCCAAATAAAAAAAAAATTTTTTTTCAAACTTCAAACCCATATCATAAAGCCACTATCTTAAAGAGCTCAACTCGGTTTAAACTATTCAAAAATACTGATTACAAAACTGTCAAATTTAATATGAAAATCACACATTATTAATTGAATTTTTTTCCTTTACTATTTTACTGTCAATCAAAAATCAATTTCTCTGACATTTTTACGATAGGTTTTTTATTGTTTTTCGCACTTGAATAAATTAATTTGACTTTTATTTAATAGAAAAGTTTTATATCGACGTGGTGTCAAAAAGCTTTTTTTTTTTTTGAGATAACGAATTACTTACCACCTTCAACTTTTATATACGAAAATAAAACCGTTAAAAAATATTGAATTTTTATCATAATTTAAGTTCTTTGATCTTTTTTCGTAATTCAAAATTCACCTGTGGTCAAATAAATTCTGTATAGTATAAGAAAGTAACAAGTGTACCGAATGTGTTCTACATTTCATCCCATATGATCGAATCACAGATAGATCATATTATTACCTCCAGAAAATTCAATATTAGTGATCATGTCTGCAAGCTTAAAATAAAATCAATTGAATATAAAGCGACATTATGCATATGTAATCTGGTAGGTATAACTGTCAATGTCTAGTATAGTTTCATTTCGATTCCAGTATATAAAAACTATGTAAATTAGATGAGTTTAATAGTACCTGAACGATGCGTTCGAAATATTGACAAGGTCTTTAAGGCGTTTGAATTTTTCGTGGTTTTGAATTTGCTTTTTGAAAATAGAAGAAGTGGGATATCAATGGGGATTTGCATGTTGTGCATCTTTTCGAATTAAATCAGGTAAGTTAAGTGAAAACTATCCACATTTTTTTTTTTGGTTGGATTATTATAGTTTCTTCATTATCAAAGAAAAAACAAAACTGTTTGTCAAAGTGAAATCCATATTTGATTTAAAAATCAAAAAAAAAAAACGCCTACAAGTCAAGAAATTCTCACGGATGTTTTTACGCATATACAAATTTATGTCGATGATTTATAGGACGAGATTTTAGCGAAATTTGGTGCATGTTTCTATTATAACTGTTGCTGTTAGCTTTTTTCTTTTCTTTTTTGATTTTTTGGAGATATCGTCGCTTTTTTCAGGTGAAGAACCGAAGAATGTGCTTTTTTGCATTTTTGGAATAATTTTATAATATATAAAATAAATTCCCATAATATATTTTTTTTTATTACCAATTTGGCATCAATTTGTCCTAAAAAAACTAGAGAATATATGTATTCACGTATGGTTGAGGCTACATTTATTAGGAGGTAATATACGACTTAAAGCAATTTTCATCGAAAACAACAGGTTTATTTAAAATGAAAACTGTATTTTATTTTAATCAAAATATTTTCCATCATTACCTATGACTTTTGTGAACCTTTCAGGCTACGGATTTCGGGGAGCAATGTCTGGTGAATACAGTGGGTGGGGTAGCGTTCTCCTGAACCAGTTTAACAACATGTGACCTAGCGTTATCATGCTGTAAAATCACTTTACCGTGTCTACGGGCCCATACTGGTCGCTTTCCTTTCAAGCGTAATTTAATTCGATTATGTTATGGCTGTCACACAATTTGCCAGACTATCAGATAAGGAACTAAAACTAATTGAAGGATACCTGTGTATTAAAAAATAAAATAATTCGTTTGCTCGGTTTGTAAAAAGACAAGAATTTCGGATTTCCTAGTCGAAATCATCCTACTAAAAGAGTTCTACGAAATTGTGTTGATTTTTCAGTAATATTGATATAAGGATAGTGTACCTAGAATAGACGATCAAAATTGGCCTGACCATAATGTTTTGTTTTGTTCTCAGATTGACTTTAAAAATTAGTTGACAGATTTGAATAAAACTTATAGAATATATTTACGTTCAATTCAGGTTATGTGTAAATTAAAACAAAATTTAAGAAAACGAAACGAAAAAACTTTAAAATGTGTATTATTATTTTTGGTTATTTTTCTCCCAGAGTTAATTCATTGGACTATAAATGTATTAATTAGGAATTAAATTTCTATCATAGGATAATAGAAAATCGGCTATGAGCCGAACAAAATGAGAGATTATAGATAATATCGAAGAAAGGATGTGTTCACAAAGTAAATTATTATAGCAAATGCCTAATTTTCAGTTGATTCTTTTACGTCGCGAATTCGACAAGTCTTTTTAGACACGCAATTTTCATTTCAGTCTTAAAAGTTGGGACTGTTAGAAGTTTAAATAATAAGAATTTTTTTAAAAAATTTGACAAGAAAAGATAATTTAAATCTTTAAAGTTACTAAATTGACACTTTTAAAGATCTTCGCTTGGGTACGAAGCCTTTAGGTACACGGTTCAGTGTCAGGCTTTATTTTTTTTAATTATGCCAACAAAAATCCGAATGAAATGACAAATTATGGTATTTAGACAAAATTTACTTTAGACGAAGCAGCGTCTTAAAACAATCAACTAAAAATTCAGTACAAGTTAAGGCGTTGTCAGTCTTCCTCCTTTTAAAGTCCTGGAGCTATTGTTGAGCACTAAACATTGTCATTATCAAATTTAACAAACAATAATTAATTAAATAAATAAATAATAAAAATAATCATAGTTTCTTTTTTAACGGAGATTTTTATGTAAATTCCTTTTTAATTAAAATACTGTATAAACAAGAAATTCCAATTGAAGTATTTTATCATCACAAACAAAATGATGGTCCGCATTGTAATTAATCTATCAACTTTTAGTTTTCCACATTTTCATAAATATTTTTTAAGATTCATTAAAAGCTAACAACAAATTCCCCATCAATTATTGTTTATAAATTGGGACCGCGTTTTCATCAATTCACTTTCAAACCATAATTCAAAGTAGAAAACCATAGAAAATAGAAGTCATGTGCATTACCAATTAATTTAATTAATAAAATATATTCGTTTTGGAAAATTTTCAAAATTATATAAGTTTATTAATTAAAACCGCAAAATATGGTAGAAGAAAAGTTTCATTTTCTATATTCGACAAAGATCTTATAAATGGATACAGATTTTTCTTCTTTTTTTTTTTTTGATATGACAAGAGAATTCAATAATAAGAGTCGCTGTAGCTTCCTACCCGTTAATTTTCCATTAATATCCATATTAACCAGTATACCAGTTTGTTTTTTTTTTGTTGGTCTATCAATGTGTCTTCCGTTAATTAAGTTCCATGCATAAAGACTATTCAACTGTCCATTTGGAAAGATCTTATTTTGTATGAAATGGAAAATGTATATCTTTTAGTAAATCACTTTTCTTTATTTACACAAAAAAAGAAGAAATATCTTGTATTTAATTTATACAGTATAGTCTCGGTTATTCAACTTATTCGGTCGTTTGGATTATTCGGATAATATAAAAATTACTTTAACAGCTTTATATAATTCCGTTTTTTTTTTTTTTTCGAAATATATAAATATTTATTTTTTTTTCTTCTTAGGTATTTTATGTCTTAATAAGAGAAAATAAAAAGAAAAAAAAATAGTTAATGAATAAGGTATTTTACGCCTAATTTTTGAAATTTCAAATTCTTTAAATTTCATGTTTAAATTAACATCGGAAAATTATTGTTTTAAAATAACTTCCAGCTAACTTGATCCGAATAAACTTATGTAAATTAATTGCGAATAGAAAATAAGATCAGATAGATTTTAATCAAGAATAATTTAACGTTTTAGTAAAATTAAAAAGCATGTAATAAAGAGAGTTCTCAATTTGGAAAATCTGCAAAATATGCCGCCTCATTAATACAATAGTATGCTTTGCAGCGCTGTAATGGTGTCAACAATTTATACACAAATAATTCTCTGTTTCTTTTCTCTGTGGTAAAACCAATCATCAATTATGACTAGGCACAGAAAATTACATGATGCGCGTCATAAGACCAGTATTATGCTTAAAATTTAAAAATTTTAAATGCTGTGTTCTGTGATAGATGTGACAAAGTATGAACTACACTGTAGTCTACTTTCAGCTAAAACATTTCCAAAAGTGAGACATAGCCTTGCTGATACATCAATTAAATGGCATGATACAGAATTGACATATGGATGACAATGAAACCATTTTGATCTTATTGTATATTTATTATAATTTCAACAAGATGGCGCCAGATCTCATATAGCCAAATGTACTTAGTTACATTGTCTTTTAAAGCCCAAGTTTTTTGGAGTCTCCTGTAATTTGGACAACTATGTGATTTCATCCATGCTCATATAGTATATTCAATTATTTTCGAAATAATAGAAAATTATTCAAATTTAGTATGTAAAAATAAATTTATGTATTAGAAAATAATATAAATATAATTGTCAAACAACTTCTCGATGCCTGTAAGATTGAAGAAATCGCTCGTATATCTTTTATTATGACAAGATTACACCACCATTATAGAAAATTTGAGATGTGCATGCGTCTACATAAGTGGATAATAATTTTTCCTAAACAATATTTTAATCAAAAATCTACAAATTGTGATAATATATTCATCGTTGCATCTTAAATTGGACAATGATCTTCATAAAACTAATAAATTTCTCATAATGAATGCAAATTGATCCAGTTGGTATGAGGTTGACGTAAAACTGAAGAGAAAAAACAATATTAGATATATAGATAGACGCGGTTTTCACATGAGATATGTTATCAAGTTATTTTTGATTATGATGATCATCATGGTAATGAGTAGAGGTCGTTGGAATAGGACGAAACTTGTATACGATTGCTTTTTAATTGCCATGTTGCGGTTCGTTATCATTATTATGGTATTGTCACGTTATAACATCACTTCGGAAAATAATTATATCCACCTGTTTATAACGAGTGTACATACTTATATGGCGGAAGAGGTGTTCGATAACTTTCTGTTCTTTTATTTAAAAAAAGAAGGAAAACAAAAAAAAATCGATATAGTGAAAATTATGACTCCGTTGTTAATAATGTTGTTATTAAATACTTAATTTTTTTTAGCTTTAAATAATAATAAAAACATTAAATTATTGGAAATTTATTGAAGAAAAGTGAAAGTTGACAGCTTATGTGAAATATTTGATAATGGCAACAATTTCATTGCGCGATTAAACCCGAAAACTCCTAAAACGAAAAAGTGTCCCATACAAAATGTTGACCAGAATTTTCCCAAGCAGCACCATATTTGACGCATACATAAAGCGTCGTTAAGTCTAGTATAAGTCAAATGTGGGAAAATTCTGTATCTAAAATTTAGTAACAAGCCTGTAAGACTTTTACCAGGTTTTTTAATTCAGGTTTTATTTTTGATTCAATTTTCCATAAATATGAGATATGATTAAACGTAAAAATTTTGGAGTTTTATTAATTAGTATTTTTCCAAAATGCAAGAAAACAAACAAAAAAAAAAGAAAATGCTCGCATAAAAACATTTGTATCGATCGGTGACATTTTAAGGTCTTTTTGACCGCCTACTTGTGCATTTAATTAAACTACGCACGCGCATAGCACTTTAAAACTCAATATGTTGTACTTGAAATTGTATTTTCCATTTTAAGCTTTTACATAGTTCCAGCACCCACGATCGATCGTTTGAATGGACACAATGAATGGGGTATATTCGCCTCCTCGAAATTGCAAAGCACTGTTATATTTACCAGCGAGTGCAATGGATGTGTAACCGAAAATATCGGGCCCATAAAAGTCCATGTTAAAAATATGCACAATGCGTGTTGTTTAATTTTTTTTTTTTAGGTTTTGGTTATTTTTTTCATTATTAATGAGTTTGCTCTACTTAAGAGGCGTGCTGATGGTTAATCACCCATAATGAAGACAATGTTGTTGTCATTGTCGTCATCGTCTTGTTGTGTTTTCTTTACGTGGTATGCTGTTCTGTCGTCTTGTTATTATTTATTTAGTATTTGTTGCTGTCATCATTATTTTTTGTTTTCGATCTTATGTTGTCATCCATTGATTCTTTCAAATTCATTGACTGTTCTATGTTAAATTTTTGTCATTTATTAATGAGGTTTTTCTTTATGCGATTTATACTTTTGATTATAATTAAAATGGAAAAAAAATGAAATTAAAATAAAATAAAATAAAATAAAATAACAATAATTCTCTATTCGAGTATGATTTATTGATTGAAAATCGAATGATATGTTTGAGATCATGTGGTGCTGGTAAAAATTTACCTATACCACAGATTTATTGACTATATCCAAATACGAAATATAAGATTTTTATCTTTTGGGTAATTACTCGTGAGATCGAAGAGATATAAATGGAATAAAAATAAATTACAAAAAAAAAAGGAAAAATAATTTTGTAGTTTGCATATTAATTGTAAAAGGTTTTAATCATATTTTAAATCTTTTCTAAATGAACACGATTTTCGTCATATTGCAAGTATATTTAGTATTTTATTTTTATAATTAAAATTAATGTTTAGCTTATTTTTAATAGGTTTAAGAAAAAAAAAACGATTAAAGAATATTATTTTATTTAATAAAAAAATTTACATACCACAATCTTAATGTATGTAAAAGTTTTTATATAACATTGAACTTCCCTTGCTATGCATGAGTTGTGTTCTGCGGGTACTAAAGTACGCTTTTAGAAGCCTTAGATACGTTTTAGTGGGAAATATAAGGATTATACATTTTCTGTCTGCTTATTTAAGCGATAATTTTTTTTATACCAGTTTATTTTCAACCGAGTTATTGAATGCTATATTTGAGGTATAGATGGCACAAATCGAAACATTTATTTTTTTTATTTGGCATAAATGAAATATTTGAAGTGAACAGAAAATATGTATGTTTGATTTTGGGAACTTTTTTTTTGGAATATATATTTTTTTCTTTTTACCACCAAATTTATTTCTAAAATTTTTTAGTTGGCTAAAGCAATACCTCAAATGGCCATCTTGGAAAATATTTTTTGTTTTAATTTCCTTGTTTGCTCTAAAACAAGAATTTTTAATTTAGTCCGAACGTCAAAATATGACTGAAGTTAGCTGCTTGTTAAAATAAATATCAGTGGAATAAAAAATATAGACAGATAAGATAAATGTTACTCATACGATTCGGGAATCAATGAATTCTTGAGCTTCATCTATTTCAAATCTCAATCTTTTGTAGATTACATTACGGAACTTAAAGACAATTTCGACCGTTCGAGTCTTTAGTTGTGGAAAAAAATATATTGAGAAGCAATTATATAAATTGTTATGTCATGAAAATGTTGGAAGCATTTAGAAATTTCGATTTTGTTTAACCTTTTCATTAAAGTTCGAATTTTTTTTAATGCCTGAAAATACCGGGGTAAAAAAAGGTTCAAGGGCAATACTATAAATATTTTAGAAAAAGTGATTTACTTAGCCAACATTTATATTTATCTCTGTTCCACTAACATAGTTTACAATATTGAAATATGTACAGAAATGATAGATAGTTAAAGAGAGGTGGGTGGAATTTTTACTTAGAAACACCACACATGCATTGTAAATAAAAGCGGGGCGGCAATAAATTGTCGCATAATACTAAAAATAAGGGCAAGGAAACTCGTCAGTTTTCAGATTTTCTTGAAGAATTTTATTACTATATATTATACTGTTCTTTTGGTTTGCCCATCTATTTGTTTTCTTGAGTGCCATCTTTTTTTCATTTTAATAAGATTTATTTTATTATAGGAATTATTGCGACATTTGTTCATCTTTTTATGGAACTAATACTATTTTCATTATTATAAAATTCATATAAAATACTTGGGAATTTCATGGAATTAATTTAATTAATGGTTTTTAAAAAAAACTGACTGAAAATTCTTATCGCGGAATAAAAAATTGAGAAAATCAAACTTGATGATATTTCTAAATTATTCAATATGAACCGTTTGTTTTGGGAGCTGCTGTTGTTTCGGATTCTGTTTTTCGTTCATGAAAAATCAGTTTTCATTTATGGTTGTTTTTTTTTTGAATCGCTCCAATTCAAAATTTTATTCATTTATGCAAAATTTCAAAGAAAAAAAACACTACCAAAACACATGACTTGTAGTATGTTTTAGATTACTCGTTGCACTAAAAAAAAAACTCTCGAGATGCATCCATTTGGAACCGAGTTTGGTTGTTTCGATGTTATTCTTCGATTAAAAAATGTTGAGAAAAAAAAGATAACAAGTGAACGACGTCAGAAAGTTAAATTTTATAAATGAGGCAGAATAAAAAAAGTCTAGTTTATCTTTTAACGCTAAATCCCAAAAATTTTTAATCTTAATGAGCCAAATCGCGAATATTATTTTTGTTCTTCTTTTTGGTAATTTTATGTTTACAATTCCTTTGCACCACAGAAACTCGCACAAGTTCCGCATGACCCAAATATCAAATAATTTTTTATTTTCGGATGAACGGAACATTTTTGGATGATATTATAAAAGAAAACTTATTACAAAAAAAAAAATTTAATGAGAATCGCAAGGCTAGGAGATGTGAGGGCAATATTCTTATCGGATAAATGTCATGAAATCGAAATAAATATAATAAATTGGAAATAAGTTCAGAGTAATGTTTTTATAGTGGTACTTGAAGAATGTCAGATAATTTTGGATGGACGAAGAGTTGATTTGAGTTTTAATTGAATATGTTGGAAATTCCTTTTGGAATCCCATTTTAAGATATATCGAGTTTCTTAAAGCAAAATATATCCAGATCCTGTGATATTTAATTTGACAACGGACATTCATTATGTACAAAACATTTATTATTTTGGAATTCAAAATGTTTTAGCAACATGTTGCAGTATTTTATAGAACTGTTATTAGTTAAATTCTGTTGGATTTTTAATTTTTCAACATTTATAGTACTTAAACAGTTTATGAGATGAAAATATTGAAATTGTATAGAAATTTGCATTTAAATTAAAATGTTGGCAGGCAACATAATTTCATGACTAATGTAAAAACCACCTTAAGTATACAGTTAAAATTAAATGACGAATGTAATATTTCTAACTTCTATACAAAGTATATATAAGTTATTGGAGTCTTGATGGTGCAAATCTCCACTTTTAGAAGATTCTAAATCGTTTCCAAATATTTTTATCTAACGTTTATCTGTCTGTCTATATGCAACACTGTGGCAATATTTTGGAAGCGATTTGAACGAAAATTGGTAGAAGTAATTTTTTCCGCATGAGAAAAATCCGTTCGGCTCGTTCGGCATAAAACACGGGGTAAGTTTTATTTTAGGTGTTTTTAAATTACAGGGTACTGTAGCATTATTCGTGAACCAATTTGAAATGAAAGGACAATTGTGTCCGAAAATGAATTGAATCCGATTACAACTTCAGATAGCTACCGTACAAAATTTTGGAAATATTGTATGAAATTTCGAGCATAACTTTAGATGCTCAAACAAAAGCTCGAAATTTTCTGCAAAATAAAATGTATATTGTTGCATAAAATTGTTTATACAGAAGTTTCCATCATGATTTTGCACTATAGCCTGTTTTTTTTTTTAGTTTAATAAATAAATATATTGTTCTATGTTCGATCTTGGTATTTTATAATTTTTACCATTTTCAATTTTAATATTCTCAAACAAATTGTATAGCCTAAAATTCCCTCGAGCAAATATTTTCTATGCAGAACAAGTCTTTCAATTTTCTCTCTCATTGTTGGTTTTCATTTCCTTTGAATATAACGAAACCACCAGCATAGTATGTAACACCCATTTAAGAAAAAAACAAAAAAGAAAATGATGAATTTCATTAGATAGCGTGATGCCACCAAAGATGAACACGCAGTTAATAGCATATGTGAAATCTTTGCCGTTATAACAGATTTTATGATCGGAGAAATACAAATTTGCCAAATAAACATGTATGTGAACAAGATCAGCATGGATCAGCACGATCAAAGGTATGTACTTTAAAAATTTAGAGATTTGTATTTAATATAGAATAAGTCCAATATAATATGAATTAAAAACGCCGGCACAATAATCAACGAAAAATATCATATATTTTAATATTTTAATAATATTTGTATTGTTCATTAATGATCATGTAAATATCTTGTAAAGATCAGAAAAGAAATGCTATCGATATTTTCATTTCTTTGCAACAATTGTGATAATGTGCCGTAAATTTTCCCAAGGTTATATATATATATATATATATGTATATACCTATCTAGATAATGGGTAGGGAAGTTGCATGGTATATATTTCTTGAAAAGTGTAGGCTGGGGCCCAGCATGTGAGGATCGCGGAATTCAATTGATTTATCGTTTGATTATTCTTTTGAAACAGAAAAAAACAATGTGGACAAAAGGTGCAACCGAATATGCCATATCTTACCAACAAGGTAATTTTTTTTGTTCATTGCAGAAAAGGTAGGAAACGATCACTGATCTTGTTCAGTTTTTTTTGGGATTATTAATATGCTTTTTCGGTGAAAACAATATAAAAACTGATGTTTGTATATATTTTGGTGCATTATGCTGTGATATGATTTTTTTTTCTTTTTGGTTAGAGGCATATTGCTGTTCTCTTATTTATGAGGATTTGTTTAAATCGCATTAATGGGTAATTATGACTTAATAAGTTATCTGGACACTGATTTTTTTTCCTTTACCAAAATATTGTATTAAAATATCAGAAAACTTGAAGATTTTCAAGAAATGATAATATAC
Source organism: Xylophagus ater (assembly GCA_963422695.1). Classification (NCBI taxonomy): domain Eukaryota; kingdom Metazoa; phylum Arthropoda; class Insecta; order Diptera; family Xylophagidae; genus Xylophagus; species Xylophagus ater. The sequence continues at coordinate 23,679,435 of OY730485.1, read as the reverse complement.
CAGAATGAACAGAGGCCTTTGGGTACTTTTAAATATGCATGAATATCATTTATATAGTAATACCGATAATTATTTACAGCCTGTGGAAGTTTTATTTTAATTGGTTACAAGGAAATAATATTTTTACAGATGAAAGGTTTATGGAAATTATGAATTAATAATTATTTTTCTTTTTAACTATTATTTAAATAAAAAATTTGATTTATGAACTCTACTGTTCTGTAATTATTTCACTTTAAGACATACGAGTATGTTTTAATTGCTTTTAAGTTCTATTTTTCCTATTAAATTTTTTATTAGTTTAATTTTCTATTCTTGCAATATGTTTTTTTTTTTGGAATGCATAAAACACCACAAAAAAATCATATATAAATAATGAACCTGATATGTGTTACACCGCAGGAATATAATGATCTTCAGAGCTACTGGATTCGGTAGATTTTCAATAATATACAATTTCATGAATAACTATCATTTGTCGATTATCTAAAATCATAAAAAATGAATAAAAGAAAATATGTATCTGATGGACTGTAGAACATGATCAATAAATCTCACATACGTATATGAATTCGTGAACTTAAAGGGAATAGGGTAAAACTTGGAACAAATATTGAAAAATATTTAATATCAAATAATGATTGTGCTCGAGAATTCTCGAGATTTACGAAAAAATTTTGATTTCCCATTCTCGAGAATTTCTATTTCCACTATTTGGGGATTACTGATTATCGAGGAAAATTATTACAAAACGCGGAGTTCAAATTTTTTTAAACCTTGATAGGGATAATAGCTCGAGAAAGGCATCACCAATTTTAATAAATTTGGGTGCACTTATATACTGAACTAAAAGGAATAACTGACTAGACTTCACTAAAAGTGCTAATCCGGAATTGGGCTAAAATATGATTGTGTTATACTTATTAGTCTGATTGTAATGAAATTTTGTGGGTGGTATGATAGGAATAGTTGGTTACATTTTCGAAATTTTATACCGGAAGTGAATTATTTTACGTTTGTGCGATCACTTTTTGAATGACTCCATTCGTAAGAAAACACGAATTAAACTTATCTTCGTAACTGGGAAAGCGTTACGCATATCAAAACGGTTCAGTATGATTTCTGTTGATTATCTAATGAGATAAATATTTATGAAGCATCAAGCAAAATATCTTGGAACTGACTTGCTATAAAAAATTGGTTATTTTGGAAAATATCGATGTCAATTCCAAATGGGAGTTTTGTTTTGTCACTGCATTTGTAATGCATAGAGAAGGGTTTCAAGGCTATAGATGTGCAGAGAATCAAAAGTTATATCGGTTTATGAATGCTAGTCCATCCATCCGTCCATCCATCCATGTACATGATAACTCAGAAACGAGTATGCTGTACTTTAAAAACTAATATACCGATTTGACCATAAGGCATCAAGCCAAACTTACTTATATTGTGATGTCTCTTAGCATTCGAATTTTTACAAGTTTCTTCAAAGAATATTTCTGAAAATTGGGATTACTTCAAATCACATCAGTCTCCCCTAATTCAACACGATTAGAAATAATATCGAAAATTGAAATCTTCACCAACACTATGAATAAGTATATATATTTATGTTGAAGTAATATCCTTCAGGTATCTTCGTACAATTTCTTATTCCATCTGCTATAATAATAAATACATATTTTATAATGTGTTTATATGCCAAACATTTGCATATTTACACGATGATCAACAACAACAGCATAAATTCAAGAAGTACCTACACTTTTCGACGTGCAACAAGAGAAAAAAAAGCACACCAGTTTTCTTTGAATTGCACTCAAAATCAAAGCAAATATCAAAAGAATAAAATCAAAAAAGTGAAATATAATATTTCTGTTGCTTTTCTTAATAAATAGAAGAAATATTGAAGTTTTACTTGATTTTTATTATATTTTGATTTGGATTTTTCTTTTATTTATTTAGAGCTTTTTTTTTTAGCTAGGGTTTTTTAGTTTAGAGACAAGTAGCTGAAGCATAAAATATTGGACAGTTCACATTTGGTTGTTATTGTTGGTCGTCTATTTCTTGCTATAGAAATTTTCCTTATGTGGGACACCATATATTTACTATTTTCTTGTGCAAAACTGATATATATATATATTGTATTCATATACATATGTGAAAGATTAGTAAATGTCGGTTTCTAAATTGAAGACTATCAATTCTGGATTGTTTATTGCTGTCGATTTTGGTACTATTGTGTTCAAATGTGGAAATCTACATAAATATACATTTTGAATTCGTTTTTGATTTATCGGAACATTTAAAAGTTCAAAGATAAAATATTTTACATATTTATAATGTTAGATAAAATTTTAATGTGGTACTTTGACAGGTAAAAAGAGGAAAATTTGTATTAGAAATAATTGTTTTAAAACCGATTTGAAATGATTTAATGTAGAAATTATTTGTTTTTTTTTTTTTTTTAGTGTTGAAATTGATTTTAAAAATATGCTAAATAAATATTAATGCGTAAATCAATATTGATTTTGTGTGATGATAAATTAAAGGAAATTTCTTTTTTAGAAATATTATTTTATAAAATTATTATAATATAGTTTTTCCGGGAGACTTTAATATATCAAAGTTTTCTATTATTCACATTGAAAACTCTGAAGTAAATATGGTTCGTGACTTGAATAAACAAACACATGATGGAATGGGATAATGAATTACCATTAACCGCCTTCATACATTAGTAACCTAAAACGCTAGTAGCTGAGATGATGAAATACATCTTTTCTTTTATTCTAAAAATTATGTCTAACGAATTTTCGAACAGATTTTCTTGATTAACTAATAGGATAATCTTAGGGTGGCAGAGAAGTAGTAAACTGAAGGAAGTAATTGAGAATATTGTCCATATTTGTTCACCTTTTTTGAATACGCGGAACCTGTGCTCCACTCGAAACAGACAAGCGGTATTTTTATTGCACCATGAAAAATATAAATTGCCTATTTGAAGGTGTTTGAAAACGGGACAAACACATAATATACATTAGACATTAAAATATTATTTATATAATAAAATTATTTTAAATACTATTCTCTTCAATTAACAATTTTCTCCACAACTAGTTAGTTCCCAAGAAAGAAGAAAACATTTACGAAAATCACATGACGTTTTGTACGAGCATAAAATTTTGCATAAACTTTCTTCGCACAGCATGCTTTTTGATCAGGTTTCATATAAAATATTGATGATGACGATGATGAAGTGGGCTTCAGCAATAATGTTGCGAAATATTCTCATGGAAAATATTAAAATATTAGGCCGTATTCGACTCGACTTCTATTTTTAAATTCCTATAATAGAAACAATGCCGTCAATTTGAAATATGATCACAAAAAGGATAGACGTTCTGAAACTACTAGTTGGACTAAAAAGTAATAAATTGTATATTGTCAAGTAAATCAAAACTTTGCAAGAAGTTAAATTTTATCGGCATTTTATAGGAATTTCGATAGTGTAGGTTGGAAATAATATTTGAAATTAATAAAATCTATTTCTTGTAAAAATGACTTCAAAATTTGTTAATAAAAAGTTTCTATTTCGATAATTAAAATTTATTAAAAATCCACCTTCAAACATTCGAAATAAATAAATAAAAGCAATAAACCACTTTTAATTACGAAAGAAAACACTTTATTCAATTAGACACTTCGAAAACCATAATTCCAGATATTTAATCATTTTATATGTAAAAATCCTGACAAATGTGAACTCATTAACAATCGTTAAATAACAATGGATTTTATGTCTTAAGATCCTGTAGATAATAGCCGCTTAAGCGTTTATGCTAATTCCGGATTTTTGGTTAAAGCATTCATTTGGGCATTAAATGGTAAACAGAGTCTTTAAAATCTAGTTAGTTACAGGAAAAAAGCAGCCAACAATAACATAACATAATAAATATCGCGTAACATGATGTTGACAAAAAACTTTTACGTTTATTATCGCACCAGTACGACCAACACTACCACTCAGTTTAGTAGCATTTACCTTGATGTGTTGTTGATTTCATTTGCATATATCTGATGTGAACGATTTTATGCAAATTTTTATGTTTTATATACTCGCGTATTATCGCGTTAGAAACAATATAAAAGAGTTTAACATGAACAACCAAAGAACCAACAAAAAAGCATAAAAGTATATGGACAAATGATTCAGAAGATAAAAAACTTTAAGAAAAAAAGAAAAAATTAGATGAAAAAAGTGCAACTGAAACAGTATTGCACAGTATGCGATCAACAGAAACATTTAACACAATATTGTGTCTTTTGGACAAGAAGGTGTCTTTACTTCCCTGTGGCGACCGTTAAGATAAACTGCCTCAAGTCAACAGGTTATCAATTAAACTCCCGCAAGAAAATGTTGAATGCAAATTAAGTAAGTAACTATTGTATATGCAAAAATTAAAATGTGATCAGTGATCGAATGGTAAAAAAATTATTTTGCTTTGTAATAAATTTGTATTTCTGTGACAGTAAAACTTTTCTATAAAATTGGTTTTTAGGACAAATATTTATTTTGTACAAAAGAAGGAATTTAATGTTCTAAAATTCTAAATAACATTGAAAAGCAATGCTAAATACTAGCAAGACTATTAAATTATTAGAAATATTCGATTTAAAAAGAAGTATGATGAATTAATTGGTTTCAATTCAGTTTATTTAAATTAAGGAGTGTTATTTCTAAATCAAATTTATTACTTCCAGTCTTGAATAAGCAAACAATTCTTTATAATCTAAGAACTTGTCTAGTTCACATGAAAATTAATAATAAATTAACTTAAATCTGTACCATAACAAACTGCTGTAGAAACCAGTATTATAATCATTTAAAAAGGTTTTTACCAATAATTTACTATCGAAATACAAAATAAATATTGCATGCATCCTGCAACATGTATCCTGAAGTATATGCTTAGTTTAGTTAGTTTCGAAATGCATATCAAACATATTGGGAGAAAGAGATTTAAAGGGTTTCCCTCTATTTTAATATGAAGCAAAAGGAAATCAAAATCAACGATCAGATCAGCTGACGACCAGATGAAGTGTAAAAAAAGATCCTTCCAAACCCCTAAAACGTTAAGAAAAATACATAGCTACAACATATCATAATAATGTGATCATCTTTGATGATCTTTAATCCTGATGAATTTTCACGATCATTTTTATTATAACAATAACAATTAACTTTATGAGAAATCATAATATTAAAAAAAAAGTTCCCACAATTTTTAAGGTAAAGCCAAAAATTTAAGAAATATGATCTAAACAAGATCATTATTATTCGTCTAAAGAAAAATTTTTTATAATTTTTATTACTATTATTTAAAAAAAAGACAAAACAATTTAGTCACGTAGAAAATTTCTTTTCGTTTCTTAAAGCTTAATTTCTATAAAAAAAAAACAACAAACATTGACCAGATCACTTTTGATCGATCATCAAAAATGATTCAATTATGATCATTTTACGTGAATAGAATTAATTTTTTGGGAATATTTCTTTTTAATTAAAGCAAAATTTCTCCGATGTTAAGATCACACCTTTTTTTGGTGTTGGATCGTTTTTTTCTTTCTTTTGTAAATAATCGCAGATGATCATTTCTTCAAGGTAATTTGCAAGTTCATGTTACAACATCAATCACATGGTGAGAAGATATGGATACAAATATTATATGAGATGTGTTTTTTTTTCTTTACTTTTTGGTAAAGAAAACATCTTAGATCTGACATTAAGTTGCTGGAGTTGTCATGTTTTAGCGTTCAATTTGTTCATATAAAAATTGATTTTACTGATTGCTTCTTGTATCCGCTGATTTTTTTTTTGTTGAAAACCGAAATAAGAATATAGTAACTTTTTTTTTGGATATTTCAAATAGTTTTCTATACAAAGTATGATATTTTGCGTTATTTTCTGTTGAAAGATTTTTTTGTTCATGAATTAATTTTTGAAATGAAAGAAAAAATGGCAATCATCTTTGAAGAAATGTTTGCCTGTTAGCGATATCTTTTCTTAATATGAAAAATTGTGGAATAAAAAAAAAACAGTTATTGAAATGAATTTATTTATAAAAAAAAAAATTTAATTTTATGTGAATTTCCGTTTTACTAAAATATAAAATTAAGGTTAATTTGCTAATTGTTGTCAAAAATTTAGTTTTAAAAAATTTTCTTTCTATAATTATTTGTAATAAAATATCTTTTGTTAAAAATATAAAAAATCGCGACGATTTATGAGTTTCTTGACACCAAATACAATTTTTCTCAGGGAGTATATATAAAATAGTTACACTTTAATCTTGGTTTACATGATAAATCCAGGAAAAACATAGAACTACGTCTAGATATAAAAGGATTCGAAGTTCTGAACACATCATATGCAAGCTCTTTCATTTACATTTTACACTTTTACAGTATATGAACGAAAATCTTTATTCTATGAAATAATTGAGATAATTGAGTATATAATATAACTCATCCATGGTGCTATTCGAAGTAACTGTATTGGCAGTTTTTTAAACAATAGCTCTCAGTTTTGAATTATTTTTGGTAGATCCTTCTACAAAGGTAAATGGCACACTACGTATGAAAATCTATATTTGGTGTTAATTCGAAGCCACATGAAAATGTCAAGGTACATTAACGTTGAAATGTTCTTACAAATCCAGCAAATTTATTAAATAAGTGACTTTTGATATAAATGACCTCGCTTGAAATGACATATTTATTATCGACCTTTTATGTATAGTTTGGAGATGAGAATTTGCCCATGGAAGACCTTTCCTAGGGTTTTGAAGAATATTCAAAAACTTGGTGCGGATAAATGTATCCATAAAGGTTTCTATAAAGGTCAACGGAACGGTATAGAAACCTTTATCTAACAAATAAATATATTTGGATTTTTATAGATATAATTAGAGATTTGTGAATTTAAATAAATAGTCACAAATTGTTTAAAAAGAATTGTTCTATTCCCAATTTGTTAATTTCACATTTTAACAAAAAAATTCCTGTAACAAAAATTTACTAGTATTTCCTTTTCTATAAGCAACTTTTTGGCGAAAGCTGATTCAGATTAGATCGTTTATATCGAGAATCTGCTATATTCAATTTTGAAATATCGCGCATTTGTAAAAGAACTGTCGCTGATTAACTTTAATGTAAGGATGTTTTGGATCAGAACTTGAAGTACACAATTCACCATAGGAATTCAGTTCGATAAACGGTGAATATCAATATCTCTTCGCCGCAACATGTTGCGCAACATTGTATCTAATTGAATTTTCACCATTTTAATTTTATTTAGATCTTCAATAAAATGATCTTACCTTAAATAACAAATTTATTTTTATTGAAATTTCTGCAAAGAAAAAGAAAAAAAAAACAAAGAAATAAGATTAAAAAATATATTTAAAATAAAAAAAAAAAAAAGAAATTATTAAAAAATTTAAGAAATCAACTTTTTTTTTTGATTTCGATTTCGAATAAATGTCTTTAAAAAGCCACAAATTCCAAAAAACGAAAAGTAAAACCAAGAAAAACTGAACAACATGATATGAGTGAATAAATATGCAATAAACATAATAATAATCATATCTGAAAGCGCAATAATGTGCTTTAGTTATTTGCCCGGTTGGCCATATTGGATTTCATTTATGTAGTGTGTAAAATAATGACGAAAGGCAGCTCAGCATCAAGCGACTATAATGCAATAAAATGTGGCAAATATGATGCATAAATAATAATAATAAAAAAAACCAAAAAAATATAATATCAAAAAAAAAGAGTCTTATGAAGAGGGTTTCAACTTAATTTTGATATTAAAGAAAAAAAAAAGAAAAGAAAAAACAACGACGGTTCGTATCAGGTTGTCTTTTTTAAACGCGGTTATAGTCAAATTTCACATTTTATTGCAATATCTTAAAGATGACTCTTATGTTAATTTTGTGCAGAAAAGTTAAAATAAATACCACTACATTTTCTTGCATTTAGACAGGTGAGAATTGGATGAGAATTTGAAATTTGTTCGGGCTTCATGACATCTTTGCAAAAATTTGCATGGGTCATATAAGTATAAGTATGAATTCATCAAACTAATTGCATGTACCTAGTTGAATGAGCTAATCTAATTGTCGAAGTACTGAAAAAGAAAAATTTCATTTGCATATGGATCTTTGCAATAACACTTTTGCATGGTACTCAGGTGTATGGCTTAATCAATGCATCATGAGTTTGTATATATACATATATATATATATTTTTTTATAAAAAGCACCTCCGTGTAGAAATTGCATGTGGAGAAATTTTAGACCGCAAAACATCAGAATTTCTGCTCCAATTAATTGATGGTATTTTTTTACAATTTTGCATCATTCTTATAAATTCCGTTGAATATAATTTCATTTTTTAAAAAAACAAATATATATAAATAAACTTGAAAATATGTAGCGGAGCACAATGTTAGGCTAAGTGATCAATTTGGGCAATGAGTATACAATTTTCAGGAAGACACTCAAAATAAAAATTAAATTAAATTTTATATTAAAGTAAATTTCTGTTTTGAGCATCATAAGTTGTATACAACTTTTTTCAGTTGAATTGAATTTAAACTAAAGTCAAAAGCATTCTTACATATTGTATAGTATTTGATTATGCTCCTTTTTTCATGGTAGTATCTCTAAGCAGCTTTATTGAGTTTTTATGTTATAGATTTTACGGACACTTATATGAGCACATCTTATAAGCGACGCTAAGATCTGTATCCACTCAAAAATTTTACACAGGGATCTTTCAGGGTTCCAGAAACGTTTTTTTTTTTTACAATGTTTTTTAATATAATTAATTAAAAGGTCTTAATCGAATTAAAATTACGTAATTTAGTCCTATGTGAACTATCGCAAGATCAATGATTGATGATCATGTTATATAAATTTGAATAAGATAAAAAATCTTTTTCAATTAATTTACTTTAATTTAAAAATTATTTAAAATACAATTTTGTTTAATAGTCATCACCACAGAGTTCCAAATACATATTGAATAAAATTTTCAATTGTTATATTCATTTTTTTTTATATCTAATTAAAAAATAAAATTCTATGATTTTGTTTCCGAAGCCGCCATAAAAATCGAATTTCAAACGCATTCACAAAACATGACAGCACAAAGCAGAAAAAAAAAAGATATGCGGAATGCACTACTGCAAAAGAATTTTCTTCACGAGATTCCATTTAAATGCGGTTTAAATCAAAGAAATTATAATTTTGAACCAAAAATAAGAAAACAAATTCGTAGAGAACTATTAAAATGTATTACAATAATTATAAATTTTGCATTTCAATTATACAATATGCAATTCAATTGCACTTTCCGTTCGGGGGTGTTACACTTATTAAATTCGAGTTATTTTTCTTTCCGTGCTCACCGCTTGCGGTACGTTATTTACACATTATTTTGTCATCAAACATGCAATCCATAAAATATGACAAAACATATATTTATTTTTTTTTTAATGCAAGTAAAAGTGCAAGTCAAAATATCATCAATGCGCGCACAATTTATTATGAAAGAATAATTGCTGTTTTGATTAAATGTCACGCTCAGGTTCACAGGTTCGGTACAATTATTTAATTAAGGTATAATAAATTATTACGCGTAATAACGCCTTCGCTTACGACAAGTTTAGCATTTTTGAACCTTTGAATAATGATTGGAATTATGAAATTTGTATTGAAATTGCTTGATTGTAAGAAAGATTGATTTTAGAGTATTATTTCGAGCTTGCAAAAGAAAGTTCGTATAAATATGTAATCAGGTGTATTTTGTTGCTCAAACTTTTATTAGGTAATCCACTATAATTGGTTCTATAAAAAATTTCTTAAACGTTACAGAGATCAGTGATCTTTAAGAGAAATTTTCAATCAAAGATAAGATCAAACGAACATAAAAAGCATCCTTTGGGTTGTTGATCGAATTATTATCAGAAGATCAGATAGTAAGCGCTCACACGCGCACACGGCGGCATTCACAATTTACAAGATTTAATTTAATTCACAAAACAAATCAATAAGAATCAAACATAATGAAATATTTTTTGTGTTTTAGTAAAACAATAAATTAACCATTTTTTTATCGATTTCTGGTGGCAACTTATTAGATCAATATTTCATTCTTAATTGAAATTCGAATGTTGTTGTTTTTTTTGGTAAAAAAGTCATTAAACTAATGTCTTTCAGCGACTTCCGATTAATGTAGGAGTTTGGTATTTTTGTTTTAGGAATTTTCTAATTTATTGCACATCTTCTTAAGTGGGCGCAATTAGATTAACAGTGATATTGATGAATTTTTTTATCGGGAAATAATACTAATTTTCACCACCCACAACTTATCGACAATTGATTTTATTTATTGTTATTTGATTAATTATGCGGAACGTACTATATTCAAAATATATTATTAGGTTGTGTCTGAATGATATTTTAAGATTAGGTTGGCTTAAACATGTCATGGTTTGAGTCTTTGATTATAGCAAGGAATAAGTGTTAAGCACTACGTTAATACGGAGACTGAACTGGTACAGGTGGGCTGCTTCGGTCTTTTCATTTGTTGAGTTAATGCGCGCTTTTATGGTATTTTAACCTCATTTTTTTATTTTTTTAATAAATTAAGGCACTTTATTAACATAAACTTAAAAAAATGGGTTAGTAAGGTTTTCCATTTATTGATTATTATTTATAATAAAAACTCTGGTTATGTTTCGACTTTGTCGAAGTTTATACAGCAATACCATACCAGTTTGATTTCATTTGGTGTATATCAAACTAATAAACCAAATTGGACCGATTCAGCCCATGTTTATGCGCGGATTTTTTGGTCCAAACGTACCGGATTGGTTTGTGTATAACCGTACTGAAGGAAGTAAGAATATTCGAAAATATTTCCATGAAATACGTCCTGGAAATATTATTGTTCGGCGTAATACCAACCAGTTGATACAGGAAGGATCTATAAATGCAGTTTGTTTAGATTTATGTTTGATTTACTTACTGTTCATTAAAAATGATAAATAATATAATATAATTTTTTTATTTCGAAATCATAAATAAATGTTGCCAAGATAAAACATTACTTTTTGTATTGCAATAAAAAAAAATATGATCAACTGATCTTGTCGTCGTGTAAAACACTACGCAACATATTTTATCGTTTCATATTTGCTTACGATCGATTATGAATGGATAGCTTTTGTGTAATTCAATTCGATATAATTTTTGTTTGCATCAAGAATCATAAATATTCAGTTTAATAAAAAAAATAACCAAAAAATCTCACAGTTTGTCAAAAGTGATCATTAATAAATCAAAAATAAATACGAATATGTATATTGAAATTCTTTCCAGGAAATTTTTCACGATACAACTTTTAAGCCTGAGAATTTATATCAATAAAAAAAACTGAAGAAAATTCGTATTTAGCACAACAAAAAAAAACAGCAACATAGTTTTGTATCGTTTTGTTACTTCTTTTTTTAGTCATTAATAAATTTTATTTTGATTAATAATCGAAATTAAATGATTTTAGTCCAAAAATTATGTCGAATAAAATAACTAATTTATAAATCAAAACAAAATAGAAAACTCTAAAAAAAAAAACATAGACACTTTTTTTCTTCTGGGTTTTGGGGAAGTCACGAATTTGAACTCTTTATGCTCACCAAAAAAGAAAGACAATAAAATTTTCTTTACTTTCGAAATTTTTGCATTCGAAAATATTGAAAAATTGCATTTCAGAAGATACAAAAAACTAATAAAATATGTTAAACATTTTTCTTAGAAATTAATTGAATTAAATTTGTTACATGTTCAAATTTCGACTAAAATTAATGTCAACTAAAAAAATAAGTTATTAATAAAGTTCAAAGTTTAGAGAGTTTTAGAGATGGGTTATTTCGGTACCATGTCAGTTGGACTGCGAAATTCTGTCTTATCTTTTAATTTATTGATTTTTTAAAGCGTGTCTGCTTTCTAGCAAAAAATAAAATAGAGGCAGTATAAAAGTTGCGATAGATTAGGATATTTTATACGGATTCAACTCGTGTCGAAAGGCTATAGGTCTCTTCGATACCATTTGGTTCAAATCGAGTTGCACTGTTTAGTATTGTGCTATAAATTTGGATAAATGGATAATAGTGTAGTTAACAGCTATTTCTAAATTGGCAGAATTCTTTGAATATGAATACTCAGGAAAAGTGTTTCTCGTGTGTAGACACATATTTTACTGAAGTATTTTTATGTATATTTGTCTCTTCCGCACAGATTCGGTTGTGTCTTTTTCAATGATTTTTTGAATGTCCAAAATTTATAAACTTTACAAGTATTTTATAATTTTTTAAGAAAATATCGGGTATTGATGTGTTTTGTGTTAATATTAATTTATAAAAACATACATTTTCGAAAAGCATTAAATAAACTATAGAAAACTATATAAAAACTACTTAAAACATAAAATTAAATAAACATCACTTTAGAAGTGAGTTTATTTAAGAAATTCAAAAGTTTTAGAACCAGTTTGTTAAATAATGAAATTTTAATTCAATAAATTAAATACAATAATTTCTAAAACTTGATTTGTTCACGATTAAGTTCATTGTCATTATCCAATGCAGCCGAATATTGGCATTGTGGAAGAATGCAATTTTTTTAGATGAAAAAAAAAACATTGTTTAAATGCTAATTTAAAAGCAAATTTTGGAATTGTGGGTTCAAATTGAATTTTAATATATAATAACTGAAAATCGGCCTATAGCCGACGCTTTATGGTAGAAACTGTCAAAACTAACAATACTTCAAGACTTTTTCTTCATTAATTTGTTTCCTCTTTTCGAAATTTTCTCTAATTTGCACGTAACCCAGATAGCATAAGTCTACTCTGCAAATTTCATTCAAATCGGTGTATTAGTTTCAAAAGTACATCAAACAACTTTATGAATAAGCTTATTTTCTCCTAGGATTATTTCTTTCTCCATTGTCCTTGGACCGATTTTACTGGACTTTAACATGGTATCGCCTATTTATGCAGTTAATCAATATAATTAATTTAAACAAAATTGGTTTACAAATTTTCCAATTAAATCTGAAAAACTATATAAAAAAAATGACCAAACTTTCCGGTTACACTGAATTTTGCTTAATAACTTCGCTTCGCCTAAGTCTAAGTTTACTGAAATACAAGACCAAATCCAGTTAGGCGATAACCAGGGGTTAAATTGTATACGGGCGGACGGACGGACGGATGGACGGACGGACGGACATGCACAAATCGATATGACTTTTGATTTCCTACACAACCATACCCTTGAGACCTTTCTACGGTGATTATTTCGATGTAATTTAGTAACAAAACTAATACACCCTCTGGTAGTACCTAACATAGGGTATAAAACTATTGCTTTAGATAAGAGTTTTTGCTGAATTTTTCATAAAACCAGAACTATGTATATTTTTACTACGGAATACTAGCCCAAAGAAGCATCACTAATACTGAAATAAAAAGACTTCAGATTTGAAAACAATATGAAATTCTTTATTATCATATTTCTTTGTACGAGATTTATGGATCCAAAAGTTTATAATTCTTATTCAAAATGGATTTAGATTAATTTTGATATTGATTTTTCCTGATAAAATAAAAATAATTTATTGGATAATTTTTAATTGACCATGAAAATAGCACGTTTTCGATATAATACAAAAAAAAAAAAAAATAGTCTCAAAATTCGATTCAAGTTCTTACAATAATTTTTCGAATTCGATAATAAAACAAACAGAATTTTATTCCTTTTTTCTTTAAATTTATAATAATAAAATAATTTCTTGCCAATAATTGCATTACAACTCAAAAATCTTTGTTCTTTTTTTTTTCTTATTATTTTGCATGATTTTGTAAGAAAACCTCCAAAATTTGTAAGAAAACAAAAACCCAAAAATCAGATAAAATATTAGAAAATTTCAAGGTGTTTCTCTTTTGGTGGCAAGACATCGTGACGAATGCAGAAAGACAGTCAAAACAATTGAATTTGGAAACAATTCGTGATTCTAAACATATCACCGACTAAAAAGAATTCTTATGTTTCTATATTTTGTGTAATAATCGCGCATAGACTTGCATTATTTTGAACATTAAAATTTTTTTTTTTAGTGTGTAATTTTATTTATTACACCAATTGCAAATCTTTTTCGAAATTGAAGTCAATAAATATCGTATTAAAAAATAATATTAAAATTAAAAAGTTTGGTTCGGCAAGCATTTTTTTGTTTTTTTTACAGAATGAAAATTATTTTTAAAAAAATCTTACGCAATTCGCGCAGGCCAATTAAATAAACAGCAAAAATTGATTCATTAATTCGTATTTTTTTCGCATTGATTTATTTTTATATCCTATGGTAAAATATATCATTATATAGCGTTCTGTCCGCTGGCCCGTCCATACGATCGTTGATACTATAATTCAAAATTACGTTGTTTGATTTTGTTGAAATTTAGAATATAAATTGAGTATTCCTTAAATCGCTTTAATATTATATTTGAAAAAGGGCGGCATAGACGGAATGAAGTTGTAAATTAAAAACTAGAGCGACTTCAATGTTCATTACATTCGAAAGCTGCAGAAATTTACGATAATATGCTGAATTTCGGTTAAATTAATCCAAAGATACTCTCAGACTACCTACTTTGTCATATGTCATAAATTTTGACAAAAAGTAGACTTTAAAGATATATCTACCAGGTCCGGTGATTGAAGTGTCCGGATTTAAAACCGTTGTAATTTTTTTGTTTTTTGGTCGGTAGTATTTAACCGCCTTTTGCCTTAACTACCAGCCTTTTAACTTAAACTTTTTAGACGATGTACAAGATGCTCGCACGATGTCTTGGCTTAAACGATTCCATTTACGAGTCAAATTTTGTTCTAAATCTGCCAAAGCTATGTATGTTTTTTTGCAAGCCGCTGCTTGTAAAATTACCTAAATGGAATAATCCAACTGATTCAGATCTGTTTGATGCGTAACAATTGAATTTCGTTTAAGGCCCATTGTATAAAAAATAAGAACGCATCTTTTCACCAACAAGCAATTTTAACTACTGCCAGACAATATGTCAAGTAACATTCGTGTCAAATTTTAGTATTGCAAGATGTGCTGTTTACATTTGACAGCGATTTGAATAAGACGGACACTTCAATTGCCGGACCCGGTAAACACTTTTAATTTAAATAGAATTCATAAAATTTGTGTTCCCTATGAGTTGATTTTGACAAAATTTATACGCAGGCATACAAATGACCAAATAAATAGTCTCAGGGAACCTTAAGGGTAGTGCAAAAAAAAAAAAAATGTGCGGTAACATTCGCAATAAAGTTTTGACGTTTCTTCGTCCAGTTTTCAGATTGTATTCAAGAACTGATTTACCGATTTGACTATAATGGACTAAAGCCTAGGTTACCTTTAAATAGGTTAAAAATTCAAAGAAAGAAGTAAGAAGAAAGTTTTGGTTGTTTTTTTTTAGATAACTGTGAGTGCCACTTCTACCATAGGGAATCAATAAATCAGTTATATGCCGATTTAAAGTTTCTATATGATTTTTATAACTGAATTTGGAGTCGAAACGTTAATTGATAATAAAATTATTGAAATGAAACGGAAATCATAAATGAAAAAATTAACAAATTAAATATGATTACGTGTTTTTTTTCCTGTTTTTGTGCAACTACAACAATTTATTTTCCCATCGATCTTAAAAGAATGATAAAGTTAAAAATGCAAAAGAAAAAAATAGTATATTCCTTGAAAAAATTGTCTCCATCGTTGTCGTTGTCGCGTCATCGCATCATCTCAAAGAACAGGAATAATATTATTAACCAGAGAGACGAGGACAGGCCAACGAGACTTGTATTTATAATCACCGACTAATTAACACTTATTTGGAAATTTTATTTCAAACTGCAAAATATTTGTAATTTATTTCGAACATTGACGATCGCGATTTGCGATTTGTGTCGCCGGTGCACTTTGATTCGTTCAGTTCGTTCATTAACTAAAACTGGTTTCATATTATTTCATTAAGTTCATGTTTAAGTTTATAATTTTTAAGCTTTAATTATTAATTAATCGGTAAATTAGATGAAATCGTTTAGTAAAGAAAATACCAACAATAATTATTGATAAGCATTTTCAACCCTACAGTTTCGAATTGGTGGATGAAGATCGTCTCTTTTTCGTATACAAATTAAAGTTTTGGATCATTAATTTCGGAAGATCTAACGTCAGTTATTAAATATAAGTCGATTGCGCCCTTAGGCCTGTATATACCGTCATCGGATAGCTGTATAAACTAAAGGTAACGGTAAATATAGAAGGGTTCGGACGACATCTACTAAAAGGTTTCAGAAAGATCTGCAAATCACCAGCTCTTAATATTATAGTTAAAGTGGTAGAGGCAGGCCGTATACCATTGGTTAACAACAAAAAACCATTTTATCTTATTATACCATAATTAATTCGTCAGTTCTTATAAGAAGGAAATTTTCTGACAGGATTTTCCTATTTACTATCATGACTTATCACTGATAAGTTTTTAAGGCGTTACTTCTTTAAAGAGTTTCTATTGTAACTCGTAACATTCGAATCGGTAGAATGTTTGTAAAGATTTTATTCAAAAATAATTGCGATGGTTATATTTATTTTGGGTCTTCTATAATCTGTGTGATAAACGAGAAAGTTTAGATGATCTTTTAGAATAGCGATCTTAAAGCTTTCGCGGCCTGCGGAACTTTTGTAACCAGGTATTTTAAATCTTACTTTGTACAGAATTCATCCGCGGAACCCAGATAGAACATTTCTGATATAGATAATCATATTTTCCATATCTTGCTGTAGTACACAATGAATAATTGTCAAATATTGACATTTATTCATCATTTCGCCATCTATGTGTGAAATACGTGTAGTACTTAATCTTAAAGATTGATGCTGGCTAACAACTTGTATGTCCATGTGTCATTTTCTTGATTTCCAAACATCTTTATTTGTAACATTTGCATTTTGACCATTTTAATTTACTTATTTCATTACATTTAGTTTTTATCTTCTCAACGAATCTTTGATATAATTAAGTACAAAATGTTAAAAATGCTTAATTGTCACTAGATTTCTCAACGACTTAATGATGGTTCTGTCAATTAAATTGTTTTTCTTTGAAATAACTCAAATAAGGTAAAAACATACACTGAATATTTTTGTTAAACACAGTTTAGTCAACTGCTATACAATTTAAACAACATTAAATTGGAGTTTAATGTTTCATTTTTATTTTCTCTATAAACTACTCAAAGAAAAGTGTAATGTTCAATTAAGACGTTAATTTTGAGACTGTAGAACTTCTTAATAGTTCATAAGTTTTTAATAAAGTCAAATTATTGTAGGTATATAGAAAGTTTTCTTTTGACAAAAATTCAAGATAGTTTACGTTTGAGTCATAAAAGTATAAAAAAAAAATACGATTTTATGTTTTTAAATATGGTCAATTTAATAAGGAAATTGCAAGAATTCCAATGCGTTGAACAAGAGAGATGTGAAAAATGAAGCCAATCCGGCAGTAATTCGTATAATAATAATGTCTGAAAGCTCTTAAGGTTGGGCTCTTTTTTTTTTTTTTTACAAATATAGTTTCATTACCATCAATGGTAATTTAATTGCGCGATTTTTCGTTACGATTGTGTGATTTGTTTCCTTTTATGCTTAAACGGGTATTTTTTTTCTTCTATTCTTGTAAATTTAATTGATTTTAATCAAAAGTGATCTATCGAAAATTATTTACAAAAATTCTTGTTTAAAATTGATTAAGTATGTTTTGTTTTTTTTTTTTTTTTTAGAAGTTTTAGTCAGAAAAACTTGAAAATTAATTTATTTTCACAACAATTGAATTGAAACATGTTGCTTTGGAATTCTTAATAAATTAGAAATGAAAACAAAAATGTTTCTTTTTCTACAAACAAGGAAAAAAAAAACAATAAATTATGGAGAAAAAAAAAATTATTATGAACAAGTAAAATAATTTTTTACACTTGAATAAATTTTAACCGGACATTAACTTATTGTTCATGTTAATAATATTGTAAGTAGTTCACCTTCAAAAAAGTCTTCGACCGGACAATAATTAGCCTTTAAGTTTCATCATGTTTTTTGTGTGATATTTAATTTAGCAATTGTTATCATTTTTATGCAGAAAAACATATTATGTTGGCTGCAGAAGGAAAGATTTGTTGCTGGTTACTTATGGAAACAGAAAACTAGTTTTTATTTTGTATAAAAATTGCCTTTAAAAAAAAAAGAAATAAGTAAAAACATATTTCCTTGAAAATTTTTGTAAATAAATAACAGTGATTAAAAAAGTTTTAAGCAGGGACCGAAAATATTTTGAATCATACTACCCTATAACCGCGAATCATTTATTATTACGAAAAACCAAACCGCTTCCTGAAACAGCAGTTTAGAAATATAATATTAAGTTGTATTTGGTGCACCAAGTGATAAAATAATTCAAGTCTTCCTGAAGATACGCGGCGTCGCTAATACGAGATATTTCTCTCTTTCATATCGTTCGCATAGCTGGATAATTTGGAGTGTTTTAGTATGGCAGATACGTTGTTGGTGGTTAAAATAAACAAGAGTGGTCCAAGATGATGGAAAACATAGGTTTATGATTAAAAATTGTAAATTTTTATCGATTCATAAAGTATACAGTACAGTATACAGTACAGTGGGTAAATGGCTCTACGGCTTTACTGGCACATATACACTCTTTTGTTTTCCATGACTGTTTTGCATAAATGTAGCTGAATTTCATTGATACATCGCTCAATTTCTTCCGTCAAGCCGTGGGTGGTCGTGCGCTTGTTGGAGTAAAGACTTATATTTCAAAAAACCCCAAAGAAAAAGTCCAACGGCGTTATATCGCATGATCTTGGCGGCCAATTTTGATCACCAAAACGGGAAATTACACGACCAGGAAATGGCTCATGCTGTAATTGAATTGTTTCTCGTGCATGTGGCATGTCTTGTTGGAACCACATGTTATCGACATCCATATCTTGTAATTTAGGCAAAAAAAACTGGCTTATCATGTCGCGATAGCGAGCACCATTAATTCGTATTGCCTGACCAGTCGCATTTCCGAAGAAGAATGTGACACGCTGTAGATGCATTTGTTTCTCAACAATCACTCGTGGATTTTTTGAACCCTAAATGCGACACTTTTGTTGATTAACCAAGCAATCAAGATAAAAATGAGTCTTATCGCTGAAGATGCATTTTTTCGTTTGCATTATTTTTAAAATATTACTCAACAATGAAAACGCGTTGTTTTTCATGTAGCGCTCTATTTTTAATAACCCTGAACTGTCAGCTGTCACGCTGCCTTCTTCTTTCATTGGCAATACTTTACCTCACAAATGGCGCAAAATTCAAATTTTGGGTGAATGTTAGGACACATTTTATATGTACTTTGCTTCGTTATTAAATCAATGTGTGATCTTCATATTTCTATTATGTAGTTCAGTTCAGTTGTTGGATTAATTTGATGGACACCAAAGGATTCAGATCGAAGTGAAAGTTTTTAATAAATTTAAAAAGTAACTGCGGTTTATAATTTGGTTGGTGCCCAAGTACTTGCAGAATGGAGTTAAAGTTCATTTTAAATGATATTAAAGAAATTATAGAAAACCATATCTTGGACTAAATTTATATTTTATACTAATAGACTTTTTTATGTTTTCTCACATAAATGTAGAAAATTTTATTTTTGTTAATTTGTTTTTAAGTATATTATAAAAATAAAGAGCATTTAAATTCGAAATTAAAACTCATTCCTGTTGTACCACGGAAAATCCAAATCATAAAACAGAAACGTTTTTATTTGAAAAAGAAATTATACTCGTGTCCGAAAACTTTAGGTATATTTAAAAAAAAAACTGTAATTATACTATGACCAAAATTTCAATGGTTTCCATCCCTGGTGTTAAATGAAACAATTGGTTTGGATTACAAAAATTGTTATTATTTATATTGATTGGGGATTGGAGAAATATTCTTAATTGGAAAGAAAACTAAAACAATTACTAAGAAAGATTCAACAGCAAACAATTTTTGTTGAGATGCGCAAATTAGTGTCGAAAAGTAGAAAGCCAAGAATGGACAAGAACATGACACAGGTTACGTTATTGCCAGAACCTTTTTGAGAATCACGTCCAAAGGACTTCGGACCTTTCCTGCTTTTTCCGAAAAATAGATACAAAAATTTACAAGATAGTAAATTATCAATCAAATAAGTCGAAATTTGGTCATACCATCTATTTGTCAGAATAGAAAAGAAGAAAATATTTAATGAGACTTTTACTTTCGTAATTAATTTGTTGTTTTCATATTTTTAATTGAAAGTTGTTCATCAAGTTTTTATTGTAAATTATGAAAAATAAATTTTTTGTATTCAAATTTTCAAACAATTCTAAAAACGAGAAAACTATTTACATTCTTAATTAAAGTGTTTCTAACGCTGAGCACTTAAAACCTTTTTTTTTTTTTAAACAAAAGCTCTTATTGTTATTAAACTTATAAATGAAATTATTTAATTATTCATTAGTCTGAAGGTTATTTTTGAATAAGAAATTGAAAAATTAGGCATTGTTATTTCTTCAAAATATTTCCTAAAACTGAAAATTAATTTCCTAACAAAATTTAAGCCCTTTAATAATAATAATTAGATTTCTTCATTATAAGAAAATTTTGAATAATGAATTTTTTAGAAATTTTTTTCCTAATTGTTTTAGTAAATTAAAAAACGAGTCTCTGTCAAAAAATATAACTCAAAATATCAATCAAAATGTTGTTGTTGTTGAGGGCCTGTAAAGACCTTCTTTCACAATCAAAATACGTATTTAAGAATGTCCCAGAAAGTGAATTTATAGATGAGATGTTCCATGCTTATCATCGAATTTGTTCTTTAGTATAGTAAACTGTCCATTGTCTAGGGAAAATCTTCAACCAAAGTGTATGTCTAGTGTGGGTCATGTGTGACATATCGTTTCAAACTGATTTATATCATCTAAATTTGATGGAAAACTCAACTTTTCTTTATCATCTTCTATTCAAAAGATATGGTAGGAATTTATTCGATATTATGAACTAATTTTTTAACGTTTTTTAAATAAAAAATATTCATTTATTTATAAGAAAAGATACATTATGTATTGTCGATCGTTAGCTAGATCGTCAGATTCCGTGATAGAAAATTCTGTTTGTTTTGAAGTAATCTATTTATTAAGCCATTTTTTTATATTTTCCTAAGTTTTAAACTGTTGTTCAGTGGGGCTAGACTGTATCGATAGAAACAAGGGATAATCAAATCGCTCAATATCTCCTGAGTATAGCGGGTGAGGTAAAACTTCTCCCTCCAAGCGCATCGGAGATTTCCTTCACATAACATGTCTCTTTGCATATCCTGATCGTTTTTCTCGCAATACTCACTTCAAATTGT
The DNA here is from genome assembly GCA_963422695.1 of Xylophagus ater. NCBI lineage: Eukaryota > Metazoa > Arthropoda > Insecta > Diptera > Xylophagidae > Xylophagus > Xylophagus ater. The sequence goes on along the minus strand of OY730485.1, from coordinate 23,657,796 downwards.
TGAATTGTTGCCGGTAACGATAAGCGTTAATTATTCTGGTTTCAGATAGTGTAAATTCAACATAAGCATCCATAAGAAAACGATGAATTTCAGCGGTAATTTTCTTTAGATTGAAGCAAAACAATAAAGGTTCCTAGAAATGCTGTTTCGCTGGTACAAAATTTGACATTTTCAATTCAATAAAAACCCCGTGGTTTTTACATTTCACCTAAATATTAAAGCTTATTGATGGTACATTAATAAATATTAGCTTTTAGAAAACCACTTCTTAGACAACAAACAAAATTAATTCAAGTACCCAATTGTTAGAATAATTTTAATGGATCTCTAATATGAAATACCCTGTATTAAAAATTTCAAACATTTAAAAAATGTAGACCAAATCTTAATGTGATTCAAATCTCATTGTTAAAACATTAATTTTTTTTTGGTGGTTTTTGAATTATTGTTCAATTCATTCAATTGTCGCTGTTATTTTTACTTTCTTATATGTAATATTTAAAAGATTTTATAATCGTTTTTAACATAAATATATGTTTTGAACATTTAGAGAATTCGAATGTACATGTTTTGAAATTACGTTTGTGGTAATTTTATAGCGTGTATAATATCTCAATAATGGATTGACTAATTTCGATCAAATTCGGCAAATACGCACTAAGGATGATTTGATTGATTATTCAATCAAATAAATTTATTACAGTTTGTGATTAGTTTTACAGGATCGTTTGTACGGTTGCCGGAGTTGGTTAGTTAACCAAAAAGCATACAATAATGAGAGTTTCCAATTTGGGCACGTCTGCAAGCGTCACATTATTAGTATTAGTATTTGTTAAAATGACTCTGTGTGATATAAAATTTCATGTATTTACAGTCTTTTTTACAAATGCTATTAAAAACGAGGAGGCGCTTTGCAGCGCTGCAAACGTCTCATCAATTTATATAGAAATGATTACATGTGCTGATACATATTACGTTGATTAAACTTGAAATACTATGTATTAGAAAGCTGATTGCTTTGTTATACCATATATTATTTTAATTTCACTCATTCATAAAATGATTTTTTGATATGATTTTCAGTTAAGATAAATTAGATCAGCTTGGAAATTAAACTCATTAATTCGTATTAGTAAAAATTGTTATTCAAGAAATTTGAAATTTCAAGTCGACTTTTGAAATATTAGAGTTACTATTTTTTTGTATTTTGGCGGGAAAATAATAGACGAAAATATTAATATTAATAATAACAACAATAATAATAATAATGCAGCAAAAAAAAAAAAAATTAAATTAAAAAAAATTGCTTTAGGCTAAGAAAAAGCTTTCTTTTTGGAATTCGAATCAAAGTTTTAAGTTGTTTTCCAAACAGTTTTGTGATTTCCTTTTTTCAATACAATTTTTTTTTTTGTTTTGGCACAGTGTGAATTTTCTCTTCTTTTTCATATACCAAAGATTTCGCAAGATCTTCACCTTTTTTTGGGAAGGTGTTATGAATGCTATTTTCTTTTTGTGAACAATGACGTATGAAATTTCATCGATTCGTTGTTCCGAAATATTTAATTTGTTAATTTTTGATTATTTGGAGATTTTATTTGATATTAAAAATTTTGAAAAGATTATAAAATAAAAAATGAACAAAAAGAGTTTTATGTTGCCGGTCCAGAATATGATGCATATTGTGGACAAATTATTGGAATTTTTCAGAATTTCTATTTGTCGTTCTAAAAATTACAATGTCCCTTCCATTAGGCATCCTTTTCACGTAGAGATGGTGTCAACAAAAATGTATTCAAAAGGAACAGTATCTGTTCACTGCTCCGCAATAAAAATATCTTTGACTAAAAGAATACGTTGCGGCTTTGTTATTCTATCACTGGCTGTGAAATTCACACCGTTTGTGAATAAAACGTAAAGAGCGAAGTAGTGAAAGTTTTCATTTTTTTATTCTTCGTTTTGAAGAATAAAATTTAGTCTGTTCCGATAGAAAGATGTGAAGAAAAGTGATTCACTTTCGACTTATTGAAAAGACATTATTCTTTTTTATTACATATACATATTTGCATTTGAGAACAACAATAATAAAATGAGGAGAAAATATATAGTGCTTCATTTTTATAGAGCATATTTCCTTACATGTTACATTTGGAAATCACAGACAGGAAAAACAGATAAAAACACTGTTCTTTCTAAAGAACAATAGCAACAATTTGAGTCCTCTCCACTTTCATGTTATCTTTCTGCTACTTAGAAACATTTTAATTTTTAAAATATTATATCTAGAATTTACTAAGGCCTTCGTTTCAGACTAAGCCGAAGACTGTCGCTCTACAATGTGTTTAGGCTTTTTATAACTGTCAAAATTATTTTAACTGCTGTTTTTAACAAATTGTGAAATTTAAGGCATTTGTCATTAAAATGATACTACAGAAATATGCACGACTATGGTTTTAACTTCAAATTCAGCTGAAATGCCTTTTTAACTAACTACAGCACTGCTTCACAGTATTATTCAGAATGTCCAAGTTAGTAAAATAGGTATTAGGGCCTCTGCAAACGATCCAATTAGTTTGACAATTTTGTTGGTCAAACTTCAAGTTTTCATCAAACAATATCACAAACGATCAAACCAAAGAGCAAACAAATTTGTCAAACTTGCCCGTAGTTTCGGTTTTCTCCTTGTGGTGACGTGACGTTCGTGTCTTACGATTTATCGTGCAAAGCCCTTATAATGAGTAATACAGATAAAGTATTTTTGGCTTTGACTTTGTCAAACATGCAGTCAATCAAGATTTCCATCAAACACGTCAACCACTTACATTGTTTGACAAACACGTGAAACAAACCTGCATACTAGCAAATAATTTGACAAACAATTTGTTCGTTTACCTTTGCCTTAAGAAGTATTTATTAATGGCGGTGCTGAACAGTTGAATGTTTGAATTTCTCTGATGTTGCCTTAATACATTGATTGAAAGCAAAATCAAATTGTTTACATTATCACATGACTATAAAACTTGATTTCTGTTGGCCTGCCAATTTTGTTTTTGTGCCAACATAAGGTATTCATACTTTTTATTAAAAAGATTAAAAGATAAAAGATTGAAAAGGTGTAAGATAAAAAACAAATCGGAATAAAATTTGATATCATATTTTAATTAAAAATCTTTACACTTCCTAGAAATTCTGATATAAAAGTTTAATCTGAACTTAAAACATGTTAAAAATAAATTTACTTCGAAGAAAATGATTTAATCGCTAAGAATTAATTGACAATTAATTTTGAACAGGTCTTAAAGTATTTTATTTTTTTTTTTATTTTTCAGATTTTACACCTCAAAATTGGTGTTATTTAATTATAAATTGAAGAAAGAAAAAAAAACAAATTTCACTTATTTTGTGTGTTTAAATGGAAAAAAAAAATATTTTTAAATTAAAAGCTTTTTAATCTTAAAAATCAAGAAATTTTCATTTACCTTGACAACTTTTTATAGTAAATAAATAAAAAAATAAGAATGTAAAACGTGAACGCGTCCAAAAGAACCTTCTGACAACAAAATTGGATAATAATGACGTTTATGCACGAGCCCGACTTAATTTTTATAATTTTTCATGAATATTAATATTCAATTCAGATTATGATAAAAATCAGCAAGAGATCAAAAGATTTGCCATTCAGGAAAACAAGCCCAATCAAATTGGCAATAAAACTGAGGATCGTTCATCGTAAATAATAAAGCTAGTACTTTATTTCGTTCGATCAATATCCGCATAGTATTTTATATTAATTTAAAATAGTCGCCTCAGTCTATAATCAAAATACAAAATTTTTCCATTTATTCAAATAAACTGGATTTCTGTGCAATTTGATTTGATTTGCCTTTTCAATAAGAATTTATTTAGCCCTGCACTTGGATTTGTTTAAAGTTCTGAGACATAAAAGAAAACTCAGCATAATAAAAAATTCAAGAAAATAAATACAGATTTTCTTTAAATCCAAACTAAGATTAGAGTTCTAAAAATTTCGATTAGATTTCGATTAATTAAGATTGAATAAAATTCAAATGTTTGAATATTTTTAAAATGGAGGATTTTAAAGATTCTAATGAAGAGAGCTTGTTTTTTGAAAGACACACTTTTGAATATCTTAAAAAAAAAAATTTCTAGTATTTTTTAGAGGTCGTTCCCATCGATGATATTTAGACGAAATGGTTTAATTTGATTTCATCTAAGAAGAAATTTGGTGCCTATCTACTTGTAGGTTATTTTCATGTTTCCTGATGATCTATTATACAACCGTGAATTTGGTACTGACTGTCATGAGAATATGAGAGATTTATAAGGATAGCAACTGAACTACAGCTCCTATAACTATTCTACTATTAAGAAATATACTTAGATCTAGAAAATTAGTTATTTGAAGGATATCAGAAAAATAATCTAGCAACGTTCTGAAAAAAATCCGGTTTAAACTTACTATATATTAATCGGTTTTCTAATCTGAAAAGTTTGGTATTTATTTTAAACGACTAAATGAGATTAAAGTCTCTAAGTGGTACTAAACTAAACCTGGTGGAGATCTAAAAACAATAATTTATTTAATAAAATTGAAAGAAATCTTAAAATTTCCATTCACAAATTGTGAATCTTCCTTGTTACTAAATGATATGCGGTCACTATTAGGATTTCTTTCAATTACTCGTGCTTGTTAAAAACCCATAGAAATGGTTCGACACGTTTCGATTTCAAAACATTAACGATATTTACATGCTCAGCTTGATAGCTTCTTGTCGCTAATTACTTGTGTAATATTATTTTGTGCGATACTTAAGTAAAAAGCCGTTTAGCATACGACTTTTATCCCGTCAAACCGGCTATAATACTCGTAAAAGTTTGGTTTCTCATAAATAATTATAATTATTTAAAACAATAACAAAAACCATTTGTAAGTCGATCAAAACGATAAAAAAACCGATTTATATCATAAGAAAATTATTATCAGTAAACATTATTTTATTTTCTTATGTAATTAATAAGGTGGCTGCAAATCCTCCATTTGGTAATTAAAAAAAATAAATTTCAAAATGATAATAATAATAATAAATAGTAATTAAAAAAGGTTTTTGCTTTTAGCATTACTTACATTAAAAATTAATGAAATATTAATGAAATTAAGATAAAAATTTATTAAAAACCTTGTAAAATATTTTTACTGATTTGTAAATTTTAAAAACAATTTAAGGGCTTGACATTAAAATATTTCTGTATACAAAAATATTAAAAGGAAAGTGTTTCAAGCCAGAAAATAGAAAATGCTCTCGTTTCAACGCTCTTAACATTTCTGGAACTACTGAATTATCATATAGCAAACCTTCTGAACCTAAATTAGTTTTGAAGAGTTGAAAAAAAACTAGACTTTATCAGCATATTTATGCGCACAACGGTACGATTGGACCATTTTAATCTACGCATAAATAGAAACCGAATCCGTCCGAAGCGTATCTTTATTGGGCTTTATTTTGGTACGCACTAAATTAGACCGAGCTGGTTTGGTTTGGACATAAAGATGCTGTATGATGGCACGATTGCTGAGATTAATGCCCGAATGCAGATCCCATTGTATCAATATGTGTATTTTTTTCATTTCGGGCAGGATCAAGGTTTGCTATATAACGCGTCAAAACAACAACAACATAACCCATATATTTATGCGGGTCACGGTCTATGAACTGTATAGATTTTAGTTATATAAAATCGCAAGAGATGGCGCAGCCATATTTTTTCACATATAATTATTAGTATCGTACTAATTATTGAATTATTTTTTATAATAAAGATAATTGACAATTTGCTTGTATTTGTTTAATTTACGTATAATTTATTTTAAAAATGAACGAAAAAATTGAAGTATTATCCCACATCGAAACCTTGATGAAAAGGCAGCTAATATAGTTTTGCAGAGTACAACATTCAAACAATAAAAGTTAAGTTTAGTTTTCAGTTGATTCTCTTTGACTTAAGGGGCTAAAATTGCAGAAAGAAAGGTCCAAATTCATAATTTATTTTTCTCAGAAAGCGTTGGTGGAAATAAACCTCAGTTTTCTTTCTTTAAGCAAAATTTAAAAAAAAATATCAAACGAAAAAGACGCGACCGATTTTTTTTCTAAGAGTTAGACCATCTCAAACGGTTCTTCTAACTTCCAAAAACAAAACGGGCTATTTAAAACAATAACTGCGACGTTCATCAAATCCGATTTAAAAATTTCTGTTTTTTTTTTCAAAGTGGTTACGAATTGAAGAAAAAATGAAATTTCTATACAAAAAGTCGTCACTTTTTCGCGACTACCCAAAATAAAGATCAATTTATGACAAAGTAAGAACGACCTCTGAATCAGTTTCACTGTATAGTATTTGGTGAAAATTTGGAAATTGTTTATCAAGTGATTTTCGAGATATGATGTGCACTAATCTTTAAAAACAGTGTTTTGAAAAAACATACATATTTAAAGTTTTAATATTATTTTGGAATTGCTTCACTTAGAATTCTGCAAAGATTGATGTGAAATTTTGAGGACACATTTTTGGAACTTAGAGCTTTTAGAAAGTAGGAAAGTATAAAACTAGATGTAGCTCCTTAAGGGGTTAGGGGTAGTCAGAGGCACGAAAAAATGAGAATTTTCAGTACTTTTTTTTTGCTATTAAATCGTGTTATTTTACAAAAGTAGTAATATGGCATTATTATACAATGTTTTGACTTGAAGTCACGAAAAATTCAAAAAAAAAAAAATTTTATTTCCAAAGTTATAGCTGTCTGTGTTGACCCAGTTTCAAAAAAAGGTCTTTGCGGTGACAATCATAAGTCCTTGGAGATTCATCTAAAATCAATCGGATAAAAGAAATTAGTTTTATAAATAGATAATCCTGGGCCTGGGCCGAAGGATTTTTGTTTTTTTCAAAAATTAACAAAATGGCGGCCTCAGGAAATTTTTGTCTAGATTTTTAGGAAAAAATCAACAGTAAATTGGTCTAAAAAAATCGAAATTTTTGAAAAAAAAAAAAATCCTTCGGCCCAGGCCCGAGTTTATTATGTATTCTAAAAGCTGTATAAATTTCATTAAAATCTACTGAGCGGTTTTCGAGTTACAGTTGTCACCAGTTTAAAAAACATAGTTTTGAGAAAAACGCGTTTAAAGTTTTACACTAGATTTACGTACAGAAATACGAATTATTAAATTACTTACACCGAGCGCTTTGAAGTGCCAGAGCTCTCTTTGTTATTTGTCGAATAACTCAAAAACTAATGATCGGATCAACTTGAAATTTTCAGAGAATAATTTTAAGATATTATACTTAACGAAAATGCAAAAATTGATTTTTTGAAAATTCTGACTACCCCTAACCCCTTAATAAGATTTCTGATCAGAAGTACGGAAGATATAGTTAATTCCGTCAGAAAAGCAATCTAATATTTCGAAGTATATTTGCGCGTTACGCATAAAACGTAAAAATTTCAAGAGTCTAATCGCTGTTCTTTGATCGAGTATCGAACGGTGTTATAGGTACTTATTTATGAAATATTCCTGTAGCAAATTCTACTAGAAATAAAAAGGCATCACAATAAAATCGATTCAAAAAGGAACCTTCTGGTCCTTAAACTAATCCAATTAAAATCATTTTAAAAACGACTAAATTACTTCATTTTTAAGTTCAGTTAATGAAAATACGAGGTTCAAATCTTCCATATGACCAGAAAAATTCAAACTACGCCTTTTCTTCAACACTTTTAAATTAAAAATCGATTTTAATCGAAAAGAAAAAAATTAACATTTATTCAATTTAAAATCGATTTTATATAATTAAAATGATGATTAAAAATTTATTCAAAGTGTATTTTCTTGTTGCGTTCAAAGAGAAGAAAGACTCGTAAAGAACGCGGAAATATTATTCATACTATAAATTTAATAAGTTTTCCCATCGTAAATTGTTCTGTACACGAAAATCTTCTCCTTCGATCTCCACAGCCCAAAAAAGGACCGCAAACTCCAGCAACAACACTATAAATGTAATATTTCATCGAATAGACACTCGTTGGATATGATTGAGATATTCAATTTCCAATCTTGCTCCCAAACCACAACAACAAGAAATTTCTTTTTCTTCCGAGCCAAACTAACTAACAATATTTTGAGTTCCGTTTTAAGTTTTTTGTTGTTCTGGCCGCTTTTTTTTTGGTTTTAAGAGGCTGTTGTTATCACTCGTGTCGCCGCCAAACATTACTTTAGTTGTTGTTGTTGTTGTTGTTGTTGTAATCTGCCAACGAACTTAATTTATAATGTGTCTGAGAATGGTCTCATAAATTATATATCTCCTTGCGAGACCATCTTTCGCGTATATAGTATGTAATTTTTGATATTTTCTTGTTATTTTAGAGAGTGTCTTGTGTTTGGTTTTTTTTTTTTTTTTTTTAGTGGAATCCAATATGATATGCCCTTTTTGGTTTTACCTTCAATTCACGATTAAGTGTTCATTGCACGCGATATTTTTTTCTTGAAGAAGATTTTTCTTTTTGGTGAAGATTTTTCCTTAAATCAAAAAAAAAAAAAAAAAAAATTGCGTATATTGGTCATTTTGTTGTGGTACTGCCTACTTTCAGAAACCACAAAATTCAATCGGGGAAAAAAAATTATTATTTGACCACGAAATAAGACTTTTTTTTGTTTTTTTAAGAAACAAAAATAATCCAGCAACATTTTTGTGTACACTTTTTTCTTGGAGGCTTAAAATCGAAAATATCCAAAGGGGGTATAGTTTTAAGTCTGCCAAAAAAAAGACGGCTTCGAAAAGATTTATTATGTGTTTTTAATTCGTGAATTTGGTTAAAGATTGATGAATCTCTTTCGAATTATACAGAATTTCTCACAAATTATTGTTGGATGAGTTCGTGTTATGTGGTTGTGGTGTCTTCCTATTACACGCGGTCTCAAAAAAAAATAAAATATATATAAGTCAAAGGTCAGATACTAACGTCTGTTTGTCTGTTTGTTGTTGATGAATGATTTCAACGAAATTAAAAACATTTTAATTGAAGGGCGTTAAATATTTAATTTTTTTTTTTTTTTTTGATAATCTTTTCGGTCATTATTTTCTGGCCTTGTTGAGCATGTAATTCATTTTGACAAGATAATCTATTAAGGCCTGTTCTTCAAGGATATCTTCTGGCATTTATATCCAAAAAAAATTCGATGCAAAATAGTTTCACTGCGAAAAAATAGGTGATATGTTTCTTTTTTTGTGCCCTCAAGTTATTTATTTTCTGGCAAAAATTTAACTAGATTTTTATATTAATATTAATAATAATAATAATAATAATATTTTGTGTGTCCTTCTTTGTAACATAATATCGTTCTACTTTTACTGTCTTGTAATTTTTTTTAAAAAAAAAAAGGGAAGTCTCTGGTATCTTTAAAGAAAGTCGCATACCTACTTAAGTGGGAAACACATTCTAATTCTTTTACTTTAAATAATAAATAATTAATTTGTAAACACTCTGCTTTCAATTTATCAATTAAATCATCTTATTTCTGTTACTATATTTTTGTCCGCAAGATGTGAGAGGTTAAATGTTAAATAGTTTCCTAGAATCAAGACTAGATAGTATTTAATTTCTTAAAGAAAGTACAACTAGAAAGATTAATAGAAAACCTTCTCAATATTTATGATTGTTCGATTTAATTTTTATACGGGCTCTATTTCAAAATTTTTTTGCAAGTTAATATTTTTAAAGTACGCGGGAATTGTGATACCAATTAACGGAACTTCGACCGGAATATATACCTTGTCTTAGAATTGATTGTACATTGTATATTAAAAGTTGATTGGTTACAAATCAAAATTATTTTTTTTTTCTTTAAGATGCTGACCCATGTCGAGTGTGAAGAGAAAAATAGTAGGTGTTACACTATAATGGCTACATTTTAAATCAGTCGTATTACCTTAATTATTTTTGATTTTGATATACATTTTTTGATTATTTTGATTTTAATATGAAATTTTTTTTTTGCTTTTTTTTCTGCACAGCACGTGCCTTACGGACGCGAATATTTTCTCTGCGATTTTCTGTAATTTAAAATTCTTGGAAAAAGTTTTCATATTTTCTCTTATAGTAAATTCACACTAGTACGATAAACTGTTTAACATTTTGATCTCTTACTAGTCAATAGATTTTTTTTAATAAAATATAATGATGGTTGGAATTACGCGATCTAATTTTAAAATCAGTTCCAATACATTGTTTAGCTATACCAGATGCAATTATGTCTACTCCTAGATATGCCATTATAATGTACGAGTATATTTTTATAGCACATGGACGAATTCTATTATATAAACTCCTTCGCAGTTAGGTCTTAAAAAACGAGATTTTCATTCAAATAATGTAAATATCCAGTGCTTCAATATAGCGTGTTAAGACCTTTGTATCACTTTTCATATCTAGCTGTGTTTTTTGGGAAAAACTAGGACGATTACCAAACATCACCGTTTATTTTTAAAAGAATTATTTAATGTTATATGGAAAATACAGATGGCACAAATCAACATATTTATTGGGCGCATCCAGTAATCTTGAGTGCTTAAATCTAGTAATACGACTGAATGTAATTCTAACTTTAAGTGCTTAGTGAAATTCTAGCACCAAAATTTGTTCGTAACTCAAACAGCAAATTTGATGTTATTGTTCACGCTAAAAAAATCGTTTTTTTGTTGAGAAAGTTATAGTTGTCTATAAAAGTTCTAGAAAAAACCCAAAAGACACACCTACTATATCTTACTTTGCAGGTGATAACTCTAGTCGAGATGTCCGATTCGAATCATAATTGGGTCCTTATTTTATGGCCAATGATATTTCAGGTTAAATTACAAAATTTAGAATAATTATAAAGCGTTAAAAGGATAGCTTATTAAAAATATTAATTTAATATATTTGATAGATCGATGTTGTCCAAATCAGAAATTTTAGAACCCTGCTAAAAAGCACAGTGTGTATGTGCCTTTAAACATTTTAATATAAACTCACTATTAAAATCGAATGAAATCAATTCATGTTTTAAATTATGATCGAAATAACTTAATTTAAAATGAAGAAGAAAAGTTAATTAAATTTAATTTTATAATAACATATCGAAAATTAAAAATCGCTTCTTGTCTAACGTAATCAGAAATTCATGATAAATGCGTTCGAATGTGTGTTTGGGTATATTTCTTGAGGCTATTATTAACTTTGTCGAAGTTGTTCTTCATTTTAAAGTCTCAATCAGTTTCCGTTTAGGTCTTTGATTAAAACTTTTCGATTAACTGATATCAAATTAAGAATAAAATAAAACTCTTTTTACTGATCCTTTTTTTTCGATTTCGGCTATTGCAGATTTCAAATTGAAATGAAGAAATTCTTTAATAATAATTTTCTCGATTATTGATGTACAATTCTTTTTTATGCCGCTTTTAAAATCGTCTTAAGAAAGAAAGAAAAAAATCTTCAGAAGGTGGTTGATTTTGATCAATTCATAAAAAAAATTAAAAGAAATACTAAAACCGGGCCAGATTTTGTATCAAAAATACAACTCTATTAACGCATGTTGGAAGGTTTTGTACTTCAAGATGACGCCCATCTACAAAATTTCTTCCTTCTACCACCATATAATAATAATATGAAATGACTTCAAATAAATCGGTGGGGTGGTCACGGAACCTGAAGAAATATCGAAACGAGTGAAATAATGCATGCTCAGAACACTTTGAATTTGCGATGCACCAAAAATTCGCGGTCTTCTTTTTTATATCAGAAAGATTGAATCTGATTTTTATGATTTATGTGAGAGTTTTACTTGAATTTAGGTTTAATCACATGTACTTTGATTGTTCCATCTACTTCGGATCTTTTTCACCTAATTGTGCGCATTAAGTTGTCGTTTCGTTTTTTTTTTTCTTATTTTAACAATTCATGTGCTTTTCTTATAAAATACATTCAAGATGGATTTAAAAACATAAATATCTCTTAAGGCATAAATAGCAACATAAAAGGAAAACCCTAAAGATCGATGTTATGTTTTTGTTGATTGAGTTTTCTTTCAGGTTGTTTAATAATAATAATGATAAAAAGAAAAAAAACTATATCTTTTGTTGTTAGCAAGAGTGCAACTCTGATTATACCTGCTGCTTAGACGTATTTTTTTATTAGCCCAATCCGCTCACAATATTAAGCGATCCAAACGTGATACAGGGTCAACGATTATTTATGTGTTTGAAGTGTTGTTTTGGGCACACGATTGTTGTTACCTCCTCTTATTGTGTGTTACAGATTTTTACGATTTATTATGAAGAAGAATTTCATGTTCATGTCCAGTGTCAAGAGAAATATTGTTTTTGGTCATGTTAAAAGTCACTTACTCTCCGCTTGAAACAAGTACTTTAATATTGCTTTTAGGGTTTTTAACATTAATGTTGTGCTTTTTTAATGGGCTGAACTTACAAAAAAAAAATGTTTATAATAAAATGTAGTCCCGTCTTGTTCAAATCATAAAACATATTTTTCGGTTATTTTTCATTAATTTTGGAATGTAGTGTCATGTAATTTTTGTAGTTTCATAAAAACAAAAATATTATTCATTATCGTGTTAATTTACTAATTAGGATTTATTTCGTTTCTAATAGTTAACATGCAAAATTTTCGCGTGCGCGTTTTTATTAAATTCAGAAGTTTTGTTGAAATTTTAAACAAGATTTTTATTTATTTAAAATTTTGTTAATTAAATTTTCTGCATAAAAATTTGTTTGTTTATTTTTAAAAAATTAAAATTAATTTATTAGGTGCCGGCAATTTGTCGAAAAAACAATTTTGAGTAAAACGACATCTAGTTGTCATTGTATGAATCGTACGGCAAAATAAGAACTAATGAAAGATAAGTTTTTTTTGTAGTAATTCATTTTTTCTCATTCATAAAAAAATTCCGGGAATATTAGCCGGATTTCATATATGTGAAAATTTTCGCCAATAAGATAAGAAAATGTAATTTTTTATATAATAAATAATTCCAAAGTCACGACAAAATAATAATAATGAAGTATGTCAATGTTATGGGTCTGCAGGCTTTCAAAAAATTCTTCAAAAGACACCAGAAAATTAAGGATTTAAATGAATTTGTTTGCCTTTAATATGTAATGCATCGGCTTAATAAACAGATATATTAGGTTACAAATAAGTTGTTTTTTTATCAAACTTTAATGGACCCAAATAGAAATGAATCAAAAACTCTGAAACTAATATGTATTGTATCGTGTCCGGTTTTCATCTTTATCTATTTAGAGGTACAATATGTCCAAGAAGTCATACTTTAGGAGGGAAACAATTAAATTATAAGATGTTGAACTGATGAAGCAATTTTTATAAGATTCTCAAGTATATCTTGTGTATATCGCTTGGGGTTCATGGCTTAATTCAACTCACAACATGCCACATCATTTCAAACTACAAATCACAATACTTCACAACATTAATTAACTCTTTTAAGTCCTAAAATTCTTCAAGAATCGAGTGTTGATATAAGAAAAATGTACACCGCCCAAATCGCTCAAGGACCACTACTTTTCTTTAATTAACGAAAATTATTAAAATTTATTTTTATTATCAATAAATATTCGCCGTTTGTATACCTTCTGTATTTCTTGTTATTTTTTAAGACATTTTCTTTAAAAAATAAATTTTTTTCTTTGAGAATCAGTTTAAAATTATTATTTTGACAAAATTTATTAAATTACTTATTTTTACTTATTTTTTTTTTATATTAAAAGAGGATTTCTTCAACTTCAACTTTAATTAAAAAGAATATTTTTGTATATTATTTAAATAATCTTTTTATATAACTTTTAAAAATAAGATTATTTATTTTTATTGAAATTTTGTATTATTTAAAAATTTTTTTTTTTTTTTGGTATTATTTTCCATTAATCGAAAAGAAAAGAAAAAGCCATTAAACTTGTTCCTTATTCGATAATTTTTCTTATATTTGTCATCATAAATTAGTGAATTTCTTTAACTGTAACAGAATTTATATATTTTTATTTATATTTAAGTTAATTTGTTAAATTTTTGGTTTTGTTTTATTTTTTATTTCATAAGAAAAGAAAACGTAATGTTTGTATTCAAGTACTTAAAAGCTTAAAAACCGCTTCCTTTCACAACCTCTTAATTGTTGTCTTCGAATACAAAGTCTTGGTTTCAAACTTGAGACAGGAAATCTTATATGGAAAATCGTAGTTTAATTATGGAAATTTTAAGAGTTTTAATTTAATCAAAGGCAAATTCAATATTCAGGTCGGAATCGCTCAATGTTTGAGGCATTCATAGATGATTATAGTAGCAACTGGGAAAGGATATAATAAATATAGGATGGCTAAGGAACATGATTCATTAAATAAAGGACTTTTGCGAATGCAACTACGTAGACACAGCTGCATTGTAAGATTCCAAATAAGTCCTTGGTAAAAATGAATCATGTAGATAAGATGCCTACATGGTAATATGATAAGGGGATGATTACTTAACATAATACCAAGAAAAGGTCGATGTTAAATATGACTCATGTAGATAAGACGCCTACATGACGATAGATATTTAAACTAGGACTAGAGCAAAACATAGTCATACAGATAAGATGCCGTCATGATATTGGTATAAGAAAAAAGAAGATATAGTATGAGTGAAGACGACTATCTTGAATCAAGGAGTCAAGATGCGATCGTGGCTGGGGAAAGTATAAATAAAAAAGAAGTTTCGTTCAATGAAATAAACTGTTTTATTTTACTTTTATCCTTTTCCTACATAAATATAACTTCATGTCGTCTTTTATGATTTGTAATAATTTTCGGTTCTCATTCATTTTAATTCAGATACCACGTCGATGTGATATTCCCCTAAATATCTAACATTGCAACTAATCTAGTATTACGATGGACTTGAACTTCATGTTCCCGGCATACAGTTCCAATCTATTTTATATTTCTTTCTACTACGCCACTGAAATCTATACTATTCTTGTTACTTTTGCATACATTTTGCAATAATTTAGTTGAAAATTTATATCTCCTGCTCATCACCAAAGTCAATTCTGATCTTACATAAGAAATCTCAATAAAAATACAAATTCCATTTACGAAGGATATAACTCACTAGTGATGGAGAAAAGAGCTCTCATATATCACTTTTGGAAATTGTATTTCTTTTTTTGCTGGTCAGAAATTTTATTGGCAAACATTTTTTGAATTGCAATTCATTTTTGCAGATTTTGCAGTTTTTGAAGTTCTTTTTCTGCATTTATATCGCTGTTAACGCGAATCCAAATTAATAACTGAATAATCCCATAACAATAAATTCACTTCCAGCAAAATCCCACCAAATGTGTTGAATCTTTTTGGTGTTGTTTTGGTGGATTTTTTTTTTGGTAAGCGCGACTAAAAATTATTTATAATTCAATCATAAAAATTCATGAACATAAATTTGAAATTTTAGCACTGAGGTAGTAATTTTTTTTCGGTTATTTATTTATTAGTAATATTATTATCATTATTTGTTGGCATGTGGTGTCTTTTTTTTTTGTTTCAAAGAAGTGTGATCAAATGGAAAACGAATAAAAATTATTTCTTGAGAAACTTTTCTTTTTATTTTAAGAAGGCTTGTTAATAAATTTAAAAACGATATATTTTTCCCTGTAATCGTAATTTTAAACGCGAGAATTTTAAAATTATTGGATTTTTATTTATTGATATTATTATAATGTATAAAATTGATATTTTGTAGAAAAAAGGGATATTTCAAATATTCGTTACTTACTAATAAGGAAATTCGCAGATGGTGACTACTGCATAAGACCCTTTATGCTTACGATAGGATAGACTATATGACTGATTTTAATTTATAGTCTTAACTGATCTTAGGTAACTGATTTTTATTGATTTTCTTCTCCTATCTTGACTGATTTTAAAATCATTTAATCGATCTTTAGTGATCTTCATCACGTGTCTGCGATTTAAATTGTTTTAAATAAATAAATGTTAATACGAAAAAAAAATATTATTGATACGATCAGTTCAGTACTATTTCATTGAGTATTTGAACCCATTGGCAATGCGTGTTTAATCCGTTTCTGAATCAATATTTCGTTAGAAAAAACAAAACAAAAATAAAACCAAGAACGATAGAAAATGTGGTTGGTCTTTAAAAACTCTATGAATTTAACAGAACCATCTTTTTGAGAAACGATATCGTGACTAACTGCAGTTTATTAAAGACTGTTGCTTTTTTTCATTATTTCAACTAGAAATATGATATTTTTTTAGACTAATTAAAAATATGTTTACATAAATATATAAATTTTAATTACATGGCGTAGAATTGAAGTAAGTAAAGAATTTGGTTTTATTGATCGTTAATTCATATTATGTTTAAAAAGCATGCACAACAATTTTTCGTGTTTAAATCTTATAAAACAAGTAAGTTTTTTGCAAAAAATTTAATAATATGAACAATATTATAAATTAATTATAAATATAGTAAAGGGTGTTCCAAAATTTATGCAAGATTTGAATTTTACGCCATTTGTGCGATAAAGTGTGGCCAACGAGAAAATAGACAGCGTGCCAGCTAACAGTTCAGGATTATTAAAAATGAAGCGCTACACGAAAGAAAAACGCCTTTTCATTGTTGAGAAATAATTTCAAAATTGATGAGTTATTTCCTATTCTTGCACTATAATTTTCCGTTTTGGTGATCAGAATTGACCGCCCAGATCATGTGATTTAACGCCGTTGGACTTTTTTCTTTGGGGTTTTTGAAGTCATGCTAACAAGCTCGCGACCACCCACGTCTTCAAGAAGGAAATTGAGCGCTGTATCAACGAAATTCTGCCACATTTATGCGAAAGAATCATGGAAAATTTCATCAAAAGAGTGCGTATGTGCCAGCAAAGACGTTAAGCCATTTACCCGATATGCTATTCCATACATAACCCTCTACTAAAAAAATTACAATTTTTAACTATAAACCTGTGTTTTCTATCAATGAATTTTGGGATACCCTTTATATAAAGTAGCTTTGTGATAATTTAAATTTTATATATCCCAAAAACTTGAAGACTATTTTAGATCAATTTCGTTACAACGAAATAATCTAAACTAGTCTGAGCAATCAATGATCAGTGATCATTGATCATCTTGCCGTGACTTTGATCTCGCGCCTAAAAAGGACTCATATTTCATAACTGTCAATCATACTATTAATATTCGAACAATGATTCATTGATTACCATATTTTTTTTTTGTATCTCATTTTTTTTTTTTTTTTATCTCAAATCAAAACAGAATTTCATTTAAAACTCGATAATGTATCGATTTAATTTAGAAAAAAAAAACTGCAACAATATCGACTTCGATCAGTAATGTCCTAGATTTTTTTTGTTGAATTTTTTTTTTTTGCGATCTCAATAAATCGCCGTGAAATTACTTGCAATAAATTTCGTGAATTTTCTATCTTTTTGTACAACAGACCTTAATAACCGTGCGCTGCAAAAGCAAAGTTAATTTATATTTGTTGCATTGATCTTGTATATTCATTTTATTACTTCGCCCCGAAAAATAGTCGATCATTATTTAAAATATAGCATATAGAAATTTTCTTTATGAACTTTTAACACACAAAAAAAAACCAATAAGAAAATTGATAAAAATAAATTTGCAATATAAATTAATGTGATTGCGTTAATTAATTTTAAATTTCGATTTGGTATCCACAAATACACTATTTGGTTCTAGAGTTTTGGTTGGATATTTTATGAAACGTTGTTTCAACTTATTGCTCTAATTACTTAAGGTACGTTCGCACGAATTCATCCCACTATTGTTTCGGTCAAATGAAAAATAATACAGAAAGTAAATTATAACTTCGATGTTATATTGTATATTTCTGACAAAATATTGTAGACCTACATACCAGGTACAGTGTAGATGTATCGAGGGATTTAATATTATTTGGACAGCTGTCATTCCTATTTTTTCATTTCTTTATACATTGCTTAATGCAAGCAACAATCATTGTATAGAAGGCCTTTCAAATGTCTTTTGCTAAAGCGAAAATCAAACACCTTGGCGTTATTATTAGCCGACCTTAGTATTTGGGAAACCTGTTCGTTCTACCGTACTCAGGTTTATGATGAGTAATTTTAAATATTTCCACGGGCCTCATGGAACATGCAATAATGTTAAGATACATATTGTCCAAAAAAGAGAAGTCAATAGCACCATTCAGGGTTTGACTTACAAAAACCACATCCGCTACTGGGCTCAGCCTTTCTAAGGACTGTAAACCTATCAATTTTAATCTATCAAGGTATGCTGCCAGTAGATGGGGGTCATTCCATGGAAGGTTACATTATGCAAATCGTTTTCAGTATAGTCTGCCATTTTATCATTTGGCATTCCACATTGAGGTAACGTTCAAAAGTTATTAATTTTTTTTTTATTATTCTTCATTCCATTTGTTGGGTAACTCTATGAAAATTTATATCTGAAATTGCAGAAATTTAAAATATAGTTCGCTTGGATCAATCAAAAAAGCGGAAAAACGGCGAGAAGTGGCAGATGTAAATTTCGTTCATCAAATTTTTACTGGGGCCATTGATGCTCTCAATATATTCTAAGCAAAATTCATCTAAATTTTAACATTTGTTCGTTGAGATCAATGGACTTGTTTAAAATAACTTTCCACCGGACGGACTATGGAAGGAATGAACCAGTCTCATTTAAAGTCCTTTCAATAGTTCTGATGAACTTTCCTGTATTCAAAAACTACTAGTACAATATTTTAATATTAACGTTGTTAGGATTAGATCCTCTTTTTAAATTATATCGTATAAAAATACAAAACGTCTAAACACAGCTTTATCGAAACGAACTCAATTGGGTGTTGGTTGTTCTTGGAGTATATCTCTTCTGAATATAGATCACCAATCAAATAATGTACAAAATAGCTGTTATAGGCCCTGCACTGCTATAGTAAAGTAGTTTATTGGTTAAAATACTTATTACCAAGTATTTTATATTATGTCTTTCGGATAATTTACAACTGCCAATAATTATTATTATGTTTTTTCATATAGATTTCTTTTTTTTCTTTTTACATATTCATATGTGCAGTTAAATATGCTTTTTTTGTACTGATAGTGTGATCTTGTATTGATTGCGCTGATGATGATGACGTTGTTGATTTTGCAGTGGAGAGTAAAGAAGGGGGGTTTTCTTTAATTTCGTTTTTTTTTTTGTCATGAAACATCAGTTTTATAACCTGGACTGTGGAATAAAATCTTAAAATCTTTTTTTTAATTGGCTATTTCAACTGATTTATTACAGAAAAATATAAAACGAAATGGGTTTTATTTATATGGCAACAAAACTCTTTGGATTACATTTTGGTGGGGTTCTTGTGTGTTTTTTTGTTTTTTTTATTTTTGTATGAATATCAGAACTTGTGAGATACTCGGTATAAGAAAATCTTTATATTGGTTAATGGAATTCCATTAGTGGGTGGGTATGGGTTGTTTTGTATAAAAAAAAAAAAAAACTTTATTACATTTATATGTTTTTGTTTTCTTTTTTTTTGTAACTTTAAAGTTTATGAGTTTTAAAATTTTGTTAGCAAATAAAAGATAATAGATCTGTTCTACAATTTCAAATATTTTGAGGACAAAAAATTACTTAAATTGATGAGGAATTTAATAGTTTTGTCAGATATTTAATGAAAATATTTATCAAACTTAGATTTTTTAAATAAACTAAATTTTATGAGAATTTATTGATTAGCGTTTTTATAAAAAGGGTTCGTTATAGTTTTTTTTTTTTTTTTTTTTTTTATTAATTTACTTAATGTAAAATAACTTTTCAGATTAATTGGAACAAATATTTTCATGTAGAAAGGTTTTTAAAAGTGAAATTTTTATTACTATTTAATCAAAGAATTAAAAAAAAAAAAACCAAAAACAAAAAAATATTAAGTAAAAAATTCGATATGTGAAAGTTGTAGGAAATTTCAGGATTCCTTTCAAGAAAAAGTTGATTCTTTTCCCCAAAAAGAAAAAAAAAAAGTAAAAACTGTTTCTGGGTCAATATTAACCGAAACAACATATCATCAACAAAAACAAAATAAAATTAACACCTCAAGAAAATATTCTAAGCAAGTACTTTAAATGAAATTTAATTAAAAATTTTAGTAAAAAAAACTGGTCTAACAAGACTTTTGAAAATAAAAAAACATAATTTTTATTTCCGCCTAACCACTTTCAATAAAACATTATGTTTTTTCTTTTTGGACGAATTTTCATTTGAATACCAGTTTTTTAATGTTTTTAATAAACATAAAAAAGAATTAGATACAAAAATTTTATTATTTTAAGTAATATAATAAAATATAATCAAAGACCTTAGAATTCATGAAAATTTAATTAATTCCCGTTGAAAACGATTTTTCCTATTTACTTAAACTCCTATCATTTTCTCAAGATCATATCGAAGATCATCTGTGATCGCGAATAAATCAATCTTTTTCAAAAAAGCAAAAACGTCTTTCAATTATATTTAATCACATTTCATCAAAAGACTTCAAAGATCCATAATAATGTCAGATCGCGTTCAACAGAAACAAAACCATTTATTGTTAAAGGAAAAAGTCTATTCTTAAAAAACATAATAATAGGAAAATAATAATTATTCGAATGTACTGAAGTATAATCGATCACGTCGTCATTCGTGAATATCGTGAACTTAAAAATTGATCGCGATCAAATTGAGATCACCTTGCCATAGTATATATGCAAGTTTTCGTTTGCTTCCTTCGTGATGGGTCAAGGAGTTAGAATCAATATCAGTTTTGTTGTGTTTCTTTTGTTTTTGCTTTTGTTTCTTGAACTTAAACTGAAATGTTTGTAATGATCAATAAGATTTTTATTGAGAAGTTTAAATAGAAAGAAAAAATATTGATCGCGTAGTTGGGTGATCACGTAAAATTGAATTGGTGATCACAGAATGAATGAAATATTATAACTAGAATCTATTTTTTCTTAATTAAAATTACCTGAATTATAGAAAATAGATCGTAATATGAAAGGAGATTGGAAAAGTCGGCTTTGATATGATAATTATACCAAAAGAACAAGATCAGTTGAATCTATCTATGTTTTGGCATGTACTAAGGGAAAAACCCATTTCAATTTGTACTTTAGTGTATTATATGATAGTAGTCTGATTTTTCCACTTCACATTACTTTGGAAAGCCCAAGATATACTTGTACACGTTTGGCAAATTTATTAGCATGTTTGTCAATTTTTGTGGTTCCTTAGTCGCAAGAAACTAGGCTAACAATTTCACACTTTTATTTAGAAACATAATAAATTCAAAATACATAAAAATAAACGTTAGACAGACGTACTTAGTTGGTGGTCTAGGAAAGAATCATTTTCTGACATGTAAAATTTTTGTTTTAGAAAATTTTAAATAATGGGCAATTTTTGTTGATTTATATCAAAAAGTCTGACCTACTAGTCATATAGTAGGCCTTAAGTTTTTTAATTTTTTTTTTTAAGAATTTTTAATTACTAACACAAAAGATGGAATATTAATCAAAAGTTTAGCGAAAAAATAACAAAAATTGTTTCATTGAAGAAAAATCGACATATGTAATCGTCTAACTAGTTTTAAACCAATTTCAATGATTGCAATAGATATTAAAACTGGATTAACAAACAAATGCCATAAAAAAATCCTTAAGATCTAATTCTATTTTTCATCGAACTCAAATATTACTTATACCCAATTATATTGGAAAATTATTTGTTCGCTTACTTTGTAGCTTAAATAAAATAATCTAGAATATTTTTATAGTTTCATTTACAATCAATATAACATCTTTTATTCCCTTTTGGAAAATGTATTTGAATTTGGCACACGTAAAATTGTTATTACTGTTAGTAAGGCAAGCAAATCCATGGAACCCATGGAGACTTTGTCAATATAATATCTTGTTTCGGTTTTTTATTTTGTTCTCTATAAATTGTTGCAAAACAACTTAAACATCTTCTTTCTTAATGAATTTTATCAAGTAGAAAATAGTAAAATGTCGTTTCCATTTAAATCCGATTGTAACTATATTTATTGTTAAATACAGTGTTATTTAAACAGTTTTTTAACGAACTGCAAATACATATTATGAATCTGTTTCAACCAAGTCTATACTAAAGGAATGTTTTTTTAAAGACTTAAGTTTGAATTATGCATAAAATTTGCTGTAATTTTTGCTTTGATTCAGAATTTTCGTAAAAGTTCGACTCCACTGGATAATTCTTTGATATATAGCTACATTCATATTTCAATATTAATATTTAATTGAAATTAATGCAAGATACGAAGAAGTATAAGGATTCGGATTCGGCCTCGTTTATTAATGAGTTGTAATTGAGCACACTTTCACATAATTATTACTATTATCATTATTATTATTTATTGATCTGTATTTTAAAATGAAATCGATTTAATATTGAAGAGATTAATTAAAACAAATTAGGAAATCTTTTTTTTACAAGCAAATATGTCTAATATATTTTGTTTTATTAAAATAGAGAAATTAAAGCGGTTGATATTCCATTTTTGAATCATTAGATTCGTTTTGTCGATTTTCATCAGATTTTATTAAAACAAAAAGGAAAGCCTAACACTTGTAATCGATTTATATCGATAAAACTTATAAAATTATTAGCAGGTAGACCCTCGGCATGACATGTCTTAGAAATTTTGTAGAACACGTACAGTAAGATGTATAAGAAGTAATAATAATTGTGTTTTTTTGGGGAATTCTATCGCCCACTATGTATTTCACTTTCTCAAAAAAACGATTTTTTAAATCTATGTTCTTATAACTTCTTATTTTAAATGTTGTTACCACTGAAATTCTTTCATGGAAATGCAATTATCTTTTGTAAGGTTATTAAAATTAGTAATTTTTTTTTTTTAGACAAATAGTGAAACTAAAACAGATAATATTTTCCGAGACGGAAGTATAAGTAAGTATAAGTATTAACCAAATAAAACAAAAAGCAATAAAAATAAAGCATAAAACCATAAACCAATAAAATTAAAACACATTTTTTTTAAGTTCAAAAACTGCAATAACAAAACAAAAGTTTTGATTTGCGCCATCTACCATCTTATAGATAGTACTAAGTAGCTTCGTTAAATTAGACATGGATTTTATATATCGTTAAATAAGCGCGTATAAAATGTATGGTATCCGCGCTTATTTTTCCCAAAAAAACACAGTTAATATAGCCAACAACACAAAAATATGCTAAAAAGTCTTTAAAAAGCATCGCAACTAACAAAATCGGTCGCTGATACTTTTCCCAAAACGTGTGAGTGCGTTAATACTAGTATCAGAAACGTATCGGAGATATATAATTGAAGTTTTGCTTGTTTTTTTTTTTAACATTCTAAATTTTAAGATGTTTTTTAAAGTTCAATAAAATTTTATTCTCATTAAAAAAATAATTAAAAGTTATTTAATTAAATGAAAATATCGCATAAAACTGTCAGCAAAATACAAAATGTTCAATTTTGAATATGGTTCGGTCATAAAATAATACTTTGTTAAAAGGTGTTCTAAAAATCATCATGCTTCCATATTTTAACAAAAATCATTAACGCCTTTTCCAATAAAACCGCGAATTATTTGCCATCGATACAGGTGCTATTGACTTTTTTTTTTGAATTCATGTAAGAAATTCGATAATTCGCGAATCTGGAAGGTCTTCTCTAGTTTAAAAATTGTGTTTACCGTTTTATTGTTTATACACATATATTAAAAGACAAGAAAATATGTACTTTTTTCGATGTTTTTTTTAAACATATTTTAAAAATCGTTTAAATTTATTTCACTTTTATCAGCGACACATTAAAAGTAAAGTGCACTTTGCAATCATTTAAATCTTCACTATCACAACTTTAAGCTTTGATGCACTTGCGGTGTTTTTTTTTTATTTAACTTTAAAATTTGCTCGCACAATATTTGAAATTCTCGCGGTCATGAAAATGTACGACAGTTATCTGCGGACACGACGGTATTATATAAGAAAATAAAAAAGGAGCAATTCCAATATTATTATCGAGATTCCATTTAATTTTCTTAAGTTTAAAAATCGTATTCACTTTAATCGTCTACGGTTATTTTTAATTGTTATTATCGCGGGTGCACATCTTTCACAAATCGTGTGGTAATGACGTCAAAGTGGATAATGCCAGTAGCAAATGGACTTTTATATTTTGAATTGTTTTCTTTTAGATTTTGGTATAGGAATTTCTTATTTTCTTTCTTACTTTTTTTTGTTTTTTTTTTTTTGGTTGCGAAAGAAGAGAAAATATTCCTTCGGAAAATATGTCTTCAAGAGATTTAAAATCTTTTTTAACGGTGGTTTTCCCCAAATCAGATTTTGAAACTGGTGCAAAAAAAAGTTTTGTTTTTTTTTTTTTTGGTTGCAATTACAGTGAATGTTGAAATATTTTTGAAAATAATTATTCACGAAAGAAATATGTTTATGTATGAAAACATGTTGATTAATTAAAAGATGACTTTTTACTTAAATCGTTTTTTTTTTCTCGACTTTTTGGGTAGAAATTTAATGTGTAGGTCTTTTTTTCGGTAGCAAATTTCTTTCACTGCCCTTCTTTTTAATGGCAACGACAATGTGCGTTTTTTTTTATTGTTTTTGGCTGCTTAAATAATGAAAAATAAATTTATTGACTTACAATTCGGTTTTTGTGATTAACTTTTTTATTTTTCTTTTAAGAAAGTGAATATTTAATTTGATTTTGAAAGTTTTATTTATCAGGATTTGAGGTAAAATAACAAACAAAACATTCATTTTCCTTTAATATTATGGAAAAAATTTTTGCTAATGAAAAAGTGATGTACGAACATTCATCTTTGACAAACTGATATCGAGAAGAAAATTTCAAGATTGAATTTCGCTTAAATTTTAAAGTAATTAACCTAATTAATTAATCTGGTTCAAATACACTTGATTAAGTTATAGCCTGTTTAATATATTTTGTTACCGGCAATGTGTATAATTTCGGTATTCTATGGAAAAAATATGTTACTCAGTCAATGTATGGAATTTAATCGAGTGTACTGAAAGTAAGTTTTCGAGTGGGCGTACCAAAAGCAACCTTTCGAAAAATTTTCATTTAAATAAATGAATATTCAATATATTTGTCATCATTCTATATAATTTGTTAATTGTTATCGAACATGCATGAATATAGTAAATAGTAATGATATAAAAATATGTTATTTCAAAAGCAGTAACTTAATGCCATTCTATTTGCCGGAATAGTTGTTTACTATATATTGTATAAAATGTGTAAAATTAACATTTTATACACTCTGCTTAATAATTTTGGGTATTACACAGAATGCTTAGGGATTCTAAGAAATATCCGATTTTGCACTTTGCTGCTAACGCACATATGTATATAAAGAAAGATTAGATTATGTTCTTAAGTATAAGTAAGTTAAAAGACGCGGTTCCAAAGTTGGTGCAGTTTGTAAGGAATTTTTTTTCTCAGTAGTGTTGTGATAGATGATGTCTATGATCATTGAATTAATGACTTCCATAAAAAAAATGCTTTTTACACTACTTTGAATAGATATTTGTTCCAGATTGTGAAAAAGGGACCATGAAACTGAGTTTCTGTCAAAGAAATGTAAAGCACTAAATCGGCAACACTATTGATCCTGAAACTTGCAACAATATATTTACTGAGAACAACTATAGTATGTATCATTTCATTCGTTGTGCAATTTTATATGTTTTGGTTGTAATATCGACCTCAATCCGTGTCTATAAAGGAAGGTATAACGGTTCAACAATAATCAGCGAAGGAACAAATCCGATCAAATGTTCGTTCAACCATTTCGAGTCGAATAGAAAGTCTCTTATAGTATCGTATCGACACATAAGTCTTATATAGTAAATTTTCGCTATGAAGGGCGCATTTATTTACAAAGTTAAAAGATCCATTATCACGAAATATATATAATAAGAAAATTGAACTTTTGGAAAGAAAAAATAAAAAATAAACGATTGTCCATAGTTGAGTGATTTTATGAATTTAATTACTTATTTTTAATTTTCGAAATAATAGGAAAATATGAATAAATCATAAATGAAAAAATATGAAATACAATACAAATATATTGCATTGAATGAATTTAACCAACTGAAACTGTTTATATTTCATATTAATAATTTTGTATAAATAAATTCATTTAGAAGATGAACAAAGTCAAAACAAAAAAAAAATGTTGGGATACGTATTTAAAAAGGTTATAACAGGTCACAATTTTCGAAAAGTATTTCGAAACTATGTTTTTTTTTTAAATCAACGAGAGCTCCAGCTCAAATTTCATTGACAATCGAAAAACTTGAAAGACTTTCCATGACTATAAAGATCCCACATGCATTGAAAAAGGATTTTCTTGATCCGATTTAGTATCTTTCAATAACGATAAAAAAAACAGACCACTTTTTCGAGCATTTGATCGGATATAAATAAGCTCTTCCAGAAGATATAGTAGTTGTGTGTAGTAGGGCTTAATTAGTTATCTCATTTTCGCCGTTAGTGAATAATTGAATAATTGATGGTGTTTTCCAATTAATTCGGTTCCTATTACAATAGTCAAAAGTCAAAATTTTTAAGCAAAACTTACTGCTTACAAAGAGAAGTAAATTATTATATAAAAGAAAAAGAAAAAGCGTAATGAAAACAAAAGAGGAAATATTCTCTTATAAATATATATGATTCTTAAGAAATTTTATAAGAGTGCCATGCCAAGTGTACTTATTCCGGTTTTTTTGGTAGCTTTCCAGACCTTTCCATTATAGGGTTTCTCTTCCAAAATTTATTTTATTTTGTTTCTCTTAAATGAAACAGTTAATCAGTTTTCGATTGAATAATCAAAATATTAGAATAATTTTGTTTACTTAATTAATCAATTATTCAAACTATACCCTAGTGTGTATGATATTATTCTCAATAGCTGGAATGGAACAGGTAGCAACTAACTAGCCTAATAAAATTAGCAATTAACACCATTTTTACTACATTCTATATATTCTTGAAATAAGTTCAATTAATTGAATTTCAATTCTGATCATTTTATCGATTAGCGATCAGTTTTTTTAAACTTACCATGAAAACTATGTACATATATACACCAATCTGATTTAATCATTATTTTAAAACGAAGATCATGAAAATTCCTTTAAGATGTCACTTTGCTTTATCACCTTTCCAGTTTCATTTTGGTATTTGATAATTCAATTTGAATGAAAAAACAAAAAAGAAGAATTTTCCATTTTCTATTTTTGTAATCGATCGATAAGGTTAATTAAACTTTGAATCAATTAAAAAAATATTATTCATTTTCATCGGTCTTTTATAATTAATTAAATTGTTTAAATGGCGCGGCGGATTCGGGTTACATCATCTTAAATCATTGCAATAAAACGCGATTGGCCATTTTTTTTTTCTTATTTTTATTTTTGGTTCACGAAAATAAATTTAGCCTGTGGTGAAGAATATTTTTTTTTTGTTGCATTCAATATGCTAAGAGAGAAAACGTCGAGTGCAGGTGCTTAGTGGCCTTATTATTATTATAATATTTTTTTTTCTTTCATATAATATTTACAATGAAATAATCGAAATCTAATGAAATACGTTTGTTGTTCGTTTTTTTTTTTTTTTTTTTTTTGATAAAAATCTTGTCCAGAGATACTGTACTAGTGGGAGTAGAATAAAAGAAAATTACGTAAGAATCGATGAGGAAGGGTATTTTTAATCTTTTCCAAAAACACAGATTTTATCAATCAAATCAAATGTATTTATTGGAAAAGTTTAATTATTGATTTAATAAAAATAATAATAGTTTAAGATTTGCATAAAAAAAAAAAAAATTCTATACGACCTGAATTAATGAACACACCACGTGGCAATATGGACCTTTATAAAATAAACGTTAATCACGAATATGGTCTAGATTTTTTTCTTTAGATTTTTATGATAGTGAATAAATTTAATGGTGTTTAACAATTATTACATTGTACTTAGTTTTTTTTTTTTTTTAAAGGTGACATATTTATAGATTCCATGACATTGTAGAATTTATCACGTTCTAAGAAATAAAAAAAGAGACTTGCTTTCCAAATATGTTTGTGCTAAAACTTCCACTGGAACATATTTCTCTGCCAGTAAATTCTAATGTTATTGGTTTTTATATTAAAACTTTTTATTCAGGAAACTGATCACATCTAATTAAAACTATGTTTGCTTCACTATTTACCGAAGGAAAAAATTTGTCTTTGAATGGGCTTGAATCATCATATCTGACATTTGACATTCGATAAATGTCTGATAGCTTACACAAAATCTATTTTCATGTAGAAAGTATTACATGGATGAATCGCAAAAGCGTACACAATTCATTATTAGACAGAAATTCGAAGAATAAATATAAGATTTAAACAAGGATTTAGTAGTTTTTAAGTGATATCAAAATCATTAACCTATCCTGAACATCCTAAACTAAACAGTTCATTGGTCATATATTTGGCTTAACAACGTTTATATCATCGCATCAGTCGCATAAGATTAGTTAAATATGTTAAATATGCTAGATGAAAGTCTTCTAAATAAAGGGTGCTTTAAAATCCACGCAAGATTTGAATTTTGCGCCATTTGTGCGGTAAAGTGTTGCCAACGAAAACAAAAGACAGCGTGACAACTGACAGTTTATGGTTATTAAAAATGGAGCGCTATACGCTAAAGAACAATGCGTTTTCATTGTTGAACAATTTTTTAAAAATAATGAATCATTTCCTGGTCGTATAATTTCCCATTTTGTTGATCAGAAGTGGCTGCCTAGATCATATAATTTAACATCGTTGGACTTTTTCTTTGGGGTTTTTTGAAGTCTAAGGTTTATACTAATAACCCCACGACCTCTTATAGCTTAAAGGAGGGAATTAAGCGCTTTATCAACCAAATTTAGCCAGATTTATGCAATTATGCAAAACGGTCATGGAAAATTTCAACAAAAGAGTGCGTATGTGCCAGCAAAGTCGTGGAGGTCATTTACCCAATTTGCTACTCCATACATAACCTTGTACTGTAGACTTTATGAATCAATATAAATTTTAAAACTTTTTGTTATAAAGCAGTATTTTCTATCAAAATTACTTCTTGCGTGAATTTTGGGACACCCTTTAGATTGTTTCCATAGCCATATCTCTTATCAGTCATCGCGGTATTCTTTCCTTTTGTATGTCGAATGAGTTCGCTTCTTCAGCCGGAAAACTACAAGAATCCAATTTTAAAAATATACTTACTAATGAACTCTTAAAATAAAAAAAAATAGTTTTCCAGCATAACTTAAAGATTTTCTATACCTAAAATCTGTACAGAGATTTCTAAACATAAAATTACGCATTTTATGTGATAAATCAACATTATTTGATCGAAAATAAAAGGAAAAAAAAACTCCATTGGAAACTATTGAATATTCATTCAAATTCGAAGATAAATGAATAACGAAATCTCATCGCGAATTAAATCCTTTAACAAGCAATCATCGAAATATAATTACAAAACAAACATGTTCTACATAACAACAACAACAAAAAAAGACATACCTACATATGAAAACTAAAACATATCATTAAAAACATTTTAGTTTATGATGATGGCCTCAAGGTGTTTCGAACCGCCACGTTTTTTTTGCGCTACTAGTTTTTCGATTTATAATTCAAAATATTTTGACAAAACGAAGAAAAAAAAAGGCACGGTTGTTAATCCATCTTTTCTCCTATTTTGATGACATTATGAAAATGTCATTAATCCTCTATGTTCAGAGAGTCTTAAATCCCCGGTGTGCCAGTAGCACTCTGTGGAAATAATTAAAAGCCAAACATTATATCAGTTAGTTTGGATCTGATTTTTCGCAAAAGAAATAAATCTTACAGAAAGATAATCCATTTTTATAAGCAAGCAACGATGTACATACACGTAGTTCAATAAAATCGTATCGAGAAATTATATATAGTGAATAATGAATTGATTGGTTTTTCTTTAGTCTACGCCACTGGTTTCATAGTATTTGTATCCTTTCTCTTTGCTTTACTAACTTGTTATAATTTTTTTTTTTTTCTAATCAATAAATTCATGTACTAATTAAATATAAAATTTGACTGATATCGACAATTGACATCATAAAAAACTGTTAAACTATTAAAATTAGTAAAAAAAAAAAAAAAAATACAACATTCGATTAATTTAAAACTGAAGACAAGAGTTTATGTTCTTCGTTGAACGTGTCTTAAACGAACCTGCAAAAGTTTTCTTTTCATTAAAAGCCAAAGTCTTATGAGTTTTTCTTTCAATTATGATAAAGTGGGTGTTGTTTTAAACATAAAAATGTAAATATTAATAATGTTAAAAATTTTATTACATTTTCCATCCGTTAGAGACTGGATATGTATAAACGTCGATCAGCGAATCATGGTGACTTACCTGAAAATAGAAAAAAAGAAAAAAATATATTTAATATTTTCGCTTCCAAATGCAATTAACGAGTAATAAAATAAAATTTTCATGTACAATAATTATTGTTTAAATGCGAATACAAGTTCTATGAATGGAATTTATATGATCTCTTTCGAACACATCCTGTATTTAAAAGTCAATCAATTGAATTATAAAATCGATAAGGTGTTCATAAAATTAATAAATTGTATTTGGATTAATGATAATCGGTAATAATGTCAAAAATATCTTAATTTCATATAAATTAAGTAGTTAAGATTTATCGTGTTGCATGGTAATATTTTAAGAACAAATCGATCGGGTGATAATGATAATGATTAAGATGGATAATCAGTAGTACCTATAGTACCCTTTTCCTTCCTGGTTAATATGCACTGACCTATTGGGACGGATTACTTAACTTGAAAATTATGAATACTTTGAAGAAACAAAAGGATGAATTAGTTTATTCAGCATTCAGCACTATTTGTGGGTACATTTAATTAGTTCATGCCTTGAAAAAGCTTAATGCATTGATGTTCGAAACTCATAAAAATTAGTCATGTCATTAATTTTTTTAAAGTTTTTGTCGTAAAATACAATTTAAAAATTGTCTATTAGAAAATCTATTAAGATTAGCTCATTTTTTAACGATTTTAAGCAAACGTAATTTAAAAAAAAAAACTTCGAAATAATTAAATATTTCAATAATGTAGAAAAAAGAAAACTCCATTTAATTAATTTCTTAAAGAACTAGTTAAAGTTCGACAGCCTATTCTATACCAAAACAAAAGAAAAAAAAAAGAAGAAAAACGAAACTTATTTTTTAGCTTCCACGGGGTTTAAAACACATAGTTTAAGTCCACCCCGCAGGCTATATTTTCCGTTAATATTTTTTTTTTTTTTCGTTAAAGCTAGTTTCGTAGTAATTATCGCACAAAAAAAAAAATATTTCTTTTAAAAAATTAATTGGCCTGGAAATTATCTTATTTGAAAATCTATCGACATAAAATTCTCATTGAAGAAATTTTTCGGTGTTAAAATTTTTTTTGTGTAGGCAGATTGATGGGATTCGATTGGTAGTGTGATTTTAACAAAATGCGGGAAAATGCCCGTAGTTAGATCCCGCTTGGTGAGCTAAAATAATTACGTTATTGTGGCAATTTAAATGAATTTAAAACAAAAGACTTAAGCGACGAACTTGAATTCGAGTTTTTTTCCTTATCGTTTATTTGCGTGCATTTTAAATAAATTATGGAACTACAAAAGTTTATGGCGAAATACGATTCGAAAATGGGATTCGATCTTTGCAACGATCGTTTAAAGATCTTTTATATAGGGTTATTGAGTGCAAGAGTGAAAATATCCTGAAGTAGAGATTAATGCTAATAAATGTTCTTCCAATTTACACTAGTGAATTATTGTAGCACCAATAAATATTATGATCTTGGATATTTTGCCTATTTGTCAAGGGTGGACAAGAAACTTCCAATTAATTTTATTCATTTCGAAAAAGTTTTAATACTTTTTATTAAAAAGAATATTTAAAAGAAAATAAAAATCTAATATTTTTAATTGACTTGCTTTTTTATGAGTATTTTATTGGATTTATTATAATTTCTTTCTTTTTTTTGTATAAATTAAATTGATTTTGGTTAATTTGATTTTTATGTGAGTTTTATTATTCATCGATAAATTTATTTCGTTAATTTGAATTTTAGATTTTGTGTTTTCTGATGATGTTTTTTCGTGAATTAATAAACTTTTGTTTTATTTATGTTCGCTACTGGGTTTGTTTTCTGATGCGAAATAAGTATTGCTATCACTGGGACCCAATCATTTAGTACAACCTGTACTAAGTACAAGCTTGTAAATTCATTCTCAAGGAATCTAATATCAAATAAAGAATGAAAAATGGTCTTACTACTTTGGGCATGATATAAATTTTAACTTTAAGAATTTCAGCTGTAACAACGGTTTAATATAACTGTCCCCATTTTGTCCTTAGTAATTAATTTAATAATATTTTAAAAAGCGTTGTTCTTAGAAGATTTATGATCATTTTCGAAATACACAAAATGAAGCGGTACATTTTTTCGCTTATAATTTTCCTTGAAATTACTGAATAATAGAAACTCCTGTAAGACCTTTTAAAAAAAAAATAAAGATCTTTTGACATGCGAGTACATAAAATATTGATGTTACTAATACAATTCTTGTTTTTATGCGGCAATTAAATTTGTATCCAGAAGAAGCCCAAGGCAATCTTCTTTCTATAACATTCTTTGTGGTTTTTTCTTTTTTTTTTGTATGCTTTCATAGTGGACATATAACTAATAAATGCAAGAAATTATTCATCTACATATTTACTTGTAGTATGCCATCTTAAGTTTAATTAAACTTTTCTTTTATTTTCCTTGTTTTCTGGCAAAAAAAAAATCTTTTTACAAAATCGTCGTAAAATTACTTTTCTACCGTAAATTTAGGTCTTTTAACAAAAACGTTGGACAACAAAAGAGTTGACAGTAATTGCTGCAATTATTCATTTTACGATGTCGTTACGTCGAACACCAAAGGAGTTTTTTTCTTAAATTTTTAAGCTGAGGCCTTAGAAATTTATATGTTTTTGTTTTTATGGTCGAAAAGAAATTGAAGAAAATTGGGGGGCATGGGGCATTTCGAAGAGTAGAATTTTTATCAAATATAATAATATTTATTTGAATTTTCTTATTCCATGCTTCTCAAACTGTGGAGTAAGATTTCTAAGATTCTATAGAATAAACTTCTCGTTCAACATCTAAATAATATATGAGCCGGCCACCACTCGCAATTATTTTTAAACAGTTTTATTATGAGAGTTGTTTGTGACAGTGAGCTTAACTTTAGGCTACAATTAGACTCTATAGTTCATAAATCAATATTCAACGATAGTTCAAAGATCTTTCTGACCAACATATCACTTTTGTAAGCCCATAATGGAATATGCCAGTTAGGTGTGGTCACTACATCACAAAGCTCACAACAATAGGCTGGAATTTAACATACGTATGTTTGTACGCTTTACTTTACGGAATCTACCATAGAATTATCATTCATTGCTATCGCCTTATATCGATGGGTTAAAATTTTAAGGTTTAAATTCTCTGTAAAGGCAGCGAAAAATCGCAGATGTACTTTTCGTTCATCAAATTTTTAATCGTCCGATTTGTGCTCTCTGTATTTTAGACAAGATGGAGTTTAATTCTAATATTGATTTGTTAAAATCCGTGAAGTTATTTAAAATCAATTTCCACCGAACTAATTACGGATAGAATGAAACGACCTTCTAAATTTCTAAACTCGAATATACTCTTGACTCCATAAAGTTTGACAACCTCTGTTCTCAATTTTGTATATTTTATTAGGCAAGACAATCAAATTCCGAGATCACGTGAAATATATTTCGCGAAAATTATGTTACAATGTCAAAAATTATAATCTTTTGAATTTGTTAACAAAATATTATTTAATTAAAATTTATAAAAATTATGCTCGTAAAAAAAAAAAAATATAAATAAAAATAAAATGTTTTATATTATTTTTATATTTATAGAAAAAAATCTAGGATAAAATTTTTCGTAATTCGCGGTTGGAATTTTTATTTATTTTTTAATAATTAGTTAAAACTTGTATAAAAAATAAATAAATATATTTTGTTACAATTTGAGTCATATTTTTAGTCGTTCGTTTTTTTTTCTCTCAACATAAACAATAAAAAACTGAATTTATTATGGATTAACAAAAAAGAAAAAAGAAATAAGTTAATCTTTATCAGTGTTATGGCGACCACTTCATTAAAAACTACTGTCAATAAGT
The DNA here is from genome assembly GCA_963422695.1 of Xylophagus ater. Taxonomy (NCBI): domain Eukaryota; kingdom Metazoa; phylum Arthropoda; class Insecta; order Diptera; family Xylophagidae; genus Xylophagus; species Xylophagus ater. The sequence goes on along the minus strand of OY730485.1, from coordinate 23,623,217 downwards.
AAAAGATCTTTCCCACGGGCTGCGATTTTCTCGTCTCTCATAAATATATCAGCTTTTATATCGTGTCTAATGAACCATTTGATAATAATAAAATCACGGAATTTATTCTACAAGTATTTTATTCGTCATTTTTAAATATTTGAAAAAAAAAAGATTTTTCTTTTTTTGCAATTGACATGAAATTGCGATGATTTTACGTTATTTTGGTATGTCTTATACTTAGTAAAGAAAATAAGAGATTTGAACTGGATTGTTAAGTAGCGTGTTCGATATGAGACCAACTTCTTTAATTTCATGGAAACTCGATGGATTATAATTAGGAAATGAAGTAGAATATAAGAAAAAAAAAGTCATATGCGAAATCAATCATGGCCGTTAGACTATTATAGGTAAAGAAAACTCAATTATGAAAAGCCAAGATCAGGAATCGAACATGATACTTTAACAGTTGCTATAGCATAGCGATAGTCCTGAAGGAATTGGACCAACTAAATACTGTATTACACGTATCACACTGTATTACAGCATATTATACCGTAGAGACATCCAATTTTAGGGGCTTCAAATCTACAAAATAATGATTACTAGTCAGTGGATTTCTAGAAACAAAGAAATTTAGTATAAGGCTACGCGTAGGTTTTGTTCTGATTTTGTTTGAATTTTAGATAGCGATGCGTTTTAAAAAAAGAAATCTCCCAAACTCGAAAAATGAGTCTCCTCTAATTCTGATTTATATATTAACAATTTTGAATTTGCCCCCAAAATTTGTAAATATTTGAATAATTTTTTTTTTAGTACCCTCACATTTTTTAATTAGAGAAACACAAATTTACTTAAAAAACGATTTATAATAGACTTGTCCATCCCCATAAATATTATTAGGGACAAATTCCGGACGAGAAACCTTTGGGTATCTTAAAGACTTCAGTGTAAGAAATTTCTTGCAAATATTTTAAATAGAAAAAACAAGGGCTTTAAATTTGCAAAATTGCCTGGAACCTAGGCTACCATAATACGCCTCTGATTTGATCTGCTATAAAGCTAATTATATTTTTTACGCTGCAAATCAGATTTTTATATTATTTTATTCAACCTTTAAATAATAACACATATCACGATTTATCCTTTATTTAAATAACAATAATTTTTGTTTTTGTTAAATATTTTAAAATACCTAAAAAGTTTTTTACACATAAGAATTTTATAAGAAAATTTCACATGAAAAACACCAAATAATAAAACCCGTTAAGTTTAATAAGAATCGTGATTCGCGTAAGTAAACTTTATTTTATGTTAGGTTAATAAACCGCCTTTAAAAACTCTAATATGCCAATCATTCAAGTCGAGAAGATTACATAAAAAAATATTTTAGATCCATCATTTTAAGTCTTAAGGTATTTAGTTCAGAAAATTTAGTTTTCTGGGGAAATATTTAAGTGAGTTTAACTATTATTAGTAAACTTTTTATAAAGTTTTTCAATGTTTTCTTCCTAAATTATGTGTATTTAGAATAAATCCCGTCAAACGTTCATTATATGATATATTTATATAAATTTATATTATTGCTGTTGGAACATCTTTCCCATTTGATAGAACAATAAAAAAAACGAGTAAAACGTTCATGAAGTTGAGTCAATATTTTGTCACTGAATGGAATGAAAGTAGTTCTCCTAGAATACTCATCTATAGAATCGACTGGAACATCGAACTTTAATGCAAATTTTGATACAGTCCTTGAGTTTTTAATGTTACTATTAGTTTTGCTTTTTCAATGTAAATATCTTGAAAAGAATCTGGTTTTTAACGAACAATATTTATTTGAGTAACAAGATCAACCAAATTTAGGGCAATCAAGAGGTGACTGTTAGAGCTTTGCATTATATTAGACAATGATAAGTTGTACGCAAATATATCTTGTCAAATAAATAAGAATAGTCTCAAAGATATTACACAATGGGCGCATCCAGTAGTCCTAAGCGCTTAAAGATCTTTACAGCGCCTAAATCTAACAATACGACTTTAAGCGCTTAGTGAAATTCTAGCATAAACATTTTTGCTAACTCAAACAGCTCCTTTGAGGTTATTATTCACGCAAAAAAATGATTTGTGGAAAGGATAAACTGACGAGATGTATTTATGAAAATTGTGTCTGAATTATCAAATTTTAATTGAAATTTTAAAAAATTAGTTTGATAAAACTTTTTCATTTCATTCGCTTGATTCAAGTAAACGCATCCAGGAGTACAACAAAGTTCTAACTGCTTAGATTAAGAATTTTGACTAAACGTTTAGGACTGCTGGATGCAGCCAATGATTTACTCAAAAGATTGCATTAAAGGACGAGCCTTTTGAATATGCTATGGCCTTCTGGCCCATCCGCTAGAAGCGTCACTGCTCACTAAATAAATAGTAGGCATTTTAGTTTGGAAGTTACCTGTGATTAAGTATACTTCCAAAGACGAGAATCTCGGTGGTCATTAGGAATTGATCTCCAATATTAAGCAATTTTTTTCTTAAGATAAACAAAGAAATCCGTAAAATAACAACAAAATTAAGAGCGTAAATAAGTAGTCTCGTTCGTTCAAGTTGTTTAGATTTGTTATTTCTTGCAGTAAAGAGTCTGTGGTTCAAATCTCAGACTTAACGATTTCGCACTTTTTTGATTATAAAATTACGAAATCAGAATTACGCAAAACTTAATCTGAACACAGCTTAACAGATTAATATTTTTCCTGTTGTACGGTGGATCAAATATTCAACTGACCGAGCAATATCGTAAAGAAGACAACTCGTCATCAAATATAACATGCAAAGATGTGAGAACCGCGCCAGAAATTTTTCCAGCCTCGGTAAAAAAAAAAAAGAAAAGATAATCAACAAAATATTAATTTTAATTACACATTTTTTTTTCTTTTCGTTGATTTTGAAAATGTTAAATTTCAAAGTACTCAAATTTACGACCAATCTTCTTTTCATATAATTTCGAAATATTTTTCTTTTGGGATCACATGAAATTTTAATTTTACGAGATTTTTGTTTTTTATTTAAGAAAATTATTTTTATTTTATTTCTTTTTTTTTCGGGGGTTTTAATTCGGTTGAGTGAAGTCTTGTCATTTTATTATTATTATTATTATTATTATTTTCTTCTTTTGGGATCCATTTCATGTCATATCAATTCTCAAGGTTTTTTTCTTTTGGGGCTCTTTGGTTTTTGACTGTGGCCAGGTTTTTCGTGGTGAACACAACAAAATTTTGAAGTATTATAAGAAAAAAAAAATCCATTGCACTGAATGCAATTTTTTTTTCTTTTTGATAACGCAAGTCAATTTTAATGTTAATAAAAAATACTCATGTTAATAATTTTTTGGAATTGTAATCCGATTTGACTTTCTTTGGAGATAATTTCTCAATCCAAGAAGAAGGAAAAAAAAACCCGGATGTGTCAAAAAAAAAAGTCATATTAAATTAAATCGGAATCGAGTTTGTCGCTTAAGTCTTTTGTTTGTGATTGAATTGAAAACTAGCTCTGACGTTGGTCGAAACTTAAGTGGGGGCATTGGTTGTTATTGCTTTGAGAAAAATAATAGTATAGTGGCGGAAATGTACATTTATAGACCTGAGGATTTATGATAGTGAAACTGCAATGTTACGTTAGTGCTTGAAGATATGAAAAGATGAAAATTCGCTCAGTATTGACCGAATTAAGAACATTTTTCTACTCCCATGACTTCCGCACCGAGTGGAAATAACATATATTAGATTTTCTAAATGTACATTCTAAAATTCATAAAAGTCCTCCCCTACCGAATTGATACATATCTTATCTTTCAATTTGGCCAGTCATAAATCCAAGTTAATGAAAATCCACCCGGTATTGATCGAATTAGGTAATTTTCTATTTCTGCTCCTTGCGGAGTCTCTATCAAGTGAAGGAGTATCGTATACTTTATGTTAGTTTATCCAGAATATGTATTCCAAGTTTCCTAAAAATCCTCCAAGCATTGATGGAATTAGAGAGGTTTGTTTTTTTTGGGCATTTCCTTTTTAAATAAATAAATTTAAATAAAATAGAATTTTTCATTCAGATTTTTGGTAATCTTTATATCAGAAAAATTGTATTGTTTTCGTTACTCAAAAGCCTTCAATGATCTCATTATTATTGTTTTCCGAAATTGCTTCTATATAAATAGTAGCTTTTTAAATGTTCCGTCGATAATTGGGTATTCAAGTGTCAAATAATTCTATACTGGTTCTTTTTTCTTTCGTAGCATGTGAAACAAGAAAAGATTTATTGATACTTTGTGGTGCACCTGGAATTTCTGAGGTTGGTGTATTTATTCTATATTTGAATAAAATATCATGTTGCAAATGTTATGGACTTTTATCGAAGAGTAAGAAAAAAAGTAATGTGCAAAGAATATTTGATACAATAAAAATGTTTAAATTATAATCGCGGAAGTATTAAATCGAAAATTCTAAAAAATTTTACATTTGTTAAGATGGACTTCTTTTGAAGGTGTAAAAATTATATATTTTTAAATTGTGCCGGAAACAGTTTCAGATGTCTATATTTTTAGGTGTCTACAATCAGCAATAACGTTTTTGAATTCAGAATTCGATAGGATTTATGGCGGAAATCTTTATCTTTAGGATTATAACATTTATAACATTACCCCGTGTATATGGAGAGTGCAAACAAATGTTGAAACTTGGTTGAAATGCATTTATATCAAATTGAGCCAAACTGAGTTAGTTGACTGTTGCCGCTTTCATTTTCTTCGTAAGAAGTTTCGATTTTTTGTGTTCTGAATTGCATTTGATGAACTCAATTTTGACTCGATATTACAGCCACTTCAAATCAATCTCGACTGCTCAATCTTTAGACTCTTTATCTATAGTATACGAGTCTCGTTTTACTACAGGAAACTCTCATGCAACAATAATTCTGTTAATTGAGGGTATCCGAGAGTCCGAAAAAGTTGTATCAATTCTTTACGATATTAGGCACTGAAAACACACATATGCAAGGATCATGTAACAGCCAGCATTCCAGAATTGCAGATGATGTGAACGACTTAAATTTGACGTTGAGTTTTCTATGAAACATAAAAATTGAAAATGGCGTCTGGACTACACCTCGATCAATCAAGAAATACAATTTGGAATTCATTCGCTGCAATTTATTTGCAAAGAGGCATGTTGAAACATTTTTCTTTATTTTGTCGAGTTGGACTCATCATTTCAATGGATGAGATTAACTATGAATCCCATACTATATGTTAAGGGCGAAAATTATTAAGAACAGTCGAAATCCCCGACTGTAGTAAATGTAGAAGCTTATGCGTTAAAGCAGCTCACCGCGGAGGTAGGATACAGTTGGTGTGGTAACACAGAAATTGGTTAGTTGGTTTATCCTTTGCGCTTATACAAACCAGTCTAATCGTCGAAGAGGATAGTCAAGCGTGATGTGGGTGTTACAAACAGTCAGTGATTGTTTTCCACCGAGTGTAGTTCTGCATGGGGTCCGGCGGTGAGTTCGGTGCCAACCGTAAATGAGTAGATAAATACTTGGTTTTTAGATTAGAAGAAAATGACGTTAATATACGGATGTTCAGAAATATTAGTTTCTTTATTTCCTATTATTGAGACTAGATCTCAAATTGCTCGCCAAACATGAAAATAAAGTCCAGAAATTGTTATTGTCTGTTGAAAAACGGGCCTACATAGTGGTTTAAAATATAAAGCTGCGCCGAAATTGATTTCTTTTTTTTTTTAGTAATAAATTTGTGTCTAAAAGAAGAGTTTTTTTTTTTTTTTAAAACAAATGAATTTTAAAAGCGTTACACTTTCTTTTGCTTATAGTTTCGAATTTTCGCACTTCAAAAAAAAGAAAAAAAAAATGTAGTATTTTCTTCTATCAATACTCTTAATTTTATTTAAATGTTTGCAATAAATAAAAATAAAAATACGAAATCAAATAAAATCTAATAAATTTTTGGAATTTTAAATGTTTTCTTAAACAACCGAGGAGTTTACAAAACATTTATTTGTATTCGAATTCAATTCAAAGCACACTGACATCGTGCTAAACTAATCTAAAAATCTAAAATTTTGCGTTAGCTAGAAAACCTGCTAAAAAAAAACACATGAAAGCAGGTTAAATTTTGGAAACCCCAATTTTGTTGCTTTTTTTTTGGGCTGTGCACAAAAAATTTGCATCTAACTTTTTCTTGGATTTGATATTCGAAATTTAAAATGAATAACAAACTAATAAAAAAAAGACAAGAAATCAAATTAGGTTTAAAAAAATACATAAAGAAGGCGGAATGCATTTGGATACCGTGGGTAAGACTAGGATAGGATGATAATAAAATCCGACAAGACTTGAATTTTATCAGAAGGAAAACTGAGAAACTTCTTCTCAGAATGAGTCAATTCGATATACACGCTTGATGACGATATTTCTAAACAATTTTTACGGAACTAACATTTTTAATAGCGTTTATTTATTTTAGATCACAAAAATTTGTTGTTTTTCGAAAAAAAGACAAGAAAAAAAAATGGAAGAGTTTTGATATTTTGAAATGATTAAAATGACAAAATTCATTTCTGTCGTCTGGGGTCGGTCGGTCATCTTCCTGGCTGGGCGTTTTAAGACTTGATTCGGAAAAAGTGCATAAAATTCGAAAAAAAAATAATTAATTAATTTTTATTTATCTGCGAAATGAATTAGTAATTTAGAAATTAATTAAGAAAATCCCGATGAAGGTTATGAGTTTTAGCAACATATTTTATTTCCTTTCTTTTAAGCCAAGCATTTGCATAAACAAAGTTGTTTAGTGACTTCGAGGATTAGTGGCCGAATGGTAAAATATTTCTAAATTTAGTTAAATAAACTAAAACCCGAAGGGAAAATGTCTAATTTTTAATTAAATTGTACAAAAATTAGGTATTGATGAAGATACTAAATTTCAAATTTGCAAACAAAACCAAAACCCTTCAGCATCATTTCCATAAAAAACTATAGTCACTATTTTATCTTCTCATTCATTTACTCCAACCTACCCAAGTTCTTCAGGTTTCGGAGGTAGCAACTAACCGTTCAACGAATCAGATATAATAATTTAACTTAGTTTCATCTCAGCTAGCATTTATAATCTTGGTTGTTGTTGTTGTTGTTTTCCATATATTTAACGCCAGAGGTTTTAATTTCTCCTCTGTTGGCCAACAAATAATTATCGCCGTAATATATCTCTATACCTTCAAAACCTTTTCTATATATGGGTTATTCTATGCTACCGCTACGTTTTTAAAAGCCTATGTGGCTTAGTCTTGACGAAGTGGGCTTTTCTGCAAATATTTATTTGGGTATCCATTTAAAAGTTGACACTTTAGATCTTTGATCTACCATACTTGGATTTCATTTTCGTGTTAAAAAACAAATTTATTTCGAAACATAAGTTTTAGTAAGAACTTTGTAAACACTCTAGAGGTCACAAATTGTAGTGAAACAGCCTAATTTATATTAGTTCCTTCTGTTATGAAAATTGAGTCCGTATAGAATTGAGCCTAATTAGAACAATAAAAGTACCGTTTTTAACAAACTAATAAATATATTTTTACCATCAAAATATTACGAGCCTTTGCTGTGATTCTGGCATTTAGCTAAGTGATTCTACTTGGGTACATATTACCAGAGGGTACATTACTTTTGTCACTACATTTATAATGCGTAAAAATAATTATCGCAAAGAAGTTTCAGTGGTCTAGTTGTATAAAGAATCAAAAGTTATATCAATTTTTGCAAATCCGTTTGTCCGTGTACAAGATAATTCAAAAACCGTTGTCCAATTTTGATAAAATTTTCAATGTGAGTTGATTCTTCCTTAACTTGATTTGGAACTGCATTTTAGCAAAATCAGCCTAGGTGGAACGAAAATATAAAACAAAAGCCAGCGTAACGACAAAATTTTATAGTTTTGTCGAACTACACAAAATGTAACGAAAAACAGTTTTAAAAAATCATTTGTGAATACAAAATATTTTAATATTTTTAAAAAACAAAAAAAGAAACGATCGTTGCCATAATTCATAAATATAAAAATAAAAAAAAACGACACTCAAAACCAATTAGAAAAATAAATAAGTGAAATGTAATTACTTGTAACCGCAAAGTAATTATTTATTTATACATTTTATTATTGAACTAATAAATTCTTTTGTAAACGTTTTTCTTCGATTTGAAATTAATAACTGATACAAAATACGTAAGCATTGAAAATATTAAGTCATAATAAACTTTTTTAAAACAATTAATTCTTAAAAATAAAAAGAAAAAACAATTAATCGGATTACATAAAAAAATTTCTGAATAAAAAACTGATTTCAATGATTTTGCTTGCGAAAAAAGAAAGAATTTTTTAGTTTCTTGTGAAATTCATATAGGATATTTTTTTTTATGTTAAGAAATTTAAATTTAAGAAAAAAAAACACAAAAATTTGCAACCACAACAGAAGTACTTTGCGGATACTAATTAATTAACTTTGAAAGATTTTTACAAATAAAAACAAAATTTCGAAAGTACAAAAATATTGTTGCATAATTAAGAAGGAAAAAACTTAATTCTATTTTTAATAATTTTAAATATACGAAAAAAAAAATATGACAAAAAATTATAATTAATTGTGTTTTTAATTTTAATCCTCTTGCAAAATAAAATTACTTCAATCTTGAAAAAAAAATATCTGTAATAGTAAACCATTCAAATTTCTTAGACACATTTAGCCGAAAAAATCACTTGCGATTTAGAATTTCCGGTCAAAATCTAACTCTATTCCCTTATTATAATTTATCTCTGAAGACCTATACTCGACTTGCACAGGGATACAGAAGACACAAACTTATGCAGACGCACAGTCGCACCTATAGACAAAATGGTCTATTCGTATTCATGAAGCATTAAAACATGTATGTCTATTGAAAGCCATTGTCGAGTTTTTGCATAGTTGCGCTCATGTAAACAAAAAGCACACAGTAAATAGAGTGTCCAAATTATAATCTCATGTGGCAGAAATTTTCAGTCTGTAAACAAGATATCTCCTTATTAGTATTTGTAAAAAGACTCTATGTGCTATAAAAATACATTTATTAGATAGATCTCGTTGCAGCTCACCAATTGTGGCAAAAATGTATAAAAACACTTCAGATATATGCTTAAAGTAAGTAAGGCAACAAATAAACGAAACATCGAATGTAGTATAAACTGATATTATCATCAATAGTGTTGGCGAAGAAGGGAAATGGAATATATTAGCATACAAAGAAAATTAGTCGAAAAATAACCTTTCCCCCTTAACCAACACAATTAGAACTAAAATATAATGGACCACGACATTGGCGGTCACATAAAAGTTCGTTAAAAAGGAAGCTAATTATTATATAAGAGCATTTTTAACTCGTACTTGCTGAGGAAATGTCAAAAACTTCAACATTCAAATTTATCTCGCGTAACATTCTGGAAATTGGTTCATTGCTTCGGTTCGGTGAAAATTGATTTTAAACAACTCCATTGATCTTAAGGAACAAATGTTACACAATGAATTCTCTGCTTATTTTCTCTAGAGAAGTGGATATGGTTTGCGATTCTATTCATTTTCAGTAATAACTTTTTATAGTTTATCACTAGCAATGGTTTTTGATTGATTCCGAAGTGGAAATCATAACTGGACATAGTTCCTGTATTAGTCAAATACTAGCTTTAAAGTAGCACTTATTTTCAAGACGAGATTGTGATGTAGTCCCAAATATTTATATATATTATGTATTCACGTACTTAGTTAACTTTTCAACTTTATCCTAAGAGTCCAAAGTAATCAGGACTTTTTGAATCTAGCGCCCCTAGTGGCGCCATCTGTATGTCGACTGGTGCGTTAGAATCTGCTATCCTTTATCGACTTCCTGTGAGAATTTCATGACATTTCATCTATTGAAAGTGAAGTTATTGCGTTTTAAGTGCAGTATGTTTGTGTCATCGGTGCGAAAATGAGCTTCGACGACCAAAAATTGCTCAGAATTCAACATTCGAAGGACATCATTAAAGAGGTCAAAAAGGACAAAAACTTCCTTTATAACATTGTGACTGATGACGAAACGTGGTGTTTTCAATATGATCCCGAAACGAAACGCCAGAGTGCTGAATGGAAGGCGCCGGACGAGCCGAAACCCAAAAAATCGCGCCTGGAGAAGTCAAAAGTGAAGACAATGCTGATTTGTTTTGATGATTCCAAGGGTATTGTCCACAAAGAATTTGTTCCACCCGGTCAAAACGTTAATGCGGTATTCTACCTAGGAGTTTTGAAGCGTTTGGTGCGCCGTATTCGACGTGTTCGGCCCGAATATCGCGAAGATGGAAGTTGGCGTTTGTTGCACGATAATGCGCCGTCTCATCGATCGACGCTTGTGACCGATTATCTCACCAAAAATCCATCAACCACTCCCCGTATTCACCGGATATGGCACCGTGCGACTTTTACCTTTTCGGAAAAATGCATTTGCCGATGAAAGGAAAGCGTTATGCAGACGTAGAGGCCATTCGAAAGGCTTGCACCGGCATACTGGCGGCCATACAGGCCAACGAGCTAAAACACTCGTTCGACATGCTTTTGGATCGTGCAAAAAGCTGTATTGAAGCAGAAGGAGACTATTTTGAATAAAATCAATTGATTTTGCCGAAAAAACCATTTGTTCTGTTTTTTTTTTTAAAGTCCTGATTACTTTGGACCCCACCTTGTATATATTATGTATTCACGTACTTAGTTAACTTTTCAACTTTATCCTAAGCTACGTATAAGAACTTTCCATATAACTATGGTAATTAAAAAGTTATTCCAAACCTTTGATTTACACAATATTTGAATTACATTATTAGTTTTACGCATTTTACATTCTTCTTTAAGTGTAACATAAATCGAGGTATGCTCAAATTACTTTCAGGAACTTCACTAATATTTTTATCGTAGCAATAATTTTTTGTGTAAAAACATAATTCATATTGCATTAAATTTGGGTCGAAATAATTTCAAAGGAAGCATAAAATCTGTGAAATATGACTTCAATTTCTTAAATTTTTTTCTTTATATTTCTGTTTTAAAAATATTGTAATAGCAATTTTACATCCTGTTCATTTCGTGGAAAGCGTATTCTTTACCTCAATGTGGACTTTTATTATAAGATTTGCCCGCCTGTGCGGTCATTTAATTACGGTTACTCGTATATCAACTTTTTATGATGGCCAAACTATTAATGTCTGTTTTTTTAGAGGTCTTACATTTAATTTAAAGTTTCGCCAAGGAAAATCATACATTATTCGAGGGTGGAGTTTTGTAATTGTAAATTGTTTTAATAATATTTAATTTAACGAACACTTTCTATGACAAACTAGTAAATTATTTTCAAAAAGTGGCAAGAATTAGTAAGAAGCTAACAGTATATCTATCTTTATAAATTGTATTTAGTCGTCATTACAATCAATAAATTTCTACCGAGTAATGTAATACATTCTATATTTCAAGATCCAAATTGGGAGTAGGGAAATATATAAGTGTCCAACGATAAAATTAGAATAAACAGGTATTAGTTATATGATATGAATAAAAGCCAGATTCATACATGTGATGAGGATCATAGGACCGTTCTGTCTTTTTGAAGAAGAAGAACAAATATTGAACAGTATTCGCTTTCCCATTCGTAACAAATGAAAGTAGGATGTGAAAAGCTGAACAGCGTAATGCGGGAAACAGAATGACGGATCCACGACGGATTCACGGTTTCCGATTTTCATATTGTCACATGAAACATAAGTAGAAAAAAGTGTACTGGCAGACAATCACAAACGTCTCCAAAAACTAGTAAAACTTTCACAAATCACATTATTATTCCTCCCAGCAATCCGTCTAAGTTTTTCATATATAAAAAAAATGCGCACATAAGTTTCGGGCATGCGAAGATTACATGTGACTGGAACTTATTCCACTATGTGCGTTTTTCTTTTATATTAAAATGATATTAATCCTATTTTTCTCCTTCATTTCTGCATACATTCTATCACTCTTACTGTCAGCCGTAATCTCACTTTTTTTTAATTCCTTCTGATTCGGACAAGGTTTATGAAAACCTGTACACAGGCGAGATAAAACAATATTTAACTGTACAATATCTAATGCGTGGTATAATCTTACTTGAGGAGTCTTTAAATATGTTCAGTTCTGATTGTCTGTGAGGACATCAAATCTGGTTAGTCTAGTTTTATATCTAAATTTAACTAAGCTGTTACTATTGAATATAGTGTATGTAGTTTTACATAAAATTCGACAGTTAAAGCTTGAATTTTCAAGGTGAGATGTGTTAGAGTTATAAATTCCCACATTTAAAAACCACTCGTATTTCCTTATCTAAATAATAAATTGCCTTAATTTAATAATTTCTCTCAATAAAAGCAATTTTCTTAATTTTTCGTTTAATAAACAAAACAAACAAAAAAAATTCCGGGCATAGGCCAAAATCTCAAGTCAAAGGTGTCGCACGTCCCAAAAAAAAAATGCTTATTACATTTTTTTTTTTAATTACGTTGTCATGATGAGAAAAATACTAAAATTAATTAATTATGAAGAATCAACGGGATTACAATAATAATAAAAAAAATCTGCAAAGAAATAAAATTTAAAGAAAACCAGTGGCATAGAGACTCTTCTATATTAAATATGCGGAAACGCTAATAATTTTGTGAATTGTCCAAATTTCCCGCCACAACAAAATGGAAAACAAGACGAAAAAAAAAAAACGAACGAGAAAAGATTGAAATCTTATTGTGTGTGTGGGAGTTTTAAGAAGTTATTCATTCAAATATTATCTTCGAAAAAAAAAGATGAAAATCTTCCACCTCTCGCACCTGTAATTCGAGGCCTATTTGTAAGTCTTATTGTTGTCGAGATCTAATTAACATTTTACCTCGTTTTCTTTTGTATAATTTTAGCTTAGCGAAAAAATTCTGAAAACAGGAAGTTAATACTCGTAAGTATACCAACAAAAAGGAATTCACTTAAGTCGAGTTAAGTAGTCTCATCATAAATAGCGCTCCACGCTGATAAATTGTTGTTCGCGATACTATTTTGTTGTGGCATCATTATTTTTTGAATTCTTTTATTTTTTTTTATTTTTTGTGTTGAATTCTTCTCCATATATTCTTCTTCGGGTCTTTTTGGTCACTCCGTTTATTACCATCATCATCATCATCATCCAACATCATGATTTTATAATATTTTTGATGCGGTCGACCCAATTTTTACGCGAGAATGATTTTTTAATTAAGCCACGCCGAAATAATAGTAAATAATAATATGTATAAAATGAATGAAAATAGAAATTAGTAAAAATATATCAAAACAATAATCCAACAACAAAACGAAACACAAGAAAATGATGAAGATTAATTGTTCCACTGAAATGGTTCAATCTTCATTGGTGACAGTGGCATGAAAACTTTTTCAAATAACGTAAAATTATTTTGAGCTCATTTTATGAAAACTTATTCTAAAAGTTCGTGTCATATATGCCTTTGAAGGAATTTTGTTGAAAATTAAACATTAAAAATGTCTCTAAACACTTCTAATGTCGCATAAACTTCGTTATAATGTCGCTGTATCAATGAGTTCAAGCTATCTGAACTATCTGAATGAATATTTTTGGCACAATTTATGCAAAGACATATGACAAAACAGACAGTCTAAAGGCACTTTATAAGTAACGCGGAGATTACTATGCTAAATATTTACCACATCAAATGAAGATGTTTCTCTTTTTAGGAAAATTTTGGATATCTATTATGGTATTTCCTCGCTGAACATATGTTTAACAATTACTGTTCTTTACGATATACGAGAATATTGTGGGTTTGTAATATTCTCGACACGTTACAACTCGACTGCGAAAAAATTGTTAAAAAGATATTTTGCAAATTTTCATGCAATTCATTTCGATACAACAGTAAGCTTCCGGTTATATATTCTTTCATTCTTCCATAAAAGTGGGAATATATTAAGTTTTCCTCATTTAGTAAGATTAAAAAAGAATTTTCTTGTTGTTTAAAAAGAAAAATTATCATATCATATGAATGAAACAAAAACCGTGCGATGTCAGAATAATGCTAATGAATATGCGCGGGAGTTATTTTGGTAATAAATTCTTAAGAAATAATATTTTTAAAGACAGCGACTTTAATTTATTGTACAAGCAATGCACTTATAGAATAACTGCATGATTTAGTTAAGATTGACGAAGCAAAGGCGAAATGACAAGAATAACACAACGCCTGGAAGACTTGTAATAAAAATTTCCAATAACTTCAAGTGACTTTTTTTGTGCACCAATATCCCCACACAGTATAGATTCTTCTCATGTTTTGAGATTAAAGTTTCTTGTGATATATTCGTCTACAATTTTACCTACGAGAAGAATACTGAACATATAGCTAAGACATTTACAATGAAAAACTTGACCCTTCAGTCGATCAATTTTATTTTCTTTTTTTGTAGGTTATAGAGTATTCCTTAGTTACGGATGATGTTCAGCAACGAGAAAATTCATTGAATTTTTCTATTCCAATTAAAGATCCATTAGTCAAACTCAGAGAAAATACCGGCAACATTTTAATGTCAGAGCATCTCCTATCGATAACATAATATACAGAGAGATCTTCCAGGAAGAGGTCCTAAATGCGCACTGTGGAGCTGTGGAGCTGAAAGAATCCAGCCAGAAAGAATCAAAAGGTCTCTGTATATAGGAAGGACAATGATTGAAGGTATTTAAACCAAGCGGTCGAAGATAATTTGGAGATATGGAGCTATCGCGCACACTGCCAGCGCGACGACAGACCTCCTGCGAGAATTTTTCTGTTATTATTCTGTCTTTCAGTGGCCACCCGGTATTTGTAGGTATATTATTGTAGTTTATGGTTATTGCTGGTCAATTTTTTCCAGTTGATTATATACAAATAATATTACGGGAATAAAACACATGGGAGATTCCAGTAAGCGATGATTAATTTAAAAATTATGATCTTCATACATGATGAAAGAATTTAAATTCAAAGTGAATATTATGAATAAATATTGTTCGCGTGGGTGGTAAACCAGCAACAAAAACGAAGAAGATTGAAAACCTTTTTATAATCATTATTTAAAAGGCATATAAATTTGTAACCTGTATTTTTTTATTTTACATAAAAATCAATTAAAATTAAACTAACTTTAAAAACAGAAAATGGTAATGATTTTTTTTTTTTTAAATTACAAAAACTTTTGGGAATATTTTTCAATATTTTAAACGTTTTTCGAAATCTATTAACGGTAATTATTTTCATTTTTTTGAATATTTAACTATTTCGAAGTTCAAATTCGGTTTTAATTGAAAGAAATTTGGGTATTTAATTAAAATTTCAATTCAGTTGTAATTAAAAACAAAAATGTAATAAAAATAAAAAAGCTCTATTAGGTTTTATGAAATTCATAGATCGAAATCTGGTCATGAACTTGATATATCTGGCTTTCACACAGCATTTGAATATTACCCTGAAAGGAGGACGAACGAAAAGATGGGTTCTAACTAAAGGGTGGGAGAAGTTTCAATTCAGATCGTGTCTTACGGGCCCCAGAACTGAAATTTATTCTACACAAAATGATTAATTTCAATTCAAGTCAAGATTTTATTTAAAATCTAATTTGTCGAAATATGAATTAATGTATTTAGAGAAGCTCAACTTGAATTCATTTTTCATAAAATATCTGAACATAACCCAGTTTCCGCAGTTAGAAGAATAAACACTGTTTTAGAAACATTAGTTCAACTGTTAGCACCTTTTTTTTTTCTAAAAAATTAAGTATAAAATATTTTGTCTGCGTGAAATTTAATTAGTTTTCTATTAATTAAAATTAATGATTCATTTTTATTCTTGTGAAGTTTTCAAGCGGAAAATATTTAGGTCAAACGAGGTATAGAC
Organism: Xylophagus ater; assembly: GCA_963422695.1. Taxonomy (NCBI): domain Eukaryota; kingdom Metazoa; phylum Arthropoda; class Insecta; order Diptera; family Xylophagidae; genus Xylophagus; species Xylophagus ater. The sequence continues at coordinate 23,607,163 of OY730485.1, read as the reverse complement.
AATTTTCGGTGAAATTCTTTAGAACTAGATTACTAATTAGATTTTGAATTTGTAGGTCCTATGGTAGGCAGGTACTACGAGAAGATATATAGTTTTATGTTTTTCAAAACATTTGTAACGGATAGAAATTATCATCGTAAAAAGGGTTTCAAAAGCTATATTTGTGTAGAAAATTAAAAGGTATAATGATTTTCGCATGTCCGTCCTTTTGCCCCTATACAAGATAACTCAAAATCACATTATCCGATTTATCATATATTGTTAGATGGTTCTTAACTTGACTTGGTATTGCATTTCAGCAAAATCGACCAAGACAGAGTGAAGTTATGAAGCAAAAAACAGAGTGACCAGAAAATTGTATCGTTTTATGACCCGTTTTCCAGATTTAATTGCAAAATTTGTGAATAAATTTTGTTTAAACCTTTTTAATGGGTTGACTAGATAAGTAGGCGATACTATGTTAAATTTCAGTAAAATCGGTCTCAAGATAGTGGAGAAAAAAAATAATAAAAAAAAAAACATATTTAAGAAGTTTTTTCGATGCACTTGAAAAAGAAATATACTGATTTGAATAGAATAGCAGCGGATATTTATGCTATTAGGCACCAGGCTGTTAATTAAACCGAATTTAAAGAAGAGGAAACAGCGTTATGCAGAAAAAACCTTCAAATATTATTAAATTTAGTTGTTTTTTTCTCAAAGTTAATTCATTGAACTATGGATTTAATCCCATTTCCGTCAAAGGACATCAGGAAATCGCCTATAAGTCGATTTTACGTTCCTATATATTGTTCTTTTGAATTTGTAGCAATCTTTAGGTTTATATACGGCAACAGTCACAAGCTACAGTTAAGTTCGGGAAATTTAGATTAGTATTAAATAAACTAATCCCGCCTTTTCGAGTATGTCTATATTATATATATAATAGAATTATTCTACTAGTTCTTTTAGTTAATGTACACTGAAAGGAAAATGCTGGAAATTGGCTAGCTATCGCTATCAGAAAAAAAAATTGTTAATAATAATTTAGATAGGAATGTCCTAGTTGGAACCATGCAACTTTGAGTACTGGAATTAATTTTGAGTGCTTTTTGTTGTTGGTAAAGAAGACACGTTTATTGAAAAGAAAATATACATTGTATAGTGGTCAAAGTATGGTCCATCGTTAACTACATAATTTTTCCATTTTTCGGGTAACAAATGGATTTGTTGATAAAAAAAAGTTTTCTTGTTTTGAAGCAATCCATTCATCGACCTATTGTTTATATCATCATATGTTTTGGAGTGCAATTCATTGAGGTCGTGCTGCATCGATTGAAACTAGTGGTAATCAGATAGATTTTGCAATTTGTGGATGAGCATTGTCATATTGGAAAAAAAACTACATCATGTCTTTTTGTATATAGTATTATGCTTGCTATTTTTTATTTTTTTTTAAATTGATTAGTGATTGTCGGTAACGAAGAACTAGATTTTATCCAGTAATGCTTTCAATTCTTTATTTTTTCGACTATCGGAGGCGTTGTCTATCTCTCAGATCAAACTAATTATCTTTGAATCGTCTCTAAATCAATCTCTATAAGAGCATATTCAACATAAACTTCTATAAGGAAACGTTAACTTTCAACGGCACTGTTCTTTAGATTAAAGCATTTTCAATTAAATAATAAAACAGTTTTTTACACCTCACCCATATCCCATATGATAAATATGAAAGCTTATTGGCAGTGGACTAATTTTCACAATAATTAATGCTGAAAATATGGACCCAGATCCCCAAATTATTTCTTGGAGTGTAATTTTGTAATATTAAACTTCCAATTTCAATACTGATAAAAAAGTTTAAAAAAAGTCACAATATTGATCATAATATTTCCGTTTGACCAATGGCCATGAATAACTTGGTACCATCATCATCGACGTCGTTTCATCTTGTCATTAAAAAGAAAAGATCATAAGAAATAATTATTTTTCTACGATCATAATAAAATACGCGAACATCAACTGAAGTCGATAACAATATTCTGTCCACATGCAGTTGGACTGCCTTTGGATCATTGGTCCGAAATGGAACATAATAAACAAATAAAATACAAAATCAAAAAAAAGAAAATAATTTATTTGGTCAAGGAAGAAGCGGGTACGATCGAAGAAATGCGATCGTTTTACAGTTAAGTGAGTATACTCACGTGAGTGTGCGTGACTTAACTTCTTTCGGGCGGCAGATTTTTTTTGGAATTTGTTTTTTGCTAATTAATTTCACAAGAGTTCAAAAATTTTTAATTAATGCGAAAATTGACATAAGATTTATGATAGATGAGGAACAGAGTGAATGAGATGATCTTTTCTTGAGGATTTTTCTCGTGATTTTTATATGCAATTTTATTTTTAATTTTTTTTCTATTAGGCAAGTCTCGGGCATCTATATACCTTAGATATTTTTCAAATACAGGTAACCCTGTTATAACGTGATAGATAGGTTCGTACGAAGAGGACAACCTACAACGAGGGTTCCCGTAATTTTTCTTATTGTGTTAGAGTGGAACCGTGTTGTAGGATATCGTGTTGTGGGAAAATTTCCTGTATTTATGGGCTTGTTTTATCGGAGTCAAAGGCGGTTTGATTTAATTAGTTAATATATATATAGTAGTTTAAATTGAAAGGTTTTACAATTAAAATATTTCTGTGATTCATCGTGAGGTTCAGGAAAATATTTTGAAATAAAACACATAAAAGTGAATAAGATGGTGAAAACTTTATTAAGAACCGAAAAAACAGTCGATACCGTTTTTTTTTTGAAGAAATTTTATTAATATGGAGCCAGAATATAAGTGCAGTGTAGAATGATTGAGTTTGTTTAGACCTCATTTGCAGAAACTGATAAAACTCTAGTTCAACTCCAGATCTTGGTTCTTAACAATTTTTTTTGCCTACAGTTTCAAAGCAAATCAGAGTGCCCTATTTCAGAGATTAAGATAAGTGCGATAAGCGGAACATTTATATATGTATAATACATTTGTTGTTGCAACAAATGCGCATTTCATAATCCCCAGGAAGTTTGCAACATGTATATTTTGTCCGGTGTATACGTAAATGTGACATTGTCACACGTTATGATACAAGGCACAGAATGAGATGGCTCTAAATATAAGTCATTTCTATATGATTATGTCCAGGAATAGCGAACTCTTCAATAGGAAAATATAGGTTCATTATTCCTTAGATCGAAGTCGATATAAATATCGTGTATCCTGATTTAAATTCAATTTCTCTTGACTTGGTTTTCAATTAAAAAATTTCTGGTCCTTTTTATAAGGAAATTTATTAGAAAATTCCGGTTCAATTCTAATTTATGTTATTTATAGACGAAAATCTTAATATTGTATTTAAACAAACTTATTCGGTCAAACAAATGTCGGATTAAAGTTTTTGATTTGAAAGAATTTCATATATATTTTTTTTTTAATTTGATTTAATTTGGTTTGGTTTCAATCTTTTATTTTTTTTTTTATTAATAATATTATTATTAGTATTATAAAAAGTTATGTACAGATTTGGGGATTACATATTTTTTTGTGGGTAAATGAGCTTGTCGAGATATTAAAACATATTTTCATGCTGGACGGTTGGACATATGTGATCAATTTCTTTTTTTTTTGCTTGCTTGCTTGCTTGCTCTTACCTTTTTCGGGTACCTATGTTGTTTTTTTGGTTGTTTATTTGTTAGGATATGTGTCAAACGGTTCATCTATTTTTTGACATATGTTTGATATAATGTGAGGTCTTACATTACAAATTTTTTGGGGCGACAGAATGAGATCAAAGTTGTTATTCGCGCGTATAACTTTTTTTTCTTTTTTTTTTAGTACATATGTTAAAAGAAACTTAATATGTATTTCGATATACACAGTTTGATGTAATTCATCATATTAAACATCGGAGAAAAGTTCAATTGATTTAGGTAATATCTTCTTACATTATACAAAGATTTTCTTGTGGAACCGAATAACCGTGTTTAGAGAGGTTTTCTTGTATGAATTTTTTTTTTCTTCAATAAATAATTTTTCCGCTTCCTTATTTGTAATCCATGCAATTAATGTTCGTACAGTGTAACTTTTTTTTTTTTTTTTTTGTTTCGTCGCTAAATTTGCGGGAGGTTAATATAAACCATTTTTATTACTGGTTAAATTTTGGATCACAAAAAAAAAAAACAAGAATTAGATATTAAATTAATAATATTATAACACAATAACAAAAAAAAAGCGCAGAAATTAAGCGTATTAAAGCTGTGCAATGACCTCTCATTTTATGAAAATCCTAAAGATACAAATCTTGATTTTCGCGTCTCATTACAATTGTAAAGTCGTTGAAATTGAATAGCTTAATATTAATTTTATACCGCGGGTGGTTTGTTGTTTCGCTATTTTCTTATTTTTTTTTTTCTTTGCAAATAAAATAATTTATTAAATGATGAGATATTTTCTATAAGAAACATATTCGGTATTTATTTAGTAAAAAAAAAAAAAACCTATACAAAACTCTTTTTTGGCCAATTAAAGAATATAAATTTTTTATTAAGGCGAAAAAAACCGCGCTCGCAGATTTTTCTTAAATTTGTTTCCGCAAATATTCTTCTTGTCTAAAAACTTGATTATAAATCATAAAATGAAGAAGAAAAAAAAACCATTTTTACTGTTAGAAAAATTTGCGGGTGGGATTAAAGTATGATTTTGCAAGAAGAAGAAGAAAAAAAAGAAATCTTTAATTGAAATTAATATCAAACAGTGTGATTCGCTATTAATGCCTTTTTTTCCTTTAGTAGGAGGCCTTCAATCTATTTGAATAAACCCGAAAAAAAAGTATCCAAGATGATGATATTTTTTTTGGTAAACTGTTAGAATGGCTGTTTTTTGTTTAAAAGATTATAATCTTAATGAAATGTTCTAATAAATTTAATTATGAGAAGAAATAAACGCTCCTAACTCATGTTTTAGTTTCACTTCCCGTATCGTTAATAGAATAACAGAAAAAAATCAATTTCATTTTAAAAAATATATTGCATCTTTATTGATTTGTTACCTTTGAAGTCTATGGTAGCTAAGAAAGTAGAAGATGGTTCAAAGTAACGGGGTTAAAATAACTGAAATTAGTCTACACGACACTAAGTTTGAATTGGGTTTTGTTTTTAATACTCAACTCTTTCAGCATGCGTTTTCCGGGAGTGAGATTATCTTCTTTCCAAAAATCCTTGATAACAAATAATAACAAATTGTCATAACAAACAACCAAGAGAACATTGCTGAACATTTAAAGGCTTTTTATTTATATTGTTCTGTTCCGGAATGAAACAAGATTTTACATTAAATCCAATAACAGATCATACATTTAGTTTTCATTTTGTACAAGATCGAATTATTCTGCATTTGACATTTAATTCCTGTGCGATTGCAATTTAACACTTGTTCTTATTTCTTCTCTAGCTAGCTGTTCTACTATATTCTGCAACAGAATAATGTGAAAAATATAGAACCAATGTGTTCAGGTGATAAATATTCTATTTTGTCACAAAATGAGTAGCGTTCGATGGAGATATTATTAAGCTCTAAATCTTTCTTAATGTCTCAGTTAGAAAATATTATTCATTCAACTTTTTTGTTAAGAAACTTTTAATAAATACTTGACCGCTTAATTTAAGTTCAATCAAAGAAAACTAATTAATTATAATTATTATTTTAAATACATAATTGTGTCGAGAAAAAATATGTCCTTAAAAAGAACTCAATTAATTTTCATCCGTATACCAAACATATAATTTCCAATAAAATAAAATTACACTATAATTGAGCATAATTACGAACACAGATCACATATATTTTAATTATGTAATTATAGTCGTTAATTTAAATTCGATTTAATAAAAGAAATTTCACTTGCCTTCCAAAATGGATATCAGACTGTTTCTTTTTTTTGTGACAATTATATGCATTTAAAATCGCGGTTACACAAAACGAACTGAACGTCCTTGCAAAAATAAACAGCCAACACAAATAAATCGTGTATCCGGATTGAAAAGTATTTCATAATAATAATAATAATAATAATAATAATAATAATAATAATAATAATAAGATATGTTTCATTCGATGAGCTGTCAGACAGAAATCGAAATAACAACAGACATATTCCAAGAAGTTCATCTTTCAGAAAATGCCCTCCAAGTATTATTGCAGACTTCAAAATTGAACTGAAATTAATGATCACATTTAAGTAGAATCTTGTATTCTCACAATTCAAATTGAAAGAAAGAAGAAAAAAAAGAAACGATATAAAGGTCTACCCAGACTATTTATGGGTTTTCTGTTTCAACAGAACTGGTGCATGCATTAGCAGTCAGGTCTCACCTATCATGCTTGAGATTCTGTAACGAACGATCATCGTACATAACAACAACAATGCAACTTAAGTTAGTAGCGTATGTGCATAATAGATCAAATAGAGATTTTAATCATTTCAGATGCAGTTTTTTTTTTTGAAAGCTTTTTGTCATTCGCTTTTCAAACATGTATTTTTTTTCCAATTGATTTCTTCCGCATTGAATTTTTTTTAGACCTTTAAAATAAGTCCATTTTTAGAATTAAGTTAAAAAGCTCAGCCATGAGAAAATTTAATTCCAAAAAGAAAAACTTGTCTATAGAAAAGTCTTGAAAATAATATTGACCATCATCCAACTTTGATGAATGCTCATTATTTCGCGTGTTTGAATTTATAATCGCGAAATAAAAAAAAATAAACGAACAAATACGTGATCGATTTTTTTTTAATTTAGTTCGTGTATATTTTTATGCAGATTTATATCGCTTTAGAAAATCGCGTAATACTTTGATTTTTCATACAGTTTTTACTCGGATTTATGAATATATATAGTTTTATAGTAATTTATAGAATATATTAAGAAGAGATGGTAAGAGAACAGCTTTTTTCTGACCAAGTTCCCTACTAAAAGCACGTAAGAACCGTTAACTGTTCGTCCTTGAAATATCCCCGCTTTTAATGTTTTACTTGCGTTTACTTATATTAAATTGATTTTATTCGATATTTAACAGTCGATACTATAAAAAATGATTATAATATAATGTTTTTAACAGGTTCTGGAATTTTTGTTTTATTTTTCAAATCTGTATTAATGATAATTATTCGTAAATTACTAATTTTATATGAAAAATTGTAAAATGAAATTAGTTATTTTGCAAGAACATGGATAATTGCAAAACTGAAATTATTTAATAGAGAAAATAAAAATTGCTTTTGTTCAATAAATTAATTAATATGGACATGCTTCGAAAGATAGTGAAACTTTTTCAATTTGAACATTTAAATATCGAAGTGTTTATTCTTCTTGATGTAGAATCCACAAAACCAGTGGCGTAACTACATTTCGTGGGGCCTGGCAAAATTCTAAAAGAGGCTTAGTTAAAGCAAAAATCATATAATAAAGAGAGTTTCCAACCTGTATTCTGATTTGGGCACGTCTGCACACGCAATCTCATTAACAGTATTTGTTAAATGACTCTGGGTGATATAAAAAGGCATGTATATACAGTCTTTTCTACAAATACCACGCTGCAATTGTCCAGAAAATGAATACACAAAAAATTAAACGTGGCTAAAGTTAGTTTAGGAGAGATTAGCACCTAGCAGCACATTGAAGTATGAGTCTACTACGAATTCTTTGTCCCATAGGGCAGATAAAATTTTAAGTCAAGTTAAAGAAGTAGTTAAGTTTAAAAATTAGTTGATCTCACAAATCGTAAGATTTATTTCAATCATTTGAGACTGCTTATGTATTCAACAGGTAGACACTGGACCCGATCTGCAGAGCACATACTCTCAACTTGAAATACATGTTTACATATTTTTCACATTACTAGTATTATTAGTAATTTTAAGATTGATTTTAAACTTGACGTCTTGGTACTTCAAATCCCTTCACAAATGGAATACAAAAGATGTCAAATATTCAATTTGAGATTCAAAAAGTATTAACAAAATTATTTTTAAAAAAATGTAGTATATTTGAAATTACTATACAAAGCAAGTGGCCCATGTCTGACCGACCGAGATGGCAAGAGCCCCAGATTAATGCTGCAGCCTTCTATCCCACCTCTTGCATTTTGGGCTTTGAGTCAAAACCTTTGAAATCATGATAGTTTAGTGCTATCTTAGTCTATGCGGACCTTTTATAATATGATATTCTGTAAATTCAGTTTTCATACCATGCGACAGCCCTCTTAAAAGACAATATTTTCATAGCGCGCAAAACGTTCATCCCAATCAATTTAAAGTTTACGACGACATTTCAAGACGAGCGTTTCAAGTGAATAACGGAAGTACGAAAATATAATATATTAATGGAGAAGAATAAACTGTTTATCATTGTTCGTAACTGAATAAGATTAATTAAATTAAGTTTTGTTTAAGCATTTAAAATGAATTCAAATAAATAAATCATAAATATTAAAAATAATTAATTATTTCGAAAAAATGGTAAAAAAAATAATTAATTATTTTAATTGTAAATAATCAATTATTTCTTTTTTCTTTTTTTTTTTTGCAAATTTCACTTTTTATCTTATGTTCAAAATCAATAATGTTTTGTTTTAAGTTTTAAAATATTTCCGGGTTTAGAAATTGATTTATAAAAAACGTCATGCAAAAACGAGAAATTCAAATTTATCATTATTGGCAAAAATAAAAATGAAACGCGCGAGAAAAAAAGATCTTAGGGTGGTCATTTTTTTTCATATTTTCAATATGACTTACAAAAAAAGAAAAAAAATGATTCACGCTTATTACAGCTTCCAATAATTGCTTTAACAAAATCAAATTCACACACAAAAAAAAATGCTGTTAAAATCTGGGGAAAGTGGAGGCTTCAAAATGACTCTGACAAGCACACCAAAAATTACAATGAACCAAAAAAAAAGAAGAAAATTTCGCTTTAATAGCAAAGTTCTGCATGGTTTATTATTATTTTTAATATTTATTACTTAAAAAAAAAAAAATTTTCATTGATCGCAATTTTTAGCGAAAATGTGAAATCTGGCAAAAATTAATCGATCAGCACAGCACCTTGTGATTATCTAGAGTTGCGCTTGGTATTTAATTCCATTAGAAATAATTTCCTTTGGAAAATACTGATCAAATTTTTGGGATCAAATAGGATGTGGTTTAAATCTAAGCTATTTTGGGTACGGATTTGTCATGGACATAAAAATGTTCGATATATCTACGTACTTTGTAATATGTGCTTTGTTTTAAACGCATTTCTCGTTAACAATTATTGCGCATGCTTAACTAGCTTTCACGATATTTTCTAAGATTAACATTTATTGGGACTGTGTTATATGTTTCTTTTAATTTTGCTTAGATTTGCTTGCATCTTTGTTTTTTGTTTTTTCCTAAATGACTTATTTGCTCAAACATTAATAACATATTCTGTTGTACAAAATAGCGCAGGCTAGTCACGATTTTTGTATGGTGTTGTCTACGTTTTGTTTTTTATTTCACTCTTAAAATTAAATATTCCTTTAGTGTATAGAAAATGTTGCTAATTCGTTTTATCTTTGGTTATTTTGTGTCTTACTATTTCAGGCGAAGTTTTCTAAAAGTTTTTTTTTTTTTTTACTAAGTTTAGAGAGACTTTATTAAACTCGTATTCTAATTTTTTCGAAACAAAACTCTTTACGATATGTTACACAAATCAAAAATATCATATAAAATTCGAAACATCATGAAGTTGTTGTGTTGACAGCAACATATTGCACTATATTCTACTTAGAATACTTGGTGATTCATAAAATCATCAAACAATAACAATAAAACATTGTCACAACACAAGTATTCTAAGTAAAACAACTAACACAAAAACAATTCTTGGAAATATTCAAGAATTTCTAGAGCTTTCAAGAAAATATCGCCATCTAATGTACAAAAGATCTGTTCCAGAAAGCTCCGAAATGAATCATTGCTTTGTGTATCGAATAAGAATTTTCTAGACGTTGCCATCTAGCTTTAGATAGCCAAACGACCAGTCTTTTCAAGAAAGTTCGCGAAATAGACCAATCTGATATAAAAATCACTAACACGTTACATTGGTGTCAGAAGTGAAATTATTTATTGTGAATCAGTGCGGAAAAGACAATTTTGCTAAAATTTTCTGCAAGAAAATTCGAAATTAAACTAGAAACTTCTGTGGGGAAAATTTCGAAGAAATTCGTTATTAAGAAATTTGAGTATAGTAATTTCGACTGTGTGAGAAATTTCAGGGGCGTACAAGAAATTTTGTATGAGTTGTATGAAAATTTCGATTGTGCTGTATCGTGTGAAAATTTCGATTGTACGAGAAATTTCGTAGAAATTAAGATTATACTAGGAAATTTCGTAGTATTTAGATACTGTGCAAGAAGTTTCGATAGAACAATAGAATTTCGTGAACAATTAAAAATATTTGAACGATGGAAAGTAAATTATTAGATAGTTTGAGTACATTAGAACTATCCACAGTTCTGCGTGTGTGGAAGTCAGTTTCCACGGGAACTAAACCAGAAAAGAAGAAAAGAGTAATCGCTGAATGTGCAATAAGAGGACTAGACAGTAGCACATTCGACTTTAGTGAAATTCTGAAAGAGGGAAACCAAGACGAAAACACGAACGAGGACAATGACAAGTCCGATTTCAGTGAAGAGGGTGCAAAAACAACAGCAAGTGTTCAAGATAATTTAAAGACGCTTATGACCATGATGATCGGTCTTCAGACTAGTCTGCAAGAAGAAATGAAAACAAATGCTTCTAGTCTTCAAACCAAAATGGATTCAACTGCTTCGAGCTTACAGAATAAAATAGATTCGACTTCTGCAAGTCTTGAAAGTAAAATCAAGTCGAGCGTTTCTGGACTAGAAACCAAAATGGAGTCTAGTATGGATGAATTAAAATCTCAAGTTGAATCCAGTGTTGCGAACTTAGAAGACAAAATTACTACAGAAGTCTCTACAGTTCGCACAGAAGTAAGTAAAGTTGAACAGAAATTGGAAGACAAAATAACCACAGTTCGCGCGGAAGTAAGCAACATAGAACAAAAATTGGACCAGAAATTGGAACAAAAAGTAGCAGAAATGGAAGCACAAATGGCTGACATCAAAGAAAATAAACCAAATATTGAGTCATCAGGTAAAAGGATGAAGCCACCAATATTTGACGGCAAAACTTCATGGCCTGTATATAAACGACAGTTTGAAGCGGCTGCTGGTGCGAATGGCTGGTCCGATAAAGAAAAAGCCACAGCATTAATTCTGGCTCTGCGGGGTAACGCAGCCGATTTATTGCGGACAATCTCACCAGAAAATGAGAAAAATTACAATTACATTGTAACACAATTGGACATTCGATATGGGGATAACCACATGAAGGACGTATACCGAATGGAGCTCGTCAACAGAATGCAAGAATCTGGAGAGACACTTCAGGAGTTGTCAGCAGATATTGAGCGGTTGGTATACTTGTCATACCCCGATTATCCCCTGGAGCTGCAGAATGACTTGGCTGCAGAAAGATTCACCAATGCCATTCGGGATGCAGACATTCAGTTCAAGGTCCGGATTAGTGGAAAGCGCATGTTGCACGATGTGTTGGCTGGCGTTGACATTGGAAGCTGCAAAGAGAGCAACAAGGGCGGTTCCAATGGTACGAGCTGCTATGGTTGATGAAGACTCAACAGAACTAACAATAGACCAACTAACCGAAAAGATAAAGGCGGATGTGCAACAAGCTATCCAGGAATTGGAATTGAACGATACTAAAAGAAGACTGAAATGCTGGGGCTGCGGTAAAGAAGGACATTTAGAGCGGCAGTGCCCCAACCAGACAAAAGTACCGATTATGGTATCAGTCTCTCTCCTACAACAGAGTAACGACAGATTAACGACGCAAGGAGTAATTGCTGGTCATCGATGCAGGATCATCGTAGATACGGGTGCAAGTAGATCCATCGTGAACAGGAAGCTCATTAGTAGGAAACACATGAGCAGAAGCAGTAACAGTGTTCTTCAAACGGTTACAGGGGAATCATCTCCGATTCTGGGTGAAGTGATTCTAGCATTGGGGCTAGATGAGTATGTGTTTCGACATACGTTTTTGGTGGCTGATATAATGGATGATTGTATCATGGGCCTGGACTTCATGAAGCAGAATGGAGTGAGTGTGAACATTGAAGATAGGTTATTGCGATGTGGAAATATTGAGTTCCCGCTAACGTTGGAGGAAGCAGATTCCAGTGACACCAAATCAAATCTACGAGACCAACAAGTTACGTCAGATGCAAATGCTGTTGTAGAAATGAAACGGACGGACGACATTGGACTGACAACTCAAGACACGGAGTTGTCAAAAAGTAAAAATAGAAGGAAAAGAAGCAAATCCAGTGTCGTAGATGCTGAAGGGGTTTTTGGAGAAACAAGTAAGGACTGCAGGAATGTGAAAAAGGTAGTAGCTATCCGTACATTAAGGATTGGAGGCGATGACATGTCGAGCATCCGAAACGCGCAGCTAAAGGATGAAGATGTTGGACCAATCCTTAAATGGGAGAAAAGGGGTCAGCGTCCAAAATGGAGCGATATCGTAATACGCAGTGATACGACAAAAAGTTATTGGGCTCAGTGGGACTCGTTACAGATAGAAAATGGCGTTCTGAGGAGAAAATGGGATTCTCCTGATGGAAAAGCCAAACTAATGCAGTTGATCGTGCCTAAGTCCAAAGTACATGAGGTACTTGGTGAAGTACATGCTGGAACTTCAGGGGGACATTTGGGAGTCAACAGAACATTAGCGAAGGTGCGAGAACGATTCTATTGGGTACACTGGCAAGCTGATGTCAAAAGCTGGTGCAGGAATTGTGACACCTGCACAAAGATTGTAGGACATCAAAAGGAAACTGAAACTGCAGTGGGGCAATGTGTTGACGCTGAACTGAAGCAAGACACGAGTGGACAGGATAGCACCAGACAGACTCCACCGGAAAGATCATCTGGGCAGCATATACGGGTTCCGGTGGACAAAGTATTTGAGGAACCTGCAAACAACAAATTAAAAGATAGTGACTGCACCAACGAGATGAACTCTTTGGACGTGGTATGGCGAAAGCGAAAATCATCGAAAGTAAAAATGAAGGTGATTCATTCAAATCAGTTAGCGAAGAATCGCGGCACGGGTCCAAAAGAGTTCTGTTCGGGACGAACAGATTTAAGAAGGGGGTAGTGCACTATATTCTACTTAGAATACTTGGTGATTCATAAAATCATCAAACAATAACAATAAAACATTGTCACAACACAAGTATTCTAAGTAAAACAACTAACACAAAAACAATTCTTGGAAATATTCAAGAATTTCTAGAGCTTTCAAGAAAATATCGCCATCTAATGTACAAAAGATCTGTTCCAGAAAGCTCCGAAATGAATCATTGCTTTGTGTATCGAATAAGAATTTTCTAGACGTTGCCATCTAGCTTTAGATAGCCAAACGACCAGTCTTTTCAAGAAAGTTCGCGAAATAGACCAATCTGATATAAAAAGCGCTGTAGGGTCGAGCCTAAAATCAATCTTAATCGATCAGTTGAAGTGAAAAGCTTCGTCAGAGATTATACAAAACAGAGATTCGAACGTGATTATTTTTGTGAAAGTAATTAAAATAGTGAAGCTCTAAAACTGTGATAAATAATTGTAATAATTAAATTATTGAAAGACAAATATTTTTAAGACTAATTGTTAAGCAGAAATAAGTACAAATAAAGTTTATACGCTAAATTCACATAAATAAAAAGTGTTATCATTCTAATAACATCGAACCGAAAGACTAACACGCTACAATATTGTAGCAACAAGCAAGCAAGTAATACTATGATGCTGCAACATTCTGGTATTACCGAAACCTAAAAATGCACGAATTTTGATTAAAAAATGCAGAGCGTCATTGTATCTAAGGCATGTGATAGGCAGGATATTAGAAATATTACCTATGCTATATGTTGCTGAAAAAACCTCTTCAAGTCTAGTCTAAACATAGCTTAATAAAACAATTGGTAATTTTCTGTATATTTATCACAATCTGAAGGTGAATAAAGCATATTTTTGTGCTAATTTTAATACTCTCTCAACATTAAAGCTGGCATTTTCATAAAATTTTTGTGTTGCTGGTGTGGTCGTTGTTTTTATTTTATTATTTTTTAATTTTATTTTATTTTTTATATTTTTTTAAGTATTTCTTTTTAGCTGTAATTGTACCGGATCTGACTTTATAAAATTAAAATTATAATGGGACTGGCATACACTAAACTATAGCAAAAAAAAAATAATTCTTCCGCAGAGTATAGTAGTGGGAAATTATGCGATAATTTAGACTTGTATATACGAGTTTTCGGGTGTTGACGTACAGTAATTTCATAAATTTTCATTATGGAAATTGCCTATTTAGCCAGGGTTTTGGTTTTTTTCACTTTTGGGCCCATATAGATTAGTAACTGCTAAGAAACAATAAAAAAAATTTAAATTTTATAACTATAAACTGAATTATGACCACAGAGTCATTGGTTGGTATTTCGTAAAACGTTTGAGAAGGAAGGAGTTGTAAAGCAGGGGATATACAATGTAATATGTTTTCGTGGTTTTACTGTTATTATACCCAAAAAGAAGTTATAAATTGATATTCTCGAGAATTTTATAAAATTTATTTTTAATAATTCGCGCCAATTAAAAAGAAAAATAAAAAAGTTTAAAAAATTAATTCGACATAATTTCTTTTAATTTGATCGGCTCTATAATATTAAGGGGACTGAGCAGTCAAACTTCAAAAATGTCGATTTTCATTAAAAAAAACCACCTGATCGAAAATTTAATTTTCTCATAATCATTGCAAAACGACGAAAAGATTAAATTTCAGGAAAAATTCCTTGAAAGTATTCAAAAATTTTAAAGAAACATTCGGATACAACAGAGTTCTCGGATTCTGATTTGTTTGCATTTTCAATCTAAAAACTATGCTACTTCATTTATAATAGCTGTCAAAAGACTCTGTGTAATATAAAAGTGCATGTATTTACAGTATTTCTTAACAAACACCATTAATAAGATGACACTATTGCAGACTGGAGATGTGACCAAAAATTAATATGCTTTCAGAACTCTGTTTAGTGTAGTTTGCCGTAATACAACGTGAGTTTTTCCGACAATTGACTGTTTTAGCTACAAATTCACAATTTTCTGAATTGTGACAGAAACCAAATGGCATATTGCTCTGCGAGGATAATACTTTTGAAAAATATAAAAAAAAATGTATACTTTAACTAGCTGGTGCCTTTAAGCCTCTCTCTTTGTGAATTTTTTTTTGGATTTACTTGAATTTCGGTAAATTTTTTGTAAAGATCAATAAATTCAACACGGTCTAAATTTTATTTTTTTTAGGGATTATAAAAAATTAAATTTCATTTATTAATTCAATAATTATTCGTTAATAAGGGAAAAAAATAGTATTTTAAAAATAAAATAATTATAATTGGGCATTTTTTTTTTCTTAATTAATCCAAAAAAAAACTATATATATATATAGTTTTTTTTTTTCTTCGAAACCTGAACTGACAAGGTATTTCCCAAAATAAGTTACTTTTTGGGCACGAAATCTGTCATTGGAAACCACTAAAATAATTTTAACAAGTGCATCAAATCCAAGGCTATGCGTATATACTAGCAAAGGGGGCTTTTGAGTCATTCATGCGAGTACAATTTTAATGGTCAGTCGAAAATATATATTATTAGTTATTAGCCCACAAAACTGGAAGTTTTAAATTCGAAAATTACTCTAATATTATGACCTCGAATTAAATCAAAAAAAAAAAGAAATAAATGTATATTAAAGTTAAAAAATGATTTTAAACATTTATTCGCATTGTACGGTTATTAGCACTTCAATTTATTTAAGAGCCCGGAATAGAAAATTTAAAAATATGTAAAAAAAAAAAAAATGTTTAACTTATGAAATTCATATCAATCAGAATCAAAGAACCGAACCGAAAGAAAAAAAATGTGAAACCAAGCAAGTTGAACTTTTGCTAATCAAAAAAAAAAAAAAAATAAAAAATTTATAAATATATAAATAAAATAAGTTTTTAATTAATTCGCGAGCTTTTTAAAAATGTTTGAGAAAGATTTCTCAGATAATGCGTATTTATTGATGAAGAACATTATTAAATTTAATTTCTTAGAAATTATTCAGTATTTAAGTTCGAAATGAACTTCCGTTAGTAATTGTTTAGATGGAAATATTTTCGGTTTTTCTTTTTTATGGAATTTTTAGGGAAATCATTAAATAAAAACCCGGAAGGCGACTAATAACAATTTGCCTTCCGGTTCGATTTTATGCATGAAATAAAAGAAAATCGAAAATCAATAAAAATTTAGACTAAACTTTGTTTTTAAATTGGAGTTTATATTTGACATTTCTTCATCGAATAAAACTCTCTGACACTTATATTAAAATCATTACATGGTGAAATCGAAAACACGTTGCGACTTTATTATCAGACAGAAATTCGGCGAATAAATGTCAGATATAAGTAAGAAGTTTTCCATTAAAAATCAAGAACTTTCTTTCATTTATGGAATTTCTTTTCTTAGACAATAAAAAAACAGCCTTTTTTCTTCTTCGACATGTAAAATCATTTGTAATAAAAATGGCAGCAACACTAAAATAATACCATGCGAAAAAATCAAAGAATCATGACCAACAACAGCAACAACAAGAATAACGAAAATTTCATTTTAAAAATAGTTTTCAAAAAAAAAAAAAAATATAACGATCGAATAAAAACTAGCAACATTTTGTAGATTCGAACTTGTTGAACCAGTTTTCACGAAACACAAATTTTCAAATGTGAATTTCTTTAAAGTTTCGTCGTTGTTTTTTTTTCGTTTTTCTGTTTTTAAATTTAATCGTTTATAGTTTGTTGTTGCTGTAAAGTTTTCATTTTTATCACCCACCACAACCTAACTCTTTTTGTTGCTTTCATAGATAAATAGTTTTGAGACCATTTCTGTCTCTCTTGAGGCGTTCGCAAAATTTTTACCGATATTAAATGAGTTTTAAAAGAAAAAAAACTTACACAAAAATTTTATATTAGAAAATTTTAATATAAACGAGGGTGATATAAAAAGTTTTTAGATCAGAAAAGAAATGATAACTTTATTTTCATACAAAATCCTTTGTTTAAGTTTTGCCTGAATGTAAGTTATCAGTTTTATGAATTATATTCGGATGAAAAAGATTAGGTTAGAAATCAGCTTATCTAATTTTCCTTTCTGATATCTACGTCAAATATTTAATTAAAACATGAATTGGAATTTTGTAAGGCGATAAGCAAGAATCGATTGTCGCTTTTATACATTATGTAGGGCAATTTGAAAATGGTAAATTTATGGCGACATCTATCGAACACTCACTTTTATATAATGTTTAGGGGATAATCTGAATGAAAGCCATACCTTGAAGCCATAACTTTTGAACATGACCAAACTGACAACCATTGTGATGTGAACTTGGTGTTTTTGTTGTATGTATCTTCATTAAAAAATCAGCTTTATAAAATGTGGTCATAGATAAAATCTAGTTGAACTATCAACAATTGTATTGTATTGCTGAAGAGTTGGCACTTTAAATTATCGAATTTCCAACAAATACTACGTAAACCTGGAGAGTCGATATTTTAATATAAACATAGTGGTTTGATCGAATCGAAATATGGTCGAAAACATACAAAATTTAAACGTTTTACCAAGTAAATGAAGAAAAAACCATAAAAGATGCAAGAAAGAAGAAAATATTTACAACCCATTTCCAAATAGAAAAGAGACATTACATTGAGAAACACAACAATTATCAAGTCACATTTCCACCACGAATTCCCGGTACTATTTAGACTCGACACAATCACCAAAATGCAGTCGAGTTTAGTGAACTCCATTTGGAAACGGGCATCGTATATAATACATGCATTTCAATCCAGTTTCGACTCCTTTTGGACTCTCCATGTAAACGGATTAAATGTTATTAAGATAAAATTCAGTTTAACTTCAAAGAAAAACTTTCGAAGCATCGTAAGTATATCACCCCACATTAAATACTGCCTAACAGTACAGCCTAGATCCTAGATTTCGATTCGAACCATTTATAATATAAAATAATAATTCCTAACTTCCAGCATGATTTTAATTTACCGTGAAATAGATTCCTGATAACCGCGCTATCCAAAGTCTTTTCATTTTATAATCAATTTTTTTTTTCTTACGGAATAAAATTCGTGCAATCGTGCGTATATTGCGTTACAACGTCAAATTCAAAGTGTGTGGCTTTTCTTTTATAAAGTTTTTCGATTATTGAAATTTTCTTTGAAAAACGAAAGTATATCTCAGAGAGACCGGCTGCCAAGATTTGAACGTGAATTGAATAAACTGCGATAAAAGGTGAAAAAGTACACACAACACGTGAACAGATATGGCAGTGCTTTTTTTTTTCTTCTGATGCGGATACAAAAATTCACATGTCCAGATGCATTGACTTATATATCTAAGAAATTGGCGCAATCTTCTGTGTATATTCACGAAGTACCAAAAGGTGTACAAAGGTAATACTATATGTTCAAGAACTAGATTCACGTTATGATGATCGATAAAATATCTTTGATCTTGTAAATTGCGGGATAACGGACGAAGTGAAAAACTATGCCAATATGCCGGACTGCTGTGCTCTCTAGGAAACAGGTTCAGACCCCGTTTGTGTTAAGATTTTTCTTTTCACAGAGTCTTTTGATGTTTTATGTTTTTAATGTTATGCGTATTTTTTTTTTTTTTTAGTTGAACAAAATAAAAAGAAAACGAAAAATATCGATGAATAAATTGTTTCGTATCTCGTATTTTTAAGCGGATTGATTTCCAATGTGTGTAGGTATTTCAATTCAAAATGATTTATATTCTGAGACTATTAAAATTGTAACATAAAATTTACATTAGGCACATTAAAAAATGTCGGTCGATGGTGGTGTGTTCAATAGGAAAAAAAATTGATAAATTGTAATTTTTTGTGATAAAATAAAATATGTTATTTTTATTCGATTTTTAAAATTTTTTAGAATAGAAAAATCCATCCAAAAACAGTAACAGATAAGAACATTTTAACTGGTTTAAAATAGTTAAACTAGCTTTATTTATTCTGGCTTAATCATTTTACAGATTTGTCTCTTACTAGCACTACCAATTTTTCCTTTCTTTCGCCAGATACAACCTAAAACTACGTCCAGATTGAAGTATGAGTAATTTAAACTATCCCAACTTCCTATCTCTGCCGTGATGACGTTTTTACTGATTTAGACTTTAAATTTTTATATAATTTTCTATCCACTGACTGATACGTTTTGCCTTTGAAAACTGCTCCACTTTATGTACTTATTGCAACGTATTTTTTGCTACTTTGTTCTGATTGGTGTTATTGTTTATTCGTTCGTTTTGGATACTTTATAATTAGTCATACTTCGGTCTAGAAATATGAACTATGATTAAATTTTGACTAAGAACGTTTGTTTTAAAAGCTCCCTTCTAACAGCACATGGTCCAGTTAAATGTTTAATTGTTATCTGTCAGTACGTTAATGCGTATACCATATCTGATAAGTATACGTATAAATAAAGACCGAACCGTTCCGATTGAATCTTTATTGGGCTTTATATTAGGTACATACCAAATCAGACCGAACCAGTTTGGTTCGCGAATAAACGCGCTGAGTTATTTCATACAACATTATTTTAATTCAGCTTGAATATGGTACTATCAACGCTTGGAATTCTCACGTTACCGCAGACACTTATTTCTTATTTGTCACATAGTTTGATTCTATTGATGTAGTCTGTCAATAGATTTTAGAGTGATTTTATAAAAAAACAAAACAGTTTTAGCTTAGTCTGTCAAGGTTATAAGTCAATGGCTGCATCCAGCCACTACGAAGCGCTTAGTCAAAATTCTTAATCTAAGCAGTTAAAATTTTTAGAACTTCTGGATGCGTTTTTTTTGCTTGAATTAAGCGAAAAATAATTGGAGTGGTGATTGTCTGTGCTAAACGTCAAATTAGTTTTATTTGAATAAATTTTAAAAATATATTTTTTTTAACGAAATAAGTAACGAAAGTAAATAAAAATTGAAAATAAAGTGAAATAAAAATTTTATAGGAAAGTGGAAAAGTTTTATCAAACTCATTTTTTTTAATTCCCATTAAAATTGAATAATCCAGAAGCAATTTTCAAAAATTCCTCTCAATTTATCCTTTTCGCATATTATTTCTTAGCATGAACAACAACCTTAAATACGCTGTTTGTGTGAGCAAAAAATTTTTATGCTGGAATTTTACTAAGTGCTTAAAGTTAGAATTGCATCCAGTCCTCTTGTTAGATTTAAGCGCTGTAAAGCGCTTTAAGCGCTTAGAACTGCTGGATGCGCCCAATGAATGACAATTGAACGATTCTTGTAATAAGGCATACAAATTTCAATTAGTAAAATAATTATTATGAATTGCTTAATTCAAAAACGCATAAAGTTTCTTTTTTCATAAAAAAAATCGCTTAAAAGAATTTATTTAAATTAAAAAATTGTTTAATAATTATTTATATTTTCTGTTCATATGCAAAACTTTTCTTATTTGCATTTCTATTAAGAAAATTATTTACCAGGAATTACTGTTTCCGTTAGATTTCATGGCGCTTTCATAATTTCTTCAATATTCAAATATTTACTTATAATAATTATACAAAAATATTGGTGTGATTGAAAAAAAACGAGAGACATCTTCTATTTTCTTTTCAGACAAATCAGCAACTCAAAATGGAAAATTCTTTAAATTCATTCATCTTGTAAAAAAAATACTTGTCATGAGAAAACAAGAAAAAGGGAAAAGCAATTGTCGGCCCGACAATAATGTTGGAGCAATTTACACGCGATCAAAATGCAGAAAAATGCATTTTATTATAAGGAAATTATAAAACATTATAATTACCATTAATTTTATTTATTCTGCATAAAATTAGGTTTTTTTCATGCATTCTTTACTTTTACCGCCACCCCGTTTTCTTTTTTTTTTTTTTTTAATTAATGCAAGTATACGTTATTTTATATAATCAAAAATACAACTCTATAATTATAGTTTGAATATAATTTCATAGAAGATTTAGCAGAGTAGAAGAAACTATATATTTCCAATAAATTTCATGTAAATATTCTCGAGTGACGTCATTTTTACGTCATACACTTCCATGAATTTAGACAATGAACTACTTGAGATATATCAACTTCTAATACGTTTTAGTTAAAGAAAAAAGACTCGCTCGAAAACCTATGTTTTACCACCCAATACTAGATAATCAATAGAGTACAGAAAATAATTACATAATCAACTAATTAAAAAGAAAAAGAAGTGTTTTCCTAAAAAAAAAAAAATGGTTAAAAGAAAAACTTGACATTCTTGTTCGTGAGTTTCAGGTATTTGAATTGCAATGTTTCTTTTTTTTTAATTAGAAAAATGTAAAATTAATCAAGAAATACGTGCACATGAGTGGAAAATAAAAGCGCTAAAATGTTTTAGTACGTACCCCGAATTATGGTAATAACTAAACTCAGACTAAACTAAAGTGCTAGTAAATTTATATATGTATTTGCAAATTAAGTAATTTTACTTATTGTATTAGTAAATATACGCATTTGTTTCGCATGCGTAAATGGCTAGACTTACATTTTCAATATTAACAATTTTTCTTTATGTTTTTAAATGGAAGTATTTCTCTCCTCATATATTCTTTTATAATTTATAATTTCTTTTAAAATCTCGCGACATCACGATAACGAATTAATGAAGTAAACGAGAGAAATATTTTTTAGCGGATAAAAAAAAATGTTGTATCCAAACATGGTCTACACTTTATATTGTATTCAAGTGAAATTAAGTACGCTGGAGGCATGGGTGTTAATATCTAGTTTGTTCGCCATACAAGGGGGAATTCATTAAAAATAGAAATGGAAAACCAAAAAAAAAAAAATATATATATATAAGGATATATTTGTGTATTTATACGCAATTGAGCAATTACATATTTTAATCGCGATAACGAAGTCGGAATTTTTTGTTAGTTTGTCGCGTCTGATGAAGTCTATTGTAAAAATGGTTTTCCATAGGAACGTTTCTACACATTCCGATCTTGAATGGATTTAGAAAATTGTCAATTGTGTAAAGATTATAAATTTTAATTTATCTGAGATGATCTTGTAATGAGAGTGAATAGGAATGAATTGACTTCTTTTTATATGAGTTTGTATCTGAAAAATTATGTTACTAGGTTATGCTGAAAAGGAAACTGTACATATATTTATTGATGAACCTTGGTAGGAACCGTCGAGGCTAATAAGCAATCTTGAGTAAGGTATGTCCCAGACTAACTTTGCCCAGTTTTAATATTCTAGTTTGGACCAAGCTGGTTTGAAAATTTGAATTGAATAGAATTTACATTCCGAAGATTCAATCTGTAAATAAAACCAATATAAGTCAGTCTATCGCAGGATACGATGCACTTATGGTACGGTATATTTATTTGCTGGACCACATTTTGAGGGGTAGTATACTAAAGGAGTCTTGTATTACGTAACTAGCACTCATACAGAGAGTCCCCAGTGCATAGTTCACCTTAATGTAAACAAAAATATATAATATTAATAATTCTTTTTCTATACCAATAAAACTTAAAATCTTTTTTTTTTTTTTTATTTGCAATATCAGTTTACACTGGACGATAATCGTATCATTTGATTAAAATTAAATGGCAGCAGGTTTTCAGTTGCCCTATTTGTAATTTTAGCTTGGGTCAGTGTTAAACTATCGTCTTAGGCTAACACTGAATTCTAGTATTGATACAAAATTATTATGCCAAGCTTGGTGCAGGTTTGCGCGAAAGATAAATACTAGTTTTGCGTCACATTCAACTAATGTTGTCGCGAGCTTGGCACAAGGATGGACCATTTGTTGAAGGTGTAAACAAGGAAAAGTCTGATTATTATAGTATTTTCCAATACTAATATGATATGTACGCAATATGCTTTTCTAAAATATTTCTGAAATGGTATTCTTCAAGAAGAATAAGTCATTATCATAGTTTCTTTTGACAAGATTTTAATCATTTAAAAACAATAAAAACGATTAAAACTAATCATCTAGTCGCTTGTTTCACGACGATCAGAACTAAATTTCTAAGAATTTGACTAGACTTTGATAGTTTTGATAGCGAAATTAATTGCCAATGGGAGTCAAACAAATGACTATACAAACGGATTATAATATAATAATGAGATATCTTTATTAATAAATTAATTAAATAAAAAAAGGCTTTTAAAGATATTCTCTTAAAAACCAAACTAGAAATAACGAAGCACAGTTAGTTATTCTTTGGGATAGCATTTCTGACTTTTTTCTTCTATTTTTTTTTTTTTTGAATTTCTTTAATAAAAAACCTCGAACAATCAAATCGAATAGAACTAGTTTTATTTCATTGTAAATATATTCAAGAATAAGAAATAATTTCTTTCTTTTATAAAAGAAAAGAAAACAACAACAACAAAAAATGGTTCTACACGTTAAGATAATCTGAATTTGTCCAGGTCATCCCATGGTCAAGCAGGCGATTAATTGATTTTGAAATAACGTTATTTATTTATACTTCAGTAACGTTCACGAATCTAGAATTAATCAGATTAATCAATATGAAATCTTTGATTCAATCTTACTTATTTCGTTCAAATGAAGCTGAAATGATCTTCGGAATGATCTTCGCTTAAACTAATTTTATATTTAAATTTTTTAGGTTAAAAAAATTTGATAAAAATCGATGTTACGAAGGAAAATCGCAGAGAAAAAAAGTAGGTACTTAAATCCGGAAATACTTGGACAAAGAAATAGCAAAGAATCACATCCGATGAATATTTTGTATGAACGCCTATGTTTTTTATAAGGTATGGGAGAAACTAAATAGTAGTAGGAATTAGCGAATTTCATGATAAATAAAATAATCATGTAGAGAATATTCGAGCAATAATTTTGGGCCCACATCAGAAGTCCTGAATGTTCCAAGTCTAAGAATATCAAAGTTGTTGTTGAAGGATACTATGAATACATGCTGACTGATGTAAGATATCTCCCATTCCCTTAAGACCCATCACATTTCGATGTTAGCTCAAAACTGGCCTAACAAATTTTTCCCACTGTTTGCAATGTTTTCCATACCCAAATCAAATGAATCAAATAAACTATTAGTTTTATTATGAACGAAATCAACATATTAAACGAGTTTTTCCCATATATCTCGAATTTATTGGTTTCTTTTCAAATGAATTAGAACACATGAATATCTCATCTGAAAAACCTGAATCAAAAAAAAATCAATATGAATTTCTTTCGGCTTTCATCTAAACAAAATTAAAATTTTTTTTCTAAATTGAATTTTTTTCTTAATATCAAAGAACAGTAAAGAATTTGGAATTTAGATCAAAAAAAAGTACACGCTCACAAAAAAATTCCCTTAAAAATTTGTCGACAGAAAAATTTAAATCAATTACTTTGGAAAATTTGATATATGATTTTTTATTTCAATTAAAATTGGGCCAATGTGTTTTTTTTCGTACTAAAGCCAATGAGTACCGAAACTATATTTTGTTATTTTCATTCAATTTTTGTTTGGAAAAGAAAAAGGTTTCTTATATTTCAAAGGAACTATTTTCTTTTAAATGATTATTGATTTTTTATTAGAAATAAATTTATATATCATTAAAAATTCTGATTAATTATAAAAGAAATAGAAAATTTCTCATATATCGAATCTTGCGCAGCTTTTTATACGGGAACATAATTCTTTTCAGGGCCCTGATTTTTAGAAGAAAAAACTGGAAAGTGCAAAAATACATTTTTGATGAGAAATTCAAAATATTCTCATCCTATATAAAAGTGTAAAATATTTTACTTTCTCTATAATTGGGGAAACAAATGTATATGAAATTAATAGATTTCTTCTAAAATAAATGACACAAATTCTGAATAATGCCAATGATGAATATGAAAATATAATCTGGTTGTATGAAACATTAAACTGAACAATGCCAATTGCCAAAATGAAAAATAACCAATAACCAATAACCACTTAGGAAATTCACAAAAAGTCTCGTAAATAAAAACCCTAATTTTTTCTTAGAACAGTTTTTATTTCACTCTGTATTTCATATGGCTGTCAACAATCAACTAACTTTTACAAGACATTGCTTTAAAATGTATAAGAATCTTAATGTCACTCTACATGCAGGCGTTTTCGTATGTATAAAAATATACAAGAACGTACACATCCTGATTGAGTAACTAAATTTACTAATTTTATTGTAGGAAATTGAAAACATGTCAATATTGTCGAAACCCGAACCCGAGACCTCTCAACTGATAGCAATATCTAGTACTTAAACTACGTGTACTAAAGAAATTCACCGATATTCTTGTCTCAATTTCTCGTCATAAACTTTCCATTGTCTATGATAAACAATACAATCGCGATTTTCTATTTTATTTTTTTTCTAAAACCATTCAAAGCTAATTATTTGTATTGATTAAACTATTTAAACCAAATGTCTAAAACTCCTACATTATTCTCAGACTAAATGTATTTTAATAATTTTCTTAGAAACTCCTTTGAATACATCGACACAATATAGTTTTGGAGTATTGAAAACAGCTTCAATAAGTCTAAGGTCGTGTTTATATTTGACATTTGTACGTGGATATAACTCTATGACATTTCGCATAAATAACACTTTCGTATAAAATTAAATTATAGGCAGAAATCTCTAAAATTAATTGTCAGCCAGAAATTTGGCGAATAAATCTCAAATATTAATGAGGTCTCAAGGCCAATTTCCACACAGCCGACTTCCTACGGTTGATACAAGTATGGGATACACTATACAAAGATTGGTTAAACAGAAAGGGAGAAAACAATCATCCTACAAATTTTGTCGGCTTCTGCATTTCTCATTTCCCCAACTGATTTTCGATCTACAGATGATTCCCCTCAAAAACAGATGAACATGTTTATCTGACTTATATGGAACTTCATCTGCGGGTGCATACTCTCACAATAATCACAAAAGTCCATCTATTTCAAGTTTTATGATTTTTCCTGTCAGAATGGGAAGTCGGCTGTGTGGAGATTGGCATTAAGAGAAATTCGGCTTTATCTTTTTAAACTTGGAAGAATTTCTTAAACTTTAGAGCCTTATTTTTGCCAATAGGTTTTAGAAATACTATGTAGTATACCACATGTGTGTCACTTTATACCATTTCAAGAATGAAGTATAAATATAATATTAAAATGGTATCAACTATACCATAGTATCGATACCATAGTATGAATACTATATCTGTGTCTCTTAGATAGCTAGCGATGTGATATGTTACTGTTACTAAGAGATATAAGACAATAATCATTCTCCTTTTGAATTGATTTCTATTTTTTGCTTTGATAAACTACGTATAGAGAATGTCATGCTATAATAATTTTTTGCATTTTGAAAATACGAACAAGTTTTTATATGCAAATTATCATGAAGTAATTAATTTAATGTGTCATCCTTTGTCAGAAGAAAAGATCTTAATAGCTGATAAAAGATTGCATACTAACGATCTAATTAATTAAATCATTGTGAAAACCGAAAAATTTAGTTACACTATCAAGTTGCTAGACAACCTTTGAAGCATATTATAAGGAGAGCATCTTATGCAGGATAATAACGAAATTGTCAGAATTAAATTTTTGGAAACATACTTCTGAACATCGTTTTTGCTAATTTATATACTAATTTTAGGCCCAAATTTCATTTGATTTTATTGGCTAAAGTGTCCATGAAACTAACATTGTATAGTATGTCATTTCTGTGAGTATTTGACTAGCCTAAACCGAAAATATTGGTCACAACATTAGTAAGTTTTTTTTGGTCCACAAAAAAACTAATCATAATTTTATTAAAACCGTGGAATTTTTGGCTGCATATAGCCGATAAAAAACAAACATTAATCAGGGAAAAAAATATCGTCACAAGATTTGAAAAATTCCATAAGATTTACAGTTGTTCTGGATTTTTTGATGATATGTTTTTTTTTTTTTTTTAGAAAACATTTTGAATTTTTCATCCCAAAAAAATTACTTTACATATCCAAAATTTGATTTACAAGAACGCATTTTTAGGGTTTTGTTTTTTTCATTAATTAATAACGATTTTACAAAAACTTTCATTTGGAAAAATATTGAAATATTTTTCATGTTTTGTTTTCTTTTTTTCTTAAGCAGAACTCAAAAAAATAGAAAATGAAAACTTCCGCTTCAATATCTTCAGCGATATATAAATACCATAAAGTCAGTTTAAATCTAGTTCATTAAATCACTTTAATTTCATTCCAAAATGAAATCAGTTCATCACGTTTAAAAATCAAATGAATCAATCTTTTTATTGGACTTGAACAGTGGAGTAGTATGAAAAAAAATCCGGACTAATTCAATTTTGGATAATCAAAATATAAAAAGGGGCATACACTTTTGGAATGACGTCATTTTGACGTAATACGAGAACGTATGTGATTATTAGATTGTTGTTAGATGCAGAATTCCTATAGAACTTATACTCGAATTTAGTAAGCTACTTTTACAAATATTACGCTATTTTTAGGTTATCGTGGTTTTAAATTAATTTCATAATTTTTCTAAGTCTTTGCATTTTAAACTCCAACTCCAGTATGCAAATCTTATATAAATATAGTACATTTCTAATCTTTCATGTATCTAATTTTAATGTAGTTATAGCAGTTAAAAGCCGAAATAGAATAAGAAGAAGAAGATATATCTTAATTTGGCTTTGAGTTCAAAAATATTTAAGATTTGGTATCTGTGGTTTTTTTTTCCTCATTTCATATAAGATTCTTTTTCTTTGATATTAATGATGAATGTTAGGCTTTTCTTGAAAAAAAGCACACACGAGAAAACAAACTACACATTTGACCAAAAATCTTTGAAGAAATGAACATAGTTTTTTTTTGTTTGGTTCGGATTTTTATAAACCCGGCGATAGCAAATTAATCGTTGTGAAGTCTTTAATTGGCTGTTGGAGTCTCATTATACCGTTAACCTCGAATAGTTTAAAAAGCTCAGTGAAAGAAAAGATACTATTTTTCGACTATGTATGTTTCTTATATAGTTTTTTAATTCGGATAGTTTTTAGTCCATGATTATTGATATCTAAAAATGTTCTGCGTTAAGATCTTGTTTTTTTTATATTCTTCGTTGTTATAATCCTAAAGTAGAGAATACTATTCAGATATTCCAAATTTTATTATCTCCATCATGTAATTGCTTCCGCATATTGATTTGACGCATTTGATTGGAATTCAGGAAATGCATCATGCAAATTTAGAGTTTGGAATGTTAATGTTTCATATAAAATCTTCATTTCATGCAAAATTTAAGAAAAATCGATACAAAGAAAATGGATTTATAGGGAAAAAGCTAGCCGAAGCTACCCTGTGTGTTTGCTGTTTACTATTTTTAATTTGTCGAAAATTCGTTGAGTGCTTGAAATTGAGTTTGGAACACGTATTAAAAACACATTCCACCAGCACATTTGACATATATATAATGCGAGAAACAGAATGATGTATCTACAACGGATTCCACCGTTTTGGTTTTCCGATTGTATTAAAAATAGTCCGTCGTGGATCCGTCGCGTAGTAGTCTAATTGAAAACGTATATATTTAACCCTTTGCACTCCTATGTCACACTGGAGGTGACAATACTAATTTACTTTGAAAATAAATCGAGTGCAAAGGGTTAAAATTTTAATGCGTCGCGAATCCGTCGTGGGTCCGTCATTCTGCTTGAACCTTTAGACCTAACAATGTTTCTATCATAATTGACAGTCAGCAAAGACTAGTAAACAAGGACTAAAATTGGTATTGAATATGGATAAAACCAATGTATGAATAGGTAAGGTAGTCTAATATAGAAAAAAATTCTATAGTGCTACTCCTCCGTGCCACTTTAGAACAATCTTTTAGTTAGTAGCTTAAAAACACTTGATATGATTTGAATGAAATTTTTGAATTACGAATTTTGGAGTCCGACTTAAAATACTTTATAATACATTTTTAGAGCAGAGGGGCTCTGTAGCTGATTTTAATTTTCTGTTCGATTTTGAATTCGGAGTTTTCTGAGCTTTCTACTAGTGCACAATAAATTCTGATCATTATATTTATTGGTTTTTAATCAACATAGATATAGAAAGCTTGGCTACCGACCAATTTTAATTTTCAATTAATTTTTTTCTTCTTAAATTTAAAAGTGTTTTTTTTTCTTGTTTCTCTCCTATCAAGATTTTAATAAAAAGATTTTAATAGAACTGAAAAAAATAAAATGACTTACCTGGATAGATGTGAGAATGATGTTATTGATGAAGGATCGATGAAATATCTCTAAGAAAAAGAAGCAAATATAAAAATGATATTAGTTCTTTATTATTATCGTATAATAAATTAGAAATTAGTTCATTTTTGGGGGCCCGCAAAAAGAAATTAATAAAATTGAAGACTTCATTTTGTTGCGAGGGAGATCATTTTCGTTTTTTTGTTTTTAATTTTAAATTTGTTGTTTTTAAGTCAATGACTTGAAATTCAGTATAAAAAACACAAGCAAGAAATCATTTAAAAGCAAATCATTAATTCGTGATTTATGGAAAACTTTTATTGAAATTTCATTAAAACAAAAAAAAAAAACGAAAATACAATAATTTAGATAAAATATTTAATGGTTTTGTTTTTAAATTTCACCAAAAAACAAAAAAAAAATAGTGGGAAGATGGCAGAAAAATTAATAATTCAAGTAAAAATATTCATGCGTGAATCATGGCATAGCATGAGTGAATGATTTCTTAGTTATGAATTATGTATCAAAATGTTCGATCATAATTTTCATACGGAAAACATATTATTGAGTATTTGAGTCTTCGAAGGACGGTGTTACACCATAAACAAATTTCCTTCCAAAAAAAGAAAAAAAATATACAGAAATTAAAATCAATCATGTTCTAATTTAGAATTAAAATAAAATTCAAATTTAATTATAGTTTTTCTGATATTCTTAATGGAATAATCAGGGTTAAAAATTAGTTACAAAATAGCATTTTGTTAATTGAAAAATTGCTAAAACCTTAAGCAATTTCTTTTAAAACTATTTTTTTATTTTTTTTACATTTTAAACAAATATTTTTAAGTAAAAAAAAAACACTCAAAATAATTTTTAAGATTGATTGAAATTATTGGCGTAATTAATGAGAATAATTGAATTTTTTCAATTTCAAGTTCATATTTTTAGTTAATTTTAGCCCCGCTTATGTTTTTAACATTGAAATTAAGTAGCCTGAAACTGAAGTGTTATAAAATTTGTTTAAGAAATTATTAAGTTTTTCATTAAAAAAAAAAAATTGAGAACAAACTATGGATTTTTTTTTTTGTAAGATAAACAAGGTTATGCAAATAGCATTTTTATTCGTAATTATTAAAGGAATTTATATAATATTTTGTCAATGACTTTTGCAGTAATAATTATTAAGTAGAACATCAATTACTTTTGGTTAAGAAGCCTCCAGATTAACGAAGCAAATGTGCTTAAATGTAAATCAATAATGTCGTAGAATTCATTAAAAAATTATTGCCAATGTTCGATATAAGCGACTTTAATTATAACCTACCTTTGATATACATAAGTACTCTCCGTTGAAGCGACATTTTTCATAAGCGACTTTTTATGTATAGGCGAAAGAGAAAAATTTGTGGGTGGAAGATAATTTAGTTTTAAGAAATGTTCAAGAGATAGCTTTTCTTAGGCATTGAAGTAATTAACATATTTTTCAAATCTTGTTCTTTAAAGTACATAAAGTAATGACAAATAACTGAGAAATGTATTGGCTCCAATTTGATAATTGGAGCCAATACATTTCTTTCCTTTATTTACATTAAATAAAAGCTTCGTCCTGTTTTGTTCAATTGATGTATTGTATTGAATTGTATTTTAAGTATGTACATATTACTAGCTGGTACCCGCTAACATTAATCTTCGCATAGACTCGACGAATCCATGTCTTACATGAAAATCTGCCCACTATTGATCGAGTTAAGAACATTTTTTTTTATCGTTGCCACTCTTCTGTGGCCCATTTTTTAAGTGAAAACATATAGACTGCTCTATCTAGAATATACCTTCCAAGTTTTATTAAAATCGGTTCAGTACTGTTCGAGCTATAACAAAACAAATTATTTGGGCCGAGAAACGGTGTGTTTTAGTGGAGGTTTGGGATGGGAGGCATTCAGTATTTTTTGTAGGATGTTGAAAATTTTGTGAAAATGTAAAACTATAGTAATTATTAATAGTTTCCTATATTTATGCGTTGCAAGCCAACAAAAAGTTAGTCCCATTTCTTGTTTCAGGCGAACTTTTTTATAAACCACTTTTCGGTTAAAATTTAGGTTGGGTTGTTTGAAAGGAGAATTTGCTGTACTATTTTGAAGTTCGCGGATTCGTATCATCATTATAAACGTATGACAACTGTCAATTAACTAATAAGTTAATTCAAATTTTGAATAAAGTGAAGTATTTTAGGTGCATTTAACTTACTACTTGTTCTAGAGCAGAACAAGCAAAACAATTCGGATTTTGTATCCTACAAATCCTTGTACTTTTATACCTGTGTTATTCACAATGAAGCAATATATCTGTTACTACAACTGAAATAATTATTATTAGGAACAGTGTGAATACTTACATGGTTAATAAACATTTGAAATGAAACTTGTTTATGCTGCATGCTCTGTCCGTAGCAGAACATACTTACTTCAATATAAATGAAGAAATTAATAAATTCATGTCCTGGATAGATGGCGATGGTATGGCAGTATAGTAGGGGATTTAATCACAGAATGATTTTCAATTTAATTTCGAATGGAATTAGCAATAGGTAACTATTGTATAGAAGCAGTATTTTTTCTTAAAAGGCTACCGAATCAAAAAGACACTATTTTCTTATTAATTTGTTTGTACATATGCTAATCCACATTCAAATTAGTAAGTTTTAATTAATTATTGAGTAATATAAAAAAAAAATTTGTAACACAATAAAATCAAAATCAATTTAACAAACATAATTGAAAATATGTTTAAAAGATTAATAAACATCAGAGCAAAAACTTAGTAACATAATTCCAAAAAGAAAAAAAAAATATTTTCAAAAGATACACGATCATCGATTTAATAATAATTAATAAACGAAAACACAACAAAAATTGAATTTATTAACATAAAATGCGTTTGGTTGCGAACAGGTTGCGATCAAGTTGCGCGATTTCAATCATAATATTCTTATTGATGAGATATTGTGTAAAAAACGTGCAAGTGTGCAGAAAAAAAGAAGTAATTGTTTTTTTAATCATCTAATAATAATTATTGCAGCATTTTAATAATTTTCTGCGGCTTTAACAACAGAAGAGGAAAAACATAACCTAAAAAAAAAAAAATCAATATAAAATGATGGAATAAAACTTATTGATTTTTATATTTTATAGTTAGTGTCTTTTCTTTGGTAACAAATTGATATTGCATAATTGATGCGTTCATATAAGAACTAAGAATTAAGTCAATATTTATGAGAAGCGAAGATGGACTATGCTGAGCGGAATTTATAAGGTGTTCGGATTCATTAAAGTGCGAATTTATTATAGTTTCAATAAAATTGCATGATGAATCAGTAATTCTTCGATAATATTATTCGAATTTGAATTTCAATATTTCTAGGAATTGGAGTCATACTGTGATGATTTTTCTTTTCCGATTTTTTTTTTTTTAAATTATCACTAGGAAAAAAAGTAGTAAAGAAGAAAATTTCTCAACACGTTCGTAGAAATATGACGGTGCCGTATTTTTTGATTCAGAGGGCCAGAGAATGGAATTGTCTCTAGAGAAGATGTTATTGTACTTTGATGATTAAAGCCGATATTTAAATTGATTTAAATATGACGAAACTAAAAATAGGCTTCAAATTGAAAAATAAAAAATGTAAAGATCTAAATTTGGGTACACTGCTTCATTCAAAAAATATCGGACTTCTTTGATTATTGCGGTGTTGTGGTGCATTTAGAAGTTCTTCGAACTGCTTAAATAGAGAATATTAAGAGTATTAATTTAAGTCTAATTTGAAGAAAACAATCAGAATCATGGCAAAAATTGAATTATCCTCAAAAATGAATATTTGTACATGCTTTTTTGGCGAAAAACTTCAACAAATATTGTACGATTCGGTAAGTGACGTACTAAACCCATGTGATTTTTTACTTTTATTGTTGCGTCAAGACCGTTTTCGGTGCTTAGACCTCACAACGAATGAACTAAAACAGTACCACAAATCAACTTCCTGCATTGAGTTTTTCAGCGGATGACTTTGAAGGTGGAAAATAAATTTTGGAACACAAGAAAATAGTTTGTGTTTCATTTAACAAGTTCCATTATCTTTTGAACGCAATAGTGTGCATAAATCTTGTTCTATCGGCGACTTGAAACAATAATATAGAACAGCGATTCTCAACCCGTGGTACGCGTACCCCTAGGGATAAAATTATGTATCTATAAAAAATCGTTCAGTTTTTATCAATAAACAGTCTGGGCATACTTCTTGACACGTTATTGCTATTTATTTAGTATTAGAACAAGTTTAAAATAATAACAGCAACGAATTATAAACATTTTTCTAATGTAAGGGGAACAATTTAGGATAATGAACTGCCAAGGAGTACGCAAGCCAAAAAAAAATTGATAACCGCTGATATAGAAAATAATTCTGGCTTTGTTTGGTTGCTGTTGCTTCAGTTTTGGGCTGAAAAGCGTAAATTAAAATCAACTTATTCTACTTCTTTAATTTGCGGTAAATAAGTTTTTTGTGCCTTTATTAAAAACACAGTCCATCACCAAATATGGCGAGGTCGTTCATGTTTTCTTTGGTTTATCGGTTTTTTTCTTTGGAAACATTTCTTTTCATTTCTGTTTATTTTTCTAAATTCATTAAATTTTTTAAAATCAGATAAAATTCGTATTTTTCGCAATCTAAATTCGTTGAAATTCGCATAAAAAATTTTATCACCAATAATTTGGAATGCATTCTTTTAGTAATTAATCTAAAAAAAAAAAGAAAGAAAAAGAAATATTTAACACAAAAAAACACAAAATTATTATTAATAAATTTTGTGTTTTTTTTTTTCTTATCGTCTCAAGCACCAAAGTGTCCCAAATTTTTCGATTCTATCATTAAAAACACATAATTTTTCGATATAAAGTTTTTTTTTCAAGAAAATTCAAGTTTCGCGCTTAAGTCTTTCGTATTTTCGTATATTTTTTGAACTCAATTGAATTTTTTTGTTTTTGTTTCTTTTCACATACTATGATTACTTTTTATTTTTGGGAAATTCATTTGCGTTTATTTAATTGTATTTACTCTGATTTTTTATTTATTTTTTCTTTTTTTTATTAATTCATGTGATTTTTTTGTGGAGCTTTTCAGCTACTTGCTCTGATTTCTTTTCATACGTTTTTTTTTTTTGGGTGATTTTTGTGGAAATTTTAATGTTTTTGGAAGTTTTTCTATTGGAAATTTTTATTAACAATTAAAGACAAAAAAAATTACTGTTTATTTCTTTATTGTTGAAAGGAAAAAATTACTTTAAATTAAAAAGATTTAAATTTCAAAAATTTGAAATTCATATAAATTATGGAATTTTTATAAAACTTTATTTTTTTGCTCCAATAATACAGTTTTTATGAGTTTTTATGACGTCGAAGAAACGGAACTATTTTGCAATTTTATTTAATTTTATAAATTAAAAAAAAAAAATAAATAAATTAAATTTTATTGCAAAATTCTTGTTTTTTGCTTTAATTTTATTTTACTGTAATTAGAAGTTCTTTGCATTTTTTTTAGGGTACAGTTGAGTATGCTGGATAAAATGGAGTTTATGCAGTCAGTCAAATACTTCAGTTTTCTTTTAAAACGTGTGATTTTAAAGATCATTCTGAATAGAAAAAGATAACTATGTCATGTCAGTACTCGTTTATTTAAAAATGGCTGTAAAAAATGTATAAAGGGGACCATAAACGACAGACATTGTTGTCAACATTGTTGTCAACTTGCCGTGTTGATGTCGATGTTGGACGTCTGTGGGCATGTTGTCAATATCAGTTGTGAATTGAATTGTGCGCTGTGAACTAACACCCAAAACCGAAGACAACACTTCGGAATTGATGTTGACAACTTGGTTGCCAACATTTCGTTTCGTCTGTGGCAAAACCCGACAATCAGGTTGACAACAAGGTTGACAACAATGTTTGTCGTCTATGGGCCCATTAAGGAAACACCGTATTCAATCAGTCCTACAGATACATATTTTGATATTTATGTAAACACGTTAAGTGCCAACACAAATAATATCCTAGGTAGGAATTAATGACATCGTCATATTCCTACTAAAAGGAATATAATACTAATTAGCCATAAGAAGCAATTGTTAATATCTTTTGTTAAATTTGTTTGACAGATAGAAATTGGTGCGCAATGGAAATCAGTGAGCTTGTATTTGAAAGCCTAAAGTTATGCCGTCAAATTGTACGTTCTTAGCGAATCAGCTAGCCTAAACTAACTTGATAGAATTGATGAATATAGAAAAGTATGTTCAATTAATTTGAGGTAATTTCAAAATAAAAACGCTTTAGTTTGTAAATTAGTTGCGATTAGGGATGTTCTCAATACATAGCAATTTGAAAGAAAACCAACAATTTCACGTTATTTTGATTTGCTAAGTTTATATAATTAAATCAAATGTGAAATTTAAAGTCATTTGAAATGAATATAATAACATCATGAATTTTCTGCGCTATATCCGACCCAACGAGATCATTTTACTAACAAAGTATTTGCTTCTTGTTCTTAGATTCGAAAATATTAACCACAATCGTCGGAATTACCCCTCTTTTCCCTATTATATGAATCATTCAAATTGATTGACTTATTTGTAACAAGATCAGTCGCGTAATTTATTACCGCGTTTTCTAGACTTTTTTTTTTTGTTGTATTTAAATTTCGAATAATAACAGAAAAGAAACGGTATACCGTTTGTCAATTTAAATAATTAAGTTTATTAATAAAAATTCTTTGTAATTGTAATAAAAACAACGCCTAAACATGTTATATCTGATATTTAATATTTCTAACAAGTTTTTTTTTTTTTGTATCTAAATTTTTCTTTAAGTTCCGTCTAAGACGCACAACTACATCAGAAACATAATTCGTCCTTGTGCGAAATTTCGTTCACGACCTTCTCGAAATTTTGTTGAACAATTATTCAAAATTTATGTTTTTTTTTTGCACATGTAAACATGTGTACAAGAAAAAAAAAAGAAGTTAAAACTATATATACGAATGGATTTACCATTTTTTCCCACGATTGTTCAACAATATATCAACATTTTGCCACTTAATTTTCATGTCAGGTATTTTATATATGTGTCCACCTGTGTTTTCGTTCGATTTTCAAGAGAGACACACAAAAAAAAAGAACGACTTGATGACAAAATAAATATAAATAATAAAAATGTCGACGAAAAAAAAAAACAAACAAACAACCAAAATTTAAAGAAAAATACAAAGTCTTTACAAGAAGTATTGTTTGCGGTTATAATTCAAGTACACGCTGTCATACCGCACTAATGTCGGCACTTCTTCACTTTAAATTTTTTTACCCAAAAAAAAAAAAAACAAACAAGAGACCACCACACTACCACCTCCTCCTCTTTTTTGTTATTGAAGAAATTGCTTTTTTCATAAAATATAATTTTTGTTTTTTTTTCGTGGCTAATTTTTCGCAAGGTGTTTATTTCGGGTATGGGGCCTTTAAAGATCACTTTAAAAAAAAAACCCAGCAAATTTTCAATCTTGTCGTCTGATTTGATACCTGTATAAATTGTTGTTGGATTTTTAGTGGGAGCCAATACCGCACACGCCTCATTATGTCAATATTTATGTTTTCAATAATTCAGAATTAACAAAATTTCACACGAAGCAAATTAAGGTTCAGGCGATTTATCCCCCATCGCTATTTGTTTTTTTTTTTATATATATAAAAAAGAAGGATTTATAATATTCAGATTTGTACAGATTTTTCCTGGATGCAGAACAAAAAAAAAAAATGCAAGAAAATCCTCAAATCAAGAACGGTAGTGGCGTCGAAAATTAATTTTCAATAATTGCCAGTGCGGTAACTCACGTCGCCTTGTTGTTCTGCGTTTTTTTTTTTTTTTTTGGGTGTTTATATTTATTTGACTTGGTTTTGGTTGGTTAACTTTTTGTTGGCTTGGCTGAATTTGGGTATCTGATTTTGGACCATTCTTTTTCAGGTGTTTGTTATGCAAATTTACTTTGCCGCGCTTAAAAAGTTGTGCCACTGAGCAAGATACAACAAGTTTGTTTATTTTTGGGTGCGATTTTTCATTTAACTCTTCTTTTTTTTTTGGAGAAGAAATAAATAAATAAAAGATCATTTCGTTAAAGAAATATACAAAAAAAAAAAAAAATTAAGAAAAATCCGAACTGAATCTTTTATATTAAAGGTAATTTTAGTTTTTTTGTTGTTTGGTGTTTTTTTTTTATTCTTTAAGAAAATAATTTCTTATTTTTGTTGACGAGTATTTGTCGGTCGTTTAAACGGTGTTTATTCACAAATAAAGTCTTTTCTTTTTCGTTTAAATCAATATTTAATGTTTGGCCGATCATATATGATAATTGTTTAATAAATAAGCGTGAGAAGAAATCCGTAATTTATTTACATTTGATTTGATTTCTTTTGATTATTCCAGAGCAAACATTTCTATGCAAATAAAATTTTAATTTTCTGGGCCACTTTTGTGGCGCTACAAAATATGTTAGAAGACGATTTATATTAATAAAAGGTAATCTAAACAATAACTTTGTTTTTCTAACCAACCGCAGACCCATTTAGAGATACAATCTAATCTACTAAAACTTATTTTCTGGAAAAAAATTCATATCTGAACACTCAACAAAGAGGATATTAATGTTACCCTTTAGAGCTAGAGATGATTCGAACCATAAACTATATACCTAGATGTCCAAGCCATATGGGCAGCCGGATGTGCAGTGATGTTATTGAATTGAATTGAAATTTAAGATTGCATCAAAAGAGCTTTAATGTGAAAAAGAAAATATGTGAAGTGCATGGATATTAGTACACACAATAAGGATCAAATGAATGCACAGTCATTGGATATCTATTTTATCTATCTTATTATTAGTTTATGCTTAAACTGTGATTTTCATAGAACAGGAACAGATTGTGATTGCCCTTTAAAAAGAGCAGTGATTTTTATCTATGTGATTTTTCTTAATACGTTATTTTGTAAATGAAACATCATCTTTGTATTTATGTTCGCTCTATGAAATTGAAACACTATACGATTTTCGCCTTATTTTTATATTGAACAGATTGTTGTTCTGAAATGTAAGTAGCGAAAAGGATAGCGAATTTTCGAGTTCAAATTAATTTCAAGGAATTAAGAATTATTTTGAACGTTTTGTACGAAAAAACCACAAATTTCACTATCACTCTCATTCAAAATTTCGAAAAGCCATAATGGTTAGGGAAAAGTGAAAAATTTTTGTTTAGAGCTTTCTCTCGGAACGGTTTTCGTTTTCAAAGGTAAGAAAAGGAATCAGAACGTTCACTATTTCACTCTTTATGATTTTTTTTTTCTAAACTGTGACTCACACAAAAGAACTCTTTTTAAATCAAGACTGTGATTCAAAAGTCAATTTTTCAAACTGTTCTTTCAATCACCGATTTTTTATTGCGAAGCATTGAGCAAATACCGTTCTTTTCGAATGCCTGTGATAAAATCACAAATTACGATTTTTAATATCATTTCTATTTAGAACACGCAATTTGATATTGATCGAACCAAACAAGACACATTGATGATCTGCAATGGAGAATAATTAATGAAATCCATGAATTTATTCAAGAAATTTTGATCACTGTTATAGCTCTTATTGACAAAATTACTAATCCCAATTCTACTTTTGATGGACACTGTAACTGCTTCAAAGTTTTAGTCCCTAGACTCATAAATTATTACGTTTTGAAAGGTTTCGCCATTTTGAAATTATACTATAGATAGGAAAGTAATAAAAACCGCCCCAAAAGTCAAGTCAGGTTATTATTCTGTTATTATTCTCTAAACTTCAGAATTCTATATGAGAAAAATGGTTTTCTCTTGAATCATTTTAGAGGAGAAAATGCAAATTACCATTCCAACGCATTTTAATGAAAAAACTTTTTTTTTTATTACAGGGCGTGTTTGAAAGAATATCAATTATTATAAATTTATGTCCTACTTCCGTGTTAATAAAGACCAGAAGCAGAGAAAACACTTTTTTAACAATCTTAAAACCCATTAAAATCAAAAAAAGCCTAACTGAATTTGCGTTGAGATGCTATTAACTAAAATTTCATACTTTATTTTTTACTTAATTAAATGCGTTAATTTTTCGTTTTTTTTCGTTTTTTTTTGCAAAAAGAATAAATTGAATAACTTTAATGAATGATAAAACAAAAAGCAACATTGGCTGCTCTAAAAGTTATAAGCTTTTATTACTTCCGTGCGACGAAACCGTAATGAGGTTGATTATTTTTACATTCCGGTGTTAAACAAAGTGCTATTATTTTTTTGTGTTTTGAAGTAAAAAAAAAAAAAAAAAAATTATTAATTTTATTGTTTCAGATGTCCATTTCTCAGCGAAATTTTTATTAACTGATTTTTTATTTTCATTCTAACGAAAATTTGTAGGCAAAGAAAAATAAATACATGAAGAACCGAGCCTGGATTTGATCCAGGGTCTCATCAGCTTCTAGAAACGAGGTCTTTACCGACTTGACCATTCAACACTGTGTTTATTGATCTGTTCATTTGCCTTTTCTAACTAAACATTATTCAAACAATACAAATGTTATTCGAAATATAACAACTATTCTATAACCTTTCAATTGTTATGTCAGTCATTTTGTATTAACAAGTATTATGAAACTAATACTCCTACAAATTGAATATGAGAACAAATATTTCACGTTCGTTTTCAAAAAGATTTAGGACCAGAAATCATATAAGTTCCACAATAATTTGACGATTAATGACGGACTTTGTCATATGTATTTCTTAAACACATGACCGAGCCTATAAGGATTTCCTACGTTAGTATAATCTAAAAATAAATATTAAATAAGAGTCATTCTTAGATGTACTTCCTGTTAAGAAAAAAATTTCATGAAAAATTGACACACTTTTATCAAAGATCTTCGGACATAATCTGCCCAAAAAAAGAAAAAAACCCACCAAGTAAAAAAAAAAAAAAAAAAAACAAACTACCAAATCGCAACGGAAATATTTTATTAAAAAAAAAAATTAAAATTAAATCTCTGATAGACTTCTTTTTCGATGTCTTGGCTGTGT
This sequence comes from Xylophagus ater, assembly GCA_963422695.1. Lineage (NCBI taxonomy): Eukaryota > Metazoa > Arthropoda > Insecta > Diptera > Xylophagidae > Xylophagus > Xylophagus ater. The sequence goes on along the minus strand of OY730485.1, from coordinate 23,566,352 downwards.
CTCAAAAACGCTTCCAAATCCCGTATGTTTATGAATTCAAACGAAGTAACTGCACACAAACAAAAAGTTTTGATGAAGACCAAAAAAAAAAAAAAAGGTTTAACACCAAAGTTTCTCTATTATTGAAGTCTTTCGTTTGAACTGCGGGCGACGAACTCGATTTGAGTTTGATTTGAATTTTTTTTTTTTGGTGGTTGTTACTGCGACTGCTGCTGCTGCTGGTGCTGCCGTGCACAAAAATTTCTTTTTTTTAGGTGAATTTTGCTTGTTTTTCTTTTTTTTGGCTATCGTAGTGTTTTTTTTTTTTTTTTGAGTTCATAAAATTTTGGCAACGTTTTTGATTTCTTTCCTGCGTGCACAAAAAAGTTGTTCAACCGTTTCATTTTAGGTTTTTTTTTTGATTTTAGATCGAAGATCGTTTTTTTTTTTCTTGTATTTGCACAAAGATTTCGATTCCTCAAACAAAATATTTTTTTTTTTTTTTTTGTTAAAATGAATAAAGCTTTTTTTTGGACTTTTTTTTTTGGGGCGACTCTTTAATTGTTCATTGATAGCCGAAATTGATTCAAAAAAAAAAAACGACGGAAAAAAATTATCAATAGTTTTTTTTTTTTTTTTTTAAAAGAATCATCAATTTTGAAGCAAAAAAAAGTTTAATGATTTTGGGTTTTTCTTGTGTTTTTTTAATTGTTTTCATCATGATTTGTTTGATATTTTCTTTTTTAGGGGATTTAATTATGTTGCTTAAAATTTAAATTTTTGTTTGTTGTTATAATTTGAAGAGGAGCAAAAAAAAATGCACGAAAATATACAAAACATTTAAATCAAAATGTTGGAATTTAAATCTTAAAGCCCAAACACACGATCAATTTTAGCGTCCGGTTTTGTGCGGCTAGCTAAATTGGAAGAAAAGTTTGTTAGTAGTTTCTGCGTAGATATGATCAAATCTTTCATGGGTCCTTTCATCAGTATTTTTTGTGTGTATATAAATTGAAAAAATCCATCAGAAAATTAATAACCAAAGAAACAACATAAAAAAATACTAAAGACTTTCCAATTACTATTTCTTATTAAAATTTCAATCACTTTGCTGGTAAATGACTGATAGTTTGAGGTTTTTGCATACATACGATCCTTATTGACTGTTACCCAATAGGTTTTTTCGTAATTCCATCATATCATCACTTATATAAAGTACTCCGTTAAGTTTTCTATACACACTCTCAAATCATACGTTATCCATGGCTTGTCATTCCAAAAACGGACGCTAGATTTGACCATGTGTATGGGCTTTTAGAAAATAAAAGAAAAGTATTTACAATACCTTTTTTTTGGTTAGAACATTATCTTGCGGGAGGAATTCAATCAAAACGATTAAAAAGTTTTCAAGTTTAAAAATATTTGATAAATTATATTGGCTTAAAATTTTTAGTATCAAAATTAACTGTTAAAGATCTTACAATATCAAAAAAAAAGCAGAATTCCACAAAATAACGTCATTGCTTTTTTATTGAATATTAAAGAAAAGAAATCTATTTAATTGGACGTAATTTGCGTCACTGTTATATGATTATAAAGCTTTTTATATATATTTTAATGAGTTTAGCTTTCCTTAGTTAAGTGTGACTTAAATCGATTTGATGAATTTTACAGTTTTTACAGTTTTATTATACAAGTTAAGATCTATTTATTTACGTTAAGGGAAGTTTAATGCTCTATTTTAGTTTTAGACATTCAAAAATATCTTATTAGCATATAAGAGTACACGTTTGAGATTAGATCATATTGAACAAAAGGCATAATTAAGTTAGTAGATGTGTAGATCTAATAGATCGGTTATTGCGATATACAGGAAAATCGAAAATGATACGATATCCAAAAAATATCAAATTCGAGTACAAGTTTGAGATTAAATAACATTGAACATACGAAAAAATATTAATAAAGTATGTTCAAGTGGAAAAGTCAAGAAACACATTTCCTTTGAATAGTTGAAGTTTTAAAAAGGTATATACTTGTGTCCAATAGATGGAAAACCAATGTAGTCCACTTTTTGAAAATAATCTATCTTTTGATTTTTCCACCTCTTTCTTTTACACAAGTGGTAAGATTCTCAAAGCATGAAAACAACCTAAGAGTGCTCTAAATTACTTTTAAATATGAATATTTAAATGAAAACAGTTCTATTCCTTACGAATATGAGAACTTAAATCTTATTCCACCACATTTACAAAACAGTTGCATTCACACTAAAATTAATTAGAAAAGAAAGGCTTCAGGTAGTATAAAAACGAACGGCCATAGCTACATTTTCCCAAATACTTTCCGTGTAAATAAAGAATATAAAAGTAAGGAATACTATAATAAAGGTTGGTCTGCTTCTATTTTTTTATTTTCTAAAGGAATTTCTTTCAAGGAGTGAGTATTAACACAAGCCTTTTCCAAACTCTATGTTATAATAAATTATTTCAAACACACATAATGTTTATTTATGAAACTTATAAAGTATTGATCAATATTAAAATGAAAAATGACAGGTTACTTGGAGAATTTGCTAATGAAACGGTTTTTTGTATCACTTAAAATTAAATAGACTAGTTTTGCTTCTAATAGACACATTTTGGGTTATTTGTAAGATCGTATGTACTTTTTTATAACTACTTAATCATAATTAATATTTGAAAATATACTTTAGCTCAGATGTAATTACCCTGCACCCAAATTAAACAACTATCAGCACATTTCACTAACAAACTGTTATGGTTTGCTTTGAGGTCAACAAATCAACCCTATTCTGGTGTCCACCTCAAATTTTTAGTTCATATGTTCATCAAAAAGATTTCTCTGCCTGAGAAAATATAAATACGAATTGGAAAATGTCGAATAAGTCATATTTTTAATGTTTTTATCATTTCGAGAGAAGATTCTATACAAATCTTTTGGAGATAAAAATCTTCTCGGAATTATGATTGTGCCTAAAAAAAAAAAAAATTGTACAAAAAACTATTACCGAAGCCACAGGAGCATTCATTTGTAGGAAATTGTACTATTTTCGTTTTGAGAAAAAAAAAAAACGAAATAAATTCAGAATTGTTAATGTTTTTTTGTTTTTGTAACGATTTTCGAGATAACTGATTGCACCAATCAAAAATTTTGGCAAATTTAAAAAATAATGTTTTTTTTTTTTGGGTAGTTATTTCGTATGGAATAATTTCAAGTATTTATTTTATTAAAGCAATTTGTTTTATTCCAGTGAAATTCCAATTCATCTTATTTCGTTAAGTTTTTTTTTGTCTTGTCGTAATAAAAAAAAAAACTTTCTATAAATTAATTTCAAATATTTACTTTTTATGAAATGAAAATAATTAACGATATAAAAACACAGACACAAAATTGTTATCTAAAATAGGATTCAATTTTTTGTTTTTCATGTTGAACTCTAATGATCTAGTTTTTAAGAAAGCAACCAAGCCGAAAAAAAACTGTGTATGTCTTTTAACGTCTTTTTTTTAAATGCATTTTAAAATATAAGTATTAAATGAAGTTCAATCAAAATATGATCTTCAGTAGGTTGCAATATTTCCGAGTGTCACGTAGAAAGTTACAGAACCAGCTCTAATATGATCTTTGAAAAAACCCTTTTCACATATATTTATTAGACCAGATTTTCCATTAACATGTTGAGGTATACCGTGTCCGGCAATTGAAGTATTCGTCTAATTCAAATTGCTGTCAAATGTAAACCGCAGGTCTTGCAATACTAAAATTTGACATGAATGTTGCTTGACATATTGTCTGTCAGTAGTAAAAATTATTTGTTGGGGAGGAAACGCGTTCTTATTTTTTGTAAAATGGACCTTAATCGAAATTCAATTATTGAGCTTCATTTGATTGGAAAGTCAAACATCGAAATTCACCGTATTCACCACATCCGAATCTTATTACATTTTGGGAATTTTACAAGCAGCGGCAAACAAAAATACACAACTTTGGCAGGTTTAGAAAAAGATTTGACTCGTGAATGAAACCGTTTAAGCCAAGACATCGTGCGAGCATCGTGTGCATCGTTTAAAAAGAGATTGAAGCTGGTAGTTAAGGCAAAAGACGGTTACATACCATGTGAATAATTATAAAATTAATTATGTTTTATAAACTATCATTTCCATAAATTTTGATAAAACACCAATAAACAAAAAAATTACAGTGTTTTTAAACTTTGACACTTCAATTGCCGGACCCGGTATTTAAAATCTATAATCATATTAATTTGTCCAGATATGTTCAGGTCCATAATACAATTTTTAGCAATCATAGTCTTCTTCACAATCAGAATACTACGAGAGGATCATTAGCAAAAACCTTACTGATTATACTAAGATTTTTTGAACATGATTTCTTATGTCCAAAGAAGAGTTTTTAAAAAATTTTCAAAGCTGTTCGAATGACCTGACATACATATAAAAATATAATTCTCAAAAATTTTTTAGTTAATTAATTTCCGAATTCAGAAAACAAATATCTAAATGACATTCCAAAAATTGAAGAAAACCATTATAGCTATGATAAAAAATGATTAAATTGAGAACTATTTTTGTATCATATGGCAGTATCAAGAACAAGAGGTCATCTAAAGCGCAAAATTTTCGCATGAAACTATTAATTGAAAACCGCAACACCTATTTTCGTGTTGTGCCAAATTTTACCACAAAATGTAAGACAAAATTTTAATGTGGGACCTTCTCAGTTATTTTTTTTTTGTTTAAATTCTTTTATAATAAATTCGACGACATTTACTATTTTTTCTTGATGATCTCATATGGCCTGAATAAAGTCCCAATCTGCAAGTCCTCCATAAATAATGCAAAAAAAAAAAAAAAATTATTTTCTAATTAAAAACTATATTAAAACCATTTAATAAACGATTCTAAATTACAAAAAAAAAAAAAAAAATATTTAGCACCCACACTCTGACCAACAACTTGAAATCGCTTGCAGCACGATCGCCAACTTATACCTGTGCGCGCAATGACTTTTCTAAAATGTATTTTTTTATATAGTTTAGAAATCTCCGCCCGCTGTGCAAGGCCAATTATTGATAATTAGAAATTGGCTCGGTATTATCATGTTCCCATAAATTTTCCAACGATCAGTTTTTGGGTCCGGGATTGCCTATCGGGGGTCTCAATCTTCAGCACACAAATGTTTCTTATATTTTTATAATATTTTTGTTATTGCTTGTGTTTGAATTTAATTTTATACACGCATAGACCGTTTTATGTTGGACTTCTTTTTCGTGAAAATAGAGTTTCTTTTGCATGAGCCAAAAATAAAAACTAAAAAATGATATAACACGAAAAGAAATTCGATTTTGATATCATTTTTGTTGTTATTTTCGATTTTTATAGCTATGAGCTTTTGGGCTGGGCTATCACAGAAGCAAAAGTAGCGATTATTGAGGGCAATAATAATATATTTAATTCGATTCTAATCTTTGATATTAAATTGTTACACAAAACAACAACAAAATAATATGCTGTTTTTTAGCATTTAAAAATTTTGCTAATGATTATGAAATAAAGGCCTTTACATTTTTTTTTTTTGTGGAAATTTTAGAGAGAAATTTATAATTAAGAAAATCTTTTAATTAAGCATTTATTGACTTACTTTTGTTGTGTTACGTTTTTTAGTGACATTTTTGAATTTTGAAATGAGATAATCCGGGTTGAAAAGTGATTTAGTAAAAATCTTGTTTATTTTTGTGTTTCTTGAAGAGAAACATTTGTTTTTTTTTTTTTTAAAAACAAGACAAAAGTTTTAAATAGGAAAATCGGTACCCTAGGACCACTTCTACACATATACTGGATACTTTAAACTATTTATAAGGAAATGCGCATTTGTTGCATAACACTTTATAAGATTTACACATTTTTCAGGGAAGACAAAAATAGTGTGTATGGGAAGGGGCTGTTTTCTTATTGGATATTACTAATTTCATAACGAAATTTTCTTCAAACTATTTGTTCAGAACAAATCGAATGTTAGATGACAATTTTTTCATTTTTAATTTATAAAAAAACGCGTTGTAGTTACAAGTAAGCATAACAAAAAGAAGGTAATGTAGATAGCCAATGCCTTCTAGATATCTCATCAGGACAATCATATACAATAGGTCAGGCATGTCAAATTCAATATGCCAGCTGGGCCAAATAATTAGGAATAAAAATTTGTTGGGCCACAAGCAAGTTTTTGTTTTTAAATTTCATAGTATTTTTTTTAATCAATATTTTAGATATTACTATTCACTGTTACTATTACTGTTCACTATTGCAGTATTAGGATTATGGAGTCAACAGGCCCGCTAGCTGCAACTTTGACATATCTGATAGTTGTTAATGACGTCTTACCGCTAAACGTGGGTAGAAGGAAAAACCTATTAAACAGGAAGATTGAAATAGAATAACACGTCTCTAATATATTTTTCGGTATTCAGATGATATCACTTGACAAGGAATCTATAAGACATTGAAATAACTAAGCAACTGGTTAATATATAGGGTCTTTCATTAAGGACATAACAAGAAAAGTTTCGGCGCTTCAAATGGTCAAGTGGCTTCAGTTCTTGAGTCAATTTGATCTTGTAAGGGTGTAAGCCAAGATCTTTTCGCAAAATACGCCATAATGACGTTTGAGATATGCCCGATTCTTGAGAACGACATGAAATGGACTGATTTGGCTCATTTTGAATTGATTCACTTACGGCTGCGATATTTTCATTACTGCGAGCGGTACGACGTCTCGTTGGCACTGGAACATCCAATAGTGAAAATGTTGATTCGAATTTATCCTCTATAGCACGCACAGCCTGTCGGGTGGGACGATTATTACGGCTCTTAAAGTTGCGATCACCGACTCGGAATTTCGGTAGTAATTTTTAATAATTTCTAAGCATTGCTCGTTCGTGAACTTTCCCATGATGAAAATGTTGACTTTAATCTACATTTTGACATTGACAGGTCATTATTAATGTTTAAGGGTGCGTTCATATAAAGATACAAAATTGTTATATCCCTATTAAAAGACCCTATACATATTTGAATTTCTTCTTTTCTTAGAAAAGTTCAATCGTCTTTCAATTGTCCTCAAAACTGAAACAAGGAAGAAGTTTTTGTTCAACTTAAGAAGAGTTCAATCCGTTTATAATGTATTTTAAGTGTTTTAATTTGACGATAGTGTACACCACGCAATAAGCCTTGAAAAAGTCTAAATAAAGTAGACGAAACGTTGGCAGTAATTGAAAAGGTGTTTTTTATATTACTACATTAAGGTCCTAATTCCAACTAAATAAAAAATTATTATAAAAAATAAATGAAACAAGGACTTTAATTCACCGAATTCACAAAAAATGCTGATTATTATTATTGCAACAAGTGTATTAAAAATTTTTATAAAATATGTATGTGCATTAAAGATTTTTTTTTAATAATTATGAAATGAGTTTTAATAGCATTAAATAAAAAATAAACTAACAACAATAGAGGAGATCAAAAACGGTGATTTTTATTTTCATTTCTTTCTAATAAACATTAACTTTAAATAAAAATTCACTACATTAATGGTTATTTTATGTTTTTGCTTTTAAATTTATAGCTTTTTTTCTTTTTAGGAGAGAGAAAAAACACAGATATTTTAGAAAATTTTAAAAATATACGAAAAAAAAAAAATCTTTCATTTATATTATTAACAAAATTGCTTTCGGGCAATTTTTTCAGAGAAGGCAAAAAAAAACAATAAATTTTTCAATTTAGTTCATTGTTGAAATTATAGACATTTGTGATTTCAAAGAATAATATAAAAGAAAATATTTTAATTAATTACTAATAATTAAAATCAAAAGAAAACTTAATGTATTTGGAATAATTAATAAAATGAAACGAAAAAGACTAAAAAAAAAAATGTCTATACAAGAATTCGTTTGCGACGTAATTAATCACCTAAATTATGTACAAAATCGAAATAATTTAGAATCGATAATATATTCGTCACTTCGATTGTAGAAGAATTTCGAAAAACATCGTTCGATCGATTTAGAAGGATTTTTATCTATGATTTGATTTATTATGGAACCGAAAAGAATTTTAATCTCATTCTGAATAGATGAGAAATTATGTAAATATACACAGAAAAATAGGTAAAATTAAACAAGCAAGAAGATAAATTAATAAAAGTCTTCCGTCTTAGAGCTGTGAGCTTTGTAACGTAAGAGATAAAATACGCTAATATTCAGTCTCAATTATGATATTATATGTTTAGTAGAAGTCTCTATATGTTAGTACAACTGGCACTGGTTCTTGCTGCTGTTCAAATTCGGCGCAAGTTTTAATATAAAAATGCGACAATGGTAAAAAATGGGTTAAATCAGAATTGAAAAAAAAAAGAATATTTTGTCCCCAGCCGCGCTTGAACTCAAATTCCTTTCAAATCAATGTTCTTAACTAATTTAAAAATGCTTGTTACGAAAATATTATGATTGCCTTGTGTTTTATAAAAATATTTGCATTAGGATTACAAAACTCAGCCAAAGTGTAAAAATATCCAAGCGAAAAATCTCAATACAAAATCTTATTAAAATGATCAAAATACTCAGTTTACGTATTAAGTAAACTAATTTTAATCAAACTGATACACAAAGCAATCCTTTTAGAGTCTAATTTTTACTAATTTAACTAACTCCCACTTGTGTTTCACACAACCAACATCTCCATTTAGTTTCCATGCCGACCTGCCGAAACTATTTTGTGCAGTGATGAAATTATGCAGTAATTTTGTTTATAACAACTTCGTTGAAAATGATTTTGCGTGAAAATTGAGGTATATTGAGATATATGATAAAAAAAACTAAAATCATAGTAACACACAAAGAAATTGTGAATTTCCGAGAACGTCAGTTTAGTTGTAACAACTGAATTTACATTTCTCACAACTAAAATTCAATTGTCAAAACTAGCCAACAACTTCACAATTTCTCTGTGCAGAGTTGCCTAGAACTAAATACTAGCATACAGTTATGCAGCTGATGAAATTTAAAAGAATCAAGGTGGCCTGTGTTTCTAGATTCAAAACCATTTTTTGGTTATTTTCTCTAGAAGCTATCCTAAACTGGTACAAAATTATTTAGTCAGATGTAGGAAGCGGTGGAAAGAATTGAATTCGGTCGAGTGATTTTTTTTTTACTGTCGTTAATATAATTATTAATAATATTCTAATTATTGTACTTAATACTATTTGAAAGTACTAAAATGAGTACAATGTGGAAATAGAAATATAGACAAATTGTCTACATAGATTTTGATTTTGGCTTCCATCTAGTTGATCCATATAGGATTGGATTGATTCGAATTCAGCCCAATTAGGTTTAGAGAGTAGTTTATTTAAGTTTTTACTAAATATACGTCATATTTAAATTAAAAGCCCTACAACCAAAGTACACATACAAAAATTATCAAAATCGAAATTTATGTAATTTCTATTAATTAATAATATTAAAAAATTCCGATTTAAACCACGAAAGTTCGTCATTTGAAATTCCCCAAAAAACTTAATTTTTGGTTTAAAAAAAAAAACCTTAATACTCGTAAATTTTAATTCCTCCCAAAAGCGAAAAAATTAAAAAAATTTCATAATTTTATGGAATTTCTATTCGTTGTTTTTTTTTTTTTTTTAGTTCAATGACCATTTTTCTTTGAATCGAAGTTTTTAGTACAGAAAACCACAGAAAAAAAAATCTCTATGAAAATTGTTTTTCAAAAAATTCCACCGCCGGTAAATTCGCCTCAAACCAGAAACCCCGAATTTTTTTTTTTTTTTTTTATTGTGTAAGCTATTTTAATTTAATACAAAAATTGATAACATTTTTTTAGGGAAATACAAAAAAAAAAATAAATATTAAAAATATTTTCCATCAAATTAAGAAAAAAAAAAGAAGAAAATTTCATTTCAACAAGTTTTGTCGCTTCACTTTTTACTTTCGAATCTGTCGCTTAAGTCTTTTGTTTTTTAATTTAAATCTTTTCAAGGAAAATTTTTTTCTACTCACCGCAAAAAAATTATGATTTTCTTGAATTTTTGTTTTGGTTTGGTTTTTTATTTTCTTTAATTTTTAATTATTTATAATCCAAAAAATGGTTGTTTTTTTAGTTTTAATTGAAAAAAATAATTAATTAATTAATTTATTCAGTTTAATTGATTTTTTTGTTGTTGTTGTTGTTGGAAAACATAGCACAAAATCACATAAAATAATTGGAAAATTTTTTTTTTTATCGCTCAGAAAAATAAAATCACCAAAAAATATTATTTTTATTTTTATTAAATTAAATTAAATTAAATTAAATTAAATTAAATTATTTAAAAGAAAATACACAAAATTTTTACTTCTTTATTTTTTGAAAACGAAAAAAAGAAGAAAACGAAAACACTTGGTCAGAATTTAATCGAAGAAAATATTCGCAAAATTCCCAAAAAAAAACTAATATTTTAAAATTGTTAAGAAAAAAAAAATGAATGTAATTAACACTAATTATTTTGTAATTAAAAAAAAAAAAATTATTGATTTTTCTAATAAAAAAGAATTGAAAACGAAAAACAAGAAAGAAAAACGAAATCCACTAGAAAATTGGCACAAAATTCGGGGCACCACTTCCGGGTAGAAACTATGTTTTGTTTTTTTTTTTTTTTTTGTTTTTATTATGCTGTTGTTAAGTTGTGTGCTTCCATAAAAATGGATTTTATTCAAATCACAGATGAAGCATTTTCTTCCTCTTTCTTAATCCAGTTGCGAAGGCGCAAATCTTCTTCTTTTTTCTTATTTTTTTAAAGTGATTTTGTATCGAAAGAAAATCTTCTTAATTAATTAAAAACACTTTGTAAGATAATTAGGCATTAAAAAAAAACTAAAACCAAAAAAAAAAAAAACCGTTTTATTGGAAAAAAATCTATTTTGTTAATAAAATGTCTTTTGTTCTAATAAGTTTTCTTCGTTTTTCTTTAATTATTTTTAATGATGTTGGAAAACATAGAAAAAAAAATCAATTAGAAACTTCCCAAAAATAAGTAAAAATAATTAAAAAACATAGAAAAAAAAATTACACTAAAAAATAACACACGTTTTTTTTTTTAAAGAAAAGAATATCACCATAAAGTCAGAAAGACGTACGTAAACTGCGAGAGGATAAACAGCTAAGGTACCTCCAGACCGACTGACCGAGTAATACAGACTCTGTTATTTTAACAGAGTTGATTTGTTGGACTGGGTTGGTTGGAGTTTTTCAGTTTTGTTGTTTGTGCTTTTTATTTTTCTTGGCTTATATTTTTCTTGTGTAGAGTAATTTTGCAATTTTGCTTTTCTTTGCAAAAAAAAAAAAAAAAATTGTTTCTTTTTGTGCTTTTCTTAAACATATTATTAAGAAAAATTGTACATAAAAATGCTCAACACATTACTAACACATATTTAAAACAACTTCAAGAAGAAAACAAACTAGAGATAGAAAATCGAGCTATGAGAAAAAGAAAAATGAAAAAAGCTTTTCCACTACATGTAGAGGTTGGAGTGTTATATACCTCTTGTTGGTGGTAACAATGCACCCAAGAGTGACTCTTATGAAAACGGATTTGCTTATGTTTTCGTGGTGATCAAAAAAAAAATACAACTAGAACCGTTTTAATAGTTTTCAGGTGCTCTAGCAACAAAACATGATTTTCAAGACGACGACGAAGAAGAAGAAGAAGAAAATTTTTAAAAGACTTCTTTTTCTGTTAAAATGTTGTTTTCTTGGATTTTGTTGCTTTGGGATTAATAATTCGGTTGTCTCTTCATGATTTGAATCTCTTGTTTTCTTTTGGGTGAATAAATAGATTTTAAAAGAGAATAATATATTATAGCTTAATGAACTCTTTTGCTGTTTCCTTTTGGGATTCTTTTTGTTACGATCATTTATTTTTATAATGTCTGTTTGACTAGTTTTTCTTTCTTTGAATTTATGATATCGTTTGTTCTAATATTCTGTGTTAAAGAAAACCCTAAACATAATTGTCAGAAAATATCATCAGAATATACAAAACACTTATGAACTTTGTCTGCCGCCTTCAAATTGGCGTATGTTACTTATATCATTCATAAGTGATCATAGTTCTGAATTAAGACAATTGGATCGAAATTGATATAATATATGTAATAGTCTGCAATACGATCACCAACTATGCTTATTTCGACCGGAGACTCCGGGCTTAACATCGGTTCTCCGGTTTCCGGTTTTTTATAGAATTTCTAATGTTTAGTTTGGGAATTTGAAAATATTACTGCAAACAAATTTGCAGGCTACTTAATTACAAATCTACTGAACTAGCAAAATTAAGTAAAAAAATGTTCACAGTATATTGAACAAGCATAGTTCAAATTTATATTTGTTCTAAGTGCCGAAATTTCATAATCATCGAGTGTTTCCTTTGACTATATTTAAAAAAATTTCAAGTCCTTTGACATTTCAGTAAACTATTAATAATCATTCAAAAAATGGTAACTTTTAACCAAGGTTGTGGAGTCGGGAATTCGCGGAGTCGCTTGTTGCTGAAGATAGGGTTAGATTCAGAACTACTTTTCGATGACTATACAAACTTGCTGAAAAACTCATTTATGAAAACCTTTTGAAGAAGTAGTAGAAATAAGATGTATATTAATTTTAGTTAAAGCAGATCAGTCTATATGAATAAATTTTGATATGAACTTTGAAAGTTATTACTTAACAGTCAGATTAAAAACAATTATCGAAATGAGAGAAGTAAATTTGTGTTAAATATTTTGTTATAAAATTAAGTATTTAGTTCAGCTTAAGCTACACGACAAATTTCACAGTCAGGGCCTAAGAAAACCTTCGAAAACCTTAAGCTTCATGAGAGTTAGCACCACTAGATACATTTTTATTTGTTTATGTAGAAAGGCGTCATTATAACTTAAATTTTTAGTTTTTAAATTTGAATAGTAAAAAGTCTAGTTTTTTAATAAATTTTTGTACAAAATGAAAACTATTTCAAATTTAGGCCGTTTTAAATTGATATTTTAGTACTTGACCCCAAATGAAATTGTACTAAAATTTGGCTTAATCGACGTAAAATTTAAATAGGTAAATTTGAACGTTTAATATTTTGTACAAAAAATAGGCAAATTTCAAGTTAAACAAAACTATTGAGCTTTTCAGAACGAGACTTACTACAGTAGTTGCGTGCAATCTTAGAAAGTAGAAGTTTGTTATCCTGGACTTAACTACGAATTTGTTTTTCATTAGAAAAACTAATCGGTTCGGAGAAGGGACCTATTTAGGACGAGCTTGAATGGACCAGTAAGGATAGTCCGCAACTATGTGTGGGCGTCCATCACTTCAATATAATAGTGCTGTGCGACAACGTGATAAGAAAATATATCTTCCGTAAGATAGTTGGCGAAATAATGTGTTCGTATCAAATTTCGATGCCAAATATTTTATTCTACTAGTTTTTATTATTGCACCTTTCATTCTTATTGGATTATATCTCAGACTCGGACCTTGTTCAATCTTCTTACTCCAAACAGAAGATATATATTTTTTAAGTTATATGCTTTTTATGTATGCTTTCCTGTTTCAATTGTGCTTATGAGTTCCCCAATTGGGATAATGGGTAGTATTTAATCTAGGCTTTAAATGTTAATGTTATAATAAAACTTCCTACACTGGCTCACCATATATCCCTTTTCATGATAAGTCATAAAATTTTAACTGTCAAAATATTTGAACAGGTGTTGATTTCCAAAAAAGCTCAAGAATAAAATTTTTTATCTTCAAAATTAATAAAAAAAAAACCTAATTTTTTTTTCTTCTTTAATTTCGCGCATATTTCGGAGTGCATTGAATTTTGTGTCCTAGAATCCACAGACTACAAAAAAAATATGCCTTTTGCATAAATTTCTCATATCCAATTGATTTGCATAATTTTTGTGAATTTCAATTTTTCAAAAACAAAAAATAGCTGCTGTTAGCATTTCTTCCTATTTTTTCTTTTTTTTTTATTTTAATAAAAATTGTTTGGGCGATGTTGTCATCAGCATCATGGGGTCTTTTTTTTGTTGCGTATGCACTTTTTTTTAAAAACATTTTCGCACACAAAAACTTTTTGTATAGAATTCCATCTAAAATATATGTTTTTGTGCTTAAATTTCTATTCAAAGCCTTTTCAAATTTGCTAAAAAAAAAATAATAATCAAAGAGATTTAATAAACAACAAAAGACAACAAAAAAGAAAACCGACTTCAAAAAGATGCTGTTGTTTTCTTCTTGGCGACCAAAAATTTATTTTTTTTTTTTTGGGTATTTCTTGAATTTTTCATCCTCATCAAAAAATGTTATGCCGTTTTTTTTTTGCGTGTGTAATTTACCGTCGGCGTTTATTAGATCGACGAACTTTAGTTCAGTTTTGTTTTTATTTTCTTCTTAAATATTGTTGAAAACGCGATTTTATTGCGCGAATAGTTTTAACATTAAAACTATCCTGGAACATTTTTTTTTGCTTATTAAATAATTATAAGAACAAGTTCACACTAAAGAAGTACACAGATCGAATAAAATTCGAATTCCAAATTGTTTTCCGGATTGTTTGTTTTGTTTTTCTTGGATTTTATTTGTAAGAAATTTATGTGAAATTCTTTAAAAATATACAATTTATTCGCTTTAAAGAGTTATTTTCTGACTGATTTACAAAAGTTTTTTTTCTTTTTTTTTTCTTAGTTTAGTTTCAAATAACAAACTATATATTCACCTGCTATTGACGATTCCGATTCGGAGACAATCTGATTCAATAACTAAGCTGGCTGACTCATATATAACTTTGTTACGAAACTCAGTGGTTGACAACATACTTTTCAAATCGGACATTTCAAATAAAATAAAATAAATAGAAATTTTTGTATGCACAAATTTTTGAATATCACTGATTTAAATCTCATCAAGAATACGATTTTGTATTCTTGTGGGATAAAATCCATTTGAAAATTTATTAACTGTCAATTTGGTGATGCGCGATTTTTAACAAATTACCTTACAAAAAAAAAAAAAACGAAAAAAAAACATAAAATTCAGTATGGAATCCGCAATGAGGTAAAAATACACAAGGTAAGGAGAAAAAAAAACAATATTTAAATTACAAATAAATTAAATTACTTGAAAAAAATTAGACGATCAAAAAGAAAAACACTTCCTCCATTAAAAATTGTTACATTTTACGAAAATCTTTTTTTGAGTCAAAAGTGAATCAGGAAATGTATTTTTTTTTTCAGTTCATTAAAAATTTACTGATTTTGTCGTAGAATTACGAATTCATTGTATATACAAGTTTTTCATATCAACTATTTTTTTTTGTTAATGATTTTTCTGGTTACAGGTTTAGCGTGATTTGCAACACTAATCTAACCGAATTACTGAAGTCTTTACATGAACTAAGTTTATTTTGCGGACATTTTTAAATTTCATTGAAAATTTTAAATGAAACTAACATTTTCCATAACGGCTACTAGCAAGTATATTACCCATTGTGACAGGAACATCATGGCGAAAACTAAAAAAAAACAACAGGTATAGAGCTTTCAAAATTAGTTGTGAAATCATTTATATATAAGACTAAAAGGCTCAGCTCTGTATTTAATATTAACCGTAAGAAATACTAAAAGTATTTTCAATTCAATTATTTTCGGATCTTGTAGCGATCCGAAAAATATGGCTAGGGCATTTCAAGTAATAACAGATAAGTCTATTCTCCCAAGTCAGTGCAGTGCGGTGTTTTTAAAGAATTGAAAACTACACCAATTTTGGATTAGAATCAACTATTTTTACCAATAATGTCCTCCAATAAATAAAAATAGTAAATATGTAATAAATGTCCATCACACATAATTAAATTAATGAGTAAATTCACTAGGTCCTAAAAATATTTTAACAACGCGCATATTCTGTTTTTTATGGTTTTACTATGGCATTCCAATGAATTTATCCCTACAATTGTCAAATTAATAGGAGTCCATAGAATAAATACGTCTTAATAACGCAAATTAACAATTTATTAGGTCTTTTTTATGATTTTATTATGACACTCTAATGATTTTAGCTACACCATACAAACAGAAAAGTTGAAATTAAAAAATACTTTCAAGTATTCTCAAAGAACACACTAAATTAGTTCCTAAAGAACAGGATATCGTAGGAAAATTTGCCGGTGAAAAAGACTTTGCTATACAAAGAAGCTTGCATATAGTAAATTGACTATGTTTCAAACCATGATATACGTAGAAAAAATACACTATAGTTGCTTCAGAATGTAAACGATTTTAATCCTTGATAGTCAATTTAGGTTTTTCATAGTATTTTCTTCATATTCATATCAGTTCAGAGTTATAGTAACTTTTTGAAAATTATTTTGATCACTGTAGACATGAAAGGACTCGAAAAGACTTTGAACCCTGTAAAATATTTTCCAAGTTAAAACTTAACTGTTCTGCACATTTCTTTGAGTGTTATCTGATAAACTTAATGCTCAATTCATCAAATGTATGTTTTTTCAAACTAAAAATAGTTAAAAATTAATTTTCTGTCTTCGACATAGTAGAATTTTTCTTATAACAAAATTACAAGACATACTTTGTAATCGAAATCGATAATTTTTTTCTTTTTGTATATTAAAGCCAAATTAAGTTGTTTTTCATTTTAATGAATAATTTCGAAAAATTTCCATTCACCTTAAGTATTTATTAATATTTAAGTAAAACTCGAACGGAAATTTGTTACCGAAAAAAAAGAATAAATTCAAATTAACCGCTTAATATTTTTTCACAGATTTTTAATAACTTAATATCTGGAATAATTTTTGCTTTTTTTTGCATTTAAATTGAATTCAATTACTTTAATAAATTAGAAATAAAAAATGTTTATATTAAAAAAACAAAATATGTTTACGCATAATTAATTTTTATTGTAATTTTGTGGTATTTTTAATGTCCGGCTCATAAATTTAAAAATGAGAAATTTCTTCTTATATTATAAAAGGAAAGTTCTTAATTAATAAAATGTCTTTTAAATACGATTCGTGTTCCTGTTCATTACCCTTTTAAATAGACTAGCGTTATTGAGACGTTACACAGGAATGAAGGGGAAAAATTGCAAATTTTAAATATTGAATATTCACAAATAAATATAGAAGATATTCTTAATCGTGTTGAATATATGGAATCGTTTCGGGACTGTGTCCCGTATTAATATGGGAAAAGCTCCGCTTATGATATGCCTTTTCTGAAGAACTACGAATCAAATTTTGACAGAATTTTCAACAGGTATTTGTAACATGATGGAGAATATTTTAACAAGAGTTATATTTAAACTATTATAACTCTCTTCATTGCCTTCCGGAATATTTGACGTTTTTATTTTTGGCCTCAACATTTATTTATCTTAATACAGAAAATTCACAAAATTTTTGGCTAGTTCCGGCAACTAAATTTTAGCTGTGAGAACTGAAAACTCAATTGTGAAACCAAAAAGTCAGTAGTCGCAATAAAAAATTCAGTTATCGAAACTAGCCAAAAGATTTGTGATTTTTTTCGTGTATAGCTCCATGATAATATTTAGTTAGCCAATCCAGACCTAACCGGCTCAGAGAAGGAACCTAGCCTCAGAACAGTAGGCCAGTAGGGCTTACGTACTAACGCCAGGAATTATGCAATACAATACAATGGTATTATTTTTAAAAATGTCTCGTGTGTCTTTCTAAAAAAGTTTGAAAATTAGTTGAATACTTTCCGAGGAAAGGAACATAGATGGTCAATAGTCTAAAAGAACATTGTTGAAACAAAGTATGAATTTCTCCAAATTCACGCGTGCAACACATATTTTTCTTGACAAAATTATCCAGAAATTAATGTAGAATTTTTTGCAACCAAAATAAAAAGATGATTTTTAATTCTGAAGGTTTGTAGACAATTAAGAGTCGTGCTATTATAATGAAAACGAAACAACTATTGATTATCTATTCTATAAAATTAGTACATTATCAATCATAAACGGTACTTGCATTTCGACGATTCTTATATAATTCGCATGAGCTAGTTTTTTAGTCAAGCAGGCATAAAACCACAAAGTTCTTAGAATTAAAAATTTAAAAAAAAAAAATGATTACTAAAACTAACTATTAAGAATATCAAAATTTAATTAAAAATCAAATTCACAGAAATTAATCGTCCAAAACGGCGCAAAACGATCGAAAGAAACGCAGAAAGTTCGTCACTTAAAAGTCATTGAAGTCTTTCGATTTTATTTCTTCAATTTGACATATCTTTCGACCGCATTCCTAAAAACCACTATTTTTTTTTCTTTATTATTAAAATTAAATTAAATTTAATTCAAATTTTAATGCTAATTAAAAACTAAAAAAATTTATAAAAATAATTTTTTTTATCTAAAAAAAAAGTCCTAACTAAAACACATAAATGTTAAGTAACAGAATTTAATTCTCTTTCACTGTTAAACTAATGCTCTTAGAAGTTTTACTTACATTTGAAATTTTATCTAAACAAAACAGATAAACTTTTGTAGAGAGTTTCAAAAACTTTGAAAAAGTTTTTCCATCATCGTTTTTTTTTTTGTATTTAAAATTTTATATTTAGGAAAACCGGTCTTTTCTCGTTCGTTAGTATTTGTGTTTAAGTTTACTCCAAGAACCGTTGTTTTTGGGAGGTTTTTATCGCTACACTCCTCAGCAAATGCACAACAGCCGTTGTGTTCATAAAGAGAGGATGGATTTCATATTACGCGCCTATTTCTTCTGTAAAATTATAAGATACTGTTGAAATGGAAGTTTTAAAGTTCAAAAGAAAAGTTCAGGTGGAGCTTGACTGAAAGTTTTAATTTTAGTGATTTTTAACAGTTAGATATATTTTTTTCTTGCCGGTGTTTTACTGGTTAAGAGACGGAAAATGGTATTTAAGAGAAATTTTTATTATTTCAAGAGAAATTGAAATTATTTAAAGCTCATCGTATTTGTAGCAGAAAAATCGAATCGATTTATTTATAATTATTTCGGTAATTAGTTGAAAATTTAAATAATAATAAATTTCGGTTTAAAAGACGCAAATTATAGAAAATTTTAATTTCTTCTGGGTTCTGAGAAAAATTGTACATACAGAAAAATAGGTCAAACTAAAATGATGTCTAAACAAAAATGTTTAATTGCCGATGATCAACCTGTGGGGCTGAAGAGCTCGTTGAATAGTTATTTATTTATTTCAACTCAATTATGCAAAAAAGGATTACGATCCTTATAAAAATTGTACAAGTGATATAAAGTTTAGGAGTGTCATGTGTGTCACCCAAAATATAGTATGTGCCCAAAAATAATGATATTAAGATTAGCTTGAACTGATTCCGAAAATTCGCTCCATTAAAACTATAACCATTAACAGCATAGAAAGAACAATCAAGAAGAAAACATTGAAATTAACTAGTATATATATACTCAACAGGAGATCTTAAAATATTTAGCACTATCCATTATATCTACATATATCTGGATAAAAATGTGCGAGAATTGATCTAATTGGCTTAACCATAAAAATTCGATCCATTATTGATGAGCAGATACGAGAAAGAATAAAGTTTCTTGTCTGGGACAAATGACAATATGTCAGTGAATCAAACAATTAAAGGGGCATTGATTTCTTATAACAATACTTTAAAGATAATTAAGAATATTGGAAAAGTCAGGACCAAGTAGTTTTGGAATGAGATAAGATATATGTTATGGTTCATGCATTTCAAATAAATAAAGTAAATAAAGTGTCTTAATTTACACTCTGGACTGTAGCCGTTGAAGACTTCACAGCAATAGAGTACATGAGGCAGTAATGATGCCCTGACAAGCTTTTATACGCAACATACGTATCCAATGAAAGATCCAGCGAGATGTGCGCTACAAGGCTTTTAACGTGCTCAATATGTGGTACAAGAATACTGTCTTGAAGTTAAGAGGAAGATTTTTTTCATCGATCTTTGGCATACCACTAAAAATTGAGTTTTATTTTGATTAAGCTTAAACTTATTCTTAGCTGCCCAAGGCGTAATAGACTTGAGATTTTGCTTAATCAAACTACTCTACAACTTAAGAACATCATCTAGATATATATATTATTATGCTACTCACTAAAACAATTTTGACTAGATTCCAATTAAATCCACCTAGATTGAATAACTAGATGAGAACTACTAGAAATTTTTGGCTGATTTCTCATTCCCCATCTAACTAGATGATTAAGTGACAGATGTCTAGCTGGATACCTGCATAGCTTCTAGTGAAAATATTCATATATATGTATATGTACATATATATCCGGTTTACGGATGCATTTCATATTAAAAAGAAGTTGTAATAAATAAAATTGTTACAAGCTGAAGGAGGAGAATCCTTTTATGACTCTACAAATTATTAGTTTTTTATCAATGTAGTTTGTAAACAGCTTACAGGAAAAGTAAATGGAAACGAATCTTGTACAATTATCAAAGCAAGCTATTAACTCTAATCTAGCTAGTATTGCCGTATTTTATTTCTCCCAGTAGAGACTAGTGTTAACGGCAAAAAATAGAAAGAACAGTCGAAAGCCTCAACTGTAGTAAATGTAGATGCTTCTGCTTTAAGGCAGCTCAACGTCGAAGTAGGATACACTTGCTGATCTGGTAACACAGAAACTGGTTAGTTAATATATACTTCAAGCTTGCGATTTAGTCTAATCATAGAAGAATGTAGTCGCGCGGAAGTCAGCGAAACTGTTCCAGAGAGTATATTCCAAGATCGAGAAATACCGAGTGAAAATCTACACGGGGCCTGGCAGTGAGTAGGCTGCCAATCATAAAGAAAAATAATAATTTTAGATTAGAGATGAAGTCGATTGAAAAAATTCACATTAACATACGGATGTTAACACTAGTACTAAACTAGCTTCCTGCCATACTGCATTTGTAGTTTCTTCATTCAATAGATTTCTAGTCCTGAAAATGACATTATGAATCTAATTTCAATAAATCACCTTAAAATACAGTAACTATAACCAAAAACTATAGATTATGAGTACTTTTACAGATTTTTTCTAGAATAATCAGTTTGCATAACTAGACATTTTTAAGTTTCCAGCTAGATTTAATAGATCGCCCATTTAAACCAATTTGATTTCTAGTAATCTTATAATATAGCCAATTTTGGTTTAGAGAGTATATTGATTAATACTTTGCAGCAGTCAAATTTGATCTAACTTAGATATGATTTAGAGATTTTCGCCTAACCTTTTTCTATTCAAAATTTCATGATTAAATTCAAATCTACAAGCATTTAGCAGATATATCTAACTTTTAATATAGACATGTCTCGCTATTCCACAAACTTTCCCTAAATTAATTTTTTATAATATATGTTCCCAATAAGTGAAGACACTTCTGCAAAAAAAAAAAAAAATTTAATTAAATATTTCATATTCTATTTTGTCTCACAATAAAAAAAATCAATAAAATATGTTTAAAAAAAATTCAATATATTTTCTGAATTTTAATTCGTTAATATTAAAATTAAACAAAAAAATAATGAAAAACCTTTTTGAGATTAAAACAAGAAGAATTTTAATCATTAAACTTGTTTTATATTTAATTAAAAAAAGGTGAATGTACTAAAAATTCACACAAAAAAATTAAAACGTCTTTTTTCATTTTAACATCAATGATTTTTTTAGATGTAATAAAAAGTTTCTAATCCTAGAAAAATTATTTATTTTAATTACAATTATAATTATTTAAAAATTTATCACTATTAGCGGAATACGCGTTGTATACACATTTCTATATATGAAAATATATAACAGCGGGAATTCGATGAGGTTTATGAAAATGCATCAAATAAATCAATTAGAAATAAATTCAATTATTTATGCTGATTTTATTGCGCTTTATAGAAGAAAAACGAATTATAAAAATCATATTGGTAAAAGTAGATATGTTCAATGCAAAAGAGTCTTCTTTAATGACCTCAAAATCAGAGTTTAGACTGTTTTTATACAACAAAAAATGTATAAGGTCTGAAATTTCCAATGAGAAAATCTTTGAAGACTTAAGAAATACACTGGAAGAATGCATTCCTGAATTTAAATGAAAAAATGGGATCAAAACCTATATTGAACAAACAAATTTATTATCCTTTTATTGATTGCACGGTGCTCTTTTTTGATCTGTACCAAATGAAATCGGGTTCAAAGAATCTATCTAAGAAATCAATGATTTCAATTTAATTACAATCTATTAGTAGGTCTCTAATTCAAATTAAATTTTAGATTTGAGTGTAGTAGCATCAAAAACGGTAGATTTATATTTTTTGAAGAATTAAACTTAAGACAATATTTGAAAAGGATCCAAAACTCTACTTATTTCACAATATAAATTGGGTCAACGTGCACACTGCCCCCAAAATCTTCATACAAATAAAATTTCTAAAAAGTGAATCTTTTCAAATTAAATATGTTTGAATGAATTTAAGAATTCATTTTTCTTATTATTAGCTTTTATAGTGTAAGCCCTATACTCCAGAGGTTCCACCGTTTGAAAAGGTCTCATTGTCTTTATGCAAAATTACGACCTTATTTATGAGGGAATTTGATCGAAAATTATGATAAGAGCAGTCTTTATCGTACTATAAAGATTTTAAAAAAAAATGGGTTTGATCGGTCCAAACCTTCGGACAAAAGAACTAAATTTAGGATTTGGAAAATAACTTTTGGATTACTACTATAGACAAAAAGTAATGACTATATTTTTAAAAATACGCGCGCAATGAATGTCAATGTGTATATTTATTTGATAGATTGGTATGACTGTTGTGATCAGCTAATAGAAATCTATTTGATTTTTGCTTTGTTACTTTAGAAATTTCAGCGTCTTTTGTAATTGTGAAAAATTTCTTTGTGCACAGTGATATTCATTGCGCGTGTATTTTATGAAAATACAGTCTCATTACTTTTAGTCCAAAATAGTATGTTATAAATTTCATCAAAAAACCACATTTCCAAAGAAATTACATCAGGTGTCTTTTCCAAATTTTAACGTGAATATTTGCCAGATTCAAACAAATTAATCGTTTTTTTTTGTTTTCAGAAAATCAAAACAATCGAACAAAAAACGTTTTTTCTGATTTTCTCAAAATGCTAAACTATGGAAATGTGACGCTTTTTATTCTACTATATTCATTTCATAAATTAACCTCTATAAACCCGATATCCTTTTTAAATCTATCCTAAAAATAATACGAATCTACAGACCAGTTTCCCAAATGTTCGAGAGATATATCGTATAGGCTAAATTTGAATACAGAAGATACACAGGCAAACAGATATATAGACAGACCACCGAGTATTTTCTACAAAAAAAAAATTAGCCTTATGAAGTTTTTCTTTAAATTCAGAAAACTGCAAAACGGAAAAATACATCAAAGCCCGATCATTTTTTCCCCAATTTTAGTTATGGAAAGAGAGCAAAATATTACATATGCCTTCTGAATACAAATTTATTCTGTAAATTAAAATTTTCGAATAAAGAAAAAAAACGGCATTAAATTCACCATTAAAAATGCGTACACACCCTATTAAAATATTTTTTATTTTCCATTTCCCGATTTCAATTATTTAACAATTTATTTTAATATTTTGAAGTAAAAACTACCATTTATATACTGAACAAGGCCGCTAAGAATTGTATCAACAGTTTTCCCACCAAAAAACGAAACAAGCTTAAATGCATCTTAACGAATATTTACAAACGATCTTGTAATTTCTGTTCCTTGTACTATATTCATGCCGTTGGGGACACAAAAATTCATATTACATTATATATTTTGCATTTTCGTACATACTCGTAGAATAGCATTGTACAAGTTTAAAATGTCATGGATGATCTTTGTCGTCGAATTGCAAAGTTGATTTTTTTTAAAAAAAAAGTATGTTCATATATAAGTTCCAATGTAAAAAATTGCATTACATTATTTTTCTTTTTAATCGATGTTTATGCATCAGATTGCACCCATCATACTCATTTTCATTAGGTATATGAGATCGTGTTTTAACCAACTTGTGTATAAGACCATGAAAAAAAATTATTCATATCTCATTGGCGTTACATTTATTTATTTAATGATAACAACAGCTCAAACTGAGTCTAAATATGGATTAATTTCCATAATAAAGTCACTCGTTATTAGGAATTATATAAAAGTTTTCTCAGTTTAAACTTACTGAGGCAAAAGTCAAAAACTTATGCATTGGCATTTATCAGACGCAGTATTCGGGAGACTGGTTCATTCTTCCCGTAGTTTGTCCCGTGGTAACTGATTTTAAACAAGTCCATGGATCTCAACATACAAATGTTGGAATTAAGGTATATTCTAGGGAGTATATTTTTAGGGAAGCAATTCAGAGTATAATGGGGTGTGTATCCCTACTCAGTTTCTGAAATTGCATTAAAATTTGAATTAAGTTTCTTGTAGATTGGAAAATAAAATATTTTCAGTTTTTCATGGATACAATAGAAAAAATCTATCAGTAAGTATCCCAGAAACGCAGTAGTGATAAGAATCGATATCGAGCAATACTTCATTTTCTGAATTACACAGGCTCATTTATTGAAAATTATACAATGTTCTTAAGTCAAATTTGATAGTACTCCCATAAAGAAGTCTAGTCAAAACTATTTTTCACATAGTAGATAATGGTCAAAATACTATCCCGTTGGAGTAAAGTCTTAATAAAAATGCCAAACGCTCCCAACAATTTATGTATTTCTATGTCACTGATTTAATATGATATTATAAAATTTATTATTAACAACTAATGAAAAAATTCAGGAACAAAATTGTTATATTTTTAAACAAAAAATCGAAAAAAAACAAACATTTCCAACAAAAATCTAATAAAACGCAAAACAAAAGACTTCAATGCATCCATTGTGCGCTTTAAACGCAGAAAAATACTTCTAATAACAAGCGACGAACCCTAAAATTGAGTAACTTTCGATTTTCATATTTTATTTGTCGATGAGTTTTGCGGTCTCCTACCAATATCTTGTAATATTTTTTTTTACAATTATTATTATTATTATTATTATTATTATTGTTGTTATATTTATTATTATTTCTTGTTGCTGCCGCCACTATACTATATTGGCTCAGTGCACTCATTTTTTATTCATTTTCACATTAAATTTAATATTATATTTAATCGATTCGAATACACATTCGAAAAACACTAGTTTTTCGATTTTGTTTTTGTTTTTTTAAAACTAATATTATGGAAAAAAAAATTGATTTTATATATTAAAGCATATCGACTTGCGATACAGGGTGAGCTGTAAAATTATCGAAATGTAAAATCGTTTAATAGTCGAAATTTTAATATTCTAATTCAGTGGTTCAGTTATTTATCAGCTGTCATATTGAAAATGAATTTGCCAGCTTCAATAGGCTCGCCAGTTCGTAAGCGACCAAAACTGGACGATTATAGAAAAATTATGAAAAATCGCAGACATTTTATATTTCGAAAACCAAGAGAAAATAATTTTTAATTTTAGAGCTTTTAACTGACAACAATGATAGCTTATTGGCACTAGTGCTTTGAATCTATTGTTACAATATAAACTCCGCAATAACATTTCCACGTACATGTCAGTCGCCAATTACGGTCCGTCCAATCAATTCTCATCTCGTATAAAGGTGAAATCACTACAAATTTGTTAGTTCTAGTACAAGAATTGAATATTTTTTTTGCATTTGCAAAAATTGCAGGTGCAAGTTCTATGAGAAAAATATATAGAAACCGACCTAAAACTGAATGTCTATGCATTTTGCGCGCTAGGCTTCTTAATTTGGGCTTAATATGCATGTGGGGGTATGATAGTTTTGGGATTTAAAAGAGGCCAAGGCTCAATTTAAACTGTAGTGCCAAACTGGAAGAACGGCAATTTAAAATAAATGAAATTTCGACGACAAAATAAAATGGAATTAAATTTATTTTAATTTTTTAATTTTAATAAATTTACATCACCCGGATGGACACAAATAGAAAATATGTACGAAATACGCAGATATTTTAAAATCTAGAATATTTCTTGGAAAATCCGAACATCTTGCGACCAAAGATTAACCTCACGACTCCACGCGACTTATTTCAAGACTTAGTTTCAGTTTTCTGGAGACTCTCTAAAATTTGGACTTTTTTGTCAGTCCGACTGAAAATATGTCTTGAAATAAGTCCAATGGAGTCGTGGGGTTAGATACAAGGCTAAATCTTGTTTAGGATTAAATAAATTCTTTTACACCAAAGTAAACAATTTTAGAAATGTGAATAGTTTAATATTAAATAACTTCTTGAAACACATTATGAATTACCCTGTATCGAAATGTTATATCATATCCTGTTTTATAGTATTTTATAATTCGATTTGTAAACTATAAAAATAAAAAATTAAAACAGTGCATTATTTCAGAATACATGCAAGTGGATTTTTCATATAACATATACGATTTTTGTTCATTTCTTAAAAATATCTGAATCAAAGTTTGTGTGAAAATTTACACCTGAAAAAAAATAAGGTGAAGAAAATAGATTTTGAAAATATTAACATAAGAATATCGAACTCGGATCTGAAATAACAGTGGCGTATATACAACAACGAAGAAAAAGAAAAACAGCTCTCAACAGAATTAAAGATTTAGCTTATCTTTCCGAAGATCTCGTTTAAATAGTCACTTACTGTCCACTTAATAGAAAAGTATTAAAATTATGTTTATTGATTCGTTTTTTATTGTCTTTTAACAAAAATCTGTTAATGGAAAATCGGTGGAAATTAATAAAATTGACATAAAACTAAACATAAGTTAATATAATTCATTATTTTTCAGAAAAACAGTGGCGGAACTAAAAGACTAATTAGAATTGATACTGATTTCATTCCCTTGGATGAATTATAAATGCTTTAAACTGAAAAAAAGTCAAAGAAAGCTTAAGGAATGAAGTTTAAGGTCTCAAATTTGAAATGGCGCCTCTGAAGGTATAATTATAATAAATTTTAATGGACAAAACTTGATAATAATTTACAACATTTAGTGATGAGGTTTTACAACTAAGTAGCACAAATTCTTTTCTCTTGTCATAGACAAAATAAATATTTTTAATTTATTAACGTCAATCAAATTTTATTGATAAAAGGGAAAAACAAGCTTAAAGACGTCAACAAAAATCGAATAACAAATCGAATTATTCAAATGTGATAGACAAATCGATTAAAAATTAATTTTTTTTTTGTTTAAATGTAAATTAAATTTAAATTTCATATTAAAATTTTTCAAACAGAAAATTTTAAATTTTAATAGATAAGTTAGGCACGTTCACGCATCTGCTGGAAAATTATAACGCCTCTAATGATCCAGTAATCACCAAGAATTATAGGTCATTATTATCATTGGCGGAAAAACTGTAGAAGAAATTCAAAGCGTGTTAACTGTTCCAGATCCAAAACCATTTAATTATTTGCACATAGGAAAAAGTCAATAATGATAACGCCGAGGCTACAGAATATACATAGATTACGATTACGTCCCAAAGGCATGAACATTTATTTCGACTTATATATTAGTTATGATTTAAGAAGAAGCTCGTAGACCGTAACCGTAATTATATTAAAACACCCTTTTGATTTAAATCTGTTTAGTATCGCGTTTTTAAGCTAGTTTAATGATTACACTAGTCAAGTCGCTGTTATAAATCGCCAGTTATTTTCTGGTACTGTCATATTAAAGCATAAATCACAAAGGCAAATGTCACAGGCTCTTCTCAGTTAAATTGTATTGCAAATTATTTAATTTTTAGACCGTTTGCTATGATTTAAAACAAAAAAATGGCACAAATTTTTAAAATTTTGAAGTTGTCGAATTTTGTGATTTGGCCTTTGGAAAAAGTTAAGTACAATACAAATCTGTCGTCAAATAAACTGCACAGCAAAATGACATTTCTATCGACATCCATAAATATGTTTATTGTTGCGGTTGAAAAATAAGTCTGGTGAAATGGTGATATTTAAGTTTCCTCATAAAACCTTTCTTTCATTGTCAAAAAACTTCTTACAAATAACATTGACAAAACTCTACCCGAATTTTTTTAAATCCTTTTCGAAATCTGGTAAGATGTTCTCCTAAAATTTGGGAATTTCCAGGTTGTATGAAACTCTTATGTTATTAAACTTGACCTCTCCCATTTTACAGTATTTTCTCTAGAAATTCTGCCCAACAAATTGTAAAATTTTGTGTTCTTGAATTTTCATGTAAAATTTCAAATAACCTGCCATTATTTATTAACGTGATTCAACACTCCCATATTTCAATTAGTTATCTAGAACAGTTCACGAACTTCTATTTTCCATAAAGCCAAAGAAAAACATACATTATTAAATTTTATCAAATCTACAAATTGTATTTATTAAGAAAAAAAATATTGATTTTTTTAATGAAACAATATTTTAAAAAGAAAAAAAAAACGTCTTGTGTAATTACGAAAAAAAAACATAGACCTCCAATGAACGGACGGACGGTTTAGCGAAAATTCCCACACAATATTGATCTATTCAAAATATTGTGCGATCGATTTCCAAAAGGCGTGTATTGGATATAATCCAAAAACCATGGATACAACGACGCTTTAATCCTATTACACCATTTTTCTTTTTGGTTTCTGACTTTTGAAGATTCATGATGGTTTTTTTCTTCTATCATGCTGTTTTTTCAATCAAAAAGAATGAATCTAAATGAATCCAAAAGGTCAATATCAAAAAGAAAAAAAAAAAGAAAAAATTACGACAGACAAAACTAAAGAAATCCCCAAAAAAAATATTAAGATTGGAAAAAATCGCGTAAAATGCGTAACAATATTTTCTATTTGCAGTCAAATACAGTGACGTCGCTTGAATAGGGCAAAGTAAATGGTGGGATATATTCCCATTGTTCGGCCTACTTGAAGGAAGTATATGGGTTATGAAATATGTAAAAATTTTAAGGAATATTAAATTGATACATGATGACAGCTAACAAATGGTAACTTGTAACAGTAAGTACAGTTAGAGTTCTAGTTGTTTGGTTGCCCTCAGGACCAAATACTCTGTTCAAAGAGGACGGAATCCGTCATTAGACTAAAGGGATTTACTAAGAACCGAAACTTAAACTATGCATAATATCAGTATTATATCTGATCGGTGTTTAACCCAAAGAAACATAATTCTTTATTATATAAAATGGGTTATCAAGGTTTCTTTTAAAAGGATGCTGCCATTAAGTACGATACTTAGTTATCTGAATGATACGCCACTGCCCAAAGCTTTCAAGTATATTTTGGAAAACAAAACTAGAAACAATGCTATTGAACTTCTTTACTTACTTAATAATGTACACCAATCATAATTTGGGTCAAGTATTGTGATCTCCTCTTCCTGATCCAAACTTTATAGACTTCGATATAATAAAATAATTGTCTGTTCCCACCTTGTTTTTCTTCTTTAAAGGTGAAACAATCAATTTTTCTTCGTACTTTTCTTCTTCTACTTGATTATATATTATTTTTGTTTTTTGAGTTCATTGCTAGATCAAATACAATATCTAAAATAGTAGTCCGTGATTCCATGTCTAATTGAAAATTTCAATTTAAAAAAAAAAAATAAACATAATCATTCAAATTGTTATATCTTGGTGTTGTTGTTGTTGTTGTTGTTGTTGTGAAAATCAAATAACAGAAGCAGCCACCACGATCATGGTCATCGAATTTTATCAAAGTTTTCAAATCAAAATGAATTTTAAGTTGTTTGAAAAATTTACGAATTCTTAAAATATTTACAAGCAAAAACAAAAAAAAAATAAATAAAACCAAATAATAATTTTAATTAATTACTTTTATTCGCCCCTCAAAAAAGAAAAAAAAATACAAAAAGTTTTATGAAAACAAAAGAAATCACGATCGTAATTTTTTCGCGCAAGATCCACATAAATCTATTTTAGGCCAGCAGGTGGCAAAATGATCATTATAGAAATTTTTGTTTAGAAATTTTTTCCATCGATTAATTTCCGTTTGATTTTCAAAATATTCGAATTATTTCGCAGATTGGACATGCTAGAAATGCAGGGCACGAGCTTGACCAGAGAGCTGTGATTGATCGCAACTAATTTTCTATGATTTTTGTGGTGAAATTATATCGTGATCAATTATTACTTCTATACGATAAGATTTGTAAGTATTGATTTCGCGAAAAAAAAAGTACTAGACGAAGTTTTCCCATAAAAATAGGGGATACGATCAAAAGCAGCCATCGATCAGACAAAAGGTTATTTCTAAAGCAATTTAAATGACATTTGGTAAGAGAGAAGTTGAATGGGGCCTAAGTAGGTGGTTGGATATTAATTTATTTAAGAATTTTAATTCAATAGTTACTTAGAAAAGTTTCTTATATACGTATAGAACTTCAAATAATAGTTTTGCATTATAGATCTATTTCTTTAATAATGACTAGAAACGATATTCTAGCAGAACAATTCGTGTAGAGTCATTTCTTTCTACTTAAATAAGAAAACGCGATCATAATTAGAAATCATTTAACCTAAAGATGAAGAATTGTTGTACAAAAAATGAAGGATGTCTGACCAATGCAATATCGATCGATATTAGAAAACATTGTAAATTTTAATTGATTTCTTTTTTAACTTTGTAAAGTCCATCCTCAAATATAATTATTTTTTTTTCTTTGGTTATTGTGCCTTTTACGATGTCAGCATTAGGATGACACGAACGTTAGACCTTTACTAATTGGACTTCAATTTGTGTGGTAATTTCGTGATCTGTTAATACAAAGAAAAGAACGGTCTCATGTTTTGTTTTTCCAATTTTTTTTTTTTTATAATGTTTAAAGATCCAAGAATTTCTTCCTATTGTTAATTTATGTGTACGCGAGCGCGCGAGCGCGCAAGCATTCATATAATAAAACGATCATGTCGTGATTTAGAGTTTTTGATTTTTTATTTTGTTTTTTAAGGTGAACAGAAGAACACCACCTCTTAACATTTTCGATTACATTTTTACAATAAAATTAGAAAAATATGTAATATTTGAGAAGACAAAAAAGATGGGCTCTTTTTCTTGGATAAAATAAAATGGGATTGGCTTTAATAAAATCGGAAAAAACAACGCAAAATTATTGTTTATAAGTTTTTTTCTTTTTAGGTGAAAAACTTTAAACTTTGTTATTTTTAGTACTTTTTCCTAGGTTTTTTGCCACTTTCTCTATATGCTATTCTTATTAAATTCACAAGGGAGATTGGTCAAATTTTGTTCAGGTTCCTTTCTATAATTCAATACCGAACATTTATTATATAAGTTATCAATGATTCGAACCAAATCATAAAAATGGACAACTCCTTTTCGACACGATGTAGTCTAAATCGAATTACACGATTCCACTCCAGCTCTGATGCCCTGACAAACGATCAGGATGATCTAAAATCGTCGACGATTCAATGTAGAACTTAACATATGTATATGCTAGGGCATGGTTTAAACAAGCAATTACTTGAGTAAACAGATGTAATCCAATATGTTGAGTATTCAACGCCAAAATAATTAATTCTTTCATTTAAGAGCAGAATAAATTTGGAAAGAGAAAACTAAACGCAATTTTCCGAATAACTTGTTTGAAAATGACAGAAACAAAAAATTCCGCACAAAATAAGGAAAGAAAATTACAATTTTTCATTAGAAAGAATGAAGTAACCTATAAACTAAATATGTTCTATTTTAAAATGTGCTTCCTATAAGATAATTGGAGGAAGGGAAAGCATACATAGTTTTATAATAGTTTTATGGATTTTGTACTAAAGAAAGAATGAAACAAAGAAAGCAATCGAATTTTTTTTAACTAAATATTTGTAAACAAAAAGCACGCGTTTCCTTATAAATATTGTATTTTCCCAATACTTTTTCAAGTATTGGTGCATGTACGAATAATAAGCAGAAACGATTTTTTGTTATAGATATTACAAATATTTAAGTGTTAGTTCCTGTATGAATAGTGATTCTCATTTTTTATATAAGTGTTAGAATTGTTTATTAAAGCTAAATCTATTTCTATCTCTGTTGTACTAACATAATGTAATCTGAAAAAATGATTGATAGCTAAAGAGAACCATATGTATTTTTAAGAGATTTTTCTTATTTTATTTTCATTTCCTTTCCTTCCATATAATAATTTATTTCTCTTCGTAATCAGTCATTTTTCCTTAACAAATTTTTTTAAAATAGGAAAGAATTAATTACTTAAAGCTTCAATTACTCGATTAATCACAAACCTCGATAAGTAATTAATTAAACCATGCCCTAGTATATGCCCTCTACAATATTTTAGAAACACAATTTACTTACGCTTTTTAGAATTTGTTCATTCTACAGTTCTAATATTGATTCTGGCTACATTACCTGGGATTCGCCCATTTCATTTGGGTACTTTCAATCTATATAGATATAGAGAAACTAACATTTTGGTCGATTTGTCCTACAAATCAAAATTTTTAAAATAGAAATTTTCATGTTGTTTTTTTGTCAAATTTTTGTGGGATTGGTCAGTTTTTTGACACAAACTCCCAAAATCTTGTTTTTTGAAATATGAAATTTATTATGAAAAATGAATTATAAACGATTTCTTTTTGGAATATTCTGTAAAATTGATTGAACAAAAAAAAAAAAAAAAAGAATGAAAAATTGATGTCAGAAATCAGAGACGGAAGCCAGGAAGTTTGAAACGTGAGAATAGAATTTCTTAGATTTCGAATTTTTGATTTAAATTCCTTATGAATAATTTGTTTTTCGGGGTTTGATAAGAAATCTTGAATAATATTTCTTAAGTTAAATTTAACACCAATTTGAAGGACATTTCTGTTAAAAATTTAAATGCTTTGCGGTAAACATTTTTATGGAAATTAATTTCTTAAAATCACATAATTCATACGG
This sequence comes from Xylophagus ater, assembly GCA_963422695.1. Lineage (NCBI taxonomy): Eukaryota > Metazoa > Arthropoda > Insecta > Diptera > Xylophagidae > Xylophagus > Xylophagus ater. The sequence goes on along the minus strand of OY730485.1, from coordinate 23,533,183 downwards.
AAATAATTTTTAATTAAATTTTATTACAAATTTACATTTTGTATAATTAATTTTAATTTTTTCTTGTTTTTATTAATTGCAGGAAAATAATGCTAGTTTTTTTAAAAAAAAGGTAAAATGTTTCATAATTTATTTGAAAATTTAATCGGTTTAAGAAGTTTACATAAACAACTCTTTTAAATCAGAATCAAATCCAATAAATTTTGTGAGAGTAAATGCATTTTAAGACATTTCCAAATTAATTAAGATAAGAAATCGTTTAGCATTTTTCGAACGTCTTTTTAAGTCCTGTTTCCAAAAAAATAACAATTTCTTATTGAAAATTTCTTTAGAAAGAAAATCAACACTCTAAATGGAAAGGAACTTCTTAATCTGGATTTTTTTACGAAATCTGTCAATTGATTGAATTGAATGTTATAGCAATGAAGACAATTAAATCATCCTCTAGGGAAGTGTGCAAATATCGCACAAAGTAGCAGTGTCTCGTTTTGTGGAAATTCAAAAAGTCATATGATCATCAGGAAATGATAAGATAACTCTAGAAATCACTGTATTGGAATACATTACTAGTAAACCAACAGGTAAATATTTACAGTAATTCTGATTTAAAAATCTTAACTCGACATTATCATAATTAGAAAGATAAGATCAAAAAACATATACATATTGTAGTAATTGAAAATCGGACTATAGCTAATTTCTCGACGCTCTATGGCAGAAATGGGACAGAAAAACAGCCAAATATTTGACGGGTTTGTTTCTTCTTTTTCAAACTTGCTCTTATTCGCAGGTAGCCCAGCACCTAATAGTTTAAATATCTTCTGTTAACTTTCTTCATATAAACAGTCCTATTTTTTCCTACAAATATTTCCTTCTCCCTTACCCTTGAACCGAACTTGTGAAATTTAGTGCAGTATCATCCATTTATGCAGTCAATCGATCTAAATAATTTAAACATATGGCTTCTTCACCAATGGTGGTTGGAATCTAGGACTGTCGAAATGAATTCACATTCCACCAACAGTAATGCAAAAAGCCACTTCTTTTTGCCTTTTGGCAAGGAACAACTCGCATATGAATTTTCGTCTTTTAATGTTTCTTTCTTTGAATTCATATAGCATCCAAACTGTTTGTTTTTGAGTAATTTCAATTGCATGTAGACGTCTGGAAACAGTTGACTTATCTAATCCTTCTGCCAATCCTTTAAGGGCTTATTAAGTATTTTCGAGTATTTCGAGTTGAACATCTTAAAATATTTTTGGTTTTCCACGCTCGTTGTCTTCTACATCCAAATCATCATTTTTGAATCATCGAAATCATTCAATAAAGCATGTTCGCCGTGAACTTCTAAGAGCGAACGATACGTTTCTACGAGTGATTTCTTTGCACTAAAATAACGAAGTAAAACCTACCGAAAATGCCTTTTAAATGAAAATAAGACACAATCAAAGTGCACATCAAACAAATGTCACATATTACATTTAAAAGTTTATATATAGTACTGTTAAATACATGTATTGTTAGTTCAAACTAACTCTAAATATTATTATATGTCCGTATTTTAAAGAGAGTGGAATCGTATTCTACCCTCCAATAGTACGTTGGCAAAAAGCATACATAATGAGATTCTGATTTGGGTACGTCTGCAAATGCCATCTCAGTAGTAGTATTTGTTAAAAAGACTCTGTGTGATATGAAAATGCATCAATCTTTTTTACAAAAACTACTAAAAAGAAGGTGCGCTTTGCAGCGCTGTAATTGTATTAAAAATGTGTACACAAAAATTACATGTGTTAGTTAAGGTTAGAATTTGATTCCACGCTTCAGACAAGAAAACTTTGTGAAAAATATATATATTTTCATAACGAAATTATAAATTGCCATATTCAGGCGCGCTTGAAAATAGTTCAGACAAAAATGAAATTATATTGTTTCATTAAATGAAATTTTGAATTTATACAAAAATAATATTAATATAACTAATTTGGGATATCATTTGCAAAAAACTATCAACAATATCATAATTTTAACATCTCTTTCAATAATAAACATATTTATGTTACAGTTTAGATTACACCATATTATATCATGTTACGTTACACTGCCTCTCTTGGCTTTTCAAAATACACTTTATTTAAATATTTCTTTTAGTTTTGAAATTCATCATCTCAAAATTAGTTAATTTCGAAATATTAAAAATTAACTCTTTATAAATATAAACAAATTATTTGTTGATACATTTTTAAAAACCCTCCAAAAAAAAAAAAACAAAAAACCAAATAACAACATAAATTTCTTCACCCATTGTAACCCATTTCTGTCCGTCTGTCCATCTGGACTGTCAAAAAGTGTCAATCTGTCATCACAATTTAAATTTAAGATTTTAACATGTTTTATAAGTTAAATAAAAATATATTTGGTTCTTTTTTTTGGGAGCTTTCTCAGATTGGCTGACATTTCAGGGTAAACTTATGCAAATTTTTAAGTTATGTCTCGAAGATAAAATGTATACCAAGAAACAAAAAAAAACCACAGCCAACCAACTAAAATCACAAAACTGTAACAAAACAACCACGCAATAACATTTTGAATGACATTTTGAAAACAAAAATGAGAAAAAAAAATTCAGATAATTGGAACTTAACAGAAATAATTGGCTTCCGCATAAAGGAAGTATTAGGCCCGCCGTAATGCTTTAATTTCGTTAAAATTTATTATTCGAAATTAATTAACATTTAAATTTATATTCCTCAGAAAATCCGAAGGTAATTCATGAAAATTTAGAAAAAGAATTATTTTCGTTATGTTTTTTATAAGTTTAGATTTTCGTTCATTATACAAACACACAAACTAAAGAATGTTCATCCACCGATTTGTAATCTCCAAAAAAACTACAATTATATAAAGATCTGGAAAAGATCAAATGTTTCGTATTTTGAAATATAGAAGCAACCTTCTTCATAAGGACTTCCAATACAATCTGTTTAATAAATTGAAATGAGATTCAGTCGCAGTCTTCTACAAACTAACTATTTTTTTTAGTGATTCTATTGTTTTCTAGCAAACTGAAGACGTAGCATCAGTGATTAACTTACTGCACGGTATAAGTACATATGACCTTCGTTGAACTAACAAACGATTAATTTGTTAGTTCCCGATTTGGAGGTGCACACGCTTTTAGAGCAATAATTATACCCTATGGTAGATACTACCAGAGAGTATTTTCGTTTAGTCACTACATTTGTAGCGTGAAGAAATAATTATCGTAGAACGATTTCAAGGATATGGTTGTGTAGGGAATCAAAAGTTATATCGATTTCTGCATGTCCGTCCGTCGGTCCGTCTATGTAAAAGACAACTCAAAACGCGTTGTCCGACTTTAAGGAGCAAAGTTATAATAGCTGCGTTTTTCATCGAAGTCAGGGTCTAGGTCTGCTTCATAACATGTAAAAGCAACTACAACATAACCCAAATATTTATCGGGTCAGGGCCTGAGACCTCGTAAAATTGCAAGAGATGGCGCAACCATCGTTTTACATATAAATGTGGATATCGTAATAAAACTCTCATAATCAATTTCATAAATTCGTGAAAAAAATTATTTTTTAATATCATTCAATAAAGATTTTTGAGAATTTGCTAGTATTTATTTGATTTACGCATAATTTTTTTAAAAAATGATTGAAAAAGGTGCATTTTTTTCAAAGAAAATTTTTTTTTTCTTCTCGAGATTCAGATCGTTTTTTTTTAAATAGACCCTGACCCCGAAGAAAAAAACACACTTAATGTAAAAACCACCAGATATTTTTGTCTGGGTTTATAGATTTAATTGCAAAATTTCTAAAGCAATTTTGTTCAAATTATTTACATAAACAGGCGATGTCAAATTTTAGAAAAATCTGTCGAAGGATAGTGGAGAAAGAAATAGTTATGGGAAAAAGACCGATTTGAATAAAATTTGCAAAAGATATCTTTGCTTTTAGGCGCTAGGCTATACCTGTGAATTAGAGCAAACTAAACCAAATTATGAAGAGAACCCCTTGAAATATTATTAGTAATGGTTGTTTTTTCTCAGAAATAATTCAGTGAACTATAGATTTCTTACCTACCCATTGCCATCATGAGCCATCAAAAAATGGGCTATACGCCGAATTTACGACACTACAATGTGAATCTGTATGAAAATTGAGGATATAGTATACAGGGTGGCGTTGAATAGAAATTCATTGTTTACTATTAGGCTTTAAAAGGCCCTAAACTAAATTCTTATGAAAATATATCGAAACTAAAAACTGATCGAATTATTTTTTAAATAGAAAACTTTTAAAAAATATTTTTTCCAATAAAAACAATGAACCAAATTTTTTTTAAATCGGAAACAAATTGCTTAATTAAAGAAATCAAAAATAAAATGTTAATTATAAAGAAATATGCTTTTAAAATTTAAAAACGAAATTACTTGCAAGTAAAAAAAAAAAGTATGCGAAAACGACTTTTAAATGATGTAAAAACACCAAAATAATAGCGTTTTTAAAAAGCCATAATTTTTATGCCAGTATAATCAAGCCTTCAGAAGATAACACGCAATCGCCCTGGAACCCTTTTGGCTGTGCCCTTTTTTTCTTTTCTTTTTTTTGCGAATCTGTGAAAACGATTTAAAGGAAAACATGCCGAAAACTAAAGAAATTTTTCGGCAATTTCTCACCTTCAACTTCACACCGTGCAAACCAGGTAATTATGACTCAACTTTGATTTATCAGGTGAAGGAGATACAGAATTACAAGAGGGGAAATACGGTGAAATGTGAAAACTGAATATGCGTGATCTGAAAATTTTTAAGGTCCATGTTATCTGCGAGTGTGTGTTATGTTATAAATATCGTCTAATTAAGTTTTTGGGACCTAAAACAAAGATTTTTGTTTTTCTTTTGTTTTATATCCTTTCATCCTCGATAATTTTTATTTGAAAATTAGTTTTTAGCTTCCAGCGCAAATGAATTTCTGGTTCTCCTTAAAAATATATGTTGGGCACATCTTATGTAAAGTTTTTCTTAAAAGAAAAAACAACAACGAAAGGAATGAAAACAACCAGAAGACAGTGATTGCAATTTAAAATCCCATTCGTTATATTTTCTTGGTTCCAGTGAATATTTTTTTTCAACGATGTCTTTGACCAAAATTTATGTGTCCACAGCATGATATCGAAGGAACCGTCCGTTTTATTTATGTATATCCCCTCTGAAAGAAAATATGCATATACATGTTTGTTATATGGAGATGCAATATGCATAATCATCACGTCATTCTGACACTGGCTGACAGGTAAATGACGCTTAGTAATATTAACGGTCTCCTTTTATTGTAATTTATTATAAGCCAAAGACAAATAGATGCAGTTTTTTGACTACGTATATATGTGGAAACAAAAGACGAAAATGTACAGAAGGCAAAAAGGGTAATCTCTAAGGTAGTGGCTGCTATATACTTGTACATTAAAAAATATGACATACGAAAATGTTCGTGATTAGATTTCTAAATGAATTTCGGTGTAATTTAAAGAAGAACATTTTTATAAAGTTAATTTATATTCGGACCAGAATAATATCAAACTTTCAAACTATGAGTAATAGTATCAATTATGTTATTCCATTTGTAGCGTCATTTCGGATAAATGACATACATTGTATTCTATCACAACAATTTGATCTCGAAAAGAGAGCACTAAAATGTATAAATAATTTGTTGGTTTATAAGATCGCTTAACTGTTTTGTTCCATCTGTCTGTCAAAGTTGAAATTTCTATATATCTAACATATCTATCTATATTATGCCCTTCTAAAACCTTTGCGTCCTTCGCAGTGAGCTAGAATGCACACAGTTTCACGTGTACATTAGAGGTAGAAAACTTGAAGAAAATTTCCCGGGCATATGGAAAACATATGATAAAGTTTAAAAACTCTTACAGCATGAATGTTACCAATTTAAACCAACCTTTAAATAATATTATTTTCATATTGTAATTAATAACATATTTTAATAAATATGAAAACTTTATTTCGATGTTAACGTTTTTATTTAAAGACTGGTTTACAATTAAGTTTTGACAAAGTACCCAGTGTCCACCTTCTTTTCCTGGTCGTTTTTATTTTCCTCCGAATCCAGTTTATAACTACTTCGATTTATTGGCCTTGGGCTTGTAGAGCTTTTCGATACATATTACGTTTTGCAGTGTCTGTTCTTCGATCTATCAAAATTAAGTTGTCAATTTTTATTAAATTTTGCATATATGCATTTTACATCCATTTTTTTTTTTTTTGTAATTTCGAAATCCCGGTCAAATATTTTTGTTTGGAAATGAGTCTAATTTTATAAAATTCCGCAGTATTCAACTATTCGCTGGTAATTTTATTGTTCGCGAATTGATATTATCGCAGTTACACAGGATGATCCAACTCCAGTTTCAGAACTTTAAAACACACAAATGTAACGAAATATACTTATTTTATTTTGTTAATCACAAATGTTATGTATTTTATTAATTATAAAAAAATCATATCAATTAAATGGCGGCCTTTGGATCTTCTGCAGTAGCCGATCATTTCGAGGAAATTTTCGATGACTTTTTTGTAAATTTCGGGAGGCATATCGGCAGTAATTTTGCGGATGTTGTTTTTTAGGTGCTCCAACGTTTCGGCTTTGTTGGCGTAGATACGACTTTTAACGTAACCACACAAAAAGAAATACAACGGCGTTAAGCCGGATGATTTTAACGGCCAGTTGACGCCACCAAAACGTGAAATAATGCGACCTGGAACTTTCACATCCAACGTTGGACCCGATGCGTAGCAAGTTGCGCTGTCTTGTTAGAATCACATGTCTTCCACATCAATATCTTAGATTTCGTGCCAGAAATAATCGGTTATCATGCGTCAATATCGATTGACTGTTGCTGTCTGAACCTGATCGTTAAAGAAAGTAAGCCCCAATGACGCAGCCTGATCACAATGCGCACCAAATAGTCACTTTTTGGCTATGGAATGGTGACTCGTGAATCTCATGAGGGTTTTTATCTCCAAATATGTGGTAATTTTGCTTATTAACACACCCAGAGAGGTGGAAAAGTGCCTCATCAAATTTAAGGGTTGAGCAGTGGTTAAATGATCCACTTCGTGAATGTCTTGTTACAAACTGACATTTGACATATAAAAACAAGTGCTTATCGTCAGCTGCTTGATTTACTGTGCTGCCAATATAGGAAACTTAAATTGGATCACCCTATATATTGATTGGATCAAATTGTTATTAATAAGGATCCCTGAAACAAAAACTTGCTGGTACTTAATTTCATTATTTTCTTAAATAAATTATTTGATGGTATTGGTGGTATATAAGCGTGAAAATGACATTCGAAATTTTGCGATGAGGTGAAAAATTCGATTTAATTTAATAGCGGCTTTTGCTTGTTTTGACAACAAAATTACAGTCTTGCGAGAAAAAAACTGTATCATCGCATTTGTTTGGTTTGGGTTGAAATCAAAAATAATATATCTTAAAGAAAAAGATCACTGCACAACTAATTGTAGGCTTCGAGAGGATTTTCTTTCGAAGTTTTGAAATTACAACAAATTATAATAATAATATGATGTGATATGCAAGTAATTTTTTGGCAATAAAAAACTTATTTTATTTTTTAAAATTAAATGAGTTTCATGTTTTTTGTTTTAAGTTTATTGGGAACAACTCAATTGGTGGAAATTAATGTCTGCAAAAGGAAAAAAAAATATGCAACAATATGTTTCTTTCCGACTCCAACACTTTACTTTGTAATGCTTCTGTTTTGAATTAACTTCAAATCAATCAAAAGACATCACCAAAAATGGTTCCATTTCCACATCTTAATTTCAACTCATTATTAAAACAGTTCGTCTAGTTTATTGTGAAATTTTATGTTAATCAACATAAATTTGTAGATTTTGTTTTATGAGGACTAAATTGAGGTACATAAAACGAAGAAGAAGCGCATTTCATTTTTTCTTTATTTCAACTCCTTTTGTGCTGGAATAAGATTATTTCATCTTCTATTTCTCAATCAATGAAAAACTTTCATTAAGGACCAGATTTTTAATGGGCATAACTAGAGAAGACAACTGCTATGTAGGTAAACCATTTTACAGAGTACCTTTTTCAAATATCTTAAAAAAATTTTGAATGGAAAGAATATATTAAATTACAGTAGAAAGAACTAATAGAATTTATATGTAATACACCCAACTCACAAATTCCTCACAAATTCGTGTAAAAAAAGTGTAAAAAAAGATAAGTTTCCTATAGCAAAATTAAAAATATGTTCCACGTTATCCGAAAACCGTGTAAGATGAAATAAAGAACTATACTATGTTCAGTTTAAAAACCGTGTAAAAAATGCTAAAAGCTGTAAATTTGAAGATAAAAATACCTTTTTTCACTTCTTAAGGTCAAAAATGTTCAAGTATGGCTGATAAGACGAACAATTGATTAAATATTGTGAGCTAATAAACGTAAACAATTTAATGATGCAACATTTTATGGAAATATCGTACGAAATGGGTAGATATGGTAAGAGCTATCGAATAAGGGGCTTCCCGAGTAAGTACAACATTATAGTAGCGCACAGTGCTGCCTAATTGTTTAAGTGTGTTAAAAACGTGAATTTTTTGATACATTGGTAACAAAGACTGCTATTTGTACTACACCGGGAAGATTTGTTGGAACCGTGTAACTTCAAATTCGTGTAAAAAAAATCTGTGTAAAAAAGGAGTTGGGTGCATTTTACCGTAACTTTAATTGGAAAATTTAAAATACCTATCAAATAAACTTTTTAGTTGGGGCAGCAAAAAAATTTTTGTAATAATAATTGTTTGGTATTTACTTTTTAGTTCTGACAAAATGTTCAAATGTGTTCAAAAATGCATAACAAGTTCTGGTATGCTGGATTTTCTTAGACGTATTGGGAATATGATTATGGCCATAAAGAATCAGTTCCAATAAGTACTTCCGGAAAAATTCCAACCAGTTCAACCTCTTATTATATTGTATATATAGCCCAAATATTAGGGTATCTGTACTCGATTCGACTCGACTCGGACTCGTCGAGAATTTGGGTAGTTACTCGGATTCGGGACTGGACTCTAATACTCGACGATTCCGAGTCCGAGATTTATAGCAAATTTAAATAAGAATTTTTGCTTTTCAAATACCGGAAAACGAACAAGTAATCTTGATGACCTGTACAACGCACTTTCCTCCATAAAACCAACTTCAACTTCTAATGAAAGAACATTTTCGATAATTGGCAGCTTCTGTACTACAATCAGATCGAGACTTGCTGACAAGTCTCTTAATTCGTTAGTATTTCTCAAATATTTCTACCTTAAGACAAAAAAAAGCAATTAAATTAAATCAAATAAATGTTCAAATAGCTTTATCCAGTTTTAAAGTTTAATTTTTCAAAATAAATAAATTGATTAACAAATTAATTTAAGTACATTTTCTTTCTAATTTCTTGGCACGACCACAAATTTCAGTTGAAAATCTTTAACAAATTTTAGTATTTTTTTTGTTGTTGCAAAAACTTCAGCTATGAGAATCGGTATTGGACTCCAAAATATTAAACGTTTTGGCTTATTGATTTGAGTTTAGATTTAGATCCGACTCCCGTTGAAAACCGTAAGTCAAATGAATAAAACTTTATATGTATATAAGCAATTGAATTTTTTGACAAGTATTCATTTCAATTATTTCGATATTACCTTTTTGAATTTCAAAACCGAACAATAAACAAAAAATGTCTAACCAATTTTGTAGGCGCTTTTAATTATAATTCGAAAAGTCAAACTATTAAGTGCAAGTATCAAAAGTGTGCAAAATAATAATGAAATAAATAATTAAATACATAAAAAAGGAAAACTAAACAAGTAGGTGTAAAATTTTAAAATTTCCCGCCCAAAACCAGCAGCAAATAATTGTTCTTCCATAATCTTCATTATTTCAAAAAAAATAAAATAAAAAATACACCTAAAGGCCAAATAAATATGGTTTTTATTACTTTTTTATAAAGTACTCTTTTTGTAACCTTTAAATTATGACAAGAAAAATGATTTTATAAATGCCATATGAGCCTAGAAGCCCTGCAATTTTCTTTGTTCAAACACGTCATACAATTTTCTCACTATTTCTTTCCCCTTCAACTTTCTCTATATACAGTGTTACTAAGAAGAAAAAACTGAAAACTAACGCATCCTTTATCAAGGTCTGTAAATTTTTATCCCCAAGAAAGTAGTATGGTATCTAATTCTACTTATATACCATGTTATAAGCTATACTTTACTATCGATACATACCCTGTATGTATTTCTGCTATTACATGTCACGTTCCTGTGACTGGATGCAATATATGGTATGGAAGTATGAGCTAGTCACAATTTAGTTCACATGATATCTCTCGAACGCGTTTTTTGATTCAATTGAACTTTAGGAAACTGATCGATGATTATAAGTATATCTCATATCCCTCAGTTTCAGAACCCTATTGTTTTTGGTTGGTATCGATATGAAAAGGAATCTGAATCGGGGAAGGGAATTCTAAGACTTATTTTTATCTAAGGAAGTTGTTACTCAATTATAATGAAACTTAGAACATTGCTTCCTTAGATAGTTTTATTGAAGTAGATCTAATTTTATAAGGATTAGGAAAGAGGCACCTTTAAAAAGGACCGAAAAACACAGTCTTCGGCAAAATGTGCAAAAAAAATTTTTTTTATTAAACTGAAATTCTCTGAGTTCACTTAATATACTATGTTTCTGTATTAATGCAAAATTTTATCCAAAAAGGATAATAAAGGACATGAGAAATTATTTGATCAATGTAAGTCCTAATCTTGTTTTTAAATTGAATTGAATTTCGGAATGGAAACTCTTATAAGGTGCAGTTAAGGATTGAAAGGATGAAGGATGAAATATGATATATCAGAAAATGAATGAGAAATAAATTATATGGAAGCAAGGATTCTTAAAATGTATCCAGTGCACTTTTAGATCATTCGATTTTTACACATTCGTTGTAGGTATACAGAAATTAATTGGCTTTTATTGAATTATAAAAATTTTTTTTTTGTTTTAATTTTTATATAACGCGAATTTCCTGAAAGTTTTCAACTCCAAACCTTGTTATAATTTTTGCTTTATATTTCATATATATTTTTTTATATAATATATGAACGCCACAAATAAAAGCTGCCGGCCACTAAATGGAAATTTTATTTTATTTTAATTTAATGAAAATAATTTCGAAAATTGACAGTAAATTCATTAATCAAAAACGAATTTAAAGTTAGCACAACCGCCAACAACAAAATCGCGATCTTTTTAATAATCAAACAAAAACCTTAACAAAACAAAATCGATGTTTTATTTTTTTGTGGTGATTTATTTTCATATTGATCAAATTTGAATTTTAAATCATCAAAAAATAATTTGTCGATTTTTGTCGGCAGTCCAGTCGGTTAAATAACTAAAATGCAAATGCATTAAAATTAAAATAAAATTAAAAAAAAAAAAAATAAATGATATAAAAATTATACTTTTAAGATATTGAAATCGAGAAATATGATTGAAACATTTTTCCCCGTGTCATTGATGTAATTATTTCATTTGGCAGTTTTTTCCCATAAATTTCAATATCAATTTTTCGGCACATAAATTAATGCAGTAATACTCGTAATATATTTTGTAATAGTCCGTACAAGTGTTTATGACACGACTTTTCCGCTCATTTGAATCTATTAAAAGTTTTATAGGCGCCATATTTGGACCAGTTAATTTGAACATTTTTAAAACTGATATTTTATTCATTCGATCAATGGAAACCATTGCATTCGTGCTTTTTATCATAGGCAATTTTCTCCTTTTTAACCAGAGTAATTCCTGTATTAAAAAGTAAAATCGCCACTGTTGAATTGATATTAATAGAACCTCTTCTATAAATAATGTCCTTTTAAAGGGTGTCCCAAAATTCACCCAAGGTTTGAATTTTTGAGCCATTTATGCGGTAAAGTGTTGCTAAAGACAGCATGACAGCTGAAAGTTCAGGGTTATGAAAAATTGAGCGGTACACGAAAGAACAACGCGTTTTCATTGTTGGGGGAAACTAAAATGTTTAAAATAATGCTGATTTTTCAAACAAAATCATCTTTAGCGATGAGACTCATTTTCATGGTTTGGTTAATCGACAAAATTATCGCATTTGGAGTTCAGAAAATCCACGAGTGATTGTTGATGAACAAATGCATCCGCAACGTGTTTGATGCAGGTTTTTGGCTAGAGGCATGATCAGATCATTCTTCTTCGAAAATGCGGCTGGTCAGGCAATAACAGTTGATGGGTTCGCTATCGCGACATGATAATCCAATTTTTTGTGCCTACATTGCAAGATATGGATGTGGACGACATGCGGTTTCAACAAGATGGTGCCACATGCCATACAGACCGAGAAACAATTAAATTTCTCGTTTTGGTGATCAGAATTGGCCGCACAGATCATGAGATTTAACGTCGTTGGACTTTTCTCTTTGGGGTTTTTGAAGTCTAAGGTTTTTGCTAACAAGTTCACGACCACCCAAGCCTTAGGGGAGGAAATTGAGCTCCGTATCAAGAAAATTCAGCCACATGGAAAATGTCAACAAAAGAGCACAACGTATGTGCCAGCAAAGCCGTGGAGGCCATTTACCCGATATGCTAGTTCATATTTAACGCTGTACTGTATAGTTTCTTTAAAGAATAAATAAAAAATTTACAATTTTTAATTATAAACCTGTGTTTTCTATCGAAATTATTTCTTTCGTGAATTTTGAGACAACGTTTATTATACTAGCTGTGTATTACATCCTTTCTTCGGCTTTGCTTGTAGTTATTTCTAGAGAATTGCTATTCAACCCGCTAATAAGATAATATCATGCATAGCATATCCTGTTTCTAGAATTCTATCTATGAGACATAGTGAAAATTCGATAAGAAATTTACGCCGTGAACAAAGTATAAAGCCAAATATCATATTGAGTACTTGAATTAATCATCGCTGTTTGATAGAAAAAGATACGTGCGAGTATATTTAAAAGAAAAGGTGTATTATAATTTATTGTATTTAAAGTATTGCCCATCGTTAGCTACAACAATTATCCATCTTTCAAAGAACATCATGCTTCTGTCAATTTTTTAAGTTATTGACATGAATCTTCTTTTTGGTGATTCCAATTCTTCATTTTAAACGTTTTTTCTACTGCCCAGGATTTAGTATTTTAGATCCAAATCATTATCTTTAAATTATCTGAACTAATTTGTACAGAGTTAGTTCACTATAAGTTTCAACAAGTAAACGATAACTTCCAGTGGCGCTTTTCTTTAAATTGAAATAAAACAGTAAAGTATCCTGCAAATGTTATTTTGTTGGCACAAAATTCGGCATTTTCAATTTAATTGTTTGTACTTCACCTAAATGTCATGCACTGAATACTTGTATTGGCAGTATGTTAATATATATTAACTTTCACGGTAAATAATATGCAAAAAATAAGAGTACACCCATACCTCGCTTTACGACCTAAATACGTTCCGGAAAAGTGGGCCATAAAGCCAAAAGCCGTGTAACGAATCAATTATTTTTTGTTGCAGTGCTGCCTAAAGGGAGAAGTTGAAACTAAACAGAAGGTCGCTAACAGTATATACAAGTACAGCTTTTTATTTGGCTGCATAACGAAACATTGGGGGCCGTAAATCGAAAAAGTGCCATAATTAAGAAAGGCCGTTATATCAAATGGCCGTATAAAGAGCGGACGTACAGCGAGGTATAGGTGTATAACTAACGTAGTCTCTTAAACAACAACGAAAAGTAATTCAAGTGCCTAATATTTAAATAGTTATAGAAGAATCGATCAAAGCTCGCAAGTCACAACTATACACCTTCGCCTTTAACCTTTTTCATTACAATTTATAAAAATATTTAAACCGCGTCTTTTCCAAGATTTTAAATTCACGTTGATTTGGCAATCATACTTAAGAAATTTTTTCTGTCTAAATAATCATTTTAGCATTTCGGCGATAGATGAACCGCATTTTATCATTTTGATAGAGCAAAACTACACCATTGAGAATCGTATATTCATTAAAATTATTAATAATCTATTGGGAATTTAGGCTCTTTGGAAAAAATGAATTTTTTGCTCGCATTTATTAACTTTATATCAAGCCTAGTAAAAAGTCCGTTATACAATGACACCAAAAAACAAAATCGAACGGAAAATAAGAAATTAGCTACAGAGCCACCTACTGTCCATTATGTGTTTTGTAAAATGATTAAGCTACACTATTACACTGGCGACATTTTTACCACGTTTTTTATGGCAAGGATGTCAGCGAAGTCTAATACCCTTGCCAGTGTCTACTGGCAAAGTTTGTCGGTCAATTGGCAAATGAAAACGGCTTACTCGATTCTTTCAGAAAGTACTGCATTTTCTAGTTTGTAACGATATATAGGCATATATCAAATTTGGTTGAAATCGGTTAAGCTGATCCAAGTTTTATAGTGGCAAGCAGGCGGAGGAGCATTACTCTTGCATTTTATATATCAAGATGAGTTTATATTTTGCATATAAAAGGAAGGTTTCTTTTATTAAGAAAATGTAATTCACTCTGAAAAGTGTTTGCATCTCTTATCATGATTCTTCTGGATGCCATTTTCTATTGTTTTAGTTATCATAAGTTGTTTGTGCATATGTTAAAGTGATGAAAATTTACTAATAATTTGTTTACATTAATTGCCAGCTTGCGAGCTGTTTCCCATATATAACATACAAGACATGCGAAGAAAAATTATTTTTGGCAGAAACCTATATTTAAAGAATTATATTTTAGCTTTGACAACCAATTTGATTGAAAATTGTATTATAGTTACTATCAAATAATTGGTAATCTTCACCAAAATTGATTTCCAATTTGGTTATACTAGCTAAAGGCTTATTTCTTTATTATTAGGGTTCTGGCGATCAATTTTCTTTCAGTGTACTAAAACGGGTCTTCAAATGAATATGCCTTCCGTACTTAATTAGTCAACATAATTCTATAATATATTAAAATCATATTCACAGATTTAATGTCTAGATATTGAACGTATTGTAGAAATATCTTGAGGTCAAAATAACTGAAGGTTATTACATGAATCCACTACAATATTGTTTTGGGCCAGATTAATGTCTTCGTATTTAAAGTTGAATGCGTCTACATGAACGCATAATAATATTCTTGATGATGAACATCTCTTTCTTAATTCTTATACACAATGATTTAATAGTAAATTATATTTTTATATTTCCTTATATAATTCGTGCAAACAAATGCCATTCGCAACATACAAAAAAAAGAGTTGTACATGATAGAAGAAGTTAACATTTTAAATATAAAAGAAATTTATGTTTGCCTTGTAATAATATCTCTAAGTTTATAATATCGTAGTTGGTTTTACAAAAGGCTTTTTAGATTTGAAACAATAGGCCACCAAGATTAAATTGATTTGGGCGTAAATCTATATAAAGATTTTTCTTCATTTATTAGATTTAAAATATCTTTAAACCCATAAGATGACTAGAAAAGATAGAATATAGGTGTGGTATTATAGATGCTACCAGGTTACAATTAGTATTATGTGATCCCGGGTTACATGAATTTTACTGACAGATCACAAATTTACATAGAAAATAATTGGAAAATATCTACAATCTTCAATAACGAGGTTAATTGTATTTTTGATGTAATTTGTTTGGTAGCTAGAATGTAAACAAACAAAATGGTATAATACATATTTCTATCTCTATAAGTACTGAGATATAATTTATACAAATAATCTAAAAAATTTATTTTTAATACGGACTAACCCGCCCTGGGGTAAGTGTAAAAAATCAGGAATAATTAGTCCTGTAATGAGTACAGGACTAATTATTCGTTCATCGTTCGGTGTCATCGTCTGCCTATCTTCTTCAGAGACAGAACGGTTCTACCATCTTGACTTTAGGTATGAGCTGTGCTTTTACTAATGAATTATAATTTTGTCATTCTAGTTACACGATGCAAGACACAAATTTGAAGATACTTGTTGCAAATTCGATAGAATACTTTCTATATGATAGATATCAGGGCCGAATTTCCCATTAGGCTTAGGCGGCCCGCACCCCAAGTTCAGCCTAGGTGTCTACAGATGCTAAATATATATGATAGGTATTAAAATATTGATTGAAGAATTGGGAAGTCTTCTCTCCCTACAAGTTGCCCAAAGTCTAGCCAATGTTTGTGACTTTTTCTACAATTCACATAATTTAATTTTGCAGAAAAAAAACCAATTTCGGTTAATCATTTTTTCTTTCGGATTTCAAAAACTTTCATTTATCTTTTTTTTTTCGGCTGTTGTAATTTTTGTTAGCGATTTGCATCTTATTTTGAGATGTCGAGAATCTGGCATGGCGATCAATTTTTAAAGTTGATTTAAAATATTATACATGGTTTATAAAATATTATTTTATGAATATTTTGTAATGTAAGAAAGACAGACGAAAAAAAACCCCAAACAAAAAGTCTGCCAATCATAATTTGTCGACGGTCATTTGTTTTACTATAATTGCCTGCAAGAGTTTTTAATATTGATGAGATCGCGCATTTTAGGATCTTACAAAAAAAAAAAAACATTTTTTTTTTTTGGTTTATCTTTAGTGCTGTTTAAACTTCATAAATTAAGAGTTTTTTTTTTCTTCTTTTAGTTCAAATATATTTCGGTGAAAATTTGATAAATTGAAAGGGTTAAATTGAGGTCTTAATGTTTGGAGGAAAAAATGGATTCCAAACAAAAAACAAAAACTTTAATATAGAGCAAGTGCCATTGTAACGGTTTTGAAAATAGTAAAAAAATTTTGCATACAGTAATTATTTATCGTGATAGAATTCCATTAAAAAAAATAAGGAATTTGATTGAAGACAACCACTTTTTAAAAGACGTCTTTATATTTTTTAACCGAATATTTAGACTACAAATTTAAATTAATGGAATACGCTTTAAATAAAAATGAAGAGCTTTAAAATTAGAAATTGTTTTGCAACTTTGGTATAAAATCTTCATTTTTGATCATCTGCTTTGGAGAAATAATAAAAATGTAGGAAAAATCTATGCTTCCATTTCATTAGTGTTGAAATGTAGTGTTGAATCCAATACCCTCGGTGAACAGATATGTGACAAGAAAAAAGAGGATATCAATAAAAAGCAGCAACACTTATTGTCATAATACGAAAGGCATAATAAAATTTATGTTACATTATACCAGTCCCGAAGCGTGAGCTTTTGAGGAACGTCCGTGCTAGGATGGATGACAAGATATAAATTTGAAATCGGAAAGAAATTCTATACCATTCTCCTTTTCAATATTAAACCAAACCAAAAAATTTTCAGAAATTTTAGTGTTTCTATAAAGTTACTGAAAATTGTATCTTTTCAGGCGTGTTCAAAATGTTTTTTTTATATCAACCACGTCAGCTCGTCTTCATGCTCCGTGGTAATCTAGACCTTCAAATCCTCTATAACTAACTACCTAACTTACATTATATTTGCTGATTCAGTTTTATTCCTATCTATTTCTCTGTCGGCGATATATCTTATAAATAACATATCATCATATCTTAACTAAATCCTGGTCTTTATGACCCACAAAGACGGGGAAACAAGGTTTTTCACACCATCTGTGCATTTGCGCTTGTTGACTCCAATAAGGATTTCTTTGGCGGGTTCAAACCAAATACTTGCACTTATCATGGAATAATCAAACTATTTCTTGGCTTAATCCTAAATTCATATAACAACTTTTTCGCTTAATCTCGCTAAAATATTTTCTTCCCAACTTTTTACACAAGCATTCTTTGGCTCATTGCTATAAAATTTATACCGAATGCGTGATTTACTGATTTCCATGAATAATTTTGAAGATAAAATCCAATATTCCAATAGTTTCAGAATTAAAACCAGTGTTAATCATCTGGATAAAAGAAAAGTTAAACCAAACTAAATGGAGTATTTGAACACCAGATAAATTTTTTTTTATAGAATTCTGATGCCAATACAGGCGCTTCACCTAAGCATAGTTAAAGAAAACACCACATGCACGACGTTTGAAGCGAATTAAAAACTCCTGTTCGTACACGAAAACTGTGTTAACCACTTGATCGTGTTTAGTCTCACCAAAAATTTTTTTTGTGCATAAAGGAACATCCTCCACCAAAGAGGAGCTTTTATTGCCCTAATTAGAAGCATGAACAATTTTCTCAGAAACTTCTAAACTACTGTTTTAAATTCAATTTTTCAGAATGTTAAGGCTTTTTCAACCATTAAGGAAAACAGGTCTAAGAACTTGAAACTTTCATATTTAATTTCCATGTGAACTGTCAGACAGACAGACAAAACGAATTAAAAAAAAAACAAAACTTAAATTAACTGTCATTTAAAAAATTATCTTTAATTGCGCAAGAAACATGAACGAAGTCAGTCAAAGATTTGGTGTCTTTTCCATATAAACAAAAAAATGTAGTTATTCTAGACTTCACAAAGTGTATACAATTTCATATTCATGTGAAGATGCAACAAAGTAGCAAAAATTACCAACAAAACTCGCCACTGGAATCTTCTATATTTATGAAAAGATATTTCTGTCAAGATATGCATACCTTTGTAATAATGTTATTTACAAAAAAAAAATAAAATAAAAAGCAAAAAATGAACGTCCATTGATTACCAATACTTAATTATAAAGCTTATAAAAGCTGAGATCAAGGAAAGAAAAGTTGGGGAGTTTTTTCTTCCAATTTTGCTCGGTGGTTCATTCTCGTCCCAGCCTACTCAAAAGAAAAACCCAAAATAATAAAGTCAACCACATTGGAAGACAAAAACGAAAAATGATTCATCTTAAAAGAAAAGTAGCTTAAAACTTAACGCAGCTATACCACTCTTTTGTAGTGCTTTACAGCGCGTTTGCATCTGAATTGTTAAAAAAATTTAATCGAAAAAGCACATATAAAAAAGAAAGAAAGAAGAACTTGTAATATGAATCCCTTGAAAAGCCGCGAAAAAATTAAATTTTTTCTTTTTGTCAAATTACGAAAACTCATTTTCTTTCATGGTGTACGAAGTATAATTACCATTGAATATACATAGAAGCAAAAGTCTTAATCACATCGTAAAATACATGAAAAAAAAACATATAGTAACTCAAATTCGGCCTATAGCCGATTTTTTGATACCCTATGGTAGAAATGGGATTCGTAGTTAAGAAATCTATAGTTCAATAAATTAACTCAAGAACCAAAACTTCTAATATTTCAAGATTTTTTGTCCATAACTTTGTTTCGTCTTTTTCAAATTGGCTTTAATTCACAGGTAGGGCTGGGGTATAAATATCTTTCGCAAATTTTACAGAAATCAAAATATTAGTTTTTAAAATACATCGGAAAAACTTTACGAACAGGCTTAGTTTCCGCTATGACTATTTCTTTCTCCATTATCCTTGGACCCACTTCACTGAAATTTAACATAGTATCGTCTAGTCATAGTATCGTAAATAATTTAAACAAAACACTTTATAAAATTAAATCCGAAAATCCATAAAAGAAAACGACAAAACTTTCTGGTCACCCGATTTTTTCTTTATAACTTTGCTCCCATGAGCCGCTTTTTTGAAGTGCAATACCAAATCAAGTTAAGGAAGAACCAACTCACATTGTAAATCCCTTCAAAATCGAATAATACGGCCGGACGGACGGACATGCAGAAATCGATATAACTTTTAATTTTCTACTCAACCATACTCTTGAAATCATTTAACGTTGATTATTTCGATGTGTTAAAAATGTAGTGACAAAACTTATATACCCTCTGGTAGTATCTACCATAGTGTAGTTAAAATGCACACATTTCAAACCCAATCAATATTTTGGGAGGTGAAGAACGGGAACAGTATAAGAAAGAAAGCGAAAAGGCCCAACCACAAGAGTCTGAGGTCATTTTATGGTTGGTTATTGTCTTATTCCTTTGGAAGGGAGCTGCGTTGTATATCAGTGTACTATTATTATATAAATATAAGTCTTGTACAGAAAATAAAACAACCTGAGACCTAATTAAGTTATTATATGCAGGCCTTTTTGGAAAAATAACGAAAAATTAAGAAATTATTTATTTCTTTGGGTATAAGAAAAATTTCAGGTTTTAAGCATAATAAAGACCTGACTACGCAACGGCAACATTTTGAAATTGAACACTTCGTAATATTATATTAAAACCGTTATCGATCGAATTGACGGAATCATTTGTTATCAGAGGAAATTTGTTGAGATTTATCTCTTTAAGAGAGATGGGAGGGAAATGCATATTTGTGGAAAAATGAATTCTTTTTTTTTAAATATATAATGGGCGGAACCTGATCAAGAAAGTGAACAACACGAAATTTTCAACATTGAAAAAAGTGTGAAAGTTCCTATACTCGATCCATAAGGACATGCGATATATTCTTGGTTTAAATTAATGAGGCCTTTTATGGGAATGATATCAATATTTTTGTTTTTTTCATTTCTGTTAACATTAATCATGAAGTAATTGTAAAAATTGGAGAATTAAAGTCGAAATCAGAAATTGATGGTTTAGTTTATTGTATTTGATATAGTATTAAGTTATATCCAATGAAAAAGTGGAACATATTTTTCTCAGCTCAATTTAAAGTGAAATTGAAGGCAGTATAATTCAAGTCGAAGATAGCTTGTCGGTTTAATGGGTCTGAAATTAGTATACTAGTCAAATAGTGTAAATCGTGGTTGTAGACTTATTTCTACGGAATTCTTGACTCTGGATTCATGAACC
This sequence comes from Xylophagus ater, assembly GCA_963422695.1. Classification (NCBI taxonomy): domain Eukaryota; kingdom Metazoa; phylum Arthropoda; class Insecta; order Diptera; family Xylophagidae; genus Xylophagus; species Xylophagus ater. The sequence goes on along the minus strand of OY730485.1, from coordinate 23,512,219 downwards.
CAATGAATTTAATTACAATGACCAATTAGATGAATCAATTACTGACAGGATTGTAGGCAAAAAGTAGGGGTGTCAGCACGCAAATTTTTGTTGTTCGTGTTTCGAGTTTTTAAAAATATGGCAGCAGCTAAGTGGTTTCGGCTTTATTAAAGGCCAAACTAAAGTTGAAAAGACTTACCCTTGATTTATAACTATGGTAAGAAAAGTAAGAATTTCGGTTAAAATTACTTTAACTTTCTACCGAAATCCTTACCTTTCTTACCGAAACTTATAAATCACTTGTATGGATTTCATATTTTTTAACTTCTTACTTTCTAACCATACTTATAAACCAGGCATTCGGCATATAAAGCAACTGCTTAAGTTATTTCTAATATCAAATATCAAATTTGAATTTAATATATTTTTTAATAAAAAAAAAATTGGAGCTTTAAATGCATAAATTTCCTAGAGCCCCATGCTACCATAACGCGCTACTGCGCATTGGCACACCAGGACATGTAAAATCGTTGAAATCATGATTCGAACCTGCCCCTTTTCAGTACTAGTAATAAGAGTTCTAAACAATTTGGCGCAAGAAGACTTCTTTTCAAAAGAATCTAGTTTATCTTTAATTTATAATCCCAATTGTACCCTAAACAACAAAAAACAAACAAATGCTAATCTACTGCTGCGGGCTTAACTTAGTTATGTCAATAAAATTCAAGTTTAGTGTCACTAAATACATTCAACATAATGACAGAAGTAACATAAGATAAAATTAAATTGTCATACAATAGTAAGTACTGGAATTCTGTAATACTTAACGTACATATAGAGTATTCATTCCGATTTAAGGACATCATCAAGTACACCGCATATGTGTCATCGGTGGATGAAACTCTGATAGTACGTTGAATGTGTTTCAATGCTTATATCATGATACACGCTATACTTGTATCGTTACAAAGCTATGAATACCCTATACCCTATGAAAATTTCATGTATTACGGAAGCCAATTTGTCGTTTTAAAGTAATAAATTTGAGATCAGCTATTGAAATTTCTCTTCAAATAATGCATATTCTAATAAATCACTTTAGTTTAAAGTTATGACTTTTGAACATAACCGAGATGACAGTCACAAAATTTCATTTTAAGATTTGTGCTCGATTCTGAATGGCCAATAACGGACATCCTAAACAACTTATACTAATGATATTCCTATGAATTCTGTTTTTATTTTGCCTCAATACTTGTATACTTGTACAATTCCTACGATAAAAATCTACGGCTTAATGATTCCCAGCAATACATTGCAATGATTTTAAATATATTTTGTTAAAATTTTTAATTAAACCCTTTTCAACATTTTATAAGCCCTTTAAAGGCTTTGTAATTCAATATTTTTTGCGTTGTTTTGTTATTTGAAGAAAACATTTTTAGCTGATTTGATCAGACACTTCTTAAAGAACCTACACCAAAAATCTGATGTCCAATTATAATTTTCGATTTATGATAAAATATAATTTGAAATTTAATTCCGTATAATTAAAATCCAAAAACTTATAAAATAATTAATTTTAATATTAATAATATTAATAATATTTTTGGACATTTTTTTTTACCGAAAATTTATTAAGATGTTTTAATTTAAGAAACAAAAAAAACAAAGATTTATATTATTTACATTATTATCTTTCATGACTCAAGGTGTAATAAATTTCGGGCTAGGTCAAAACCTTCTAAATGTTATTTATTTATTAACGCTTTTTTTGTTTTATTAAGAAAAATGCGATTTATATCTAAATGGGTTATCCAACAAGCGAGCTAAAACTTTAATATGGTGTAAAAAAACCAAATATGGTACCAGTGAATTCGTTTTGAATTAAAAGATCATTCGATACCTTTAATTATTAAATATAACTTCATTTAAATGGGATTGAAATATTATTTTCTTTGGACCCAATTTTCGGCGACTCTTTCACAAATCTGGTCGAATGTCACCAATATGAGTTATGTAGGTTTTTAATTGTTGGTTTATCAGAATACATATTACATACCCCACAGAAAATGTTTCAACAAAAGTGTGGGTCATAGTTGTTCAAAAGCCCAATTAACAAACATGTGATCAGTTCGCTTTAGTTTCTGCACCACCTGGATTTTTGAGATATGTAGGCTGAGATCTTTACACAAAATACTCCATGTTATTCCATATGATAACCATAAATGTTGTGAATTGGATCATCCCTTAACTTTTATCTAAGTTAGCAATATTAACTCCAATTCGGTCATTTCTTTGTCTTAACGGTTTCTCTACATTATATAAAGAATAATTGTTCTCAAACCTCTCCACAATTCAACAAATAGCTTGCTTAGATAGACGATTACATCGACCATGCACGCTCCGTGATAAAATGGTAGACTATACTGAAAAAAAAATTTTAATGACAGTTGTCAAAATATTTAAAAAGATGGCTACAATCCCTATCAAAAGTTCTATTACACCTATTGGATAACCCTTTATATACATATATATTCGCAACATATACCTTTTTATAAAATAAACAAAATCTTCCGTAAACATATCACATTAAAATCCATAATAAATATTTTATAGTTGGTACCTTTTTCGCCTTTTCTTATTTTTTAGCCTTAACCCAAAACCCATCGAAAAATACTGACTGAAAGTCGTTGAACAGCTTTTCAGAATACAAACAACAAAAAAAAAAAACTTCCAAGCAGTGTAGCTAGGAGGCAAAACTATATGTACTATAAGATTTTCTCTTTTTCCCGATCTTGTTGTGAAAAAAAAACCCAGAAACAATTTTTTTCTTGATTTCAGTGCGCACCCTTATCAACCTCGCAAATCATTCTGGGTAACCAAAAAAATACGAAAAAATTGAAAATATACATATTTACGAAAATGTTAACAACTCCATACTTTTTTTTCCAGTTTGAACTTAAAAACACGATTCTTAAATATTTCATTCTTTTCAATCAGGGCTCTTATATGTGCGCGAGTATAAAATATACTTGCAGGTTAAAAATCTGAGATGTAGTGTGTAATTAATAAGACACAAGAAATTTAACAATTCTGAAAAGAAAAGAAAATGTAACCAAAAAAAATAATGTAAAGAAGAAATTCATACATAAATATATGTAGTGCCGCGCTTGTTGTCGCGATCACTAAACTTTGATTGTATACAATAATATCATAAAATTTTATTTTTATTTTCAATTTTCTTCTTTTTCAAACAAAGTGCCAATTCAAGGAAGAATTCATAACCGAAAACCTTATCCAACTTATATCGAATTTCAACGAACGAAAAACAACAAACCGAAAGATCCACTAATTTCTTGAGCGATGATCATCATCAAACCTGATAATCATATCGGCATGATCATCAAATATGTATGCAGAAGAAACCGCGTATAAAAATAATTATGATTGGAATAATATTAGTTGTGAGAGATTCATCCAGGAATATATATATATATATATGATAATTTTTCATTTTTGATATAATAAAGAGTAACTGATATTTCAGTGAAGATCGTAACTCCTTTTTTCACCGAGTGCTGAAGTCTTCACCTGTTTTCATTCTGATCTTCTTTTTTTTTTGGTATATTTCGATCAATATTTTTACGTTTTTTTCTTTTTTTTTGTAGATCGATATTCATATGTGAAAAAAATCAAAGCTGATCGTCAATCTCATCGAGATCGACATTAAAATTAAGAAATTACATTTTAATGACAAATAATGACATCTCTTCCGGACATTATACCCAAAAAATGCTTGTAGTAATCATTTATTAAAAAAAAAAAATTTTTTTTCTTGAGATCATGTTCTTAAAAAAAAAAGAAAACCAAATTTTTTTTTATTTAAGTGGAAACAACAACAACTGATCGTGTTGTTAAGTTATCGCACCGATCATAAAAAAAAGAGACCAATCGATAAGCGAATTTGAAAGCAATTTTAATGCATTTAAAAAAAACATAACATAATGTTTGTATTTTAATGTTTTTTAAATATTTTAAGTATCTTATATAAAATATTCAAAAACAACATAAAAAACACACATAATCATGATCTCGTTCGATAATTTCGCCGTTAAATTGGATGAAATTTTCATGGAAATTAACTTCAGAAGTTCACTAAACAAAAAAAAACAAAACAAATTTCTATTAAATCTGAATGATTGTCGAAATAATCGATTTACAACGTTTTATATTCATTTTTGTAAGATAAAAGTTCGATAATCTTACTAAAATGCAGCCATTTTCTGTGTCTAACATGATCACTTTTCTGGTTGGGGACGGTGGGAAAATATCAGCGGCACAGAAAATCAGATAAATAGCTGAAGTTACATATGTAATATTGTATATTTAAAAAAAATTATAGATTATTCATGAGTAGAATATTAAACAATTATAATAGAGATAGAAGAACATTGTTGGTTCGAATCTCTGCTAAATATAAAACTTATCACATTTTTTTAACACTTCAGATATGCTTATTACAGGTAAGGCAAGATATCATTCATATTCACATCTATCTGATTAAGCTTTATTTCTTTTCTGTGAATGTACTAATATAACTTCAAATAGTTTAATGACGTAAAGATGAGGTACGAAAATTTAAAATAATTCCATTGTTTAATTAACCCAAGTCTCCCCATTTTTACTAATAATTCAGACTTGTTGAAAAAATTTTTTTTTGCAATTCCTCAAAAATAATTAGCTCCCAATTAAGTATATAAGGAAAATTTAAGAACTTAAAAATCATAAAGTTCAGTTCAAAAGGACGCGAAAAATACTCTGTACGAAATATTAACTTCATTTAATATTGAAACACTTAATTTAGACAAAATATGATATCTATAAAGCACCAAAGGTCTTCAAAGTTCTAATTTTGATTAAAGCAGTGATTCCCAAAGTGTAAGTTCTAGGGGTATATGTCAGCGAAAAAAATTTGGCGGTCCGTGAAGCGAAAATGGGGGTCAACATTAGTGGATCTCATATAAGCAGGTCGTGCCATTAATTTTGGCATTCCAAGTATGGAACAATCCACATACACAGAAAGTACCTATTTACTTACATAATACTACCTTATAATATAAAGACATATACAACGTTGCATAGTATCTTAAAGTATATTTATGATCTTGGGGTGGTATACACACTTTTCCCCCTTTCAAGGTGAGTAGCACTATACCAGCTGTCAAAAATATATTTGAAGTTGATGAATTTGCCAAAAATCAATATCAGGTAAGCAGGGTCCACGAGACAAAAAAGTCTGGGAACCTCTGGATTAAAGCTTTGATAATAAATAAACACTACGAAATTAAAAACGAAATATTGAACATACTTATTCCAAATTTGAAAAATAATTTAACTGAAATAATGTTCGTGATTCGAATTAGTTCGAAATTTTAGTTTGATTTAATACAAAGTGCAATTGTTAATAATAATATTACTTCAGTTTTAATTCTTTGGGCTAAAAACGTAACGAATACTCTTTGATTACGGTCAGGGTTCTCATGCAAACGCCCAACGACTGATATTTCTCACATGCGTAAAGAAATAAATTCAGTTATTATGTGGAAAATATAACAACTTTGTAATTTGTGATGAGTAAATTACTTAATTTTAAAGAATTTATTCATTTAGAAATTGAGACCCGAAGGCGAGAAACGTTATTTAAAAAGAAATTTTCAGATAAAATTATAGTTCATTTGGGAATATTTGAAGAATTTTATGTTCCCGAAAATTTGGTGTTCCATTTTCAATTAAAATAAAAAATAAATATATTTGAAACTTTAATAATGGGTACAAAATAATTGGTTTACATGAAGTGGATCATGAATTCGCCAATTTGTTGGACAAGAATTTTGTAATAATCGAATAACGCGATCTCGAGGATGATCAGATAGATGAATTATTCTTAAACTATGGTTCACTACCCAAAATTTGGTCGTCAAGATTTTGCTTTGGATCGTGAAAACTTCATAATTTCAGGGTGAGAATATGTTGCGCGTGTGTTGCCAATTAAAATAGAATATCCTGAGCCATCAGAACTAAACGTACTGTTTTCAATCATTTTCTTAAATAAAGACAAAAAGCAGCTCGCTGTTCAGACAGATTGATTAATGGCGATCATAGATATATATATTGCTAGATTACTCGAAGCAATAAATTCCTTCAGAAAACGAATGGCAAATTTTCGGACTTTCTCGCGTCGATCATACCATTCGCCATACCAAACGCTTTGCGACTATGGCGACAAAGTTAGAAATTTATACATTTTGGAACTAACCAGGGATTGTCAAAAGGAAAAAAATTCATAATTTTTTGGCTTTTATCATTCATTTTGCATTTTTATTAATAATTCATATACAAAAAAACTTAAAGTAATTTTTAATTTTAATTTTTCGGTGTTTAAAAATTAATGTGAATTTTATTTGGTGTTTTTAAAATTTAGGGGTAAAAAAAAGTTTCTGCGCCCTAAGGAACATTTTAACCATGAGTGAGTAAGTGAATCCTAGTCCAGCAGTATTTAAATCATTGCTGGCAATATAAATATTTGAAAAAACGTTCTTAATGAACAGAAAAGCCATGGCAACGCCAGACACACATCTTTGAAATAATATTTGTAAATATACAAGTTTTGTTCATCAACTGAAAAAGTGAGTCGCTGAAAAAGAAGTTTAAAAATCCCTTTGATAGACAGTTCTTTGGAATAATATGTACAGAGTTACTAGACTAGCTTCGTTGTTCATATTATGATGACCAATGAAGACATAGTTTAAAAGCCGTCACACAGTTCCTGAGATTAGTAGCAATACATCAAAGAAGAACAAGTACGTAGTGGCGATCTAGAGTATACTTAAAATTTAATTAACAAGTTGATTGCACATTCAAACCAATTAAATATAAATCTGTTTGCCGTTTAAATCTAGGAAAATTATCAAAACACTTCATTTCATATTCCCGCATTCGTCACACAAGTGTAAAAATGATGAAACGAAATTACTATATGTCCGTCCAACTGTTTTGTCATCTAAATAAACTCTTTTCTTCTTTTGCGAAAAGAATCCGTTTATTTAAATGAATTTTAAATGAATTTTCTCATAAAAATAAAAGAAATTTAATAATTATTTAATAATAATCATCATTTTATTTTACTTTATTGTTATTTACATTTGTTTTTTTTTCTTCCCACATGAATTTTTATGAAGATAATAAATAAAACAACCGACGGCAATGGTCCCAACAAAAAAAAAAAAAATAAAATATAAATAAATTTTTCGCGTATTTTCATCATAAATTATATTGTATGCGTTTTGATCTCATGTACCACACAGCCCATAAAAGTCCAATCTCACGTCACCGATCAGCTCATAAAATTTTGTTAAATGGCCCAATTAAGAGCAACACATCGTCCTCATCCTCATCATTAGTGCGTGGCCGCTGTTGGAAACATCCATAACACTGTATGACTATAACTACCACAAAAAACAACGACGAAGAAGAAGAAGAAGATTTCGTCATCGTTATATTGTCAAGTTTTATGCGCCGCCACAAAATATAGTAAATATTTCCCATATACATATATATATATATGTGCTTTCATAATACAGTTTTTTCTTGCGATTTTTATATTGACGAAAAGGCGATAAAAAAAGCGCAGCACCATGGAAGGTTCAAGGTTTACGTAATGCAATTTAATTGCCAAAAGACATCAATAATTTTGAATTTATGATATCAGAAGAGCGAAGAATCAAAAATAAACAAGAAGTGAAACGAATATGATTATGAAAATATCCAATAACAACAAATGTAAGAACAACAGCGATTTCATATTGATCGCAGAAGAGTTCATAAATAATATACCACAAATCTTGCCTTCCAATTTCTTCCCCAAAAAGAACCTCATCATCCTTCCTCGGCCAGCATAGTATATTTTGATTATGTTTTTTATATCTTACTTAGTTGCTTCTGTTCTTACCATGAAATGAATAATGACCAACGATGGTAAGATCACAATATTGGGATTTTTAAAGGAGCGTCCAGATAGTCTTTCAGTTTTATTCCCCGGATTTAAGCAGTTTATATTATTGTTTACATCTGGACTCGGATCAAATACCCAACAATTCCTTTCGATGTCTTATTAAGAAGATCGAAGCATACTGAAGTGAAATCTTGTAACTCGATTTGAACTAAATCGTTTCGAAAAGGCATAGAAATGGCAATGCTTTTTCGATATGATTCACTCTCAATCGAATTACACGATTTCACTCATGATGTTCCCAATAATCTTTAGAGTGGACAGCAGATTCTTCTAAAATAGGCAATATTTAGGATTCATTAGAGTTTTTATCTTAGTCCGAACACTCCTTTAAACCCAAAATTTTTAAAATATTGATGTAGTACAAACAAAAAGATAGTGATGTTTGATAACACCAAAAATATTTTGTTGTACGCAAACATGTGTACGCATAATCAGTAAATACCTTTTTTTTACATTGCGCCCAAAGAATTTAGCGCATGATAAAGCACCAACAAAAAAAAAATCCAATGAAGTACCCGATTTTATAAAAGTTCAATTTTATATCCTCGTTAAGAAATTCTTCATGTTTTCATTCCATTTTTGGTTGGCTTTTTTTTCTGATTCTGTGGGAGCCCTTTGGGATTCGAAATAATACAAGCAAGGTGGCTTCTAAGAATTTCTCCGAAATTGTTCGTCCACCAACAAAACCAAAAATATTTCGTCTCATTTTTAATGGTCAAATTCGGTTAAAAGGTAATCTTATGGACAGTTTTTTTTTGTTTTACTTTCAGTTTTTGATTTACTCGTTTCGGGCTTATCCGATATTTTTATTTTTATTTTTATTTATATTTTTTTTGGGGGGCTCCTTCATTGTATGTCCCTTAATGTGTTATTCGTGTATGGTTTTTAGGTTTTCCATTTTTATAAACATTGAGATTTTCAAATTGCGATAAAATTCATACCAAAACGGCGACAATGCAATAAAATTACAGGAATATGTAACATTGCGTGTGCCGCCCTGTTTTGGTATAGAAATCGTGAAGAAGAAGTAAAAGTCGCCATTAATTTTCGGTGTTTTTTTTTTCTTTCTGAGATTTCGATTTTAGTCGCAAAATCAAATTTACTTTAGCGTATTTTTTTGTTTTTTGTTTTACCGCAAGTTAAACTTAATTAATAGCATATCAATTGTTTTTGTATTTTCGTGTCTGTAAGGGTTTAATGGATATGTTGAAAATGTATACAAAAAGGATTACCGTTTAAGGGCATCAAATATTAAAAGATTGTTCTGATTTCGATTGAAAATATATTATCGACTTCCTTCTTCATTAAATCAACATAAAAACCCCTTTTTTATCAGTTCTAAATAAATTCTCATCAATTTCTTTGTAATTTTCATTGAAACTTTGACAGAGACTGAAGTCATAAGAGTTCATGTAGTCATATGTCGTCAGTAATCTGATTTAAATGATAATATAACTGACATTAATAGTAGCTACTCGAATTTCTTTTTATGAGATCATAACCTTACTTAATTTAATGGATTTTTTCCAAGATTATAATGAAGTATTGGAAGTATTAGGAGCAGAGAGAATTGTGATTCATGAGTGAAAGGCCATCTTATATACATATACACAGCATGCGCGGACAGAATATTGATAACGGAGGACAAACGAATAGATTATTTCTAGTCTAGATAGTCTTTGTATATGCTCGACTCCTTATTATTTGTGAGTGCACCAGGTTTGGTTAATCCAGTTTTATATTAGAATATATTTAATGTAAACCTTATTACATGTAGAATGTAGTGTAGCGTATAGCCTCAAAATCTAGTGACTTCCCCAATTTGTTATACAATATAGAAAAATCAACATGTATTATTCACGCGTGCCCACAATCAACTCTATGCAAAGTGGCACGTCTAGCAGAATTTCGGGACGTACCAGCCGCTTAGCTCTGCTATAGTGTACGTACAACTTATAAAATATTATATTATACTGTTGTAGTGAGTCTTTGAATATTTTCCATCATTTTTGTATTAAGAAATTAGTATTGAAAAAGAAATATGTTGTTCTATTTAATGAACTAAATAGTAGGCCAAAAGTCCCTAAGATTTCCTGTCAATCCAAGATCTTTGGCAATCCTTCAACAGCTCTATCAATTAGTGTCATCCTTCGAAGTACCAAAAAGTCACCAAAAATATGTCCAAGCTCTTTAACAATAAAAAAAACTTCACTTTAAAATGACTTACCACTATGTTATTTTCCTTAGTAATACTTTCTTAAAAATCTGATAACATTTAAAATCATCATAATTAAATCCACTCAATTTAAATTATATATATATTTTTTTTTGTTTTCTCCAAATCCAACATAAAAACCCATTTTCATGTTTTCATATTTTCACCACCAAATCGTTTAAAAACCTGGAGGGCCTATATTTTAAAGGCCATCAATCATTGCGAACTCATAAATAATGAAGACATCACAGAATCCTAAAAGCCTTCTATATAAGGCACTCACAAAAAACGCATTTCTGAAACCATTATATTTTAATGTTTATACATATTTTATAATCATATAACTTCATATAATTTTCCCCCAGAAAAAAAAAAAACATTATTCAGATTTACGCCATCTCCTGGATCTCTCGTCGAACCCCATCTCAACAACTTATATTTATGTGATCATCATATTATGTTCAGATTTTTGTTAAAAGTCATATTTCGGAGGATACAAAAAAAAATATGGCAACCGTAAAACGATGAAAATATTTCGCAGATCATAAATTAAAGTTGGAGACCGCTGAATGCCCAACCAAAAAAAAAAAAAAAGGAAGAAATCTTCGTGAAGATGATTACATTCATTAAAGAATAACTGCGCCAACAAAATATGTGAAATTTGAGTCAAGAAAAAAAGGAATTTTTCTTAAACACTTTTTCGATCGAATTTTGCCCAAAAACCTTAATAATTTTATAGGATTCTTCACAAAAAAAAAAAACTTAAAAATATATTGAAATAAATGTGTTAGCATATAAAAATGATATTGCATATTATTTAATCGAAAAATACATAAAATATGATCAAAATCAAACTGAATGAAATTGCAATTTTTGTAAACGTTTTTAAATATCATGGCTTTATAAGATGGCTTGTTTAAGACTCATAAAATATAAACTAATTCACTTCTTAAAAAATAAATCGATATTTAAAGAATTTGAAGAATATGACGAACACGTTTTCATAATCAGTTTTCAGATCAAGTAATCAATTATTCAATTGAGACACATTTTCTATTGTTTTCTTTTCAAGATTAATAATTATTTAACGAATGTTTATGAGTAACGGAGACATCACGGAAAATATTGTGTTCCTTTTGAAATCCTCACTACTACATGACCTTCCTATAAAAAAAAGGAATAACATTCAATCAATAGTCCTTCAATAACAAATAAGCAGTGTTTCAGTATGGACCTACTCATCTTTCGCACTGTACTACATTTTAAACAGTAGGAAAAGATCGGGTGTAATGGGCGCAACTAGTAAAATGGGTTATCATACATTTTCATAGAAGGACTAAGGATATAGTTGAAACTAACACTATTCAAATTATTCGGAGACAGTTTCTTAAATACGAACATCACTGGAATTATTTGGTTTTAATGGTCGGTTGATATTATTTTTAAGTCGGGCATTTCTATAAATTTTTTCAAAAATACATTTGTTTTATTTCCAATAAAAATTAATATAATATATTATAATAATTATAATAATTATAATAATAATTTTTTGAGCAATTTTTATGACACTCTCTACTTTACATCTACAAAAGTCAAACAATATCTGTTTGTTTGTTAGATAAATATTCCACGTATCTGCATCAAATTTGGTATAAATATTCTTCGACAGCCATTATCGCAAAGGGGATTAAAAGTTCATAATTCACTATTTTGAGCTATTTTTTTTTTAATTGAAGAGTGGAGAAATGGGCATATGGGCTCATAAAGAATGTGTATAGATTGCAAATTACATTAGTAGTGTGTTTCTTTCTTTTAATTTTGTGGTTTAAGCATTATTTTTCATGTTCAAGCCCTAGGACTAAAGACGTCATCATCTATATGTTGGCCTGATGAGATATCAAGAAGGGATCGATTGAAATTCAAACAGAAATTAACTTGGCAGGGATAGGAATTTCTTTACTTTATATAACACCAAAAAGCATACAATAAAGAGAGTTTCCAAATTGGATTATGATTTGGGCACGTCTGCACCAGCCAGTTTATTAATAATATTTGTTAAAATGACTCTGTGTGATATAAAAACGCATGTATTTACAGTCTTTTTTACAAATACTATTAAAAAGAAGGCGCACTTTGCAGCGCTGTAATTGTACCAAAAATTTATACGCAAAAAATTACATATGATATTACTCATAATTCGTCTTCTATCATTTTCAAGTCTTTAAAGGACAAGGCAACACAAAAACATGCAAATTAAGTTCGTGGACATAAGTTTGTCAATTTCGTTCCAATTTTTTCTTCAAAAATTTATTTTTAGTTTTCTATACTTTCTTTTTAAATTAATTAAAAAAAAAAATTGTTAGTATCTAAAAATAAGTGCCGAAATATAATTTGAAAAAAAAACCCAAGAGACTTTCTGGGCGATATAAATTTAATCGCTATTTTTTTCCGAATATTATCAAGAAGAACATTTTGGAGATGTTCAAAAGAAAGTTTCAAAAAGGTCAGAAAAAATGTCTAAACTAGAATTATAATTTGATTATAGCTTACCAAAAAAAATATTCATAACTACAACTTTCTTAAAGTCACCAAATTTAATTAATTAACAACCAACCATAGAGACGGTTACTTCCATGGAAGACAGACAAAAAAAAAGATCAAACGGACAAACAAAACACCATCGACTAAAATCAATGTCTTGAAAAATAATTTTTTTTTTAATTAAGTCGTCATTCATATTCATAGCTCGAAGGTATTTCAATAATAATTTTTGTACTTGTTTCAATAATTTACATATTTAATCTACAAAATTTTCTTACCTGAAGAATTTTTTTTTTTTTTTGCTTTTCCAATGTACTTACGCGCTGGCACAATAATATTCAAAACAAGACCTTGCAATTATTTATAAATTTATTTTTAATAATATAATAAATAATTTTTCTCACAAGCTTCCGCTTATTGACCAGTTTTTTTTCCTCCCATTCCATAACCCCCCCCCCCACTCCCCCCAAGAAAAGTATATACAAATATAGATAAAAGATGAATCAGAATTTTCGATATGAAAATTACATTTGACAGATGTCAAGGATCTGTCTCTTGGTATTAACACTTCGGCCTAAAAGTAGGCTAATAAAATTCTACTAACTTTAATGATGATCATGATAGAGTGACGATGATTGAAAAATTAATGCTTGTCTCAGGGATGAAAAAAAAAAACAAAAATAATATGATATCTAAAGACCAGTAGCTTTAAGATTAGGACAACGACCCACCATAAAAATAACATATGTGATATGAAGTGATCTTCATTGATTGATTTGATCACACATCACGAAATTTGAAATTTTGTTTAGAAATTTAATGAAAAATTTGTTTACCAGTACAACAAAAAAAAACTAGTTATTTGTGTGACTGATGTTGATATCAAAAATGATCCTCATTAACCGAAATATTTAAAAGTACACAGCACGAAGATTTTTTTTTTTTAGCTGTTTCTTATTTTGTTGTAGAAATAATATTTAGAAATGAAAACAAAAAAAAATCGTGCGTCCACTGTATGTGGTTTAACAACAAAAATAAAGCGATGGTTCTCATTGATTGAAATATTTGATCATGATCTTGATCATACAACATGGAATTTCGTAGACGATACGTTTATTAACAACCAAAAAAAAAAAAAATAAAAAATAACTGATCATGTGTGATAAAAACTGATCATGTTAAAAATAATACAAATTGATTTTTCTCCGTTTTTTCGGGTCTCGATCTTATTTTTTTCGATATCATTTAATTTCATTTCTGTTAATCCATTCAATTGATCGAATTTTTTTTTTTAGGTTATAAATATTTCTTTTTTTCTTAAAGTTCTTTTTGCGATCGCATAACTTGTATTCGCCTTTTTTTCCCATACACAATGTTTGAACTGATTTGCATGCAACTAAATAAGAAAAATTCATGAAAATGGTCATCGAAAATGAGGATCAACGACGAGGGGGAGCAAGAAATGTTTATGTGGTATGTAGAAATTTCATACCATGTCAGTATATTGTAGAAAAAAATTTAAGTATAAAAACTTTAAACCTGATCAGGTCAAGCAGTAAGAAAAAAAGAAGTCTCTTAAGTTTTTTTTTTTTTTTAAATGGAAGAATATAAAATAAGGAGAGTTTTATCTTACAGGAACACCATTGAGAAAACTGGGTCAATTATATTTTTTGTTATTGGTATATAAGCTGGTCAAATGAATTTACGTTATTTGAGTAGATCGAAAAGAAGATCAACATTTTTTGAATGATCGATATCGGTTTTCTGAACAAAACTCCTCATCAACGAAAACCACAGAAAAGAAATTTTTCAGACATGAAAAAATCTGATGGAAATTTGATTGTTTACTTTTCGAATTTTTTGGTTTTTTGCAAGATCCAATTTTAACGAGGAAAATTTTCTGTACAAAAATTTCACACATATGAAAATGGTGTTGAATAAAAAGAAAGATGGAGGAGATTGGAATCATTGCGAATCAATTCATTCGATTGGGTGTTGGAACTCAAAATTTCTGTTAATTTCTTAAAGTGATTGGTTTTCTTAAGACCCCAAACATTTATTGAAATTATTATTAAAATTGGTGGGGTGGAGTTTTACGGTGTTGGGAGGAAGACACCAATATTTTCTTGTATATTTTTACATTTCTCATTTTTTGTTTTTTGTTTTTTTTTTTTTAAATTTAATAATGTCAGCGTTTTTCTTAACTGTTTCGTTTTTTTGTTTTTTTTTTTTTATTAAAACAAAATAAATTCGATTAAAAATTTGTTATAAATTAATGAGATAAATAATTTCAGGTACTTATTTTTCTTGTTTTTGATTTGGTTTTTAATCAAATACAATTTCAGATGAGAAAGTTTTATTTTTCTTAAATTAAGTGGTAATGTCCCTTAAATCAGTTTTTGTTTTATTTATATATAATCGAAATAATAACAAAAAAAAAAGAAAAAAAAGTTATTTTAAAATGTAGAAAATCGAATTTTAATTTTTAAGCGAAAGCTTGGAGAAATTTTAAACTTCATGGAAGATGTTGTGCAAATAATTAACATTTGTATGCTTTAAGTAATTAAGTACATTGAGTTAAATTACAAGAGAACAGATAGTGTCCTCATAGTTCATGTCCTTTAGAGCTAGTACTTGCACTGAGAGAGTTTTTCGTTAGTGCTTCAACCAAACTTGAATGATTTCACAGGACGAATGGACTGATAAAATTTCCCTCCTGGGTATAACAGTCATTGTGTCTTATCTACGTAAGATTTTGTAAACATAACAAAAAAACATTCATTTAAAAAACTTATTCTAGTACAACTTACTTTAAAATAAATCCGAATGAATTTGATAAGAATTTTTAAACAATTACTTATATTATTTCAATCGATTCAAATCTATCGCAAAAGAATTTAGTTTTAGTGTTTTTAAACTGAAATGATCTTCATTTAAAATCAAAAAGAATTAAAAATATTTACCTTGAAGGTGAATTTTGTAAGAATTATTTGCTTTTTTTAAAAACTTTTTTGTTTTCTAATCAAGAGACCATGAAAAAACTTCCTATCTATTTTACCAACAATAAAAAAATAGGTGTGGTGTCATGTTGTTGCACTTGGTGCACTTAAAAAATATAATTCAAGACGAAAATTCTTTAATTCAGTTTTTTTTCTATAGATTCCGCTATACTTATAGTAAGAGACCCAATTATCAACATAATTAGGAATCTTTAATATGAATTTTTTTTATTGTTTTTAGTATTTTTGTTGTTGTTTATACTATTGTATATGTAGTAATTCGTAGAACAAAAATTCTAGATGGTATTAAATATAGAAAATTTAAAAATCTTGATTCTCAAGTATGCTTAAAATATAAAAAAAATCGTTCCTGGACCGCCAAATGAACAAATCCAGCTGATGATGCCTTTCCATCTCTTTTACGAGATATAGAAAAAATAGTAAAAGGAAAAAAAAACAACAATTTTAAAAAACTATGAATTATAGTTTTTAATATTGTATTTAATAACAGTCAAAAGAAAAATTTTGTAATAAATAGGATTTTCTGATATATGGGCCGTTTATTGTGAAAGTGGCCTAAGTCCACTTTATAAAAAAAAACTAGTTAAGCGCACTGTATAGATATATAGCACCTTACTTTAAAATAGTTTAATAGACAGTTATCTATCGCAAAAACGCCGAAAAAATTTATTATATTTTAACTATGTAGTGCAAATTGTATTGGAATCATTTCACAAAACTGCTCATAATTCGAAATAAAAAAAAGTGGGCTTAGGTCACTTTCAAAATAAACGGCTCATATAACAATATTGATCCCGTGACGAAAATTCAAAATAAAGTCGAATCATTGGGGAGAATGTAAAATGTGTATCAGTTCCTAATAAAATTGCATTGTCCTCTACCGATTTTATATAGTATAAACAACAACCAAAATATTAAAGAAAATTAAAATTTTTTGTCAAGGACACTAAATAAAAACTATTAAATTTAATATTAATATTCATAGAATTTCTATTCTATTCTATTCTAGAGCCAATTTCTGCAGAAAAAGTCTAGACAATTACTTGGCCGAAGCAACGTTAACTTCTAAATCTTCAAATTATATTAATTATATTATATTATATATAATTATTATATTCATTTGGTTTAGAGAGATGGAAGTTTTAAAATGTAGTTTTTAAGTTTTTTCGTAAACTTCTTGCTGTACAATGGTACAAAGTTAAGATGGTCAAATAGAATATTAGGCAATCGTAAAGCCATGTTTGGTAAATAAAGATTGCTTTAAAGAAATTGAATTTTTTCAGACATAACAATTGAACTTACTTAAATTTTTTTCAATCAAATAGTGTTCCTATTATTGACATATAAAAAATGCAGTTGCTATTATTATCAATACCGTATGTCCCAAAATCATTATCTTGAATACTTAGCTTTAAATCGTTTTCTTGCAATTATTTTCTTAAAATATTGGAAAACAATATAGAAGAATATTTAAAAATAACATATGCATATATAAAATTATAGATAAATGTCGATAATACGAACTATGTCGATAATTGGGACACATACCTTAAAAAGTATTTCAATATTTTTGCAGACCAGTTATTAACATCTAAATATTATTTGAATCAATCCTTTTATCATTTTCTATTCGAACATTGTAGCCGCATTTACTGCCCTGTTTAATTTCAATATGATCATTTTTGTTAGTGCACGAAGAACCAATGAATCGAAACGAATATTTATATGATAAGAAATGAACAAGCATTCAAGCTCTTAATAGATTGTATTAAAACCCATTTTTTTCTCTAATTCGATCTCAGATAAATCTTGATTCTTTGCTTTTGACAGAAAAATATGAAATAAACATAAAATTCTATGCTATTGTTTAAATAGCTTAAAACAACAACTAACCTACAATGTTTCACGTATATTGAGGAAAAAAAACCAATGACAGGTTTGCAATATAATTTCCAAAGAATAATAATAATTGTATAAAATCGTGATTATCTTTTATTTACATGTGGTAATTATTGTATTTTTGCAGTACTCAAAATTCAGTACATTTTGGCTCTTTAATGAACGTGCAACTTGAAATAAAAACAGCCACCGAATTACCATATTTTAAAGTTTTGTTGATTAAGAAGCCTCATCATCAGTGCTTATTCGGGACCTCATTTTCAGCTTCCGTTCAAATATAATCAGTTTCCACTTTTCCAATTCGCATCAATTTGATCTCTGATTTTTGGTTCAGGTTTTTTTATTTTTACGTCTTGTCTTATATTTTTATAATGAATGGCGGTGTTTTTTTATGACCACCTCACGAAAGACAGTTATTGAATAATAATACACAATTCCAATTGCTCGAAGGATGATATTCAATAAGTGGAAGAAGTTTATTGAACATTTATTTCAATTTCATAAAATCAGGGCAAAATTTTAATAATGGAGGGCAAACGTTTTGAAAACAAAATGATATGAAATGGGGTGATTGGAAATTTCTTGTTTTTCCATTTGAAAGGAGAAAAAAAAAGCGAACCAACAGTAAGACTTTTTTGATTTGAAGACACCAAAAAATTTCTGTTTTTGTAACACTAAATTTTACTTTTCAAAAAAAAACGAACTTGTTTGAAATTTTCACTTTATAAAAGCCTTTCTTTATTGAACTTTTCTTTTTTCTTGGTCCTTATTTGGAAAATGGAAAGTTAGTTACTTTCAAATTTTTTAGTAACTAATCCAATTAGTTCGTCTAGCAAATATAGATGTCATTATTATCGGAGCAAGCAAAAAAGTCAAAAAAAGTGAAAGATAGATGGTGCTGTTTTGAATCCTAAGGAACTATAATTTCTTCTTGTGATTTATTTTATTATTTAAATTTAAAAAAAAACATTATTTTTCTGTAATTCAATTTCATTTCTACAAAGTGAAAAAACTTTCGCTGTCATCTGGAAATTTCAGACACAAAAATTTTGTTCAATAAAATGTCGGAATTAAACTAAACCGAATTAAGAAAAAAAAAACAGAGATTGAATTGCGTTGACGCTAAGGTTGCCGAATATTATATCTTGTCATTTTATATTAAAAAATCCTCCATTATAATCGCAAAAAGCAAAAAAAAAAAATTAAGAAAGAAAAAAGAGTATTTTTAATATAATTTTTGTGGTTGGTTGTCGGTTGTCATTTTTTAATCAAAAAAATTTGAAATGAAATGCATATAATATTTTTTTTATCATATGGCCTTCCTATATATGTTTTGTGCGCGCATAAAATTCAGTTCAAATCTCACCTGTAAAAAGTTGGTACTGTGATATTAAACACTCTAGCAAAAAATCACAGCGACCGCGCAGTGATCAGGTGAAGTCGAAAACCCCAAAAAAAATGTATAACCTAAAAATATTATTCCTTTTTTGTATGGATTCATGCTGTAAGAAAATTGTAAATGAAAATACTCCCTCCATCCCAAAATATGGTATATATAACTTTTATACTGAATGTCTTTTATGTGAATTTTACTTAAGTTCAGTTAAACGACGTTTTTAGCCGTCATTGAATTGAATTTAAGATATATTTAATTTTGATCAATTGTCGGAACGATCATTACTCTATCTTTCACTTTTTTTGTTCCACGAAACAACAGCAGAAAGACTTATTTTCCTTAATTAATTTTTTTTTTTTCTGCTCTTAACCAAATTCGGGAAGCAGAACACGTAACATCAAATCTACTTACAACTTTGCCAAATGCACCACTATATAACTGTTTACCAATCATTCGATGTAGTAATAGCTACAATATTGCATTTCGCTGATCACCCAACAATTGTTTTGATCTGCTCTCTGAGGCCATATTTTCATTATTATAAATACGACGAACGTTACTTTGAATTGCATATACATATATGTATGTATGAACATATTTCAAAAGGCAAAGAATTACTGGCAGTCCCTTTTACACATCAAAAAGGAATTTAATTTAAAGCTAAATTTGTATATAAGCCCTTAACTGAACTTAACTTAACGTTAAGTTAAGTTTTATAAACCCATATACCTTAATTTGTGACTGAGGGAGTGTGTACTACGATAAAAAACGACCATTTTTGTAAAATATAAAAATGACATTAAAGATCAGAGTTGAAGAAAACATAATCGAAATAAGACAAAGGGTGAAAAGAGTGTTAAACCAAAATGATCTTTACGGGCCTCGTAAACCAAAAACAAAAACGACTTGTGACGTTTACACATTATTTTTATGACAGCTGCCATGTTTTATACCGAAAATGTTCCGAAATAAAAAAAAGAACATTTGCGACGATCATTTCCATATAAGAGTAAGTATATAGCATTACTTTAAATTTGAATTGAAAAGCAACAAAATTATGAGAGAACTAAAACTTTAACTGAAATAACAAAGAAATAATCATAAAAAATAAATATGTATAAGAAAGAAAATAAAAAACTTACCAAATTATGTTTGTGTGATGTTCATCCCCGATCCACCGCGATCTACAATCTAGCAGTCCTCTTCCACATGTCCATTTAGTATCCATCGAGAGTGGGATTATATTTGTTCTTGTTTTCAACATTTTTCATTTCTCTTCTTTTTTTGGCATAAAACCTTATAATTTTTTTGTTGTTCTTTTTTTTCTTGGTCAATAAATTAATGTTTTAATGACCCGCGTGTCCGATAAAAATCTTAATCAGAGATTTTAACCGTCAATTTTTTTAGTGCAACTTTTAGTCAAATATTTAAAGCTATATAATAAAACAGGAACTAAAATACAGTAACGAATTTCGGATCTGTGGAATACATATGGAATGTAACTTCGATCACGTTTCATTCTATCTAAGATAGACTTGTAAAGTAATGATCATTTCTAGGACTTAGATTTACTGGGTTAATTACAGTATATTCCAGGTAAATTAAATCACATAGAATTGGGTGGATCACTGTTACAGTATAAGTATACAGTAATATGAGTTTCTAAGAAGATATGAAGACTGACGAGTGACTTTGTGTTTATTTTTAGAATTATACGACATTTTGTTCCCACCCTGATTTTTATTTACAATGCATGTGTGGTTTTTCTCAATAAAAAATATATATATAAACCCCTTCTCTTTAGCTATCTATCTTTTTTTTAGATCATATTATGTTAGTGCAACAGAGATAAATATAAGTTTTTACAAGTAAATCAGATGTTTATTTACTTTACTATTAATAAACAAATTCTAACGTTTGCAAAAATAAATCAAGTGATATTCAAAATGGTTTTGAATCTTATTATAGACTCACTAATTCTTAAATAGTTAGTATACTAACGCATAAAGAGATTGGCGACTATGTGTTTTTATTTTTCCACGGGAAAAATTTTTAAAAAAAGACTGCTTATTTTTGTCTCATTGCTCCCTTAGCACCAAATCCAGAAGAATATTTATGCTTTTGCTTGCTGGATGAAGGCAGTAAAATAGAGTATACTTGGTACATGAAGACGAGTTTCTCTCTTTTTATTATTCATGGTTTAACATTTCTTTCTATTTTACCCACGCAAGCAAAACAATTTGCACGTTTGGTGCAAAGTATAAGTATATATTGGATAAGAGATCAGCGAATCGCATCTAATTTCTCTTCAGTTCCTAGTTTGTATACTGTCTGCCTTATACTGAGTAACTGTTTCTTAATGTAAAGGATATTCTGTTGCTACAGTTCCACCTAAGTATAGGCGCTGGAGTGATTCAGATTAAGCGATAGCCTCGGGTGGGTAGAACTATAGATACAAAAAAAATGCATTTTAGTCACTGCGCTTTAATGTGTCTTCACTTAAAAAAGGTAGATTTTCAAGATGAAGTAATTCTTTGTTTTTTTTGTTCTGAAAAGCGGGCGGTAGACCAAATTAATTTGGGAATCTAAATATAAAACTATTGCATCTAAGTTAGAAAATTTTACTGTTTACAATTTTTTTTATTGCGCTGTATTAAAGTCGTAATACACCCCTGATAAGTTTTGTTCATATCAAAATTGCAGCAAAACTTCCAGCAAGTTACTTCGCTCCAAAAAAAAAAAAATTTAAAAACAAAGCTTTTAGGCAATGTTTTATACAATCACATCCAAAAACCGATTTAACACCTCATTATTAATCGTAAATTCAAATGTTTTAGGCAAATTGTTTTTAAGAAAAAAAAAAAAAACTGAAGTAATTTTTAAAGAGTTTTTACTGAAAAACCAAAAAAAAAAAACAAATATTTTAAAAACTAAACCAGTTTTTTGCGCGAAAAAAATTTGTTAAGAAATTGACAGAATTTGTTTTTTTTCCGGATTCAAATTGAAAACATTAAAAGAGCTTTTTATTTAATTATAACAGGAAAAATGCAAAGAACTTTAAAAAAAAAAAATGCAAACATTTTAGTCTTGAAAAACAAAAACCATGATTTGAGCAACAATCTTTCAATAACTGTATTTTATCAGTTTTTAATCATTCAGGCATGTTTTTCAGAAAAAAAAAAAATTTCAAGAAAAATTCAGTTCAAAATCAAGGCTTTTCGTTTTTTTTTTCTGTTTGTATTAAGAAGCGCCCACATTTAACAAAGTTGAACCACCAAAAAAACAACAAAGTCGTACATACATAACATGTCGACTGATTCCTTAAAAAAAACGAAAAATTCAACAAAAAAAAAAGAAAAACAAATTCTAAATAAATTAATGAGTACAAAAAAAAATCTGTAACAGTTTTTTAATCGATAAAAATCTGAACGACAAAACAAAATTGTTTTAACGAAAACTTTTTATATTGAAAAGAATCAATCTTTAAGTCAATTACAGATCAATTTCTTTAATGCTCTTGTTCGACTTTTTTTTTCTGTTGGCGGGATTTCTACTTACTTCATGCCGCAAATTATAAGAAAAGGTAATTATTTAAATAATTATTAAAGAAAAAAATTTTGTTTTTCACTGAATTAAACTTTTGCACGCGAATCTGTAATTTTTCTGACGGAAAAAAAAGGTAAGAGAAAAGTTTTTTAGTTTTAGTCTTTAGAATGTCTATTTTAGAAAAAATATTACACTTGCGATGAACTTCAACTATGATAGTCAAGGTCATACCATGTCATCATCTACTAACAAACTTTATCTGTGCGTATGTCTCATTTTCGACGTGCACCTGAAAAGAGGCAATTTATAATTTCTTGATGAAAATTTATATATTGCTCAAAAGTTTTTCATTGGAAACGGCTTTTCTTTTTTTTGTCATTATTGATGTGCTTTCACCTAGTTATTATAATTACTATGATTACTGTTAGCAGGTCTTGTTGTATTAAACAAACGAAAGTAGAGTGATATTTAGTTCAACGAAGGTTAATCAATTAATTAGGAAAAGTGATATAGAATGTCACAGGTACTGTCTTTTAGAATAACTTCCTACTGTTTAAGATGTTTTAAATCAGCGGATTTTCAAAATTTTCCACACAGTATTTGTTTTGATAAGTCTATTGATGTTTTAATACAGATCGCATATGCGAGATTCCAAATTCGAGAATTACGAAATTCATTCTCAAAAATATAATTTCGGATTCCGAGTTTAAGAGAATAGAATTTCGGATTTGATGAACTCTGACTGAAATTGAAGCACGCTTTAGAAGATCGAATAAGCCAAAGACGATCAAATGTATCTAGAACTCTTCAGTATTTACACAATGCTGGAAAAAGTGAAATTCGTGAAATTTTCACCAAACTATTGAAAAATACAATAGCCAAAGTTATTGAAAACTTTGCAGAAAAACTCATACACAAATATGTAAACTTCCCCAGCCGACCAGTCGGAATCTGACGATCTGGCGGAAGTGATTTTGGAAGATCAAATTAATCGTAATGCGCAGTCCCAGTCATTAATGCAAAAGTTAGAAAACAAAATTCAATTGAATTTGTCGTCCAACATACCGTCCAGTTCAACTCAACGAGCAACAAGCCGAAGCTTAATTTCAAAAATTAAATCTGAAATGAAATTCTTTAAAGAGAATGTCGTACGGGGAAAAATGTTAGAGTTGATATATTCATTTTTAATTGTGGGTCTACCAACGAACGTGCAGTACTTGCGAGCGTTTTCAGTTGTTGGTAACTTGGGCACAAAAGTTCGATTGAGACTAGGGGACGTGGCTTTAAGTGGTATCTGCTTCCTCAAAACCTATTTTAGGCACACAAATCAATAATTTAATTTAAAATATTTTTTTTATAGTGTATGGTATATAAACATTTTTATTTTCTGTACTAATCGAATTTTTGTACAATTATTTTATTTTAAATCATGTATTTTTTATATACTAAATAACTATGAATTTCTAATCTATTATTAGTGTCGACCTAAAAAAATAAAATAATATTTGGAAATTCGACCGAATTCTGAAAATTTTTAAACTTGAATTTCGAATTTCGTTTTTTTCGTCAAAATTTGCATTCTCTACAGTAGAGGTGATCCTGTTTATAATCAGCAATGTTAAAAGCCAGTCAGAATCCTCCTTATACTGATAAAGATACAAATGTGTTCCACCTTATTTTCTGAAATAAAAAACTCTAACATAAATCTCGTAAGTTATGATGCTGTAGTTGTGTCATGGTATCTTCGGATATACATATACCATATAATAATGTCTATCAAAAAAGTTAAATAATATCTACTACGTTCATTTTTAGATACGTCAACACGATTGATTTAGCACATATGATCAGTAATGTAATTTAAAAGTTCAAAATCTAATTACGAGCCCTTACTAATTACCTGTGCACTAATCATGAGCATTTCTTATAAACAATTCAATTAATGACTCTCCGGATACGCGTTTGATCTAGTAATAAAAAAAAAATTTCTTCTAATCATGTTTTACTTAATAAATTTCTTAATAATCTATACTGACTTCAATTTGAAGCTCGTTAACTTTTCATAACTTAATTAGTTTGATTTCAATTATGTGTATTTTTTTTTTTAATAAATCCAAAAAATTGTTTTTTCGGTACAATTTCTTTGATTACAAATCACAAATAAGAGAACTAACCCTTTTTTTCCATTAACGGTGTTTTAAAAAATTGCAGCAATAAAAATGTGCAATTCCAACAAATTTTCGAATTTCTTTCTTAATTATTTTAAGTTCACAAAATAACATATGAATACCAAAAAAAAAAACAACAACACGAATAAAAGAAATCCCTATCCTCAAGAGAAAAGTTCATTAATTAGTGTTACAAGACTTTAGAACGGTCATCATGTTGTCCAAGAAAAAGCCAAATAAAAAACATTTAATTCGTGTTTCGTTCTGTTTGTTTTATTCCTCGAGGGGAGCCAAATAATGAAACATCAAAATTGTTTTAGAGCCCCAAGTATATGAACTTCACTAGTGGTGAGGTGTTGGTTTTTTCCCAAAAATTAAAAAAAAGTTTATCCTGCTGGTAATGATGATGGGCTTTTTTCTGTTTCTCAGAAACTTCTCCAGAAACTATAAAATGAAGTTTCTGAAATGCTTTTTGCTATAAGAACTCTTCGGACTCGTCATGTTATTTATAAACTGATTGTAATAAAGTAATACATCCCAAATGTAATTATTTATTTTAGGACAAATTCAGGGGAAGAACCTTTTTAATAATAATAAGTATACGATAAAATTACAAATGGTCAAAACGAAGTCATTATAACCTAATTATGTATGTCTTTTTTTTATTTTGGGCCAAGAAAATATTCCGCATGTGGTCCACGTACAATGGATTGTCTTATTAAAAATTTATTTAATTAAATCATTTTAAAAAGTAAATTTTTTCGAAAGTTTTGTGTTGTGATCCTGCATAAATTACTCAATTTATAATTAATAACCTTTTTGAATTTTTGGAAATGTTTTCTTTTGGCAGAATATTTAAAAACTAGGTTGTAACCCGTCCTAAGACGGCCTTCTAAAAATTTCGGCTTAAAAATCGCTTTAAGTTAACAAAATGTATTCAAGCGTAGCATCTTAATTCGGAACATAATAGATCTTTTACCCCGTTCTCGTAGCACCATTGGTGATATATTTCATGTCTTAAGTCGATCTATTCAGAAAGCACATTATTTACCCCGCAACACCCCGAGCGAAGACATTAAATTGATCCCATTTCTCCGGTTGGTAAAATAGCTCCCGTCAAACATATATTACGTAAAGGCAAAAACCTCTATAGAGTAGGGGCTTAAACAACCGCAGCACCAAAGTGGTGAGAGATAGAATTATTTTATCTTCGACAGAAAAAATCCGCTTGAAAACCTCTGAAACTTTGCCGAACATTGTAATCGCTTGTGACCTCTATATAAAAAGTATAAAAGTTTCTATTGACTTCAGCGCCAAAGCGGTGACAGGTAGAACTATATTGTCTTCGGTAGAAATAGTGCCAATGAAAACTTCCACAACTTTGCCGAACACTGTAATCGTGTGTGACGTCTATATACCAAGTTCCAAAATTGTATTGACTCCAGCGCCAAAGCGGTAAGCGATAGAACTGTTTGGTCTTCGACGGAAATAATTCCCGTGAAAACCTGCATAACTTTGCTGAACATTGTACTCGCGTGTGACGTATACATACGAAGTTCCAAAATTTGTGTTGATTCCAGCGCCAAAGTGGTGAGAGATAGAACAGTTTGGTCTTCGACGGAAATAATCCCCATGAAAACCTCCACAACTTTGCTGAACATTGTTATTGCGTGTGACTTCTATATAAAAAGGTCGTAAATTTGTATTGCCTCCAGCGCCAAAGCGGTGGGAAATGGAACTTTGCCGTGTACGTTAGAATGTCCGGCATAAAAATCTTAATAAGATTGCCTTTCAAATAATTCTCTACAACATATCAAAAAGCGTTTTTTTTTTTTTGCTCAACGCCGTTTCTTTCCGGACAATATAGGACGGACGGAAGGAAGGATTAACTTTTTATATATTTAATAAGGTATAAATTCAACACGGATTTATAAAGATCTATAATCTTTGGACATGTAATAAATTTAGTAGAAGTACAAGAGTATGCCAATAGTTATCTGACTTGTTGATATATAATCAACTACATATATGTATATCAACAAGTCATATAACTCTTGACACTTGTTGTTACTTTTATCAAAAGCTTTATTGGTCATATTTATCGATGATATTCCATATATTTCCGGTGTAAACTAATACGTCTCCCACCAAAATAATAGGAAATTACGCAGGACAATATTAGTAGCCACGTCGCTGGTCTTTCGAATCACGAAATTCCTGATTCGATCCTTTAATGATGTTAGCATTAAAAGACCCAGTGTTTAATGAGAAAAATCAGCAGTACTAATAATTGATTCGGATCGCGAATAACAGTGAAATCTCTAAAAAGTTGTTACCTCTCTGTACTACAATTGAATGTTTCCTTGCATATAGCAGTAATAATATTCCGACACCAAAACCCTAATGGACAGAACCGAATTCCCTTGGTATGTAGAACCCAACATGCTGGGGCTTAATAAAATAATAATTATAATAAACCCGCAAGGGGCTCCATTGAACCACGGGCTTGACAATCCCGCGGATCCTGAGTCACAACCCAAGTTGTGTTTGCAGCTCAACTTTGTATGGCAAATTACACCAAAAACAACTTCAATTTGCTATTTATTTAAACAACATTAAAACCCAACTCATTTTTTTTAAAGGAAACAATTCGATTTTAAATTTCATATATCTTAACTATATAAATAAAATCGTAAATGTTCGTTTGTTCCTAACCGGTAATCTCCGATACTTCTTGACCAATTGCTTTGAAACTTTCACAGAATGTCCTATGTGATTATGACCATGTTTATATGTACTTTTTATTTACCTAGGTTATACCTAATTTGGGTTATACCTGATTTAAAAAAAGCAATCACTAACACATAGCCACAAGCATGTTTCAAATCAAAATCTTCAAGCGAGAAAACGTGATTTTTCTTACTCACACACGCATACATCAGTAAACTTTTATTATAAAAATAAAGATGAGCGTAGTGGCGGCGTTAAAAATATTAATTCGGAGGGGCAACACTTAAAATGGGCTTAATGCTTATGTATTCTGGAACATCAGAATTGCGAAAAATGTTTGCGTTATTTATTCCAAAAAACAAGTTTCTCTTAAGCGTACAAAATTAAATTATTCGCCTTAGATCCTGTTTATTGAAATGTAACGAGCAAATTATGTCTCTACCAAATGGCGTAAAATTTTGTAAGCCCATAGCCGAAAGCCATTTCATTTCTCATTTTTTGGAAAGCTTAAAGCCAAAAAAAAGGTATTTATAATTGACAAGGCTGAATTTTCAAAATCTTCGACGAATTTTAAGAATTGCCCCCAATTTCTCAAAAAAAATTACTGTCACTGGTAGTTTTAATTAAAAAAAAAAACGAGGGGTTTTTAGATTTGGATTCAAAGTTGGTTCAAAAAAACAAATTTTTTACTAAATTATGAATTAACATCATTTCTGTTTGATTAATTATTATATATGTTAAAGGATAACCCTTCTTTCTTTCCTTCTGTCCGTCCTATATTGTACGGAAAGAAAATTCGTTGAGCAAAAAAAAAAAACACACTTTTTGATATGTTGTAGAGACTTAATTGAAACGTGGAAAAATTTTGTTTCCGGGGAGATTGGGGGTTTACAAAGGGGGCTTGAAAGCTTATTTCAGAAAACCTCATTTATAATCTGAAATATACACCGGACATGATTCTGACCTGAGGCAATCTTATTAAGATTTGCATGCCGGACATTCCAACGTACACGGCAAAGTTCTATTTCCCACCGTTTTGGCGCTGGAGGCAATACAAATTTACGAACATTTTATATAGAAGTCACACGCAATAATAATGTTCAGCAAAGTTGTGGAGGTTTTCATGGGGATTATTTCCGTCGAAGACCAAATAGTTCTATCTCCCACCACTTTGGCGCTGGAATCAACACAAATTTTGGAACTTTGTATGGAGACGTCACACACGATTACAATGTTCGGCAAAGTTGTCCAGGTTTTCATGGGGATTATATCTGTCGAAGAGCAAATAGTTCTACCTCTCACCACTTTGGCGCTGGAGTCAATAAAATTGTGGAACTTGGTATTTAGAGTTCACACGCGATTACGATGTTCGGCAAAGTTATGGAGGTTTGCATGGAGATTTTTTCTGTCGCAGACCATATAGTTCTATCTCTCACCGCTTTGGCGCTGCAGTCAATGCAAACTTTTGAACTTCGTATATATACGTCACACACGAGTACGGAATTATTTCCGTCGAAGACCAAACAGTTCTCTCTCTTACCGCTTTGGCACTGGAGTCAATACAATTTTGGAACTTGGTATGTAGACGTCACACACGATTACAGTGTTCGGCAAAGTTTCAGAGGTTTTCAAGCGGATTTTTTCTGTCGAAGATAAAATAGTTCTATCTCTCACCACTTTGGCGCGGCGGTTGTTTAGGCCCCTACTCAATAGAGGTTTTTGCCTTTACGTAATATATGTTTGACGGGAGCTATTTTACGAAGCGGAGAAATGGGATCAATTTAATATCTTCGCTCGGGGTGTTGCGGGGTAAATAATGTGCATTCTGAATAGATCGGCTTAAGTCATGAAATATATCACCAGTGGTGTTACGAGAACGGGGTAAAAGATTTATTATGTTCCGAATTAAGATGCTGTGCTTGAAAACATGTTGTTAATTTACAGCGATTTGTAAACCGAAATTTTTAGGAAGCCGTCTTAGGACGGGTTACAACCTAGCAATTAAATAAAGCCTATAAAAACATTTTTTTTGTACAGTAATAATGAAAATTCGCCAATTTTAAAAATTATAATACGAGCTAAAAAAGATATCGTAAAAATAGTGTTTATGCCAAAAATCAAGTTTGTTTAAACACACAAAATTAAATTTTAAAATTATAATCTACTCTACTAATTGACGTAACATTTTGAAAACCCAAAGCCGAAAGACATTTAATACGTAGAGTCTCATTTGTTGGAAACCCTAAAACCAAAAAGGCATTTAAAAATGAAAATGCTGAATTTAACAAAATCTTAGATGAAATTTCCAGCTTGGGACGATTTACAATACAAAAGCTCTGACTTCCTAGCCAATCGCCGGTGGATAGGCTTGACATTACAGCACGTGTTTTCAAACAGAAGCTGAAATCCCTGATGGAATTCATGGTAAAACATGAAGTGTTTAGGTCTGTGCGCTGCTGGATGTACTCAGTGGAATGGTAAAAGAGGGGATTCAAAAATGGTGGAAGAACGGCTCATTCCGCTTTGAAATTGCCATTAAACATTCACTTCATTGAAAGTCCCACATGCAACATTAACAAAGAATCCGGCATGGGAAAAGTATTGCAGAAATGCAAACTTATTGTTTGTGATGAATGTACAATGGCGCACAAAAAATCGCTCGAGGCCCTTGATCGATCATTGCAAGACTTACGTGCAAATATCAGACCATTTGGGAACGCATTAATATTGCTTGCAGGAGATTTCAGGCAAACATTACATGTAATTCGTCGATCGACACCAGCGGGCGAAATAAATGCCTGCCTGAAATACTCTACTTTGTGGAGACGCGTAAAGACGTTAAAATTAACTACAAATATGCGAGTCCAGCTGCAAAACGATCGGTCAGAGATATTCTCACATCAATTGCTGGAAATTAGGAACGGAAAGGTGCCGGTTGATCTGACGTCGGGACGAATTTCATTGCCTCATAACTTCTGCAATTTAGTGACGTCAAAAGAAGAATTGGTTGAAAAAGTATTTCCCAACATTCAAACTAATTACAAGAATCACGATTGGCTAAGTGAACGAACTATTCTTGCGGCCAAGAACAAAGACGTCTACGAACTTAACAATATTATTCAATCTAACATTCAAAGCCAGGTGGTCACATACAAGTCCGTTGACACTGTTGTGGAAGCAGATGAAGCGGTTAATTATCCAACATTTTTGAATTCACTCGATCTGCCGGGTATGCCACTGCACGGACTGCAATTGAAAGTCGGTTTGCCAATTATGATGTTGCGAAATATCAACCAGCCAAAGCTTTGCAACGGATATGCCATTTCAATTTGAGAGATTGCAATTCCCGATTCGATTGGCGTTTGCAATTACCATCAACAAGGCTCAGGGCCAATCTTTAAAATTGTGCGGTTTAGATCTAGACGCGGATTGCTTCTCACACGGAAAATTATATGTTGCCTGTTCTAGCGTCGGCAAACCAGAAAATCTCTATATCTGCACAGAAAATAGAACAAAAAAAAAATGTTGTATAACCACAAGCATTGTGAAATTAAATACACGAGAAACGTGCGCTTTGTCTTTTCTTTTCCATTTAACCAGACTGAGCCACAGCAACGCGTGGGCGGGTACAGCTAGTATCTATATAAATAAAATCGTTTCTGTACGTTTGTACAAAATCGATAATCTCCGAAAATTCTTGACCAATTGACATGAAATTTTTATAGAACCTTCCTTAGGTACATGAGCAGGTTCTTACATACTTTTTATTTACCGTAACATAGGTAATTAGTAAAAAAACGTTAAAAACAATCAATCACTAAAACATAGCCACAAGCAGGTTAAAACCATGAATTTCGAGTGAGATTTATCAATATATACCAATATATACATCATATATACACAAGATAATGATTATTCATGCATATTAATATTAATGATGTCATCCGCACACAAAATAATATTGAATATTTCAGTTCATAATTTGCTTTGAACGAGTAAGGACGCAGGCAGCAATGTGTAGTGCGAAAAAGATTTTTTTTTCTTCCGATGTTTCGTTTTTTTAGTGCAAATAAAAAAAAAAGTTGAATTTTGTGACGTTTTTGTTTTTTCGTTACCATTGTTGGAAAAAGACATTTTTCTTCATTTAACGCATTTTTTTTCAATTTTGTTGGCATCGTTGATTTGAAAATTCCTTTCATTTCTTCGTTTTCATTATCATCATTGGAAATTTCGCGCTCAAAGAATTTTCTTTGACAGCGACAACGCTGGTAAGATCTTATGACCTGAAAAATCATGAGACTCAGTGGCCCTAACACTTTTCATTTCCTCTTCGCTTTTTCGTAGCATTGTTCGGAAATACCATTTTTCTTCGTTTTTCATAGCATCGTTGGAAAAAGACATTTTTTCTTCGTTTCACGCTTTTTCTTCAATTTTGTTGACATCGTTGATTTGAAAATTCCTTTCCTTTCTTCGTTTTCATTATCATCGTTGGAAATTTGGCGCTCAAAGAATTTTCTTTGACACCGACAACGCTGATAAGCACTTATGACCTGTAAAATCATGAGACTCAGTGGCTCTAACACCTCTCATTTCCTTTGTTTGTCATTGATAGCGTCGTTGAAAAACAACGATTTTCCTTCGTTTTTCGTAGCATTGTTGGAAAAAGACTATTTTCCTTGTTTTTCATAGCATTGTTGGGAAATTACGTTTTTTCTTCGCTTTTTCGTAGAATCGTTGGAATCAGTGCCATCTGCGTTAGTTCACCTGCTTCGCAGAAGATGAAACTTAGATCGTCGTCCTCGGATAAAGGAAGCAGTGAGGCAAATAAACTGAAGAAGAACGGGGATTAGCGAACTAACAAAATAGACAAAGAATGACTCAAATACGTGCTGAGGAAGCAATACTTTTTCAGAACTGTTGGCAATTTCAGCGCTATGGAAATGACTACAGTTTCATCGCCCTGTACAGCAACATCGCTGGAAGAAAGTTTTGCTGAATTTGACCCAGCTTAATCTGGAGAAACTGAAGCTGGTCCACGCCAACCTGCCCTTGGGTTAGAGGAGTCCGCTAGTGCCAGCAGGAAATCTACAAGCAGAAAACAGCAACGAGACGAATTGGACCATTCTGTGGGTGTGGAACTAAAAAATACCATGTCTGCATTGCAGTCTTACCCTACAAAGCCAAAATGTGCCACATCCGCAGAAAGTGAAACCAGTTCAGCACAACAAATTGCCTTTTTGTTGGACAGATTGCCCCCGTCCTACAAAAAGGAAGCGGAGAAAAAAGTATGGAAATATCTATGTATGTGTCATATCCGCGCAGTGGACGAAGCAGGCATTGAAGACCTTGAAATTTAATACAAGTGTTATGTATTCCATTCTTTCATTAAAATAGAATAAAAAAATTTATGTTTAAACATTTTTTGCGAATTTTTATTTCTTTACTGACAAAAGTGGTCACATTTCATTATTTGATTTTATTTTGGCGAGGAATTGATCCCTCGGCGAGAAAATATCCTTTAAGCGTGTCACGAAGCTTAAATGCTATGCGCGAAGAATTATTGGATCCTATTTTCATATTTCCTTTTCGGCTTAATGGTGACTGAACTTCATCTCTCCATTTTCCAGGAATAACATTTCCAATTTCCAATTTCTTCACTATCTGCATAAGATGGTGGGCAATACTGATGAGCAGATAGTTGGTTCAGTTTTATGAAATTGTGAGGTGTCACTGTTGCTAATACTACCTACAATTAAAAAAAATAGTTCTGTATTAACCGAAACCACAGCTTTTTCATAATTAACTAACCTTTTCAGCATTTTCCGGTAAACGCCTCGCCACCAAAATCCCAAAAGCGTTTTCAATAACGACACGCGCCCGGGAAATTCTATAATTAAAAATGTTCTTGTCCAAGGAAAGACCTCTTCCCGGATATGCCCTCATTAAATTCTTCAGTGGAAAGGCAGGGTCACCAATAAAGAAATAAGGAAACTCTATATTAGATTTGTATAAATTTTTATCTGGTGTTACTTCTAATTTTCCAGATAATATATACATATGAAGCATTTCAATTAATGACATATTACCTCCATCACTTTGACTGCCGTACGCTCCAATGTCAACCATTGTGAAGGTATATCGGGCATCCCAAGCAGCTAGTAAAACAATACTGAAGAAATTTTTATAATTATAAAATTGCGATCCGCTATGAGGTGGGCACTGTATCGAAATGTGCTTCCCATCGATGGCACCGATACAATTAGGTAAATCCCATATATTTTTTAATCTTCGGCAATCAGTTTGTATTCGTCAACAGTAGGTTTACTTACGTAAATTGGTCCGAAAACCTCCCAAATTGCTTCGCATGTCTCTAATATAATTTGTTGGTTGTTCTACCAATTTTAAAAGACCATCCCAAAAATTGATGGCTTACTCCTTGGGAAAGATAACTAAAAAACGAAATTTAGTATTACAATTTCATATACACAATATTAACTTACGACAAAGTAATTGCTAATCGCTCGTCTGGCCTAATTGTGAAGGAGGTACATCTTTTTGTTAATTTGGGGCCTACAAAAGACAACAACATATTGAACACCGGAGCTGTCATTCTTGTGTATTTAAAGAACTCCTCCTCATTGTTTTTAAAAGCAGCGAATGCTGTTTGGTAGAATCCAAATATGTTCCGGTCTAAATTTTCTTCGCGGATATAAAATCTCCTACTTCTAGTCGCTTTTCTTTTTTGTACCCACAAATACGCACAATAAGATATCACTAATGTACTAAATACAATAATTAATTCCTCGTCATTTAGTTCATTCATTTTTATTCACAAAAACTTTTTTAATTTATCACACAAACACACAAAAATTATATCAAATAATAATAAAAATTACAAATGTCATCGACGGCGTCGAGTTTGCCTGCACAAAAATATTTATAGCGTCGTTAAAGTTTTTGGCAATTCACGCGTTCATTGCGTCCGTCGCGTCCGTCGAGATTGCCTCCAGGGTTATACACAAAATGAAACAATCAGTTAAACGAATTGATATTTAACTTTGCAATAGCTTTAAATAAAATATAAAAAAAACATTTTCTCAACATTTTATGTTGCTTAAACTGCGTTTATAATAAAATTAAACTGATTGTTTTGCAATTAATAACTTGAAAATTATTCAAACCTAAAAAAAAACATGATATATTTCTTCTAGTTCAAGGGTGTCCAACCTTTTTGTTTCCCTGGGCCGCATTGGAAGAAGACATATTGTTTTGGGCCGCAAGTATATTACTATGTATAAATCCATATCCTAAAATGAATGTGATGCTTGAGAAACTAAACCGTCAATATCTGGTTCGATTGACGTGGTTGCAATTGTCAGGCAGTTCTCAATGTGGTCATCCAACATGTTGGTTCTAATTTTGCACTTAGTATGTTTCATTCTTCACTTAACTCACTAGATGACAAACAACAGAACAGTGTAGCTGAGCGAGCAACGCAAACAGAAAGAGAATTTACTACATAACGAAAGAGCTTTCTGTTCTGGTCCTGTTTCTGTTGTTTGTCACTTGGCAGCTTTAGCACGAGAGCGCAAACACACAGTCATTCCTCAGAAAAATGGACATGCTTCAGTAACTGTGAATATTTTCGGGCCGCATTGATACTTGCTTTGGGTCGCATGCGGCCCGCGGGCCGCGGGTTGGACAGCCTTGTTCTAGTTAGTACTTTTCTCAGTAATCATGATATTTATTTACCAAATGTAAAAATTTTCTTTTTTTTCGAAATTCTTTAAAATTTATTTATTTATTTGAAATGGGATTATTTTACTTTACCGTAACTTTACGATTTAGATCGTAAAATATTTAAATTCAAAATGAATATAACATTGATGGAAGTAAATATATAATATATTAATAACTGTAGTGGTAAAAAAATCTTTCAATTGCCCGCCGGATACGACGGTCTTCATTTGGTCTTCTACGGCGTTCGTCGTCTATTCCACGATAGATGCGGCGACCATCATAATATTCAACATCTACCACGTTCCGCCTTCGACGGCGCCGGGTGATTCTTTCATTTACGGCACGACCCCCCGTACGTTGCCACCAAGTACGTCATCACTACCCCTTACCTTTACACCACTACTATCACGGCCAACCCGTAGAGACTGTACCACTTCATTGGTAACATTTGTTGGAATTGCCCAGCATAATCATGCTCAGTTGAGCTGAACTTTCTAATCGCACGAAGTGCTGCGTCCTTACATTTGCAACCATTTCTATATGGTTTTCGAACTGATCATATTCGGTAAAGTGTTCGCTGTACCGATGATAAGACCTTCCTTCGATATTCCGCTTTTAGTGCGTCAGCCCATAGCTCGCATCCATATAGAAAGATGGATTGTGTTGTCGACATCAGCAACTTCCTTTTACAGTGCACCGGGCCTCCGACGTTAGCCATTAGACTACCGAGCGAGGCTGTCGCCTGGGCTGCTTTGGTCGCCGTGTACTTTATCTATGCCCAGTACGACAGCTTGTTGTCGAGCCTTATTCCCAGATAATTTACCACCTTCTGGGTACTTATGGTGTTGAGACATATTCGCATCTCAACTTCTAATGGGATATGCTTCTTCGTAAGGAAAAGTAACTCCGTCTTTTCGGTGGCTAGTTTGACACCATGGAAATTCGAGCCACGCTTGCGTCCTCAGCATAACCTGGTTGAGCTTCCGCTGTGCTTCCTCAGTATCGCGTGTGGTAATTACAGCCACGATGTCGTCTACGTATCCGACCAGGTATGTGTCGTTCGGCATCTCTATATGGAGTATCTCGTCGGAACTGAAGTTCCAGAGGTCAGGGCCGAGGATAGATCCCTGTGCTGCGGCTGACGTGATCTGTTTTCTTCGAATTCGATCTGAGGTGTCATAGATCAGTTCGCGGTCACTTAGGTAGCTCCGTATGATTCTTTTTAGGTGTGTAGGTACTCGGAAGCGATTTTCTAGAACCTCTATCATATACGTCCATCTGACGCTGTTGAAGGCGTTCCTAACGTCCAAAGTTGCCAGTAATACCACTCGTCTCGAATAGTGGTTTCCCCGCTGTGCTGCTTCTACACTTGCCACGACTTCCTCTATTGCTCCAATTGTACATCTGCCGGGTATGAAACCGTGTTGTCTTTTAGATAGGCCTCCGGTGTTGTTGATCGCTGCTATTAAACGAGGCATTATCAGTCTCTCCAAGAGCTTTCATGCGGCGTTCAGCATGCAAAGTGGTCGGTATGCTGATGGAGACTCCGGGTTGCCTTTTCCCTTGCTGATGAGAACAAGCCGTTCCCTATTCCATAATTATGGGAAGATTCCTTCTGTCAGACAGGCATTGTACATGTGAAGCAGCACCTGGGGTCGCTCGTTTGCGGTTACCTTTATGACTTCCGCAGGAACCCTATCTGGACCGGGCACTTTGTTCTTCTTCAGAGTGCTTGAGGCTGCCTTGAGTTCATCTTCAGTAAATAATGGCGGGGCGTCTTCGCCTGTTGTCTCCATATCGTCCGTTCGTATGTCGTGCATTGGGAAGGGGGCACTTACGATGCTGTCCATTTTGTCCGCTTCTAATTCAGGCATTGCTGGTTTAACTCCGAACTTCCGCATTACGATTTTGTATCCCAGCCCCAGGGGTTATTGTTTATGTCGCTTCGGAGTTCCTCCCACTTTCGTCTCTTGCTGGTGCGTATGGCTAATTTGAGTTCCTTTTTTGCTGTCTTGCACTCCTCAGCTTCGACTACGGCGGTACCGGTGCGACTAGCCCTGGTCTGCTTTCTTCGTCTACGCAAGCAAATGCATCTGAGTCTCGCTATTTCTTCAGTCCACCAGTATACAGGTTTTTTGCTTCTACATGTTCCAGAGTTCGGCATCGCTAAACACAGGCTCGCGCTATGCTGTGCATGGTCAGTTTCACCTTAGTCCTTGCATTTCCGTTTTCAACTCTGGGTAGAGGTTTCGTGTCCATTTCTGCGAGAAGCCCTTCTGGGTTTAATTTTAGCACATTCCACTTACGGGTGCCTGCCCTGATGTCGCCTCGGCTTATGCTACTCGCCGATTCCACGTTGTATGAAATATATTGATTGTCGATACCTGTATAGTACTCCAGTACTTTCCGCTTCGTCAGCATATGAGCTTTTTCTTCGGATGCCAGCGTGATGTCTGGGATGGTGCCTTCGCATCTCGGCCTTCTGAAGGTGGTAGCGGTTCCCGTATTGGCGACAATGAGACCTAGTCTGGCACTCATGTCCAGCACTCGTCTTCCCCTAGAATTTGTGAGAGGCATACCCCATTCAACGGCCTTCGAGTTACGGTCGTCCGCGATAAGGAAGGAACCGCCAATGTCTAATATCTTATCTTCAATAGAGTTAAGCTTGGACTGAAATTCTTCGATATTATCGTTCGGCGTCAGATAGCAGCTCAATAGAGTGAAATGAAGGCCATAGGCCGTGCTCCACCTCCTGTTGAGGTAAACTTGCTACCTCCTGGCAGCCATATAGCCGCCGTTTGTCTTGCGTCTTCTAGCCAGATTCCATTGCTTTTTGGACCGTACTGTTCTCTAAAAACTACGGCGTCAGCGTCATGTTTTGTTATCAGCTGTGGCAGCATCGCATCGGCGGTTTTACTCCTATGCATGTTGTCTTGAAGTATCTTCATTGGGTTGCGCGTTCTCTGTTTGCTGTACACTTACTCGAGCCTGGAACATAGTCCGCGGATTTGTATTTGGCTTCAGTGCATTGACAGCATCTTGGGGATTTAGTGCACCCTTCTATTTTGTGATCTGTTTCACCACACCGTATACACAAGCCTTGGGCTTTCCTGTCGGGCCCTTTGCAGTCCCACTGTAAATGGCCATAGTCGAAACATCGTAAGCTTCGTTTAGCACTTAGTCGGAGCCTCATTCTAGCTCTGATCCACCCGAATTTGAATCGTTCTACTTTTAAAGCATGTTTGCAGTCTCAGCTGAGAGAATGATATATGCCCGCTTTTGTTCGCAGCTGTTGGGTGCAGACAGGTTCCGACTGTGCTTTCGGTTTTCTAAATTTCTTTCTTTCGTTACCACTGGTTTGCTTCAATATAGCGTGACTGGGTCCTTCTTCATCCCCTGTTTTCCTGTTGCCGTCTTTTTCTTTCCGGGCTTGTTTTTTCTTCTCTTTCGTGACGGTTTGCCATTTTTCGGGTTGTCCTCACACTGTTTTTTCCCCGTGCCTGGTTCCACTGAGCTGGAGGCTGCTCTCTTGGGTCAACCGTCGTAGGTGTCGCTATCTTTTGAGGATAAGCAATATTTTGCAGCTGCAATACGGCGATGTGTCTGGTTTCTTTTTCCGCATCTTTCTAGTTCCGTCAGTATTTTCCAATGACGTCGTCCAGTTCCGATACTCCGGTTTTCACGTCCATATTGACATTTTTTTGCTTCAGCATGACCCGTTTCATTTTGAGGATTATATGTCAACATTTCCCGAGCGCTTCCTCTTCTTCAGCTCTCATCTTTATAATGAGCTCCTGGCGCGGTGACTTACGCGTACTAGTTGGAAATTGTGCCTTTGAAGGTGTGGTTTTTTCTGAAGTACATTCCTCCTTCCTTCCTATCTCCTTTAGAGAATCCCGCTGGGAAGGCGTATTGCTGGCAGTATCATCATCACGGATGACATCCCCCGTCGTTGCCTCTTCAGCATTTGCATTTTCTTTTTCTGGTTGCCGACTATCTACACATAGTTGGGGCGTTCTCTGGATCTTTACCCCTTTTATGAAGGATTCTTCCTCTCCCGTTCTTCTTGTAGCTGTCCTTGTGACATTATCTTTATCACTAGCCAAGTTAGCCACTAGTGACAGATTGCGGTCGCTTGATATCGACGCCCCGGAGACCGCTCGCTCGCTCCTGACGGCCGCCGGTACTGGATTTCCGTTCCCCTGCACCGTAAGATTGTTTCGGTTTAGATTTCTGGGTATCCTTCCCATATCCCATTAAGGCAGGGAAGCGCCCTGGAAAGATTAGACCCATTTCCAGAAGGGTGTTTTGTTTGGTCCGCGAGTGATATTTTATTTCTCGCCTACCCCATATTTCTACAGAGCATTCCCCTATCCGCAACCTGGGGACACGCCCTCTAGGGATGCATCCCCCCTCGCGGAATAATTATGATAATAATAATAATAATAATAAATATAATAAAAAAACGGAATTGTGCTGTTGACCACACTGTAGAAGTGAAACGGAAGCTTTTTCTTTGAATACAGCTTCGAAGTGGTGAGAGTAATGGTGGGAATAATCCCCATAAGAACTTCCATAACTTTGCCGAACATTTCAATCGTGTACGATTTATATATAAAAATTTTAAAAAAATAATTAAAAAAATGTATATCGACTACAGCGCCAATACGGTGGTAGATAGAACTATTTGGTCTTCGATGGAAATAATCCTCATTATAACCTCCACAATATTGCCGAACATTGTAATCATCTAGGACGTCCATATAATGAGATTTTTTGTAATGCAACGATAATTTTTGTTAGTCGCCCTCATAGAAGTGTTTCACTTGAATAATAATAATAATAATAATAGTAATAATAATGATAACA
The DNA here is from genome assembly GCA_963422695.1 of Xylophagus ater. Classification (NCBI taxonomy): domain Eukaryota; kingdom Metazoa; phylum Arthropoda; class Insecta; order Diptera; family Xylophagidae; genus Xylophagus; species Xylophagus ater. The sequence goes on along the minus strand of OY730485.1, from coordinate 23,472,042 downwards.
TTCATTGGATATGAAGAATTAGATAAGAACTTTCTCAGTCCATACGTACTGATGCAAAAGTTAAAAACGTTTACACATGCAACATCCATGAGATCGGGTCATTTTTCCGTAGTTCGTCCAGTCGAAACTAAGTTTATAGACTATCAACAATCTTACGGATCTAAACAAACGAATATTAGGAGATAGCCAAAATGTGCTTTCGTTCGGGCACTATTCTTCGTCCAAAGATATGATTTCGAAAGTTCTGTGGTTCCATAAAAATAATGTTTTCTGCATTTTTCATCCCCAAAATAAGCCGTAGGGCATTTAACTGTATACCGTGGCCTATATTATTTTTAATTGTGTTTAATTACGTTTTTTTGTTATTTTTTTGTTTAAATATCGAAAAAATTTCATTATTTCATTTATAAAAAAAACAATAATAATCCGAAATTTAAAAATATTTCAACTTAAATGTAATTAAAATCCGCTTTTAAAGGTCGATCATTTTATGAGTTCGTTCGCTCTCGTTTTCAACAAATTGTAGAAAAATCGCGTTTTGTTTTCGTCCAACATTTTGAAATGTTTAAAATAAAAACAACAAAAAAAAACAACTTTTTGTCTTTTCTAAAGTCATAAAAAAGCTAAATAATAATATTTTGAAATTCATCAAAATGTGTTTATTAATTAAAATAGAAACATTGGTATGTTTTGTTATTTTGAATTTTTTTATGTTTCTTCATTTATGACAACCGGTTCACCATCTAATTTCTTCAAAAATGGAATTCTCTTGATACATTCAGCACGCCAACTTGGCTCATCAAAACCCTCCGTTAATGGATTACCAACAAGTAATAAATCTTCAAGTGTTGGGATTTCTTGCAAACGATTAAATTCTGTCCAATCTTTAAGTAAATTATTACTCATATAAAGTACTTTTAATACTTTTAATGAACTTAATCCTTTCAATTTCTCTATCAGATTATAACTAATCCATAATTCTTCGAGAGTTTCACTTACCGCTTCCTTTTCAATGAGAAATGCAAAATTTTAAATTATCTGGTGGGAACCACTTTACTATAAATATTTACCAAACCAGAAATTTGTTTTATATAATTCCGGGATAAGGATAAAATTCGTAGATTTTTCATTCCACTTAAACCATGAATTTTTTCAATCATGTTTGTTGACATACTTAATCTTCTACAAACACAAAAAGGTAATTTATATTGAATTATTATTATTAAATATATTTACACGCAATTAACTAAAGTTCCAAGAGAATTGTCCAGTTTTTCGATTGGTGGCCATTGAAATTGCAAGTCGACATCTTCGGCTTCGGCAATATTTCTTTGGTATTTATCTTCCCAACGTTTTAAGGCATCTTTTACTGTGGTTCCTTTTGACATTTTGTTTCTAATGTATTTTCTACAGAAATGGTAAAATATATTGATTTAATAGATGATGCACTTTGAGCACCTTGGTTACGTTTCTATGGTTAGATTTTTGTATCATAGAAGGGTAATTTTTGTTTAGGTAATTTTTTTTTTCAACAAAAAATAATTGTTCCAGTTCGTAGGACTTTCTTTCAAATCAATATTTTTTAATATTGTCTACAAGTCGATTTTATAAAATTGAACGACTTAATAGCAGTGTTTTTTTAGGGGAAATGCGCACGGTTGCCATATATTTTATACTCACTCATTTAAGCAATGTTATTTATTGGGGTTTAATTTTAACAACAGTTGTTTAATACTATATTGAAGATAATAGATGGTACAAATCGAAACTTCTGTTTTTTCTTGCAGTATTTGAAATTAATAGACAATTTTTTGAATCTTGAATCTTACCAGGTTTTTGCAATATCCATTTTATAATTTTATAATTTTTAATATTTTCAGATTTATTTGGTTAAAGCAATACATCAAATGGCCGTCTCGTAAAATATTATTTGCTTTAATTTCGCTACAAGAATTTGTCTAAAAAAGAATTTTTAATTTCAAACATCAAAAGACGTGACTGAAACTGGCTGCGTTTTTTTTGAGAACGTTAAATAGTGGTCGATAAAAATTCCCAAAAAAATACACCCAAACTCATTGAAATTGGCAAGTGCTTAAAAGTGTTTAAAAAGCGCGAGAATAATATCATTCAATTGAAAGTTGAAAATTATGCTCGCCTTCAACTTTCTCTCTTATCAATGTTTAAAAAAAAATCCAATAAAAAGTGTTACTTGCTAATTTACGCGATGATAAAAAATATATATGAGTTGATTATTGTATGAACATGTACAGGAGAATCGTAATATTTGGTAATAGTCAAACATATATGTATGTGATAACATTGCAACTACAACCAATTTTCCTTTTAAATAATTCGTTATACTAGCTTTTGTTATGATATTAAAAATTTGGACTATCTCCTTAATATTTTGGGGAGTCCTGTACTCTGGCCATTTTCTTTGCTAAAAGAATTTAGTGCAAAATCAGAATACATGACTGATGATAGTTACAAAACAGAAAGTGTTGTAGTATCCTTCCGTTGTAAACAAAAAACTTATTATTAAACCTGCTTAAGACTAGTCCTTCATGCTCATGGTTCCTCATTTGAATTCATATTCTTTTATAAAATATCATTGCCATAATACCACAATAACTGCGGTGCCTGTGAAAAGTCAAAAGTTTACAAGCTATTTACATTTAAAGAAAAATCTTCGGGAGTTATTTTTAAAATTTCTTTCAATCTACCTAAAAATCCTTGCCTTCGATTTACCTCTACGGCGGGATTATACTAAATGAGCTCCCAATTTTAACTGCAAGATTAAAATCTCACAAGGGATCCTCTTGTATAGGAAATTCAGTAACTGTCCGCAGTACTCCCACTTTCTACCAGCAATCAAAAAAAAATTTACAAATTAAAAACTTTAATGACAGAAAACATTAAAAATATTAATTTATTTTTCTGACTTAAATAAAATACGATCAATAAAAATTATTTCATATTTAAAAAAAAAAAAAGCCTAAAAAAATATTTTCTTTTTGCAGCATAAAAAAATTAAATGTTTTAAAAGTTTGTATTACAAAAAGGTTCAATTTCCAACCAACGAAAATTACGCATTAATGACGATCAACAACAATAAAAATATTCGTTGCGCGCAGTCGTCACGGTCTTAAACTGATCAGTTTTTGCGAAACGGCGCGGCTTGGTTACCATACCCGATTTTCGGACCAAACAAAAGGTAAAAATTTGTAAGTTATTAAAAAAAACTTTAAAATGTTGTCTGAATTTCTGACTTCAAATATTAGCCTCCGTTTTATTTCTTTTTTTTTTTTTTTTTTGCTTAAGATTACATTTTCGGTTCTTTTGTAGATCATCTGAAGATCGCTTGGAATCCAATTAATTGACTCCAACAAAATGAAAAAAAAAATCGAGAAAAATTACTTTTAATTTTTCTTTGATCGAAAGTGTTTTTAATCGGTCAGTACTTAAACTTCTTCCATTAAAGAGCAGTGGATCACCATCACCATTATAACTCCCACCATTATTATTAGTTGGACTATTAAAAAAAAAACAATGTCCGGATAATCAGCGCCGACATTCAAGACAGCTGTTTACATTGGGCGCGTTTCGTCGGGTGAACTTTTCTTGCTTTGCAATTTCTAACCAATAGGTTTTTTTTGTTTGTTTCTGAGTTAATTCAATGACATTTCATATGAAGTGCAAAATCAACTTGAAGGTTGCCCAAAAGATGAAGGCTTTCCTGGCTAATTTTTTTTTTTTTTTTTGGTTTCTCTTCCAAAAATATTTTCAACCCGAAAAATTTGCTTATGCGGAGGAGAATCATGTAAAAAAAAAATTGCTCTCTCTTTTTGATTGATTTCAATGAACACAGATTAGATTTATTACTAATAATTATTATTTATTAATAATAATGTATTTTTTTGTGTTCGTTCTGGAAAACAAGTTTTTTTTCGCTGTTAACACGGAAAAAAATAGATATTTTAATTAAATAAGTAAAAAAAAAAAAACGTTGAATAGGAGACATTTTTCATTTTTCATAAATTCGATTTTTTCTAATTAAATGTAAAAAAAATAATAGGAAGTTAAAATTAATTACAAAATCTTTGAATAGAACTCTAATTAATTGACTTTTTATAAGCAGCTGACTGGTAGCAAACTATGGTGATCGCGCGGGTCAAAAAATGGACATACTTGGTTTTCTCTTACGGATCTCACGTTTTATGAATCATATTGAATTCAGACAATCACGTTTTTTTGATGATTTTTTGTTGGAGCGATTTAAACGGAATTTAGAACAAAGTTTTTGTAGTTCGGCACTGTTGATAGTGAAATTATGAATTTAAGGCTTTACTGTTACATTTTTAATTGGAAATTGTGCCTACTTTCAAAAGGACATTTTTAATTTTACTGATTATATCAACTTAGAAAAAAACTTCCGAAAAAGATCCTTATGAATCTATTAATGGCGAATAAAGGAAGTATTTTTAAGGAAAACCGGCTGCGCCGCTTTTTAAAGGTAAATGTATAGCAAGCTGAAAAGTTTTTCCGAAGACTAGATATATATGATGAGGATTTTCTTATAGTAATCTCGAACCTTTGTTGGGTTTGGTTATGAAATTTGAAAATTTCAAAAGTCCATTGTCAGAAAATTGAAGATCATGTTTTAATTAATGTCCTCGATTTATCAGCCAATAAAATACAAAATTGAATACCAAAAATAGTTCATAAATTCTTATAATTTTTAGAAGTAAAATTTTAATGAAATATTCACTCAAAACATAATATTTTTGAATTAGCGAAACTGTCCATCAATTTTCGAAATGTTCATTAAAAATGTTTACTTTCGTCTGAAAAGCTTTTTTTTATTTAAAAAGAAGACAAGAACGAATAAAAAAATCATTCAAGCTTTAACATGCGATGTCAAAATAATAAGAAATTTCGAAAAGGAACCGCATTCGAATTCTAAAAAAAATCAATTGAAATCAAAAACGTTTTTTTTTTTCTACTTTTCTAATCTTATAAATTGCGTAGATTAATCTGTTCCTAATTTTTCGATCCGAATACCATAAATAATCATGAAAAGATCAATTCTTATAATATTAAAAAGCAACAAATTAGTGATTTGATATCTTGTCACAATACTGAATGAAAAATTTACTAAAGAAAAAAAAAACAAAATATTAATAATAATAACAATATTGGACAACTATGCCGGAATGATCTCCACGTACATATATGATCATTAGATTTTGTCTAACTAAAAAGTATTAAAAGGTATAAAAATTTTTTTTTTATTCATTCATTATTTTTAAAACAGTTGGTCGAACCCAATTCCAATTAACATTTTCTTGTAGACAATCCATCAAATTACCCGCAAAGAATAAAACTAAACTGAAAGATGTCAGACCATAGCTTATTTTTTCCCTTTTCTTTCGGTCACGATCACTTCTACAATAACAAAAAAATACATGATCATCTGCCCCCATTGTAATTGACAATATCTTCCCAAAAAAAAACTGAGCTCTATCCAAGTAGCTGTTAGATAGAATAATATCCGCATGGTTCCATCTTTGACGATTATGATCGAATTGACCAAAGTAAATCGATCATCAAATCTAACCTAGAATTGAAAGAAAGAATAATCTTCATAAAAAAAAAAAAACAAAATGAAACATTTTATTTGTGGACAGTCAAAAAAAAGAGCAGAGAAATATTATTTTTGGTGATTTGATAGTCTTTCAGGCTCGATTTGAAAATCACATCTCGATCGATTTTCAGTTGTAAAGAGAAAGCCATATACACAAACAAAAACAAACGCGAAATAAAATCCAACGCCTAACACTATCTACAAATTAGTTTCAATGGCCAATAATGAGTACCTTCAGTTTCGGTCAATGTAAATTACATCAATCATATAACTTGTTAATTTTAAAGTATATACAATTCTTTTTTTTTGCATTTTATATTATTGTACTCTTGTGGGACATGACACGATCAATTGATACAAAAGAACACAAAAAAAAGGAACGCAAAAAACAATCAGCATCAACTTTTTTGGCAATGTTTTTATAATTTCATTCAAAAGTGTATAGGGTGAAATCGGGTAACGTGAATTAATGTATAAAATTAGTTAAAGTTGGAAACTAGATAAAATTCATTTGAAATACAATCAAAAATTTGCTTCCTGGCTCGCTATTACGCGACATACCATATAGATGCTTGCAGATAAAACTAATTCATTAATTAAAATGTGGTCTTCATTTGGTTAAAGTTGAATTGATTTCATTTCGCTTGAACTCTTTCAAGCTAACTATAAAAATTTGGAAAAATAATGGATGTATGCTCGTTACACTTGTCTTGAAACTATTTATAGTATATAATTCTACCATAGACTAATAATAAAGATGTCCAACGACTGTGTATTCAACTGATTCTGTTTGTACAGTGATATCGTGGTACAATATGAAATCTTCTCTTTCTTTCACATTAAACTTCTTTTCATTCATTCTTCTTTAAGTTCACCTACAACAACAACAACACTGAACATCACGCTGCTCATTTGGCTTGGACATCTAGGTATACTAATTTATGATTCTACTTATTTTCATTATTACTCTTAGTTCTAATTTTTAATACATTATTCACATCTGATCTTTTTATTATAGTATTTTCTACTTTGTTATTTGAATTATTAATAAATATAGTTAATATTTTATCTGATGTAAATCATGATTTTCTTACATTCATCAGCCAATGCAAAGTATAGTATGACTTTTTAAAATTTGTAAGCAGATGTGCTAGCTAACTAATTAGTGAAAACCAGTGATTATGTAAAAAAGAGATATGTTGCTGAGAACGTTATTTAGCAAATATAACGTCATTACTCTTCACTAGATCTTTATTGTCTTGAGGTAAAATTTCATGAACTTGATAAAAAATGACAAAACTACAAAACATATAATTTTTATTTAATATGCCAACTTTACCCTATGCGCTATGCCAAAAATATTTCTTTTTCGAAATTATATTTTTGCATATGAAAATGAATGCATTTTGTTTCAATAAATTATTTTGATTGAAAAATTTCCAAAACCAAATTTTTCGTTATACCAATCAATGATCAATTATTACAATTGACTTTTATGATGACGATCAGTTTTTTTTTAAAAAAATTTTCTCGGATATTCTTGATTTTTAGTGATGCTTTTTTTCTCTTCTCTGTTAAATTGATGTGCGAAGATATTCCACCAAATCGCAATTTTCTGCAATAATATAAAAGCATTTTAAAGTACTGAAATTATGAATCATAAAAATGTTTCTGCTCATTATGATTTGAAGCAAAAATAATGATTTCATGATGTTTTTAAAATAAGTAAGAAAGAAATATCGCTCTGCCAAGATACTAAAACCAAACTGATTGGTGATAGTTTTGGTGGTGATCTTCAATAAGAAAAAACAAAAATAACTCATTTCTGTTATACGCATTTAATAACATTTGCCTTTTTTTTGTTTATTACACAATTTCAAGATTTACACATTATTCGACTATAAAATTGCATTCGATGGAATTGCATGTCAAAATGAGATAGTATGAATCCGCACGCCGGTGGGGCCATTAAGATTTTTATTGCTATCAATTGCATTTCACAGTCGTAATTTTCTGAAATAAAAAATAATTCCTTTTTTCTTATAAAATTTCTTTTTTCCTTGTTTTCGCAAAGATTTTCAATATTTCCCACCGTTTGCATTGAGTTTTTTTTTTTTTAGTTATTTGAAAACATAAAAAAAAACAGCGAATTTATATTCAGATTTCGTTTCTATATCGAAATACATAAAATTTTTATATATATTTGCATTACGAATAAATGATTTGAATTGCAACGAAATACTAGAAGGTGATTTTGTTGTTAACATAACTAATTTATTTTTTAATTTCTGTTTCATTCGACCACTTAAATTCGCGTACAATCAATAAAATTCCGAAAACATATCATTTGAAATTATTGATTGGTGTTCACATAGGTCGTCTCTGTTGAAAACCCAATATGAAAATTGCTAATGGAACAAAAACAATAAATAATAATGATATGAATTTTTTGCTTTATCAGTCAGATAAATTAATTAAATTTTTTTCTTAGAAAGCTAATTGGTGGATCAGAAATATTTAATAACAAGAAAGCGGTACAAATTTTAATAAAAAGGTGCACATATGGAATCGTGGACAATTCATATTTTATAAATAATCAATTTTTTTCAGAAAGAAGTAACTGAAAATCTCCAATATACCATCTTGTTTGGCATAATCGTGCAGTACAGATCACGGTCCTAAATCAATAATTGAATTTATAAAAGTGTGGCACTTATTATTTTGTTTGAATTAGCCACACTCTTAGAATAGGTTACACAGGAAAAGTGATTCCGCTTGTGTATACATATATTTTGTTGAAGCATTTATGTGCATATTTGTCTCTTTCGGACCAACCTGGGTATGTCTTTTTCAACAACTTCTTGAAAGTCAAAAATTTGTAAATTTTGCAAGTTTTTCACAATTAATTAAAAAAAAAGTATTAACACTTCACATATTATAATTCATTTCGCAACAAATAAATGAAGCATAAAATATAGTATAAAGTAATATTATGTATTATTAGCGTTGTGGAAGTAGGGAAAAGGAAGGTATTAGTATAGAAAGAAAGTTTTTAAAAATACCCACACCCCTACACCCACACAAGCAAAAATACACGAAACATGACAGCTAGTTTACAAAAAGGGAAGCTTACGATTATATAAGAGCCTTTTTAGTTTGCACTTGCTAAGGAATAAGTCAAAAAACTTGAACATTCGAATTGACCTCGCGTAACATTCTATAAATTGGTTTATTCGTCCGGTAGTTAGTACAGTAAAAGTCGATTTTAAATAACTCAATGAACAAATGCTTGACTCAAGGTGCATTTTGTCTAAAATAGAGGAATCATCAATAACACCATTAATTTCATGACCAAAGATCACATCAGCCCCTTTCCGCCGCTTTTCTAAGGAATCCAATGTGAATTGAAGTATGTACTTTGTGTTGATATACGTATCTTATAGTAATACAGCCAACTCGTTTTTTACACGCTTTTTTTACACGAATTTGAAAATACACGGTTCAAAAAAGCCTTCCCTTTTGAAAAATTTATTTGATCTGACGCGATTTCAAGATCACTGTCTTATAATTAAGTATGTACGTGGTTATGAGCGGTCTAGTACAAATTGCAGTCTTTGGTACCAATATAACAAAAAATCACGTTTCTACCACACTTTAAAAATTAGGCAGCACTGCGCACTGCTATAATGCAGTAGTTACAGAGGAACCCCCTTTTTCGATAGCTCTGACCTACCCATTTCGTATGACATCTACATAACATATTGCATCAATAAATATTTTAATTTTATTAGCTCACAATATTTAATCAATTGTGCGTGTATCAACAGTGTTATCAATTATAATTCAACATTTCTGACTTTAAGTAGTGAAAAAAGGTATTTTATTTTCAAATTTACTGTTTTCAGCATTTTTTTACACGATTTTTAAACTAAATATAGTTCTTTATATCATCTTCTACGGTTTTCGGAGAACATGGAACGTATCCCCAATTTTACTACTATGTGGGCTGAAAAGTTCGTACCGTTTCAAAGAAAAACACATTTTTTTAATAAAACTCGGTTTTATTATTCAACATAGTTGCCATCGAGAGCGACACATCGATTATAGCGATCTTCCAACTTTTCGATATCATACGATTTGTCTTTTGCTTGAAAATAAGCGTTCATCGCGTGCCATGTTTCATCCATTGTCACATATCGACGCAAAAAATCGGATTTATTACGATTGAAGAGCTTGAAACACTGATCAGAATCATCAATTCGTTGTTGTTTTTGGTCGATTGTGAGCTCACGCGGCACCCACTTTGCACAGAGCTTTCGCATACCCAAACATTCATGAACGATATGTCCAACACGTTCCTTTGATATCTTTAAAGGTCATCCAAAATAATTTTGTAGATTTTTTTCATGTTTTCGTCCGTAACAGCCTCTTTTGGACGTCCGCTGCGTTCAACGTCTTCGGTGCTCATATGGCCTGTACGGAACTTAACAAACCACTTACAAATGGTTGCTTCAAGCCACTCTTTGGTATCAGCAGCATTTTTTTTCATCAAAAAACAGTGTTTCATTAACACACGAAATTCCTTTTTATCCATTTTCTTCAAAATAACAGAAGTTGCTTCACTCAAAATGCTATATCTCACAAACTAATAGTCCGAGAGCTGTCAAATTTATACACATATCTTTTGAAGGTGGGTACTAACGAAAAATGATATGGATTTAATTCTAGTGGCGCCCTCTCATAGAAGCGATATGAACTTTTAAGCCACCAGTTATATATGAACCTTATCTTTCTTTACACGAATTTCTGAAGAACGTATCCTCCGTGTAAAAAAAGGATTGGGTGTATTAAAGTTTAATATACATTTTAAGTTTTTTTAAGTATTTCTAAATGTTTTCCAAAACGTGGTTTCTCCACGATTAGGTTGATTTGTTATTATCCAATTCAGCTGAAAAATTGCATTGGCAATAAAAAAAAAATTCATTTTTTAAACTAACTGTGATTCCTTATTACTATAATATATTTTCTTGACCACACTTTTTAAGAATCCTCTCCAAAATAATTAGCTTGCATCTCACAGGTTGCAGCTTTGTATTGGAAACTTGGAAGAAGTACCTTGCAAAGGGTATCTTGCAACACGTATAATGCATTGCAATCTATCGTACCTTCAACATCTTATCTTATGAATAAATGATGAGTATGAATTTTTTATACATTATTTTATTCTATAGATTTGCCTCTGAAATAGTGTTCTAATTTCAGGTTCTATCCTTAAATATATCACGGATTTATGTGAACTATTCTTTAGAATATTTTTATTCCATAAAGTTTAAAAAATATATGTGTTTTTGATATTTATAAAAATCTTTACATAACTTACTCCCACATAACGAAATTGTACTTTTTTTTGTATTTAATTAATAATTTTATTTATTTTTTATTTTTTGATTATTATCTTCTAATTAAGTGTCAGTAAAATAAATTTACAATTTTTGTATAAAAGTCAATAAAATAAGTTATTGCTGTTATAATGACAGTAATTAGTCGCAAATAAATACAAGTCGGTTGTAAAGTGTGAATTTGGAAGAATTTGCAACTCTTATCTTTTTCTTTTCATGTCCGTTAAAAATTTAAATTTTAAATGTTAATATATTCTTCGGTAATATTGCTACTAAGTAATTTTTTGTTTTCGTTATTATTTTAATTATATATTTTTTTCTTTTTATTAAATGAAGTTGATATAAAATTATATATTAAAAAAATTGTGTAATTTTTAAATCCGTCATTTGGTGGGATTAAAGGGAAAGTATGTTGCAGTATTTTCTTTTTTTTATTTATTGTAGTAACAAACGAGCTTTTGTTGAGTTTTTATAATTTCAGAGGATCAATTTCGAGAATATAACTCTCCTTAATAAATATGTAAATGTTATATGGACAATAGTTTGGTAGGTGCCACCATAAAAAATGCTTTTAGGAATAATCATACCAAATTTTAAGTGAATCGAATCAACAATTTAGGAAATTTAGACTGGAACAGATTTTTAGGGTTTAAATCAGAGGATTCCAAACCTTTTTCTCTCGTGGACCACTTGCCAAGTTTTTTGATTTTGGGTGCTTACCTGATTATTTTCAAATTCATCAACTTGACAGCTGGTATAGTGCTACTCACTTTGGGCTAAAAGTGAGTATACCACCCCAAGATCATAAATATAATATAAGATACTATGCAACGTTGTAGATGAACAGCACAAATTGTTTACAATGAAGTAATGACAATTATACGGTTCATTATCCAAAATATTTTCCGTATAAATTATTTTCTGCTGACATGGACCCCTTGCAGGTCGTCGTCGACCCTTGGGGTCGATATAGACCACTTTGGGAATCATTGGTTTAAATAATATTGTACTAGAAATTACTAGGAATATTCTATGATTTCTTTTATTATTAAAAAAGAAATCTAGAATAATTCCATAAAAACACTACACTTTCACCAAACAAACCAAGGCCAAACAACAATTTCGACATTTCCAAGAATTGAAAATGTTTCTGTCAAAAACCATCACACACTTGGAGACGATTCTCGAAGTAATGCCTGAGGTATAGATCTTAGACAAGAATTCGAGTATTCAATCAGTTTCTTTTAAAGCGTCATAAAGTGAACTTCAAATATAAAGCCTAGTACAGAAAAGTGACTTTGCTTCTAAAAGTAGAAATTGTGATAATTATTGGAAATTGTGATTATTTTATTATAAATAATCTGTCATAAATTAATTATTGATAGATAAATATTTTTAAGACTCATTGTTAATGCACAAATAGTTGTAAATAAAGTTTTACACCGAATTCAGTTAAATAAAAGTGTTATTCTTTTATAACATCGAACCAGAGAAATAGTACGCAGAAATATTCAATTAAAATGATGAAAAATGAAGTTATCCAAATACATACGGTGGTAAGTTTGCACTGTGTTCCTAATTACTTTAGGACTCTTATTGCTAGTAAGCGAGAAATTCCAGGTTCGATACCTGTCCTCGCCTATTCACTTTTGTTTATCTTTACAATAGATGCCCGAAAAGTTGAGCATTATAGTCGTATTATAAAATCTATGTATGGGCTCAAATATATAATATCATATAAAACTGTTATCAAGTAATTTCGCACTTGCGTACTTAAATGTTATACTGCAGAATAGCATTTTTGTTTGTTATCGTTGCTTAGCAATCGTAAAATTTAACGCTCTCATGGTTGTTCAGGCCATAGGATTCAATTTCGCCTTGAATATGCTGAATAATATATAGTATATCTATACATTTTATTATTATGATGAACAGAATATATTAACTAAACAACTTATAGAAAATCTTGATTTATTTTGTTTTCTATAAAATTATATTTTATTAAAACCAAAATTGACTTATTAACACACGTTTTTCGAAATATAATTTAGATGTATGTCTTTTCTGTTTCTTTTTTTCCGTTTCTTTAAGATATATTTTATTTATTTACCTTCATCTTTAATTAAAGCTCATATTTTATAGTTTTTACCTTTTAAAGAATCTTCAGAGTCAGTCAGAGCTCTTGTTGTTTTTTTTCTTGTTCTTCTCTGCGGACAATAAAATTTCATTAAAGATAAATTTTAACGGGTTTTTTTGTTCTTGAGCCTCAATATCTGTGTTCAACGTAAATATAGATCTTTTGAAGCACATGAATTAAATTAAAATGTTTCTTAGATAAATTCCTATATTTTGCTGTTTTATTTTAGAAATGCTATAATTCATGATTTCACTGACTATCCATCGTTTGTACAGTCAACTCTTAATAAATTAGGATCGATGTTTATTACTACAAATATTTAATTAATAAATTTTGATTCGAAATTGTTCCGAAATAAAGTATCGATCATAAATGTTCCTGAAATATCATGATAAAAACTTGAGAAGTTTATAAAAAATGGGAATCGAGAATTGTGGAGTTGACTGTATTCTAAAAGATCTATAAAAATTTAATATATAATACAGTTTTAGTACTTAAATTAAGTTAGATTTGCTCAAATACAGTGACGAACTTAGGAAATCAAAAAATAACTTAAGTACTAGTTTAAATACTTAATTAACCATTCACTTGAATAATCAAGCATTATTACAATACAAATAACCAACCGATTTGGAAAAATTTTATCAATGGGCGCATCCAGCAGTTCTAAGCGCTTAAAGCGCTTTACAGCGCTTAAATCTAGCAAGAGGACTGGATGCAATTCTAACTTTAAGCGCTTAGTGAAATTCTAGCATAAAATTTTTTTGCTAACTCGAACAGCGCATTTGAGGTTGTTGTTCACGTTAAGAAATGGTATGTGCAATGGATAAATTGAAAGGAATTTTTGAAAATTATTTCTGGATTATTGAATTTTAATTGCAATGAGTTTGTTAAAATTTTTCCACTTTCCAATAAAATTTTTATTTCACTTTATTCTCAATTTTTATTTACTTTCGGCACTTATTTCGTTAAAAAAACAATATATTTTTAGAATTTATTCAATTAAAACTAATTTGACGTTTAGCACAGACAATACAATTATTTTTCGCTTAATTCAAGCAAAAAAACGCATCCAGGAGTTCAAAAAATTCTAACTGCTTAGATTAAGAATTTTGACTAAGCGCTTAGTAGTGCTGGATGCAGCCAATGTTTATTTTATTCAGAACAACCTTAGATAAACGAAAATTCTACTTTATAGGAATATCTTAATATTGTTACGAATTGCTCTCGGTTCTATGGTAAAAATAATAATCAATAATTAATTATCAATAATTAATTCAATTACAACTTAATATAACAGAAAAACATTATTTATAATAATCATTAATAAAATCACGTCAAAAGTTACTATTCTGAACTGATCTTTAGTATTTAATGCTATTTTTTTTTACTCTAAACTTTTTTTTAACTGTTTTCGCCTGATTTCTAGGACGGCTATTTATACTCATGGTTATCCTTCTAGAAATGTCTCGAATTGTTCAGCCCCATATTACACCGTAGGTAGATAAGGCAGTAATCGACGGTAGGAATAGCCAACAAGTGATTTTTGGTCGATCATATCCGACGGAAATAAATCTTAATCTCTATTTTTTGTGGCTACTTTTCAATTAATTCATCGGAATGTATAAAATGCAAGAGTGGTACTCCTCCTCCGCCTTTGTGAAAACGGCCCAACCGATTTCAATCAAATTTGGTATATGCGTATATACCGATCCAACTTAGAAAATGCGGTACGTTTAAAAAAACCGGTCAAGCTATTTTGGAACTATTCAAAACCCCAAATTTTGTTTTTGGGATTATATTATCCCATTATTTACAAATCAGAAGATTCCATTTTCATTTCATTTTCATTTGCCAGTGCACTGACAAAATTTGTTACTAGACACTGGCAAGGTTTTTAGATTTCGGTGACATCACTGCCGTACAAAAACTAACCAAAAAACCGGCAGTGTGATTTTTAGAAATAAATAAAATTTAGTATAAAGATATTTTTGTCATATTCCTACGCGTGGGGTGTTCTGCATTAGCTCGATTTTTAAAAACTAATGTGTCTTGACAAAAGTTAATCTATTAGTCAAGTTTCTTTGGCCACCCATATAATCTTTTGAAAAGAGAAGGATATGATCTACAATATATACATATGTACCAAATTAAAAAAAACTCTGTCTGTTCGGACTTTGTAAGAGCTTTACACTTCGCAAATTTCAGTGACTCAACTTCATTTTCTTAATTTAATTTCACCTCTTTTTAAAATCGAGAGAAAGTAGCTCATAATAAGTCCCACCCTGTACCATATAGTTTTCAATTCAATTCAAGTATATATTATTTTGTAACTTCGAAACTACTTAATTTTTCCGTAAACTTCAGGCAAGAATTTTCTTACGTTTTTAACCACATTCGAACACGTGCGAGCGCAGCTATCTTCTTCTTAGTATTACTTTTTTTCTGTTGATTTCTTGATCTCTATGGTTTATTGTTTTAACTAGTTCCAGTCTCCATCATCATTATCATCATCATTATGTAGTTTTATTTTAGTTTTTTTTTTTTTTTTGCCTTCAACTTATAAACCACATAAAGTCTTGTGCCAAAAGATAGTATATAGTTTGGTATATCTTTTCGAATGGTCTTTAGTCCATCACATCATCATTTTCTAGTTTGTTATTATTACCAGAGTAATTTGTCTGGTAGAGTAATTAACTGATTTCCCCATTATAAAATTACGATTGAAGAAATTCTTTTATGACTTTCGTATATACAGAAAACGATATAAACAAGGCAATGGTTTTGTTTATTTCTGATTGATAGCTTCAGGCTGATATGAGGACATCATTATGAAGAAGTCCACACACACACAAAACCAAGAAAATATCCAAGATTTAATGGGTGCGGATATATAAACGTACACACAAATTTATAGGTAGTACATAAGTTTTTTTTTTTTATTATTTATCTTATTGGTGGCTATTTCTGTGGTCAGGTGGAAAATGATGGGTCATTGATTTATATCTTTTCTGATAGTTTCATTTTTTGTCCATTTTGTTTTGCATCCCAAAATACAGGAAAAAAAAACTCTTGACGTGATGTCAAACACCTGATCATAGGTGAAACTAAAGATTTGGATATGTAAAATGACATAATCCAATTTGCAATTCTTGTTTCATTATAACTATAAAAATATAAACAGATCGAAAAATGCATGATATTTATTTTTTATGGACATTTTTTGCAAATCGCGTTTTTTATTTTGATTTTGGGTGGAGATGAATTTTGAAGAAAAAACAACAAACAAGGTTCATTAGCATACATAAACAGCATGGAATCTCGTGTCTTCTCAATATGTGGTAGATGATGTTGTCGTGTTTTTTTTTTCTCCTTCTTGAATTCCCTAAAAAATGGTTCCAAGGAATCGCTTTAGATCTTTTTCAAAAACAAATGGTTTATTAAAAGATGCGACAAATATTGATTGATTTTTTTTTAGTTTGACAACAAGGTTTATTAACTAATATCCAAAAATGGTCATTCAACCTTATTCAAATATGAAAAATAATATTTTGATTATTTTATTTGAAATTTTTTGCATCAAACTTGAAAAATTAAAATAAATTTGAATTAATACGAATTTGTTTTTTTTTTTAGTATATGGAATAAAACCGGCAAATCTATGTAAGGGTCAAAAATTCGGTAGCGAAATTATAAGAAATCTTTTATTGATTTCGTAATCTTGTGTTTCCGAGAAAGAAACCGGAGGTGCAGCCATTTTTAGGAAAAAAAAATTCAAAACTCATATCTATTATAGATTAAACCGGATTTACATCTAGCTATAGTTTTACTGGAAATTTAAGAAAGACAAAAAAAAACGTATGGAATTTCACAATGAAAAATATCGTGAAAATCTGTGATAGCGTAAGAAATATTCCAAAGCTGGGATGTTTCCTTTTCAGCTTTATAATTTGAATTGCAATTCAATGACAATTCTAATAAATATAAACAAAAATACCACTAAATGTTAATCTAACTTTAGATGCTCCGCCGTTAACTTACTTCCCTTAACCATCTTCACATGGCACCGAACGCTTGCCTAAATTTGCAATTATTATTATTTTAATTTTATTTCCGTATTTCAATACTGCACTCGCATTCGTACAAGATTTTCGTAGAAATAATTCGCGCGAGTAATATAATCCGTATTGTATCAACGTGGCTTAAGATTGCATTCACTCAACATTATACAAGTAATTTCACCAGATGATTTCTTTTTAATCATAGATGGGGAGCTGGTACATTGCTGTCAAATTAATATTTTGAATAAATTCTAAACTTCATGTAACTGGTGAAAGAGTTCTCTGTCCCCTGAACTTAGGAGATTTCGTGAAGAATTTTTATATCAGAAAAGTATTATATATTTAGAGTTTCGTCTCTATTTCCGATTTATGATATTCTCAACTGACAACAAAGCTAAAAATGTCTGCGATACGTATTCCTTGTTTTATGCGCAAAAACAATATGAGCTTGCGAATTTTGTTACCCACGAATTGCAGTCGCTACTTTACTACATTTTATTCTCAAACTGATATGCCCATTGCTATCACCAATTGCAACGAAAGCATTAAATCACTTTATTTTTTAATAATGTTCCAAAAGTAAATTTCTACCATTCTAAACTATTTTCTCCGGTATCGTATTCTAAATACCTTTAGTTATGGAATAAGACGATCCCTGAGAGCCTCAAGAAGTTAATTTTGTTAATCAGTTCATAACCGGAAATATTGGTGTGATGATTTAATTATACATTCAAAACTACTGTTCATTACCGGAACAACTTATTATTGACCAAAATTTATAAAAGGTCCCAATTTGGTCCATAAATATGGTTTCTTTTCAACTTCTTATTTAAATTTATCTCAATTTTTATTTGTATTGGGATTTTTTTTTCTGAATTCTTTTTCATACGAATTTACAGTAATATGCAAAACTTATTCATTTTTTTTTTCATTTGTAGACAAAATGCAGTCAGTTTTCGCGATATTCGAATTATTATACGAAAATTATGCAGTTCCAAGCCAGTAATTTCAGTCAATAAGTGAAAATTTATGTACTTGCAAGTTTGAAAATTGAATTTTTTTTCTTCGTTTTTTGCTTTGGTTTCTTTTGGTCAGTTATTTACTTGTTTTATTTTCTTATATTTGGATAAAATTAAGGTCTCTGCACGACTTCATATCACCGAAAACCTTATAAGAAAAAAATTTGATAAGCAAGAAAGGCGGAAAGTTGGCACCAAAAAAAAAAAAATAATATTAATAAAAAGTCTGAACAAAAAAAAAGAGTATTTACTCTTCGGTATAATTACCACACATTCATGTACCACCTTTTAAGTTTTTTTTAATTTCTTGCAAAAAGAAACAAAAAATACGTCTTTAATTACTTGGCTTAGTTTCGCGACCAATTCTTAAGATTCCGAGTTATTTAAGTGAATTTAATTTTTCGGTTTATTTTTGTTCGAATTTTTCCGTTATAACGAATTATTGTGAAATTTTCTTTTGAATCAAATTACTATGAAAGACTAGAAGCTCCGCCCTGGCTTGCTACCGCTCGCCATCATTCTTTTTATTATAATTTATAACTATCGAAATTATTTGAACACCTGCTTTTCCAACATTTTAAATTCAGACGGGCTATTTGCTCGGATAATTTCTTTTATAGCAAAGATCGAAACCAAAATATTTTTTCTCTTTCTCTCTATTATATAATTTTACAATCTCGCCAATAGATGGACAATGTTTTGATGCTTTGGTAATGCTATTTATAGTACAAAATAGAGATAAAACCAAATACTAAAAATGCAGAAATTTTGAATAGGCCCAGACGTATCCTAAGCGGTAATGCAAGAGGTGTACAGAAATCGGACGGCACAAAGCTCGGGAAAATACTAATTCATTTTTTCAATTTAATTTTAAGGTTTAATATCATTCTAATCAAGGTTTTCTTTATAAAATTCTTGTAACGATTAACAAAAAACAGATTAACCTTCAATTTTTTTTTTCGAAATTCCAACAGGAATGAAGCAAAGTCCGTAAGCAAGTTATGTTTTGAAGCAGGAAAACGAAAAAAGACAGAAATACCATATTTTATTGTTGATTTCGTTTCTCGAAAAAAATGTAGCATTTTTCCATATTTTGTGACATTTTCTTTCTTTTTAAAAGTATACAAACTAAACTGTCATAAGAAATCAAAAAATTACGCATTTTTTTCGAGAAACGAAATCGCCATACATTTTTCCGAAAAACGAAAACTATATTTTATTGTTATATGCTAATAAAATATTTGTAGAATATTACATAGTGATACAGACAGAGACCACAAATACATGAGAGCTAAAAGATTGTGCTCGGGAAAAATTAAAAAATAGTAAAATGAAGTTATTATATAGACTTAGAAAAGGACATTGTCTGAAGTTCTTAAAACATGTGTCATAAAAAATAGAATTGACAAACCTAAACCGATAGTGCTGGCTCTGAGGGTTTGTTCACAAATGTCCAAGGCTTAAAATGACATCTCCCACTAAGATATGACGGCTATAGTTGCGGAGATCTTGAGAAATTTTCGGAACTTTATTGACAGAACGCGTAGGAAGTTGAAGTTTAAAATTTTATATGATTTGCAAATTTAACTCGAATGGTGACAAATTTAACTGAAGTTAGAAGTCTAGTTTCTTAAACTTGTGTAACTCTTGATCGATCCTGAATAGACAATTTTTGTATTAATGTTAGATTGTTTTTTGGTATGCGAGGACGATAAATCCTAATTCTTATGAACCAATTTTAATAAATTTTGATATTCATATACATACATATGTCCTTATCGAAATGATGATCTTATTAGGTTTTGAGCTAAAATAATCGGCTTCAATGAACGAAGTTTTTGGTTTAAATTAAAAAGTATGCGAATAATTTTTGATGCAAAAAAATATTATGTATATTTCCAGAATATAACAATTTACGTATCTCTTGCAGTTTATGAGAAAATTAAATTTAAATTATGTATAGTATACAAAATGTTGGATCGTGTTTGCCATAGCCGAAATTTTGTTCTCATTTTCTTTTAAATTTTGCAACAATGTTAATTAGTTTCATGAATTTAAAAAAAATAATCAATTAAATAACTATTAAACTCTTATTAACGTTAATTAAAATCAAGAAATCGAAAAAACTATACAGCAACTTTGTACTACCAAAAATTTCGTCTGCAATTATAATAAGATGCATTTTTTTTGTTTTCTAGAAATTGTATTCAATGTTCAAAGACACTCGGAAACTCTTTTCACCTAAATCCAATTTTCATCTTAATCAGAATTTATTTCTTTTTTTTCGAATATAAAACATTTCAATTTTGTTTAAAGACAAGTGGAACGGACCATGACCGATTCTTCATCTCCATCGAGTTCGCCATTACAAATATTTTATTCTTCTTAATGGTTTTTTTTCTTGGTTTTTTCTTCCAAGACTTTACTAAAAATACAAAATAAGAGTACATCTGGATCCACATCTTAATTGCAATTTTAAACAAAAACTATAACTTTATTTTGGGTTTTTTTTTTGTTTAAAGTAAGAAACAAAAACTTACGATTTAATTTTTCGATACAAAAGAAATGAACCGCAAAAAAACTCCCAAAAATTCCATCAGAATAATTTGGACGGAAGGGAAAAAAAACGTGTGCTTTAGAGACAAAACACATCAAGCCAAAAAAAAAGACATTATGCGTATCCACCTTTTCGGCATTTTTAAAGGTTCTTAATCGCGATTGAATTAGAATTTAGAAGCAAATTACTCATCCTCATCGTTTTTTATTGAACTTTTAAAGTGTTTTAATAATATTGTTTAACCAATAATTATGGAAGAAAACTTTTGGTAGTCAAGGAAAGAACTAACACTTTTTGAGTTCCGTTTTAAACTTATGATCTAGATTAGGACCGCTGGAAGGCTTATCAAAATAACAATCGAGAAATTAATTTCCGTTGGCCATAATTCAATAAAAATACGAGAAACATGAAAAATCGTAATCAGTACTTTAGAAATTGGAACTTTTGGACATGATGGCAAAGAAAAATAGAGTAGCCTCTTTTTGCAATCGAGATAATCATTAAATTTTAATTTAGAATGGTATCAGTTGATTACTGTTACCTTAAATAAGAAGAGATAGTGAACATCGAAGAAATTCTCAGTGAAAATTAGGGGAACATTTAAATAGTAATGAATTCTATTGTACCTTGCAACAAAGATAAAGAACCAATTCGGAAAGTTGAAATTGAAAACTTCATGCAATTGTTTAGCCGCTTGGTTTCAGATCTAGATTTGATACTCTAGGACTTCCCGTTCAGTTTATAATATTTAATGATTCAAAAGAACAAAATTTCATAACGAATATCCAATGCACAAAAATTTGTGGAACTTAAGTTCAGACTCAATGTGAAATGTAACTGATAGAATTAGGTTTGGGCATATGATAAACTACATACAGTGTGGAATCTAAGATAATTTTTGTTCTGAGAAAAATCTCCGGATAATTTTCTGTTTTTATTTTTGAAATTTATTTAACTTTAAATGAAATTTTTCTTTTCAAAATTAATTAATATTATTCGCTAAACAACATAAATTTAATTTTATTAATCTAATTTTAATAACAATTAATGAAAAAGTCTTATTCTAAATAATCGCTTTTAATGTGGTCGTATTCTATTTCAATAGCATTAGTGATGATAAGATCTTTCATCGAAATTATACATAATCAGAGCTTTCAAGAAATTTGACAAAATTACTATTTTCCGTTTCTAAAAAATTTTCATCTTCTGAAACTATATGAGGCGGATGATCGAGTAAAAAATTCGTTGAATTTTCACAAAATGGAATTTCTGTAAATAAATTTCGTTTTAGTTGAAAAATTCTTACATTCAAAATCTTAAATTTATAACAAAAACCTTAAAATTATAATCGACAAAAAAAAGCACACAAAAATATCAAACATTCATTTCAGATTGATTTAAACTCTGCTGACGAACAAAAAATGTGGTTTCATCTAAAAACAAATTAAACAAAAAAACATCCGTGAATAAATTTAATACAAAAAACATAAACATAAAACAAATTTTAACATAACAACGACTAGCAAATTTTACCTGGTGTTCGAAAACCATCTTGACTTTTATAAAATTCTGTCAATTCTTTTGAACTACAAATTGGTGTATCAACCTGAGTGGTTTCATCGAATCTTGAATAATTAATTTGGTATGCTTGACGATCTTTATTATAACTAACAACGGGATCAAAACGGTGACCCCATAAAATTTCCGAATTCGTATAACTCGATCGAGCTTGTGTTGTTTGTCCGGTCGATTCAATAGTTCCTTCTAAAATTACAACAATTTCGAATTTTGATTGTGACATATCCGCCGCTGACATATTATACATTGGTGAATTTTCATCAATACGATGTACAACAGTAACTGGCCATATGAAAAATAAACCTGAACCACATTCATCTGTACCAACATCTAATTCGGAATAATGTTGTCCGATAACTTCACCTTCTTTTGTAGTTTTTGATTTGATTAGAATCGCTCGAATGCCAGCTCCAATAATATGACTTTTACGTAAATCTCCAACACGAAACATTAAGCATAGTTGTCCATCACGTTGTGATACAACAGCGTTTTTCGAAAATAAAAGTGTTTGTGTACGTTGTTTTGATCTTGTCATTTTAGCAAAAACTATTCCGACCATAAAAGCTTGAATCATTAAACCACAAATCGATTGAAAGCACATTGTGAATATTGCCTCAGGACATTCGGGTGTTACTGTTCTAAATCCATAACCGACTGTTGTTTGAGTTTCAATTGAATATAAGAAAGCCGATGTATAACCTTCGATTTGTGATACACACGGTATCCAATTATTTTCCGCTTGTCGTTCAGGTAAATGTAAATATTCTAAATCATCATGAACGTATGCAATTAACCACCAAATTACAGCAAATCCCAACCATGATAGTATGAAACTTAATGCGAATATTAGAAGTGTCCATCTCCATTGGGAATCTACTAGAGTTGTGAAAATGTCCTGAAGAAATCGTATTCGACGTTCCGATAATTTCGATTGGATAACATTACATTCGCCGCTTTTAAATACTGCTCTGGAACGATATTTTCGAAAACTACTTGAACGTAAACTTCGTGTTCTGAAAAGAAAAATATTACATTTACTCAAAATTATTTAAGAACTAGGAAGTTTTAAAGAATTCAGAGGTAATGAAATCAAAAATCATTAAATATGATCTAATAGCTCTTTGGAAAAGTTGTAAGACGCATATTTTATTAAAGTTCCGAACTAGGATTATGGTACAGAGTATAGAAGAGACGGCCTGTGCTAATGAGTAAACCCACAAATACTTTTATGGATCCTAAACGTTTTCATGATTACTGAAGACGTGATTGAAATCACTAATCAAATGATTTGTGCAAATCTCAAACTCTTACGTAATGGAGCGGACAATGACTGCGGCGCTACGTAACTGGAACATTCTATAATTACGAAATTCGAAATTACAGGCTGGGTCCAAAGGTTTTAATAATTAACATATATGCTAATTTCGATAATTTTTCGAGCAAACAAAAAATATATATGACTAGTCGAAACTAATAAAACTAAATATTAAGAAAACGCTCGTGATTTTTGCAAAAAAAAAAAAAATAATTAAAAATAAGTTTTATTGAATTTGACAAGTTTTTAAGTGAAAAGTACATAAATAAAATTTAACGAACCATTTTATTGGTTTTTCTTAATCATTTTTTTTAAACAAAATCGGGATATTTGAACAAATAGAAAAAAAACACTTACAATTCGGAAATTAAATGTTTATGTTTTTTCAATCCAAAATCAAATTTAACATTTTTAATACCCATTAATTAGGTAAAATCACTTTGTACTTTTTTCGCGTTTTTCTTTAAAATAAATTTCGCAATAAAATAAAAGGTTTTAATCCAAATTAAATCCGATTGATATTAATATAAAATCAAAAATTAACCCAATTGATACTCGATCAAAAGAAAAATGAGTAATTTATTGATAGCTGAATGTCTTCAAAAATAAATAAGTATATCTTTTGATAAGAAGACAACCGAATTTTGATAAGATTTTGATTAGAGCCAGAACCAGGTGATCGAAGATATTTGTGATTAATTGAAAATAATAAAAACATATTTTTTCTTTTTTGCAATCAAAAAAAGAGCATGGACAAAGGTAAATATTTTAACGAAAATTGATCGCAAAAATTTTGTAATTAAAAAATAATTAGACTGACAATAATGAATTACACTTCAAAGTTATTTTTATAAAACTTTTCTTAGAAACTGAAGTGCAAAAATCAATATGAAAATGTTGCAAATCGCAAATAAAATAAAATGATAAATATATGAAATTACGTAATTTTCAATATTGAACGGGAAAACCCTTTTGCAACTTCGTAAACAGATTATAGAATTAAAGAAAATTATTACTAACTCAGTTACAAAATGAAGAATTTCACCACAATAATTTCAATTGGTTTCATGTTTACAAAGAATCAGTCTTTGTACCTTCGAAGTCACAAAGTGATTATGCCAACCAATGAAATCAATGAATGATCACATTCTATCCTGTGCCCCGAAAGGTTACAAATAAATTAGATTTTTTATTATTATAAATTTAAGTTTAGAATGTTATTAGAATATTTCATAAATGCTTAAAGTTGTTAAGTGGTAACAAAATGGTTTTAATGTACTTATAATGAAATATAAAAATATATAAATTTTTGTACTCCCTGAAGGCTAATAAGTATCCGGACTGCACAACAAGTGTGTATGGTATATATAGGGTTTTTCAATAAGAATTTGTTTTCAATAGGGTTATATTTACAAATGATGTCAGTTGTGTCATTTAGTTTTTTGACATGATTTGTGGAAGATTTACATTTAATTATAAAGAATTCAATTTCGTTCGATAATCGTAAAAAATAATTCAAAATGTTCGATCGTGTTTTCTGACGAAGCGAAGCTCATTTTAATTTGAATGGCTACATTAATAAGCATTTGGGCTTCTGAAAATGCGAGAACAATAGTTGAACAATCGTTACATTCATCTCGTATCACTTTTTGGTGTGCTTTATGGTCTGGAGGCATCAGTAGGCCGTAATTCGTGAGATATAGTTACAATTATGCAGAAATGTGAACGAAAATTTTGTCAAAACATAGTCGTGGTGGACATTTACCAGATATTGGTTTTCATTTATAAATTATAGCGCCTATACAACATATTTCAAAAAATAAGTTTAGGACTTTCATCGAAAATATGTGTTTAATTTAAAGTTTAAGAAAAAGTTTATATTGAAAAACCCGGTACTTATAACTACTTATTTTCTATAAAGTAGGGTGGTATCCATTTAAGAAATAATTTGGCCTACATGCTATATATATATTTAGGATTTAGCATGGGAAAATTATATTAAAACATATAGTAACTGAAAAGCAGCCTATAGCCGATCTTTTGATGCCCTATGGCAGAAATGGGACAGAAAAACTGTCAAAACTAACAATATTTCAAGATTTTTTCTTCATAACTTTGTTTCTTTTTTTTTAAATTTCCTCTAATTCGCAAGTAACATAAATCTTATCTGCCAGTTCTATTCAAATCGGCGTATTAGTTTTTAAAGTACTTCAAAAAAACTTTATGAACATGCTTATTTTACTGAAATTTAATATGCTATCGTATATTTATATAGTTAATCAATATAAATTATTTAAACAAAATTACTTCCCAATTGTTCAATTAAAACGGAAAAATCACATAAAAAACGACAAAACTTTCTAGTCACCTTAATTTTTGCTTAATAACTTCGTTCCCCTCGGTCGATTTTGCTGAAATGCAATACCAATTCCAGTTAAGGAATAACCAACTCTTATTGTAAACTTCAACAAAATCGAATAAAGCATTTTTTTTCATCAACGATTCCACCAATTTTACCACTACATTCACTGAACTATCCCTTGTAAGTAAATCATCTGCAATAACTTTAACTGTGACTCAACATGGAAAAGAAATTCATATAAATGTAGACCAGACTTCTAAACTAAAGCATATAAAATAGTATATAGCTTGGAAAAACATTTTCCAAGAGGTAGAAACAGACTTTAAATTTGAACTAATAAAAGTAATAGGATGTAGAGTTCTGTTTTAACACAAACAATTTATAGTTTCAAAGAAATTATCACTAAAGTGGATAGGACTTTTAGAACTGGTTAGATGTATTAGTACACTTCTTTAAAAACAATTTTGAAATTAATTCGAACAAAGTTTTCTAATTTTAGGCTTATCTTAAAAAAACAAAAAATTATCTATTCAAGTATTTGCCAAACACTTGAAATACCATAATTTAATAAAATAATAACAACTTCGCACTTTAAAAACGCTGATTTTTCAAAACTACTTCACATAAAAGAAATGGCAATATTCTCACCTCTTAATAAGAGATCCGTCCGAAGATTTTAAAGGTTCATAATAAGTTCCTGGTGTTCCTGGTGTCCCATTAATAATTGTTGGTCTCCATTGACCATTTATTAAACTTTGTGTTTGATCATCACGATTTGGTGAATCTGAACCAACTTTAACATAATTCATCTTCGAAACAAAAAGAACCAAAACCACTGATCTTATTACAAGAGTTTATCTGATAATCCGATCGTTATCAGATCGATACTAAATTTTATTTTTATAATAATATTAATACCAAACCTCGTATTAAAGAAAACAAAATTGATTTAGTGTTTAATCCCCCCTCATAAGATCACCCTTTTCTAGTGACTCGTGTCAATAAAACACGTAAAAATAATCTCGATAGTAACTGCATCATCAATTCTTTTTTTTTTTTGTCGGAAAGTGCTAATAAGATGTTTTTCTTTCATTTGATGCTGTTTGGCCTTTTATTCGTCTCAGGAAAAATTGATCTAAAAAATATTTATTGGAAAATTAACGTAACAACACAATCACACAAACAAATAGATCATAAACCATCAAATTAGCACATTTTTCTTTTATTAATAATAAAAAAAATATTAATCAATAATAAAAAAAAATTTACGTATTTTTTTCATATTTTAAAAAATTATAATTTTGCTAAATTTATTGATAAATAAATTTATGTTTGATTTAAACTTTAAGATCTGTTTACTTGATCAATTCTTAGATCTTCGTTTGGAATTAGTCTAAAAAGATACATTAAACATTTTAAAAATTTTATTTTTAAGAAAAAATTAAAATAATTATTATTAAAACAATTTTTGTTTGGGTATGTGATGACTTAAAGTTGTTTGTTAATGTTTAAACTATCAAATGTTTTTTCATTAACGGGAAAACCACAAGTAGCCCAGTCAATGGAGCGATACAAATGCCCCCAGCTTGCAAAAGGTATAGGAAACTTTATATTTGGTACGATTGTTCAATTAGGTAAGTTATTGAAAATTCCAAATTTTCGACCCATACTGGTTTCAAGGGGTGGAAAAGTAAGAAAGTAAGCGTTTTCATCAATTTCATGGAAAATCTTATTTTCGAATGAAATTTCCTGCTGTTTATTAATTGTTTACCCTTATATTTTACTCCTTTCCACACCATCGTACAGGTAGAGTGATATTACGCGTGTTTTTAATGTGATATCCCCAGTAGGCATAATCCACGAAGCATTCATCATGTTGTTGAAGATAATTAGTGATTTGACTTTTTGAAGCTTCTTGTATTCATTGATGAACCCGGTTGTTCTGGATCAGTTGATGTTGAAGAATATTGTTCGTCAGAGATTATGGCATCTCCTTGAGAATTTTCCTCTTGTTCTTCAGGATCATCACGATCATCCTCTTGCATTTGTAAAGTCATAAATTGATTGATTTCAGGTGGTTCATCGTCTTCAACGTAGCAATCGGGTATTATTTCCGGGATATCATTACACAAAATTCCTGTGGAATGTAGAGAATCGCACGCTCTACAATTTTTATACTGACCTCAATCAACGTATCTTGCACCGATAACGAGATAACGCAAAAAAGCGATTTTCCACCCCTTTAAACTAGTATCGGGAAGCGAGTGGCACTTCAATTAATTAATCTGTAAGGTTATAAATTTACATTATTGTAATAAGAAAATTATTTACCAAAAGGGAAAATTTAATCAGATGAATAGTTTTTGAGTTATCTTGTACGCCAACTTGAAAGAAGTACTTTCGAGAAGTGTGTGACGTGTGGCAGTAGCACCTTTTGTAGCTACGTAAATTTACCGAATTTCGGTCTACAGCTTAAGATAAATACTTAACATGATAAACTACTAAATTATATAAAAATCACGTTTTATCAGTTGGGGTTCCCACTTAATTATTTTAAAAACAAACAGCTTTTATTGAATGAAATTTTTACAAATTTCAAATGCAAACAAATCCGTAACACCCACCGGATGGTAGAAAATTTCAATAACCGGAATAAAAGCGTTTCTAATTAATAAATTAATTAAAATCAAAAATTCGTCTGATACTGAAGCAGTTTCCGCGCTAAAAAATAATTTCAAATATTTATTCATAAAGTAAGGTCACGCTCCATTTTTACTCTAAAAAAAGACTCCACTTTATAAATTATAAAAAAAAATTACGTACATATTTGTGGACATGTCTCTTTCATAGCTTCGCAACTTGATAACATAATTCGCTCATAATTAAAAATAAAATTTATTAAAAATACATTTCTCATTTGTTCAAAAAAGAAAGATTAATTTGGTAATTAATTTGAGTTATATTAAGAAGACTTTAAATATCCGGTTTTTTTATTATTATTAAAAAATAAAAAACAATGATAATTTTGTTCTCATAAGCATTTATTTATTGGTCAGGAAGTTGGGATATATCGAGCCGAACTAAATTATTATTACATGGAGTAATACATCACTATCAAATAATATACTAATTTCTAAGCCAGAAAATAGTCGTATGTCATCTATTCCGACTTCATTAATGAGCAATTTTATTTCATAACAACCTTATAACTCGGATTCAATTCATGATATCCAACACAACTGGATATGTTAGATTATCCTAAAGTTATCCTTTGTTCGTTCGATTTTACTTTTAAATTTAAAAATTTCGATTCTTTTAGAATCGGTTGCTATACAAATATATAGTAAAACTGGTAAATTCATCATTTAATACATCGGTTCGCAAAGCGAAGTACTGGGGTCATAAAAATCGGGAAAATTAAAGTCAAACACTTGAATTTCAGTTTAAATGTTACTTCACAAAATCAAAATATTGGTCGACGGTTCACTGAGCTCAATATTATCCAGATTTTGAAGGAAATAATCACTGATCATTGGTCTGTAATGTGCTTCATTGACTGTAATGGTCACTTAAATCGATAAATTTGAATCATCCCTTAAACTTTTATTTATAGCGGCATTATTGGCTCCGTTCCAGGCATTTGTATGTCTTATCGGCATCTCCAATATCCTTAAAAAAAAGAATCAAAATAATGCAAAATAGATTTTTATGAATAGTGCAGAACAACTCAATTGAGTGGGACCATCAAAGAAACACGTGATGCTAAAAGATAACTAAAGAACAAAAGATAAGAATAGAACATGGAGTTGGCACAAAGTGTTTATTTTTATTAAAATAATATGTGTCTATCTTTTTAAGTCTTTGACTTAATACAAATATTCTAGTTTTTCTTTTATATAAATTTTCTAATATTGCCTTCGTTTAAATTCAATAATTTTTTTTTTTATTCAATGACTTTAACAATATTGATTTTCTCTTTTAAATATCAAAATTAAATTTAATCTAACAAACAAAAATTTCGGTTTATTAAAATAATACTAAAACGCATTCATCAAAAAAAGAGCAAAACTTCAAACATTCATCTAATCTAAGCGTAATCCCATTCTGGAATGATTTTTTCCGATTCAGAATCATTTATTGTTTTCCATGTTTGTTCATCACCACTTTTATGTTTCCTAGAATCACTTCTTAGATATTTTGGACGAATTTGATCGAACGATTGAACTGTTAAATGTGGTGAATATTGAAATTCTGGAATAGATTTTCCACTTGATCCTAGAAAAATCGAAATAAATAAACATTATTATTATTTAAAAAAAAAAAAAACATAAATAATTTGATCAAAAAAAAACATTTTACATAAAACAAAAAATACATAAGCAAAACATAAACTTAAGCACTAAGCTCGGATGAACTTAAAGTCTGCTGACGAGCTGCAAATGATGGAAAATTTTCATCTAAAAGAAAATGTTAAAAAGAACAACAAATGAACATAAAAACCATAACCATAAAAGGATACAAATTTCGATTAAAAGCGAATCTAAATTCAACAGCCAACGCTGCCCATAGCTGGTATTTTATGTCAACGCCACGTTGCTACAATTAGTGCTAATATAGTAGACACTAGCAAATAATGTTAGCTTTTAATCGAAGTTTGCAAAAACACCACGAATACCAGTTTTCTTTGAAAATTAAAACAATTACCTGGAGTTCGTAATCCATCTTGAATTTTATAAAATTCAGCAAGTTCTTTGGCACTACATAACGGTGTATCAACCTGAGTTGTTGCATCGAATCTTGAATAATCGATTTCATAACCTTGACGATCTTTATTATAACTAACAACAGGATCAAAACGATGTCCCCATAAAATTTCTGTATTTAAATAACTCGATCGTGCTTGTGTTGTTTGTCCAGTCGATTCAATAGTTCCTTCCAAAATTACAACAATTTCAAATTTATCTTGTATTAAATCTGATGCTGACATATTATATAATGGTGACTTTTCATTGATACGATGTACAACAATCATTGGCCAAATAAAGAATAAATCCGAACCACAATCATCTGTGCCAATTTCCAGTTCAGTTTGATATTGCATCATAGTTTCACCTTCTTTTGTACTTTTAGTTCGGATCATTTGTGCTCGAACATTTGCACCAATTATATGACTTTTTCTCATATCACCAACACGGAACATTAAATTTAATTCACCTTCACGTTGATTCATTACAGCGAATTTTGAAAATAATAATGTTTGTGTCCGTTGTTTCGGCCGTGTCATCTTGGCGAATACTATTCCCACCATAAAAGCTTGTATCATAACACCATAAATTGATTGAAAACACATTATGAAAATTGCTTCAGGACATTCTTCCGTTGTAGTACGAACACCATAACCAATTGTGTGTTGAGTTTCAATTGAGAAAAGGAAACATGATGTAAACGATTCGATATTGAATATACATGGAGTCCACCCATTCTCCTCTGAATAGAGTAAAAATGATTATTGTAAAAAATTTATAATTCCAAATTTGAATTGCTTTACCTTGACGAGATGGTAAATGCATTACTTCTAGATCACCATGTGTGAATGATATCAGCCACCAAATAACTGCAAACGACAACCAGGACAAGATGAAACTCAATGCGAAAACTAAAAGTGTCCATCGCCATTGAGAATCAACTAGAGTTGTGAAAATATCCTGCAGAAATCGTATGCGTCTTCGTGCTAA
Source organism: Xylophagus ater (assembly GCA_963422695.1). NCBI lineage: Eukaryota > Metazoa > Arthropoda > Insecta > Diptera > Xylophagidae > Xylophagus > Xylophagus ater. The sequence continues at coordinate 23,440,235 of OY730485.1, read as the reverse complement.
ATTTGATTGTAGAACGTTACAGTCACCATTTTTCAGTATAGCACGACGACGATGCCTTCGCACACTTCCTGGTCGTAAATTTCGACTCCTGAAAATACAAATAATGACGTTTATCAATTTGTTTCATAAAATTTTATTGGTTTCCCAAGATCAGGTCAACTAATTCTTAGTTTTCATGTCATTTTCATAAACATTTTAAAATAGAATCTAGAGAACTAAAAAAAGTCTTACATCTACCAACAAACAAAAAACTAACTCACCCCAATCGAAGGGGATACGTACAAGGTTATAAAAAAGTTGCCGCTTTTCTGATCCAATTTAATATGATTATTTCCCATTTTGATTTAAGAGTAATAAACACTTTTAATCAAAAAATTTAGAAATATTTAAATTATCCTTGAAATTTGTTCTTGACCGAATTTATTATAATTAAGAAATATTTGTCATAAAAAGTATTCTAGATTTGGCCTTTAAAATGCACTTCTTTCAAAAACGTGTAAACAACAACTAACCTTTTGATTAATAAAAGCACTAAAAAATGTGGTCAAACATTTCATAGAATTTAGCTCAGAGATAAGATACTGAAGTGATAAGGCACACGACAATAATAAACCGATTACGCATGCTATTTCATTGCTCCCATAAAAATAAAAAAGATCCAGGTGATAGAATCTTCATAATATGAAATGATAACATGATAACAACCTTCAAGTTTATAAAAATCGTAGACTTAAAGTCGAAAAAATGTGTTACCAATATGAATTATTTATCAGAAAAGATTTCTTTCATTGGGCGAGCAATATTCACTTATTCATAGATGTCGTAATAATCAAGGAGCGCAATAAAATCATATTAAAGTAAAAACAAGATGGCGCTTTGCAAAAATTACACTAGTTTTGACCTTCAAACAATTTTTGCATCCTAATTTAAATGCAATATTGAAACATATCAAAAAATTGAATATTCAAATGGTATATCATTTCAATTTACATCGAATTACATCTTTGATTAACATTTCCATAATTTATTGCAGAATTATTCATATAGCAACACAAAATGACACATGTCAACCGATTTGATATTATTTAATATTTTTCTTTTCTTGTTGTTGTTGTTGTATATTTTCTAAAGACGAATTTACATAAAACAAAAATAAACAAATCCTCATTCAAGATCAAGTTTATCGTTATAGGCTAACGACGAGCCAAAGTTAACACCTTCACGGCTATACAAGACATGACTGCAAGAGTGTAATAATTGCAAATTTTAAATTGCAATCAAGAAAAACAAAATATTCCTTTTGAAAGAGGTGTTTAAGCGGAAATTGAAAAATTGAACAAATTAATGTTTTTTATCTGAAAAATATGATCTTTTATTCAAGAAATTAAGATATCCACAAGTTAAACAGGCGACGACGCGAATTACATGAATTTATGATGATGAGATTTATTTGATTAATGATCAAAATTCAGAAATATAAAAACAAAATAATTAATAAACATAAAGAACAATATTGACAAAAAAAATTCGAGATGTGAAAAATGTAATACAATTTAAAAGATTTGTTTTTGAACCTTGTCTGTCCAAATATTAAATAACTAGAAAAAATTGTCCTCGATTAAAGGAGACATTTTTCTTTCATTTTTGTAATGTATAAATATGCGTTTCTAGGGATATTGTATACCCAAAGTCTATATTAAATTACAGAAGAGTTGAACCATAAGATTACGTTTTCGATAATAGATGGTGTATAAAATCGTAGAAAAATTCTTAATATTAGAAGTATCGGAAATTCTTTTCCATTTCTACCAACAGATGACATCAGTAATTCTTGTAGGAATGTGTGAGTTTTATAAATGTCAAACGCATATTATTTATTGATAATATAGATTAATGTTTAGTTTGTGTAAAAATTTAAAGTTAATCGGTTGTGTTGTATTCGTTTGGCGGCATTTTAAAAATCAAAGGTCAAAGTTAGCATTTTTGATATTTTCAACATATTTTACTTTTTTATTTCAAAAGAGTAAAAGAGCTGCAAAAACACGTAGAAAGATATGTGCTGTGTATGGTGATGGTACACCAGCAGAACGCCGTCCATGCGAGAATTGGTTTGCAAAATTTCGTTCTGGAAAATTTTCAATGTATTTTGAACTCCTACCACTTAACAGAACAATCAACTCTAAAGTAGTAAATTCCTTACAGAAGAGATGTCCAGAATTGTTTGATAGCCGAGGTATTGTGTTCCAATTCATTGTCGAACAAATTGGTCAATATAGGAGATATTAAAATTTTTATTTCATAATGAAAAACGCACAGAAATTTCCAATAGACCTAATATGTTATGTGTATATCATATATCCAATGCACAAAGCAAGATATTCCATACAAATGAAACTGAAAATGCTTCTTCGTGTTTCCCAACGTGGGGCCCACGCCCCACAGGGGGGCAATTTGATTGTTAAGGGGGGCAATTCGAAAATGGACATGACACGAGTTTAACCCTTTCGCTCCGGGCCATATAAATGCAATGCTAGATTTCGGTGCCAAATTTAGTTTCTTAAGTGGACAATTCAATTTTTTAATATTAAAAATTATGTATGTTACATAGGGGGGGGGGGGGCATAAGAATTTTAGAAAGGCTAGGGTGGGGCATGACACAAAAAAGGTGGCTAAGATGGGGCATGGCACAAAAAATGTTGGGAAACATTGTTCTAGAGCAATTTCCTTGATTAATACGTTTCGTTGATTTATAGAGCTTTTCATGGGCTTGTCAAATTTTTTAAAAAATTTCCAACGAAAAAAGTGTCTCTATTTCATGAGAAACTCTGTACTCTAACTCTTCATGTCGCAACGCCTCAACAAATTCAGATAACTTAAAAGAAGCATCGGTAGAGTTGAGTGAGAATTCTGAATATTCGGCTGTACCAACACAGGACTCTTGTAAAAATTCAAGTACAGTTAATTTCAGTTAACTTTGAAACATTTGCTTCATAGTGATTTCAAAATGTTGTCTTAGAAAGCCATCTGGTTGAATTTTCTTGACCATTTCTTATATATATATATTTTCGCTTTTAAAAAATGTATAAAAAAAAATTAACGCGTATGTCGGGGGATAGGTGTTTCTACAAATTTACGATATCTTCCGCACATTGGATATAGAGGCTATTAAAACAATATTTTTTATTATTAATTTCATTATAAAAACAAAAACCAGTATTATAAATAATAAAGCTAGAACAAGAATGCATTATGCAAAAGAGAAAAGAGCGTTGAGCATTTAACATTGAACGTTCTGTAAAATTCTTTATCGAACAACTTGGACATTTTTTAAGTTTTCATTTCTATATGGTCAGTGTACCTACGCAAAAACTTACATTAAAGTTATTCAAACTCTCTATTTTGGTATCACCTTAAACGTGCTGAAACTCGTGATTTAACGTTTATCATACTTGAGCTAATCAAAAGTTCTAAATGAAAATTCACAAATATGCATTTTTAAGTATATTCCATTTAGCAAGATTTTAGTAGAATTTTTCATGATTTATATTATTGTACATTAAACGATAACAGAAAATAAATTTCTTATTACATTATTTTTCAATGGAATGGAATTTTGGAAAAATTTTGATAGTAGAAATGTTTTTTTGCATATCAAAAGTTATCATCTATAAAATACGGCATTAAGTTGTAATTATATAAAACGAGCGATAAGAAAAATGATTTATAATAAAAAACGTGAGTTTTACCAGAGTTTCCCATACATTTTACTTGTATGAACAGCTAAAAAATAATTTGCACAATATAAATAAATTGGTTTGAATTTCTTTTGAGATTTATTCAAAACCTTCCTAAATATCAGTTGAAAAGTTCATAAAACTTTCAAAAAAATGTATCATTTGGTTCTGAAATTATACACGCAAAACACAGAAACCATCTCGTTTTTTATATATTTACTAAGCTCTTCTTTACATTTCACATTTATCCATCGGATAAAATTCCCTGAATTTATGTCAAATTATACTTTCTTACACTTTCATTAACAGACAGAAATCCGACTAATAAATGTCAAACATTAACACAACCTAAGATTTTCAATAATCCAATTTTCATTCTTTGACAGAATTCAGTCGCGGAAGACATTTACGAATAAACAATTTTCTTTTTAAACCAACTTAACAAATTTACCTTCTACCTGAACCAGTCAGGATCTTTGAAGAATCAGAACAGTTAACTGGTGATGGCGAGGATCCAGTACTGATACTTGATATTTGATGCTCCGTTTGATTTGCCAAGAGAACTTGATCGTCACGATTTATATGGGAATGAGACCCAATCGGAAGTTTATTTCGAACAAAACTCATTTCTCTGAACAATCACGATCACAAATAACTTTAATAAAACGAGAATAATTTGTTCAAACAAAATCAAACAAAACCGTCTACTTGTAAAAATCTGATCTTCATACCGTCAATGTTCACAATAGACTGTCGCCAAAGTTGTCAGCCGATTTATCTCATTTTAATTATAATTGTTATTACACTTGATCTCAGATCATAAAACGAATAAGGTAAATCAAGTACGCGATCAGAGCGATATCTTTCAATTTTGCATTTTATTTTTTAAAGGTGTTAATAAAATAAGTTTTGTTTAAATTATGTGAAAATATTCAATATTTTAAAACTAAATTAAAATTAAATTGTTGACAAAAAAGTACACACTTGTTAACACCTTTTAGGATGTTAGAAACAAAATGTATTTTTAATACTATTTATTATTATTATTTATTTTTAATGACGTCTTAATTGATTTATTATTATTACGTTACTCATATTTTAATTGAATTCGACCAAATCACAAGATACAATTTAATTTGATTTAATATTTTGAAAGTTTTTAGTTCAAGTTGAATTTTTAATATATATACTCGTAGAAATGGAATTCACTTGGAGTAGTTAAGTAGTTTAATTACCTCTCTCACCTTTAAATACATTCGATTTCTTGTTATTATGGCCTCCTTAATTAAATTACCTTATCTATTAAGTGTAGATATAATAAATATAGATTTAATTAGTTAAGATAATCTATAAGCGCATTCGAGAAAGACTCTACAGATATATACTACCAGGCCCAAAGTAGTGAAAAGCAATTTTAAATAGTTCAAATACGATATTAAAAAATTCCATCGTATGATGAACTTAGGATAAATTAAAAAGAAAGGTTGATACATAAAATTGAAGAATAGTAACTGGATCCAAAATAGAATTAATTAACTACTATATAGATATATAAAAACTTAAGCTACTCGTATTTACGACCGTTTTTCTATCTTCAAAAAATGATTTTACTTTCTTGCCATAATGGGAATAAAACTTTAATTCTTCGTATTTTAAAACCAGGAATCAAAATGTGATCTTGTTCAAAACAACATCGTTATTATGTTGTGATTAGATAAGTTGTATTATTATAATAGGTGCATTTTATTCATCACTAGCCCTGGTTTTGCTCGCATTATTCATAGAATGCGATTGAGGAATCCATATTTTGAAAAAATATACTTACTATTGAGTTATTTAAGGACGATTTTCTACACTTATCCTCACCCCTACTTGATCTATCTTTTATGTTGGTTTATCCGCAATGCATATGTTTCTCCTTTTCATATTTAGAATGTCTTTTGGTTCTAAATTTTTTGGAATTTTAAAACTGTCAAAGTAGCTATAGCTACAAATTGAATATGTCTATGGTTAATAAGTATTTGCATTTTTTCCCAGATCCCAGTCGTTCAATTTACTAAATATTCTACACTTCGGATCAGAATTTGGCAACCAAATCAGGCCTTATGTATATCTCGTATACACATATTTCTTACGAACTACATTTTGAACCCATTAGAGTCCTTTAAAGTTAAGCTCAACCAAATTGTATTCTCCAGAATGGAAACATGTTAAAAATTATTTTAAATATATTTTCTATCAAACTTAAACTTTTTTTTCTATTCTTTAAAAATATTAAATACAAGTTTTAAATCAATATTTATGTAAATATTAGAATTGATTTATAAAGTTATAAATGAAATATAAATAATCGTCTTTCATAATTTTAAATATCGCTAAAATTTGTTATCATCAATTTATTTTTAATATTTTCAAACAACTCATACAAATATTTGAAAAATATTATTTATGGAAATTTCCGATTTAAAAGTTTAACATCTTTAAAATAGTGATGAAATGTTGAGGAATTTTTAAATACCATGGTTTCACCATTTTTAAAAACAATTCTTGATAAATTCGTAAAACTAAGACCAACAATCTTATTCCGAGCAACATCACTTGTCTATGAAAGTAACTCGGGAACAAAACAAATTCATTGTATTTTCGAGCTAAGGTCCAAGCAGAATGACAGATCCACGACGGATTATAATATATTACAATTAGACTGCACAGAACGCGACGGATCCGCGAGCGACTATTTTTAATACAATGTGAAAATCGAAACCTGATAATCCGTCATTCTGTTTCCCGCATTACTCTTATAAAATTGTCCCGTAACAAATGGCATGACCCTTAAAATATTTAGGTGTATAAAATACTTACCGACAACTACTTTGGCGACTAAAATTTCGAACACTTCCATGTGTCGAGCATTTATAAAGGCTAGCCGGACGACTCGGAACTATAGTAATTGGTAGATTACTTATAACACTGTCCATTGATGAAGGCTCCTCTTCGATAGTAATTTGGCGTGTTAGCCTTTCTTTTCGATTTGAAACATCTTCAGACTTCGTATTGGGACCATCATTTTTTGACATTAACGACGAAAATATGTTGAATTTCATTATTTTCTTTTTCTTTTTAAATCTGAAATTTATACAACATTAACTTTATAATTAACACATTCTACATATTCAAACAAAATTAAAATAAATGACCTAATTTATATATTATTTAAATCGAAGACAAGTTTTTAATCACAACATTTTGATATTTCAAATCATTTTGTAATACTCGTTTACACTCAGTTCTATATCAAAAAAACTCATTTCTTTCTAAAAATCAATTGCAATTTTGGACCTTTGACAACTTTATTTATTCCAAATAAATTTAACACTATTCTTTTCCTCGAAATTTCGTTTATTTTGTAAGAATTTTTCTCATATTACTGTCACACTTCTTATTTAATTAACGCAGCTGAATTCTTCGTAAGGCACATATCGTAGAGCTTACACATTTTGCTAATTGATCGTAAGCTAATTGATTTCATGATCTTATTTAAGTTATATACAAAAAAAAAAAACAAGAAACTAGCCCACGCACGTTATTTTAACCCACCCACCCATAATTTTATTGCATAATTAAATTAAAAAAATTATATATCGTTAGAATTAAAATGCTTCTCTTCTTTGGGAAATGCTTATTACTTACTTAAATTCAATATTTTTGTTTAATTTATTTTTAAGACGCGAATTATCGACAAAATCATGTTTTAGCAAGTATTTAATTAAATTAAAAATATGTTAAAATATGATATGGGCTAAAATAAATATTAGTATAAATGAGAAAAGAGATAAACGTAGGGTAAATTGGGGTATGTGTTATTTTAAAATCAAATTTTGGTCTATTTCAATTGATTTCAGATAGCATGCGAAGTAGAGGTAGGTGTATGTACTCAAATAATACGCTTTATAGTTTGAAATATAATTAAGCATTGAATGGTTTAGTTATCAAAAGAACAAGTGTTCACGTTGACGTAGTTAGCCTGCTGTTTAGTAGTTAGAGGTCTGAAATTTGAATCCTATCTTCGACAAATTCATATATTTTTCACTTGCCTACACTGAAAGAATTGTATATCCCTAGAAGATGTTAAATGACATTATTTTGTATTATTTCCTTAGAAGACATATTGTATATATGACAGCAATATTATACCATGTTTTATAAATTCAAATGTTTTCATACTTGTAACACATCATTATCTCCTTAAATTAACAAATTAGAAAAGTTGCATGACATAATGTACGCAATATATACGTATTATTTGCTTACAAAAAATCTATAAAGTAGAATAAAATGTAATATAGTTTGTTACTACATGTCTGTGGCAGATATTGGGTAATCCGCAAGGTGTTTTCGGTGTTCGGAAGATCAAAGTGAACACTTCAGACATATTTTGCTTTTTCATTTAAAGAAAAAGATGAAAGATCTGCAGAAGCAGCATAAGATGTGTAAGGCGATGACGCACTAACAGAACGCCCATGCCAAAATTGGTTTGCAAAATTTCGTTCTCGAAAATTCTCTAAAAAAGCTTAATGTTTGAATTCCACATGAACTTAAAGAAGTTCATTTAACGCAACCTATCAATATCTGTGATATGCTCTTAAAACGTAAGTCAAGCAACCTATTATTGAAGAAAATAATAACCGGCCAGAAAAATAGATTGCAAAATAAAATATGGAAAACCTTTACTTTCGAGGACAGTGTGCAAATGTAACTCGAAGTATTTTTTCTTGAAAGGGACCAGAAATTTAAAGAAATGGGAATCATGGAATCGCCTGAATAATGACAACACATTGTCCAAGAAAGTGGATTATATATTAGAAATTAAAGTTTTTCCTTTATATCAAAAGATTATATAGCAAAAAACCGAAAAGGCTTTCTTTCAATAAATTATACTATATCTGTCCGAGGTTTATTATCTTTCTAATAAATACTGTATTAAGTGTTTTTATAATATTCATGATAAATATCATTAAGAAATACCATGTTGAGTGGTAGAGTCTGTTTTCTAGAAACTGAGGAGGCTATGGTTCAAATCCAGATCTCGATTTTTCACAATTATTTATTTTTATTTTGCCTACATTATAAAAAAAAGTCTCTATAATCATTCTTTAATTTGTCTACGATGGAAATTGCGTTCTACTTGTTTGGAATTATATTAAACATGTTTGATGAGTGTAGGTGCAACAAATAGTATGTCCTTACTCGTATTCGACGTAAATAATGCAAGCTAATTTCTTGTTAGTTGGAGTGGAAAAGATTTTATCTTTTACTTTAGACTTAAACAACCCGAAAATAAATTTTATCACTATTTTGGAAGCGAAAATTTGCTATTAAATATTATTTAACAAAATCATCACGAATCGTTAACCAAATTGCCCACTTCTCATTGAAAGTTCATTGAAACTATCCGATTTCTTCGATTCCAAAACGTATTGATTTTCTCATTGAAAATGTTTACAAAATTGTAAATTTCAACACAATTGTTTTGATTTAGTTTTAAGGAAATAGCAAATAAAAATTCCTTTAAAAATATTGATTTCACAATTTTATGTTTATTTTATGATTATTTTGCGTTTTATTGATATCAATTATTTTTATTATCAAAAAATCTTCCATCAAAATAAAAAAAAATTTCTTGTGATAAGGAAATCTTTTCAGGTAAAGGAATTATTATTAAATCATAAAAATCATTTAATATTATAAAAACTAATTGCAAACGAAGACATGTTATCTTGAAAAGTTTATTATAAAATCAAAGAAAACGACTTAGCGTTGAAATGGCCACAATTAAAAGTTTATTGGTTTGATAACAAATCTTTAGATCTCTTTTTGATTGTTTGTATTGAAAATTCAATTAAATAGATTCTAATCAGTAATAAAAATGTTGGCTGTTTTCTTGTTTTTTTTTAAATAGATTTACCATAATATAAGGAAGTTTATGAAGGTGGCTTAAATACTTAAAGTCTATTTGCTGTGATAAGATTATCAAGTCTAGCTCTTCTATATTATAAATGTATACATAACAAAGAATAAATTTAAATGCAATAGATGTGTAAGCCTTTTGATGTAGAACTCAAAATCCATCAACAAAAAAGTAAGGAAAAAAAATTAGGGGTTGAAAAAGTTAACATTTTATTATGAATAAGTTTGTGTACGCATGAAACTTTTATTTCTGAGATTTATGAGTTTTTTTAAGAACTAAAACCTAATCAACATGGATAATTTTAAGATTAAGATTACCATAAATGTTTTTGGAAAATATTTGTTTAAGTAGTTATAGTGAAAAGTTGTACTAAAACGGTAACCAAATTCTTCCTCCTCTCTTAACGTTATCTAAACTCCTCTATGATTCCCCTGATTTTGTCTTTAACTCCCTCCCCAAGCAACAAAATTAAGTGTTAAAACGGTTGCAACATTCATTTTACACGCATTGCAAATAACTAATTCGTTTCAATTAAGTTTCAGGTTTACTTAAAATTAACTATGTACTAGAAGGATTGCAATTTCATACTTTGGAAAGATTTCTTTAAAATCCTAAGTAATCATGCAATGTTCTTGTTTTTTCTCCACCAAAAAGTATCGAACTGGTGAATTCATGTGTTTTTGTCACGTCACATTTTAACGAATTATGGAACGTTTCTAATAAACTCCTCAGTCACTTTAAAATTTTATTTCTGAAAGTTTTTCCATGAGAAAACACATTACAAGATAAATACTGCATAATACTATAATTCTCAGCTAATACAAGAATCAAAGAAAAACCTCATAGCACTTTTTTATAGCGAAAAAATTAGCGTCAGTTTTTTTTTTTTTAAGAATTAGATATTAGACACTTAGACACTTCTTAAAAGAAAAACTTCTAGTTGTATAATAGTTCGACGTCTATTTTGATAATAAGCGAATTGACCTGTAGATCTGTTATTGGAGAGCGCTTTCACAACAGAATTTTTTTATTTTATTAATTTATTTTTGGAGTCGAAGATTAAAATCCAATCGTTATTAAACTTGGTCGTCATAGTACAAACCAAAGGTTTTTATTTCCACAAGGTATTTTGCGTTGGCAAAGGAACTAGGACATTTTTTAAAACACTAGGCAAGAGCAGAATCCAATCCGCACACAACACTGAAAAAACATCGATTTCTAGATGTCCACTACACAATATTGTCTTTTAGTAAAATATTTTTACATGGAGAATTTTAAGTTTTTAGTTTAATGAGTGAATATAATGAAATCCAGAAATTGTAATAATTATATTCAAAGAAATAGTACACTTACCTTCGGATTAGTTTTTAAAATAAAATCACTTTTAACAATTTCTTCTTATATAAATTAATTGTTTTAATCTAAAAACATCAAAAAATTACATAAGAAATCGCTAGATTTTCATTCGTTTCCACGTAATTTTCTTGTGGGAAATTTAAGTATATTTTTGAAATATTAAATATCACAAACAAACCAAGAAAAAAAAAAGAATTCGTTTTATTTTTTATAGTTTTGAATAAATTTTAAACAAATATATTTTATTATTTTTCCATTTTAAAATTAACAAAATATTTTAGCGTTTTTATTAATCTTAAAAGATAAAAATATCACTTAAATTTGGTTTTGTTTTTTTCAATTAAAAAACAAACAAAAAAAAAACTAATTATTTTATTTTATTTTATTTTATTGTATTTTATTTTATTTTATTTTATTTTATTTTATTTTACTTTATTTTATTTTATTTCCTAAAAAAAAAAAATTAAAATAATTAAATTATAAAAATTGGCAACAAAAAATTCAACACTTAGTTTTTAATTTTTTATTATTTTTGTTTTATAAACAAATTAAATTCTTTAATTTTTTGTATGACTTTGAAATATTTAAAAAATATATATTTTTTTGAAATATTTTTTAAACATTTTATTTACAATTGTGTTTGTTTCTTTTTTTATTTTTAATTTAATTAAAAATATTTACAAATCCAAAAAAACACAAAAATTTCTTATTAAAAATTTAAGAAATTTTTTGGGTTTTCTTTTTCTTAATTAATTTTTCACGAGAAAAACAGATAATATTTTAAAACTAATATTCTTATATAACAAAAATTTTTCCAATTTTTGTTTAAATGTTTTTTATGTTTTTGGACAATTATTTATTTATTTTTTTTTAAATATAAATTCACTGGAAATTTTTATTTGACTAAAAAAAACGATTTCTAAAGACCCACACACTCGATAATATTTTATAGTTTTTGATAAAATATACTAAAAAAAACAAATCAAGTTAAAGGTTTTTTTTCGGTGATTTCGTTGTAAAAAGTTTGTCCATATTTATCTAAAAAAGAACAAAATATTAAATTCACTTAAAACTTGATTTTTATTTATATTGTTTGAATTAAAATAATTTCAATCACTGCGAAGAAATTTTGTTAGAAAACACCCGAATTTCGTTGCAAACAATTCTTTTTCGTTTTTCAATTAACTACAAGCGACTAAGCCTCATCAGATCAGACTGATCCAACTGATGATAATCACGGACTTGTCTAACCCACAATCATTGATAATGAGTGGTGGGCCCTATGTATATAAAGTACATTTATATTCGATGTGTTTTAGTTTTAGTTGAAGTCCAATTCTATTATATAATTTAGTTAAGGACGAATAGATACAATTTTCGTACATATTATTGTCATAACAATATTCTTTTTTTTTTACACGACCTATCTAAACAATAACTAAACAATTTCAAGTTGGAAAATGAACTGATAAAACCTCTTCTCAAAAGAACACATCTTTTGTAGAAACATAGCAAACTTTTATTAGAAAAACATCTTCATTCATTCTCAAATAAGTCACACTTTAGTAGATTTTTACGAAGCATGAACTTTCCATCGAGTAAAAATTCAATTAAATATTTACAAAAAAAAAAAACTTATGACATTTTAGAAGCAATATATTATCTCAGTGGCGTAGATCTCGGATCAAATCAACACTTTGAACTAACTGATTTTAAATAATCCTTATAATTTCATATTCTAAAAGACCTATCTGATAAACCTTGTTAATCTATTGAATGAGAATGATTCAAGATCAATACATGATCAATATAGATGACTTTGAAAAACCTTTAATTAACAAAATACAAGCAATGGAAATATTTTTTTTTAATACGCGGAAATATGACATTCAAGTGTAAATTAAAGTGAATAGACGTACTAGCACGTCTCAAGCCGAAGATCATCCATAATTGGAGATCTTTTTTGAAAGATTTTTATGAATCATGTAGAATAGGATGAAATTTGAAATTTTTGTTCAAAATGGATCCCGAATTAAATTCTTGTGTAATCTCAATTAAATTTTTAATAAATTTGCATTTCAAGTGATTTAAAATTTATGACAATAAAAGTAAAATTAAGAAATTGTTATTATTTTCAAGACATTTTTCTTTTATCAACGAAACAAAAGACGTTAGATAAGATTGTTACTTAATGACATACGAATATACATTTTAATTAATTCAAACCTACGTGAAATTATTATTAGTATTATTAAAAATAATAAGAAAGGAACTTAAATCAACGAAAATATTGTTTGTGGGTAGTTTTTGAATTTGTTTAAACTATAGCGAATTTTTTTCTTCTTTTTTGTTAGTTTAAAACTAGTTTAAAACAATTTGTGATTGATTAAGGGGGGTAGTTACAGCATGTGATGATTTATTTCTATTTTCTAGCGAATTAATGAAATTAGAAAACTAAATTAAAAAATGAACAGATTCACTTCAACGCAGTCATGTAGGTTATTATTTATACCCTAAACATTTTAAAACTCCTTTTTTTCAAAAACTATTTATGTGATTAAGTTTTCTTTTTGCATTCAACTATATAAATATATTTTTCTCATAACTTATAAACACAAAATTTATAATGATATAATTTAATTACTTAAATTGCATAATTAACATGAACATCTTTCATCAAAATCATAATTCTTTTTCTAAGCGTTACCATTTTACCAATTTTGCATTATTTGATCTAATAATATATGTATGTTCATCCGCTTATTAATAGAGGCACACATAAAACATTCATATACTATGGTTTAAGAATATCATCGAGTATATCGCATGTGTGTCAACGTATACTAACTTAATACCATTTCAAGTATGTAGCATAAATATGGTTTTGAAATTCAAAAATGTACGTATTTTCAATTTATTACTTAATTTTTTCATCCACTTTGATATACTTTTTACTGAGTGAAAAATGCCGAATATAATTTTATAAATGACCTAAACAATTGACACGTTTTTTACAAGAGGTTGAGTAAACTGCACGCTTTAAAAGAAAATTATTCTCAACGTTTCACATGGAGTTCCCACCTTAAATTTTTTTAAGAATACAATAGCATAAAAAACAACACATTAATATAAATATTCGTTATACTACTTGATTAGAACTTGATTGAACTAGAGAAGAAAAAAAAAATTGTTCGATACCGAAATCTACATTATTTCAATTTACAACATCAAATAGAACAATTTAATCTCGTTTATCACACTTTGGATAACAAATATTTGTTTCGTGTGAACAAAAACATATTAATCTAACCTTAACCTTGAATCGTTTAATACTCTTCCGACGACATAATCTTTAACATATAAGGTTATGTCGTTTATCAGATTCACATTTTTCATAATGGTCAATTACAGTCGAACGAAAATATCTAATTACCTTTTTTTAACTTTCCGTTTCTCATAAATATCATCTACTCATAGAACCATATTTTCAGTCTTATACAATTTTCATTGATTGGCCATAAATCGTCTACGTTTGCGCAATAAATAAAATTCAATTTCATTAATTATAGAAAAATATATAGGGTCTCCTAATAATAGCGCCAGATTTAAATATCGCACTATTTTCGTTTCATTAAGTTGACAGTACTAAAATCTTGACATCTGCCATCCGCCATTGTTGCTATTAATAGTCAGGGAACTCTGCACGAAGGAACCACATTATTATTGACAGTTTGTCAAGTTTCGAGCGGTGGTGGTCAAAAAGACAATTCCATAAAATACGTTTCTTTGGTAGCATTCGTTATTTAATAAATTATTAAATCCCCCATCAAATGAGGCATGGGTCGTATCTATAGGATACAGAATACCAGAGATATATACACATACTTCAAGTTACGCACATTATATCTTGCGCTATTATTAGGACACCCTATAGAAAAACTCATAAATAAATTCTATTCACTTTTTAATGGCTTTTCATGAAAATTTCACCCATTTTTTCCATATTTAAATTTTTATTTTATAAATAAAATTGAAAAATCACGGAAGAGAATAATTGCAATTGTTATTTAACAAAAAGAAGAACTTAATCATAAATTTGAATAGAATACAGATTTCGGAACGTTGATATTTTTAAGCTTTTTACCCACGTTCCACCTAACATCTGGATGATCCATTTGTTGCCCTATAGTAGGTACTAACAGAGTGTATATTAGTTTCGGCACCAAATTTGAAATGGATGGAAATATTCATCAGAGAACGGTTTCAAGGTAATAGATAGGTACAGAATCAAAAGTTGTATCGATTTATGAATGTCCTTTCGTGTACAAGATAACTAAAAAACGCGTTGTCTAATTTTGATAAACTTTTCCATGGGGTTAGTTAATAATTCCTTAGTATTCAATTTAGTATTACATTTCAATAAAATCGATCCAGTGACTAAAATGACCATAAAATTTTTCCTTTTAGTTTTCGGATAAATTTTTGAAAATTTGTGTGGCAATTTTGTTTAAATTAAGTACATATGTTGTTTACGTAAGGAGCTGAAATTAAATACACCTATACCTCGCTATACGGCCGCTCTTTATACGGTATTTCGCTATAAGGGCCTTTTTTTAATTATGACAGTTTTTCGATTTACGGTCCCCAATTTTTCGTTATATGGCCAAAAAATTGCTGTACATATTGTTAGCGACCTTTTGTTAAGTTTCAGCTTCTCGCTTTAGGCAGCACTACTATAAAAAATAATTGTTTCGTTATACGGCTCTTCCCTTTACGGCCAACTATTCCGGAACGTATCTAGGCCGTAAAGCAAGGTATGGGTGTATCAGTAAAATCGACCCAAGGATAGTGAAGAAAGAAATAGTTATAGGGAAAAATAAGTCAACCCATTAAGTTTTTGTCGTTTTTTTTTTAGTTATGAAGAAACTGATATACCGATTTGAATAAAATTTGCTATTAGGCAAAGTTATAAGTTATGCAAAAAAAAAAGTTGAAATATTATTAGTTTTGGTGTTTCTTTAATTATATAATATATAATATTTATTATTATTATTATATTATTATTATTTATTAATATATAATATTTAATTCCTTGAACTTGCTAACTTTGTTAAATATCAATTCTATTTCAACCATAAGGCATCAAAAAATCGGCTTCAAGCCGATTTGAAGTTTCTATGTTTATCATTGTTATCATCAGAAATAAAATACATATATGTGTATCCGTAATTTAGTTAATTGACAACGAACTTGACTCTCGCATATGAATAACATCAATAACACTTTGATAATGATGTGTGATGGTGATGAAGTGCAAATTATTATACTTTGTAAAAGTTCCGTAATGATTCTAAATCGACGGTCGAAATATTCTTTAAATCAGTGAAGTGCAAGATCATGATTTTCATGATTGTTAACCTTATTTTTAAATGAATCATAAGCTCATCCTGTAATTTGTTTATTAAATTTTTTCTACGTAATAAATCATACAATTTAAGGAAATGAAAAGAAACGTAATTTACTATTTACTTGTTTCTTTTTTGATTTACCAAATTTTTGCAGATACAGTGATTGAAATTAAACAGATTAAAACATATAACTTACCTAAAAACTCCCAATATCAGCAAATCGAATCAATTGGGAGTTGATCTTGTTTTATTGAAAGCCTCCTGGGATGTGTTGATTTTTTTAATTTATCATTAATACTATTTGCGGTCGATAAAAGTGCATTTGTTGTTAAATTATTTGGTATACTACTTGCTAATAGTGTAGCATTTGGTATTGAATTCGATCTCATTTGTAATCGGCCAGATTCAATTGATTCATCACTTGGTTGATCCAATGAAGCTGCCGATGAGACTCTTGGGAGAAGACCAGCTGAACATAATCGTTCTAAGAAAAACAAAAACGTTATTAAATATTTTTTTGGATCACACGAATGTTCGTCATAAAAGTACATACCTAACCCATTTGGTGTATGCAATTCAGCTCGAACTTCATCAAGCTGCCGGGAGCTACAAAGTGGTGTATCTACTTCATATGTATTATTAAAGAGTGTATAATCTACTTCATATTCTCCAGTTTCTTTTTTAAATGAGACAACATGTTCAAAACGATGTCCCCAAAGAATTTCCGATGGTAGATAACTACTTCTAGCTTGTGTTGTCATACCCGTCGATTCTACAACACCCTCTGAAATAAAACTGAAATTTACGTACTGGGCTGATTAGGAATTTTTCTAGTTAAACTTACCTAGCATTACAACAATTTCAAAACGTTCTTTCAGCATATCTTGTGCCGAAAGTGCATATAACGGACTATGACGATCAATTTTATGTACAATTGTTGTTGGCCAAATAAACATAAGACGATCTTCACCGCCATCAGCACCAACAATTAATTCTTGTTGGTAAAAAGGTAAAATTTCACCTTCCTTACTAACCTAAGAAAAAGAAATAAAAAATTTTGTTTCATCAAATAAAAATGTCGCCCGAAAGTATGCAATCGTAAAATTTTATTTATATTCCATATTTCGAAAAAAAAAATAAATCTATTCATCAGATGTTACCAACCTTTTTACGTATTATTTGTGCTCTAACATGAGCTTCAATAATATGACTTTTTCTCATATCACCGACACGAAACATCAAACATGGTATACCATCTCGATGACAGATCACAGCATTTCTTGAGAACAATAATGTTTGGGCACGTTTTTTAGGTCTTGATAATTTTGCAAATACAATACCGACCATAAATGCTTGTATAAATACACCCATAATACATTGTAGGCACATTACAAATATAGCTTCTGGACATTCTTCGGTTATAAAACGATTACCATAACCGATTGTATGTTGTGTTTCAACCGAAAATAAAAATGCTGATGTTAAACCATTCATTTGGGTAACACATGTTGTAAATGTTCTATTTGATACACTCCCTTCTATCTCGTGCATATATTCTAAATCTCCATGAGCATACGCTATTAACCACCATATTAAACCGAATGCTGTCCATGATAGAAGAAAACTTAATGCAAATACTAATAGTGTCCATCGCCATTGTGCATCGACTAATGTTGTGAATATATCCTGAAAAAGCAATGAAAGAGCCTTTAACGCAAATGAGATAATATCAAGAGAAAAATGAATGGGCCTTATAAATAAAAACCCTATGATACAGATATTGGGGTGAAGGATTTGGAAATATGGAAAGGGGAGTTTTTGTTTATACTATATGGGGCGTACATAGATAATATTTTTATTATGGCTTCCAGTTCGTAGTATTGTTTTGATTAATTTTATTATTAATGATTTAAAATTTTTATAGGTCTGGGTTTGAAAAATTCAAGCGATAAGAAAAAGTTTAAAGAGGTCATAAAAAGACTATTTAACAGCAATTTACGCATTTTCATAAATTGCTTCTCTATATTAACAATTATAAAAATCTGTGATTTTATATTAATCACAATAATTGATGTTTTTAAGATTTTGGAAAATATGATAACAGTTCATTGGTCTCTGATTCAATAGAGCCCTAATTTGATAATATTACATTATTTCATATAAATTTTCCATAATTCTAGAAACAACAATAGCCAACCCTAAATCCGGCATATTAATCAAAAGGAAACCTCGGATTCTTTTGGACTTAATTTAGTAAACTATATTTCAGGGGAGATCTGAATAAGCAAACAATATGCAAGGAAAGAAAATACTATTAGGATCTAAAGACGAAAACATTTACCAGCTAAACTACATAGATTTAGTTATTTTGGTTAATATAAGGTGTGGTAATAATTTTAGTTACATTTCTAATTCTAGACATTAAATTCTAAGCAAGTAAAATGAATTGAATTTCTAATATATTTTTAATTATATAATATAACTTAAAACCAACCTGCATATAACGTCTTCTTCGTTTAGCAACATTTCCCTGTACAACATTACAATCCCCGTGCTTAAACACAACACGTTTACGAACACGTCGTGATGAGAATCTTGTCTGACGATATCTGAAAAATATAAGAAGATACACTTCAATTGAGAGACAGGAGGACATAAAATAGATTTTTTTTGTATGTCAGTTGGTTGGATATATTTATAATGATAACGAAATATTCTATAATTAGAAATACTTCTTTATATCTTCGGCAGGAGATCCACCAATCAATAATTTATTTGAAAAGCAATTTCTATATCAAAACGATTATGCAAAGTAATTGTGATGCGAACCGTTTTCATGGAAAAGCTTTTCTTAGATTAAAAGCAAAGAAACATGTGCAGATATAATTGTATAAAAAACAATACGACAACTTTTATTGTTAAAATAACATGATTTGGCAAACCTGACATATTAATTGCGGATATTTAATTTAAATCACTTAATTAACATAAAATTACACAGTAATTAAGTTTAAATACTTGCTAATAATAATTAAATACATTTTAAAAGGTAATAATAATAAAATAATTTAATACAGTATCACTTTTTGTGAACAAATTGCTTATAATTTCATCTTGTTTTTTTTCTTTCTAATAATATTTGAATAAATTATAATCAATTTTATTGTTTTTTAATTCAAATTTGCAAAACACATTCATCAAAACAATTTAATAAGAATAAATCATAAACTAATTTAATAAAACTTATTTGCGATGTCACTTAAGAAAAACTGTATTCCAACCTCATCTTAAAAATTTGTTGCAAAATTTAAAAATCCTTCGGAATAATGTATATAAACATTATTAATGTAATAAAATGTTGCTACACGATTCAAATTGGAATGGTGACAAACAAATATTCATCAATTACTAATACAAGAAATAAAAACACGTTTAAAATACATTTTAAATTATATTTTCCGTATGAATTGAACTATATAAGGTAAAATGAACTGAACAGCACAATAAATGAATGAAAATGATAAAATTTTTAACAAAATATAAAAATTATACATGATATACTTTTTTTTGTGTAATTTTATATTAAACTAATTTAACAACTTCCTTTTTAAATCTCATATCATGAGTTCTTTATATTAAATCAGCCTACAGTCTATTTGAAATTCTATAAATAAGGTGATGACATTAATCTGGAACTAAGAATTTTATAGAAAAAAATGATTAACACAATTACTTCTTTTATTCATTTATTAATAAGGATTGCAGAACTAACATCGATTGCAACATTTCAAAATTAGTATAAATTTGAGATGTGCCTAAGTTGTAAGGCAATACTATTTCCCATATTAAAGAAAAAAAACTTTTGGACATTTTTATACAATCTCAGAAATGAGGGCCTATAATGCTTATAGAAAATGGATATCAAAATTGTAAAGAAATTGGGCTAATAAATCCATGCCATATGAATAAAGTTGCACGCACTTTTCTATACATAGACTTTGGTTTGCTAACGCTACGTCTTGATAAAATGGTATCTACTGCTTAGGTTTTTTGAGCATTCGTGTAAAAGACTTTTTGCAAAAAGCAAACTTTGATATAAATGTTGTAGATAGATCTTTTATAGATGTCTACCAAGTTTATTATCGATTAGATTTCATCAATAATAAAAATTGCCATCCACCTTTTCGAAATAAAAAATGTATGAACTTATCCTTTGATCCTTGTAGTAGCTTATATTTTGAATGATTTATTTTTCTTATTCTTTTGTTGATGGATTTTGACTTTAACATCAACATGGTACTCATTTTATTCGTATCCAAAGATATATCTCTATATATGGTATGTATCTAAATTCCCGAAGAAACACAACTAATGTAAATTATTCATGTGGACTCTAATTTTTTGGGAAACTAACAAATATAATCCTTCTTCTAATAATTTCTAATATATGTATTAATTTAATTCTGTTACTTAACAAAATATTTCACTTATAGATGTCACTAAAATAAAAAAATAATAAAACTGAAAAATTACTGACAAATTCGTTAAAAATTTTTATTTTTTACTCAAGTGCTAAACGACAAGATAATTTGGGGATTTTTTTTTTAAATCTTATTTCCACCCACAAAACCCATCATTCTGTTTTTAAGGAAAATACATTCGCAAAATTATCATTTCTTTTTAGTATTTAAACTTTTAGAGAATTGGAGACATACTATCTGTGCGAATTTCTCTTGTTTTTAAAAATAACTTTGTAAATTTTATTTTATTTATTGTATTTAAAATCAAGAGAATATTGGTTCACAAAATATTTTCTTATATAAAAATTCGGTACATTTGTCCTCTTTAAAAATATTTCATCTATCAGCCGAAATCATGAAATAAACATATAGTAACTTAAAATCGGCCTATAGCCGATTTTTTGATGCCCTATGGTAGAAATGGGACAGAAAAACTGTAAAAACTAACATTATTTCAAGGTTTTTTCATTATAACTTTGTTCCTTCTTTTCAAAATTTCTTCCAATTTTCAGGTAACCTAGACCCTGATAGCATAAGTCTAATATGCAAATTTCAAATTCATTCAATTCAAATCGATGTATTAGTTTTTAAAGTACGTCAAAAAAACTTTATAAAGAGGGTTATTTTCTCTTAGGATTATTTCTTTCTCCTTTATCCATGGACCAATTTGATTGAAATTTTACATGGTATCGTCTATTTATGCAGTTAATCTACATAATTAATTTCAATAAAATTGATTAACAAATTTTCCAATTAAATCCGAAAAACCATAAACAAAAAAACGACAAAACTTTCTGACCACCCTGGTTTTATAACTTTGCTCTCCCTGGATCGATTTTGCTAAAATGCAGTACCAAGTTAAGGAATGAGCAACTCACATTGTAAATTTCATCAAAATCGGATAACGCGTTTTTGAGTTATCTTGTATACGAACGGACGGACGGACGGACATGCATAAATCGATATAACTTTTGATTCCCTACACAACCATACCCTTGAAATTTTTCTGCGATGATTATTTCGATGTGTTACATATGAAGTGACAAAACTAATATACTCTCTGGTAGTACCTACTATAGGGCATAAAAATACTATTAATTAGTCATCATGTCAAATATTCTGACGTCACACTAGAAAGTTGATTTATCAAGACGAAAATAATTAACATTGAACTATAAATTTGAAACAACACATTTTGAATATTTTTTCGGGAATTTATTAATTTCCATGTGTCAGATCTCTTCAAGATCTCTTAATGAATATTTTGTCACTTTCAAAATAAGCCGAAGAACTCGTATGTAGTAAATCATTTTTAAAGGACGATAAATCCCACAAAATAATTTATAAAATATGAACAAACTGAACAGAATTTCGATTTCAATTATGAAAATTGTATTTTATTATTGTTGTAGAAAAGTTTGGTAAAAGTTGTAAAAACGTGATGAAGAAAAACATTTCTGAATGGCAGTTTTATGAAAACGTGAATGGATACGCAGTCTTACGATAGCCTTAAGAACCTTTGATATAATGCAGAATAAAATAAATATAAATCGAATTTAGGAAACTGACTGATCAAATTTACTTTAGTTGGCTGTATTTACTTTTCTTATAAACAGTTAGTATTTTTTGTCTAATAAGAAAAACCAAATAAATTTATTCGTTATTTTTAATCGACAATTTCAACTATTAAAAATAAAAATTCGTTTCCAATATTTGAAAAATCGAGTTCTATTTCCGTTTGAAGCTTTGATGATAGAATATATACTAAACTCTTGTGCACCTAGAATCTACTGTAGCTTAAGTTCTAAGATTTTAAGATTGCCTTACAACAGCAATACCTTTGTATTGTAAGACCAATTATGAAATGTGGCAGTTAGATGTGATCACCACACCACAAAGTTCATGTTTACAGGCTGGAATCCGTCCAACGTAGATTTTGAGTTTTGCTTTACGGAACCTACAACAAAGTGAGCTCCCTTTTGTTTAAATTGAATGACATTCCAGTCGAGGAGCTTCAACACTCTCCAATCACTCTTAGATCGCTGTCAACGTTGTAAAGACTCGGAAAGGAATAAACAAAAATATTATTTGAACCATATTCAACCATTCATTTTAACATATATTGCATTAGTCTACTTAGGGTTTGACTGGACCTTGTATTTTGGTTACTAAGTTCTTAAAATATTTTTCTCAAATATACTTGAAATTTATTAAAAACTAGCAAATTTCATTAGGAATATTCTCCAAATGTTAATACTTCATATTAATAATACATTTTCAAGTTGTTAAAATCACCAAGCTTTCATGTGAATGACTCAAAATATACAAGGTGTTTCTTATGTTCGACGATTTACAATACGCGAGACTTGTAAACATGTCAATCACTCAAAATTGTATTTACAAAGCGAATTGCGACACCATTTTGACAGTATTTTAACAAATGAATAAATAATAAAATTCTTAAATTCCAATTGATCGAAAACATAGCCTTTGAAATTATTTAAATTTAAATTAAAAAAATTAATATAGAGACTTAAATTATAGAAAAATTAGAATAATTTCTATTTGGAATAAATTTGTTTGTTGCATGCGATAAAATATTGTGTCTCGTTGAAAAGCTTTCGAAATGCAATTTTTAATGCCATCCACATTTTTTCGTGTTCTACATTACTAAAAATAACATCGAATGTAAAATGTGAAAAACATTAATGCAACAACATATTTCGGATAAATTGATTTAAGTACTCTTAAAAACTATGAAAATTCGTAAATAACATATTTTGGGTCACAAATAAACATAAATAAAATCGATGCAACATTCTAAAAATATGAAGGCAAACTTTCTCAACTGCATAAATGTTGCAACATTTCATGATTATGAAAAAAATCATAAATTCCAAATAAAAACTACGTCACTATAATAAATTATGGCCTTGTAAAATGAGATTGGAAAATCCTCAAATCCTTGTGCTTGACATAAAAAAGGTCGAAAGAAAATGCATGAAAACTCAAAACAAATTTTAACAAAACAAAAAAAATATAGTTTATTTTTTCATGAAAATTTTCATATTAAAAATAAAAACAAATGATTTTTGGGCCCATTCTGTTGTTAAGTGGACAAACAACCTGAAAAATCACACAAATTATCGCCCACTAAATTCGTTGTTTTTTTTTCTATAATATTTCAAAAGAAAAACAAAAACGTGCACTGTTAATGTTTATATTCCGAAATTATAAGATTTATAAACTTTTCCAAGTGATCTCTGCCAAAAGTTTCATTATTCTGTCAAATGAGGCCGGGTGGAAACCCTTCAAATGACGTCATTAAATTAATAATGATCATCATTATTTATTCTTTCGGTTAATTTCTTAATTTTCAAGACTAATTTGTTGTGTTGTTCGTGTGATTTTAACAGATTTATTTATAAATAATGACGCCTAAAATTATAATTAAAAAAAAGCGCACTCAAATATCTTTTTAACATGAAATCGTTAAATGAATTATTTGCGATTATTATTTAAAAAAGCGTGATACGAAAATTTGGCAAATAAAAAATGAATATAAACATTTTCTGGCAACATTATAATGAATACTCGTAATTACAAGATCATTATCGTTCTTATGTTTATTTCTTAAAAATTTTACTTTGCAGTAAATTTATTTATAACAAAAGAAGGTTAATATTTACTTTTTTTTCTTATTATATTCCTTTGCAACATGTTTCCGATCTTGAAATTGTTGTGGCCATGAACAAGGTTAAATTTTTTTCGGTTAGTTTTTTTTTTGGTTTAAATTAATATGTAAGAATCTTTTATTAAGGTTATGAATTTCTTAAGAAAAGTGTTGTCTGACATACACGTACACGAGCTAAATAAAAATATATTCTTCTAGTACGCTTTCCCAAATCCAGAAACAACAATCTTGATAGTTTATTAATTTATTATTCTTTATTAAACGTTGGTGCAAGAAATTTTAGGATCCCCAGATTACTAAAGCTCTTTTTTCTGTCCTGGTTAGACCGATTCTTTAATATACCAGTCAAGTAAGGTCTCCCTACTAAATACTCCAAATAGTTTGGAGCAGATTCGTCCAATTTGCCCTAAAATCTTTCAGACAGAATAAAAAAGCGGCTCCTAGTGGCTGATGTAGTTTTCGTTAGCCAAATTTTGAAGTAGCTATTGACTTCCCCTTCTTGCTAGACAAAATGCAACTTAACATTAATACACGCTCTCTAAGGTCCATGGCTTGATTCAAAATTATGCATCATAAAACAGTATGGTCAAAACGAACCGGTTTCCCGAATGATGCGATCAATTTGCTAATGCTTGAGCAAAAAACATTAAAAACAAAAAGCTATAGACTCTTGTAATTGTTTTTGGGTACATGAAAGTCAGCTTAAAATGTGAAAATTTATTAATATTTTTCTAACCTTGTTTCAGATTCGGACATTCTCGTCTATAAATACAACCAAATTAACAAGAAAACTGGACGTAAAATGTTTGCATATAAAATTCTATTCAAAGTGCGTGTTCATTTTATAAATGTTGACAGCAATTTAGTACAAATGTTTGGTCTACACTGTTCTATGTGTGTTTTTTTTTTATTACATAAAAAAATTAAAAAAATTTTAATTTGCTATTATTTGAAATGAATTTCATATTTTTTTTTCTGCTTGTACATACTTTAAGCACTCTTCACGCCATGCTTGCTCTTTTGAATGCGTTGCACGAAACACAATCATCGATATTTGACTGAAACAACGTTTTAATTTTGACATAGCAAATTTCATTTAAAATATCATTTAATTATTATTACCGCTTTTCTCGAAAAAGAAAATACTAACTAAAAACAATTATTAATAATTTAGTAATCGAAAAAAACACTTAATTTTAAAAACATTTATTTAACAAAACAATGTTTTGTCCTTAGATAATCTTTTCCGTACATTTTAACTTTTTTTTTTTTAATTTCTTAAAATTCGACCAAAAGTTGTCGAATTTACACGAATTTTTCTCTAAAAGAAAAGAAATATTATTGAATTTAAATAAATTACACTTTATTTTAAATAATTTTATTTTAGTCCTTACGAACGAAATTCAAATGAAAAACTGGCAAATAATTTTTAACAGAATTTAGAATTTCTTATGCTACCGGTTGAAAAAAAAAAACAATCGAAAATTAAGTATATAATATGTATTTTAATTTAACGACTGTTTCAATATGTATCTATTTATTTTGAGCACGATAAAATTTAAGTACTATATGTACGTGGTGTGATCAAAAAGTATCTAAATCTATTTAAGATGATATCAATGAGGGACCTTTACAATCATGAAGTGTGATTATTTCACACTGCTCTGCTCCAAATCAAAGCATCGGGTGAAAAAAGGCAAAGAAAAAACATAAATGTCGATAGCATATATTCGAAGAACATGAAAATAAAACGTCGAACGCAAGAAAAAATCACAATTCGTGAAGCAGAAATGTCAGAATTGCTCCAAATAAAATTTGGTGTAGGGTTGTTGTTATATTCAATGTAAATTTTTGATCCGCTCTGGAACAGCTAGTGAAAAAACACGCTTATTGTGTATTAAACGGGATTTAAATAATCACGTTCCAAACATACAATTATATCTAGTAAGTTCCTGGTGGAATGCATTGCTTAGTTTAAAGATATATTTGGTATGTGTCAAATTTTTTTTAGGTTTAATAGATACTTAGTCACAGTAAAGTATGAAATTTTTTAAAATAATTAGGCGTTGTGCAAATAATTAGCTTTGAATGGTTTAAAAATACAATTACCAATTGTGTTGTTAAGGCACTGAGGAGCGCATATTTGATTGTTAGCTTCAATGATTCAACACTTTTTTATTGCTTATATACCCAAAAGCTAATTTTTTTCATTAAACTCTTAAAACTACCTACAAATACTTTTTATCAGACAATGAATAACTAATTTTCAAAAGAATAGAACAGATGTAAAAGAATCGTGGTGCCAAAAATTCGAAATTTAATATTTAATTAAAAGAAAAAAAAAAGATACTAAGACAAATTTAAAGGTTCCTATTGATACATGTGGTAACGTCATAAGTTGGCATCAATTTTAATTAGCACACTTCTGAATTAATTCTGATATACCTTTGCCCTGTGTTTGGCTACATCATTCCAATGTTTTGTTTCTGATCTTCGATTGTCTGAAAAATATTATTTTAGATCAGAACTTATTAAAATCACATGATGTTTTTTGACACATGTAATTATTATGATACAAATGACGTTAGTATTGTTGACTTATTTTTATATTTAAATTTAATTTGCTTTAAACAATAATTAAAATCTTTAAACTGAACGCGTGTATTAGAATTATAATTTTTTCTTCAAGATAATTAGCTCCTCGATATGAATGAATCCTTAGAAAATAATTGCAGATTAAGAATATTAGACAAATTTAACATTAAAAAATCACATTTAATCGGCTTAAAATTTCCCAATTCGATAATACAAGTATTAATAAATTTATCAAGACTAATTAAAAGCTCATTTTGCAGATAAAAAAAACTACTTTCAAGTACATTTCTATCTTAATTAATCCGCACAATAAAAAAATCTTCAGATTATTTGATAAGCGATTTTATGAAGTACATACTTCATTTACATTTTAGATAACAATTTCAGCTACTTATTCATAAGTCGTAATTATAAAATGTCTGTCTTTTCATAAAATTCAAGATTTTTGAAGATTAAATAAAAATACAAGTGTAAAAAGATTTTTAAAGTCTGTCTTCTGAAAAGTTATAAATAAAAATTTCTTCATTTGTTTAAAGGCGCCAAAGTTTATTAAAATAAATAAAGATAAATAGGTATACACTGTACCAACATAAATATAATAATGTGATGCGGATGTTTTGTAAATTTGTTATTAACAAGTAGATTTAAAGGGTAGGCACCTGATAGAAATGTAAAACCTGCACCTTTTCAGCATAATAGTAATGAAATTTCTAACCGATGTGAACCAACAAGATGACTTTCAATTCTGATTAGCCTAATAAACAATAATTGTTTACAACTCAATAATACAATTATATTTGTAACTCATTCAAAACGAATTATTTTAAAAGTCCTGAAAGTCCGTCAAAGACATGTTCTCTTTGGTGAGGGTATAGAACTAAAAGATTATTTTGTTTTTAAATTTTAGATACGCTCACAACAAAAACTATCTTTAAATTAAATATATCTAGTCAAAATTTTATTATTAAAATATGTTTTAGCGGAAATGTACTTAATTTTGTTGTGAACTACAATTCCGTTCATATGAAGTCTTAAATAAAATCATTTTATTAAAGAATTTTTAAAAATTAATTTGATGAGAATTTGTTTCAGGAAATCAGTTAAATTTAATTAACGGAAAAATTAAAAAAAAGATTTGAAATACATTTCATAAATAATATTATCATGAACATTATTAGTGGCTCTGCAATTTCCGCCGGACTCAGACATCTCGAAATTATAGTATAAATTTTTGTAGCAAATTAAAGAACTAATAATGTTACATGACAATTTTATGTTGTACAACAGACCCGTACTGGCCATACCAGGTATATGCCCCGTGAACATGTGCCAACCGTCTCATATTCTTGAGCTGATGAAAATTCTTCCTAAAAAATCGTGCAACTAATTCTCCCGTAAGTTCCGTTAAAT
Source organism: Xylophagus ater (assembly GCA_963422695.1). NCBI lineage: Eukaryota > Metazoa > Arthropoda > Insecta > Diptera > Xylophagidae > Xylophagus > Xylophagus ater. The sequence continues at coordinate 23,411,550 of OY730485.1, read as the reverse complement.
CAACCATGTCCATACTCATATACATATGACATACGTAGAGCCGTTCAATCGCCAATATCTAATTTACTTTACAATTTTCAATTATTAATTTTTATAAAACTAAACACTGCAATAATAATTTTGACAGCTCTCATAGTCGGTATTGTGGGCATCATAATCAACAATTGTTTATACCAATTCTGTTTGTTAACGCCTCTGTCTACTCTAAATTGTACACAATGAAATTCTTTACGCATAGAGAAACAACACTAACAACAATAACATATGTGTAAGTACACATTTCTTTGGGAACATAGGCAAAAAAATTTTAATATTAATAATTGGAGAAAGTTGACTGCAACTGTCTATTTTGAATTTTGGGATCATATTTTTAAATGTTTCAGAATATTTTGTGTCATTAATTTTATAATTAGGAATTCATTTTATGTGAATGCAATAAATTTCCAGAAAATTTTTCACCTAACGTTATCTGTTATGGGAGGCAGATGTGTAACTTTGTAAAACTTTAAGAATCTGTTAACCTAAAAATATATAACAAACTTGGCAACAAGAAAATGTAATCTCTTATTATTTTTAAGCATAAAAATATACAATATGATTTTTTTTAGTATAGCACAAATATCGTAATTAACTCATCAACGTATTGTCGTTAAATATAAAATTTTAAAATTATGTATTTTACATGATTTTTAGTTCATCATAAATTGAAGTAACATTATTGATTAAATCACCACAATTAAATGAGTTTTTTTTACAACTTTTATATAATAAATTGTTAATATTTCAGGTGCTGCATAAGACATTTGCCCTACAACAGCAAAAATTGAGCAATGTGGCTTTGTCATTGACTGATTTGTTAGTTAGTTTCTATATACTTGTAGTATGGAAACATCTAGCATATTCCAAAATATTTGAATTTAGGAAGCAAATCTGAACGTAACATACAAATTGTTACCAAGCAAATTATTGCTAGTGAATGTTTCCAGAGACATATAATTGACATCTTAAACAAACTACACTTAGTTTTTTCTTACATTAAATAATACACATGTTATCCTTGCGTATGCTATTATTTACTACAAACAGTATAACAAAACAGAACCTACTTATGTACATGTTTCATTATTAAATCCTCACAAAGGATAATCTATTTAATTGTTTTAATCGGCTTTTATATATTTATATGACGCAAAAATGAATAACGACTAAAGTTAAATATAGAAATAAATTTATAATAAATATAGCTTTTTTGCTTTTATTTAAAACATATTCTTCGAAAAAGGATCAATATTTATAAGAAGATTTTATTTTTACTATTAATAACCGTTTCTCTCGTAAATACGACTTAATTAAAAATGTTTATCGAAGCTATAATATACAACGCACAATATTCAAGTTGATGAAAAGATAAACTTATATCATTCGTTTAATAAATTTTGAAATGAATTAACATTAAATATGAATAATTAAAAAAGAAAACACATAAATATATCAAAATTCAAACAGAGTTTATATCATATTGATTCAGATGTTTGATAATGGGATATATTTGATGTATTTATCAGCTCTATGAAATGTATTAAAACTGATATCTAGTATTTTTAAATTAAGTTATGAAAACTTTTGATTATGTAAAAGTTAACTACCAACGAATAATTCGAAATTTTATAACGTAATTAGGCACAAACAATACATCCATATCTATGCCGCAATTTTCCAGAAATTATATTTTTCACATCCTTTGTATATTCCTTATATAACTTTGTGCTAAATTTTGCAATACACGTATAAGGTCATAAGAAAAAATGGAAAAATTCAGCTCTTTTTAAATAGTCCTGTAATAAACAATTACTAAATTGTTTAGGAATCATGAAATTTGATCCGTTAGTAACAATTTATTAGAATTCTTGTTTTTTGAAGAGACAAGAACACTCTTAAATAACTATTATGCCATGATTATGTCCAATTTTATCACCAATTCCGTTGAGATTTGTCTGTTTCTTTTTTAAATTCATAAATTTCATTCATTCATTATAAATTGTACGAACTGGTTGCCATCGGAAATAATTTTCAAATTAAAATTCAAGTCATTAAATTAAAATCGGTTGGTTTCTTTACACATGAGTTTCGGATAAACAATGAAAGTGTAATAAAAACTCAATGATATCTTGTGAATAGAATTTCTTATCTGAATTAAAAATGCAGAAATATATAATAAACTATAGTATATGTAATTATGCATTAATAGAAATGTCCACGGGTTTATATTTTTTGGTATTAAAGTTTAATTTTCAGTTAATAGCTTCAAAGGTGACTAAAATGTTACTTTCATAAAACCAAAAAATTTTATCCGCTTTAAAAAGAAAATTGATTCCACCACAAAAATTGCTCCAGTAAGCCATCTCTCTATAATAGGTAAAATTTATTAAAGCTACAACTAGAATTCACTTTTTCTGACTTAATTAGATGCAATTTAAGTTCAAGGAACTAGAAAATGAGTTACACTTTAGGATAATCGTTATATCGACTAAAAAGATCAAACTTTCAGATGATTAGTGTGGTGAGATGAGTTTTCTTCTTAGTATCTTTTTGTGAACGATCTTGTATGAGTGGCGACGATAGTGTGGAACAGACTTAAGACGACAACAATTATCACCATGGTGCAGCAGCATATTACACCGTGCACAAAAAGGATATTTGCCAATAGCACCAAATTTTAGCGGGCGTAAAAAATATAAAATAATCATTACTAGTCAGTCGATTTCTAGAAACAAATAAAATTTTGTATAAAACTAATTTTGCTTGTGATATTGCTACGCGTAGGTTGTTTTCTGCTTTCGCTCGATTTTGTCTTGATAAAGAGTGGCCTACCAAAATCAAAAAATGAGACCGTTTTAATTCTAATTTGTAAATATTTAAACACCTTTTTGTATTCTAATTGCCTGAGACTGTATGCTACCATAACGCGCCGCTGCGTTGGTAATTTTCAGCATCAAAGTGAAGAAAAGTGACAGCTTAATAGCTATCGTCTCAAATTTACCACTTAGAAGTGACAAATTGCATTACATGATATTAGAAAGCAATATTGGAATGTCTCTTATCGCCGAAATTTCTTTCTTTGCACACACGCTTCGGAAGCGATTGTAACTAAGTTTTTATCGAACTTTTCTTCAATATATCGAATCTAGATTAATCTGAAAACTGACTACTTTCTATTTGAATATAATTGCTTGTACCTGAAATAATCATAATCAATTCTTTCAAATAAACACAAAATAAGTGAACTAAAAAGGCTCTGATTTGTATAATTTTAGAAAACGTTATACGAAAAGTTCAAGATATTTGATACGAATTCCACTTTACTTCTGACAAACACATCGTGTTATGTAAATTTAAATCACTTTTTTTATTAAATATAAACTTTAAAAAAAAACAAGATATACTGCAAAATTATAGTTATTTTGAAAAAATACAACTTTATTAAAAATCACAGTTTTGAATGCCAAAAAAATATGAAAAACTAAAATCATCACATGGAAGGAATAAAAATTTCGATAATGAAAAATAATTATGATCTGGCTTTTTATTAGTGAAATTTTTAAACATTTTTTGAAGAAGGTTAAACAACATGTGACATGTTTTTTTTTTACATAATTTGATTTTTATTATTGGACATAAATATTTCTTTTTAAAGTTTTTCATATTTTTTATGAAAATATAATTAAATAAATTATTTATAGATTTTCGGATAAAAGAAACTAGTTAGACAGACCCATCTTTATGCCTTGCCAATTTCCCATTATTTTAAGCTTTTAAAACAATTTACAATTTTCGGAAATTAGTTCTTATACTAGGAGACTTACTAGATATAGCCGAAGAAATATCTTTTCGTAGCCCAGAAAAAAAAAACTTATTAACCGTCATTATGCAGAATTATTTATGACATAATATACCCTGAAGAGATTTAAACCTGTAAAAATAGTAAAAATCATCATTTAACAAAATACTGCCCTAATGAAGAAATTGGCAGCAGTTTTACTACTATATATATATTTTTTAGAACATTCGGACGATAAAGGTTAATACTTATTTTACTAATTTCCTTTCTCCTAAAATGTCTTATCGAAAGTAAAAGTAAAATATCTTCAAAAAGCAATAACAATTTATCAATCTATAAAATGTTATGTTCTACATTTTAAATAATAAAAACCGTTTAAAAAAAGTCCATAAAAGCTTATTATTGCAGTTGAAAAATGTTGCGCATATAAAACAATTAGTTCTTTTTAAATTTAAAAGAATTATTATTTTTTTTTTTTTAATATTTATTTTAAGAATAAATATTTTTGTTTATATTTTTTTCTTTTTTGGACAGAAATCAAACAAAAATTGCTTTTGTTTTATTTTCAATTCAATTCCGCAACAAAACGAAAGTATTTTGTTTCATAATTTTCTTATCGAGAAAATAAAAAAGGCATTGTTTTTCACCTATTTTTCCATTGTTTTCCTTCGAAAATGTTATTTTTTCTCGGAAATTTGTCATGACAAAAAGTTAAGTCAAATTACGAATGTTTCTTTTTCGAATAGTATTTTTATTTTTCATGACTTTTCAACATGATCAACCTTGAAGAATTATTATAAAAATAAAATTTTCATAATATTAAAAAACAAACATCAACATTTTATGCAATTTCTCCGTGCCAGAATCAAAATATTGAAGGTCGAAAAAAAATTTTTTTCAAAAATAAATATAAATAAATTAAATATATGACAGAAATTTTTAAGACTTTTCAAAAACCCTTTAAAGCCGAAGAAAGGATAATTTTTTCAATTTTCCTAAACGAGATTAACTGCTAAATTGCGTTTAAATTATGAACATTGAACATTTGTACAAATTTTAATATGAATTTGAAACCAGTTTTATTAGACTTTGGGCGAAACGAAATTCTTCGTCGTCTCCAATTTCGCACATTAGCAAAATACATACTTATATAGTTTGGACACAAACCGGTAAATGGAAAGCATTTTTAAAAGCAAAATCAGTAAACATACTGTTTGCAAGTGTTATTGGGTTTTAAACCAGAAAAATGTAAAATAAACTTATACGCATTTATTTGCAACTAAATTCAAGGGATGGATGAAGAATATGAAGGGTCAACTAATTTGTTTCTCAACGTTCGTAAATTTCCATGAATAAATTTCTTCCAATATTCTTTATATGGCACTATAAAAATCCATTTTTTATCAAAATTACTTTCCAAAAACCCGAGTTTTTAAATTCACATAGAAATGTGAAAACTTTCGCATGGAAGCTAATGTCAATTTTGTATGGAAAATTTCGTTCCGCTCGTTCATACCATATACTAAAATTTTCTTAGCGTTTAGTATAAATATTCAGTTCTCAGAACTCAAATTATAAGCCTTACGAGATGTTCTTCTGAAATCAGAGACTCCAAGATGCTACTCCTGATACAAGTATACAAAGTAGTATTGACAGCTAATATTCTGGTCCCGAGATTTTCATATTTTATGTGATAAAACTTTCGTTCGAATCAAATTTGTCATAATAGGTTTCTTATGAGATTGATTGCAAATTTTATGATTTCTCAAGATTACATCACAATGTATTTCTAAAGTTTATTTTTTCATTTTGCGGTTTTTCTTTCATATGTATAATAATTGTTAAAACTCATAAAGAAAGAAAATCTGACATATGAATTAATTTTTAAAATATTATATTCTTAATACAATAAAATTTTCCTTTTTAATTGTAAAATGTATTCTAAGTTAATAAAGCGATAAACGAACAAATAAGACGATAATACATTTGTTTTTTTTTCTTTTTTAGTACTAATAAATACAATATTTGAAAAATACTTTTCCATTCGTAAGATTCTTTATTTATATGTGAAAATGTCCCTTTTTTTATGTTCCTTTCACCGAAAACTACTGGTTAAAATTTTACGAAACTTTGGGCAAACATTTGCAATATGACATTTGGACATTTAGTTTCTTACCTCCATGAAAAGATTTTAAAAAATCCTACCGTCTATCTTTTTGAGAACTATTCATTAATATCCATCCGAAAAGAATTCTTGCTCTAACGGATTCGTTTCGGGTGGATGTTAATAAACGATCTCCCCAAAATCAATAATTTTTTGACACACGTCTAATAATCAGAAACCCATATTTATGCACTATGGTAGGTAGAAATAGTTTTAGAAAAAAAATAAGCCTGTTCAAAAAGTTTTTTTTATGTACTTTAAAAGTTAATATACCGATTTCAATAAACTTTCCAGAGTAGATTTAGGCTATTAGGAGGTAAACTGCCAAATAGAGTAAACAAAAAGGAAACAAGGTTATATATAGAAAAATCCGGGAAATATTGTTAGTTTTGGCTATTTTTTTTTAACTGAGACTCATAGTCTCAGTGCTATCATAGAGCATCAAAAAATCAGCTATAGGTCGATTTTAAATTACTATATGTAATGCAAATTATGGGCGTAAGAAATTCTTTTACTAAAATCATTTTAAAAATTACTTCCTTCTACGTACAACTATTTTTGTATACATAAATAAATCACATAAATTATAGTTAATAGTTATTGCTTTCCAATTTATTTTATCTTTAAATGAAATCATAAAAAATTCAACTTCAAAAACAGAAAATTCACTTCAAGTACCTCTACTGTAATGCAAAATTTGCAACATGCTGCTAGCAACATTTTCAATTATTCATATTCATTGACGTCAGTAGAAAATATTTTAGTTTATAATTAAAAATTGCTGTTATTTTTTATTTTTAAATAATTTGAAATGATTTTCTATTTTGGAATTTTTCACTTTTCCGTGTAAAAATTTGGAAAAAGAAAAATAAATAAAAAAAATTTTTTTCAAAATAAAAGTGAAAAATAATAATAAAACGGAAAGATATGTCAATTAAATCGATTCACAAAGAGTTTTGCAATTGAAACGAAACAAATTTTTGAAAAAGTGTTTTTCTTTTTGCTTTAAGTTTTGGATGGTCGAACGAAAATGCTGTTGTGGTCACGCTATTTACAGGCCGATACACTTCAATTTCGGGCACCCACAATATTATAATATAATCTTGAATTTTTCCGATGAATCTATTTTAAGTAAGAAAATTCCTATAAATAGAATACACTCGTCTATGTTGTATTACTTGGTGACACTTGAACGTTTTTCCATTTGTTGTACGTCTGCCGAAAGGGATAAGAACATATTGTAGAAATCACGCGATTTTGTTGTTATAAGAAAATCGCAATATAAAAAAATGTTTTATAGAAGATCTTTATTATTAATGGGTCACGGAACCGTAATATTCAACAAAATTTTTGTTTATATAATAAAAAAAAAAATTTAGTAAACAAGAAATTTATGACTTTGTTATTATATTTCTCTCGTTTTTGTTACGTATGATGCCCATACCCCCATAGGTCACAGGATTTATCGAATTCAGTGGAAATTATACTCGATATACGAATGGTTTTTCATAAATAAAATTTTCAACTAAATTAGATAGGAAGTGTTCTTAGACCACTTCGATTTTAATGTCTAAGTTCGAATTGAGTTAGAGAATTTATTTAGCTAAAGCATTTGTAAAGTATTTTTCGGCTGTAATGAAATTGAATCTTGAGCTAGTGTTGTTCCTATAAGAGTAAATTTCATTGCATACATTTTAAACTAGACAAACCAGATTGTCGTAAACCGTGATGTAGCCTACATGGGAGAACCATCTGAAATTTAATGGAAAGCAACGAAAATATTCGATAAGTATAGTCAGAAGTTCTGACTCAGAACTAACCCCCCTATTCTGGCGCCGTGGCAGTTTTACTGTCATAATTATTTATGACAATAATATTCTGACTGTAATTATGACTGCTGCGAAAATTCGTATTCTGGCGAACGGGTCATAATTATGTCCAAAATATGAATTTATACCACTTTAAACTGGTATAATTCGAGCGAGCTTTCGTGGTTATTTGAGAAAAACTCTCGAAAATGTTTCTATGGGTTTGAAATTTTTCTATAGGTGTAAAATTATTTGTATGTTTAAAAGAATGGTGGAAATTATTCCATTTTTATCGCTCAGAGAACGCATATAAAATTCAGTTATGATGTAAAATATTGTCGGTCAGAACTTATGATATTTTTTTATGACAGTTGTTAGTTATGAACGCGTCAGAATACCAAATAGTATTAAAAAAAAGTTATCACAGTGACATCATTTTATGACAGTCAGAACTTCTTATGACTGCGTTCAGAATATATACCCCGTATACATGAGAACTTGAAGTCTACTTGAAATAGACTTGAAAGGCATGTACATATACGCGAATCGACTTCAAATCGATTTGACTCAAGCAGATCATAATAAAAATAAAAGGCAAGTGAACACAACTTCAAAAATGTTTTTGAAATTAATTTTTGTGTTTTTCAACCCAATTTGAAACTTGAAGTCAGTTTCAAGCCGATCTTTCAGAAGCTCATGTCTACGTAGTAATAGTCAAGCCTATTCAGTGATAGTTTCTGTACTGTCTTCGGGTTTGACAATTTTGGAGCTCAATAATTTGCAGTGTAACTTTATACAAAACCCAAAGTCGAATCCCTGTTTTTCTTTTACGAATTAAGGCTATTTACCTTGAACATTTTTTTTTTTTTGTAAACTTTATGAAATTGATACAATTAGAGTTTTGTACATAAAATTCATTTTTGTTTATCGTTAAATTTTTTTCTTCAATACAATTTTTAGATGTTTATTTAAAATAAAAATTATGGTGGAATTTTATTTGAAATTTTGTTCGTTATGCGCTATGATTTTTATTGGAAATATTTTGAATACCTTTTCAGTGAATTATTATGTTCTAAATATTTTGTCGAAATAAACCAGAAATTTCCCTCCAAAAAAGAAAAACAAAACAAAAAATTCTTCTTCAAAGAACTTAAATGAAATGAAATCAAGTAGAAACACTAATTATTTCCAAAAAATCAAGTTCATATATTGATGAATCTCTCCTTAGGCTCGTTCTATGCTATTTTCGATTACAAAAATCGCAATTTTAAGTGAGTTTCTTTTTTTATATATTTACACATAATTTGAAACTTGATTAATTCTGATTTTAATATCGATTATAATTGAAATTGATTTCATAATTTCAGGAATTTCTTCTTGATCCGATTCCAATTCTCTTAGTTACAAAATATGTTTTATTTTCATAAAATTACGTTCCTTTTTTTCTACTCAAATAATAAAATCGATAAATTTAAAATGTATTTTTTTTTTGGTTGCGAAAAATCAAGTATTAATGTTGAACCATAAGTTTTTCAACGATTTTAAAAATTGAATATTATGAACAAATTATTAATCGTATTTTTTTTTAATTCCAATCTTAATAAAAAGTGATCTGTCTTAAAACATTTTTATTTATTTTTAAAAAAAATTTGAAATGTTTTCTTTTAGATAATTTTTTCGCGATCTCATTTATCTTAAATTTGCTAAACTGCGTAATAGTAAATATTTAATATTAATTACTATTTAAAAAATTTGTTCTAATATCTTTCAACAAAAAAAAAATTTGACTTTGACTGAGAATTTTTTCCCGGCTTCGTATCACACCAACAAAAAAAATCCGCAGTTTCGCTAACTGATATACGGTAGACAATATTTCCTAACCCACATTTGCTATGAAAATTGTATGAAAACTATGTTATTTTCGGTTCTAAATTTCTAGACTTGTACGAACTCAAATGATCATCAATCAAACAGGCTCCATAAAAATTGTTGGCTTCTGCGAATTTACTGCAACTTCTTTGAGTATGAGTTCACTAATTTGTAATATCTTTCCATAAATTTGAAGGTCACATTATTTCGGTGTTAACAACATCTACGTATCTTCTTGGACCCTAACCTGCTGTAAGTGGTACGTAAATATATGAAAAATGATTTAGACAAATTTTAATGCTCAGTGTTCATAATCCTTTCTCAATTGTTTAACGATCCTGTAGCATATTTATCAGGACACCTCCTAAAAAATAAATGCATAAAGAATTTCCCTATTTTCAGATAACTATACTTATGCTATTATGCCGGTACTTGTGTACTTAATTTAATATTAATTTAATTTTTAATTTTTATTTCTAATTTTTCCTAAACTAAATTTAAAGGGAATTGCCTTCAACTATTAGGTTTTATAGTTTTCCCAAGATTAACATCCTTTCAAAGCATCTCGAAGCAACTCGAGTACTACTATAAGACTAAAGATGCCATTTTCACGCTAAAATGGGAAATCTTTTAAGTTTTAACTTCAGTCATAAATTATTTTGTTTAAATTCTTTTTTAACATTGTAAATCTAGCGTAAATTTTCGTGATGACATTTTTTGAAGACGTTTTTTTATTTCCTTAATATCCTAACACTTTTTTGTTACGTCTTCCATATCGTATTCATATTTTTTTATCTTTTTGTGGTGCCATATTTTCTTAGTGTGATTATTTTTGTCGTTGACACTTTTTTCGAGAGAGAAATTCTGTTTTCAAATTATGTTGAAACTAAAAGTCGTAATATATTTTATGATAAATTAAATCATTTTTGATGAATTTGTTTTATGATTAATGCGATATTTTATTTTAAATATTAAAAAGATAATAATTTTGGTTTGTAATACGGCGCTTGTAAATTATACAAAAAATATACAATTACATAAAAGGTCGAATAATAATTATTTAGTTTTATCAATTTACGATATTGAGAGCCTAGTAGGTAAGCACTAACAATTCGAATCGTGAGGTATTTAGATTCAAACCTCGCTCGTTTCATTAGAAGTCCAATCGGCTTTTATTGAAAAACAAAATTACGAGTATACTAAGAATTCATAAGATATTCTACAAAGTTGTTAACTCTCTATACAACAATTAAATAATTCCTTATAAATCTGCCATGGTTCGACACCAATGTTAATCCTTAGGCGCAGCGCAGCTTGTATGACGATGATATCAAAAGCCAACTATTCTGAATAGATATGGAATTAGATCTTCTTAACGCGAGTGTATTTAGTTTTGGAGCACATACGCCCCTTTTAGGATATGCCTTTTTTTTATCAATTTTAATAATTTCAAAAAACGCGATTATTCAGCGAAATTTTCAAATCTTGCTGCACCAAACTTTCTACATTTCTTTTTGTAAAAATACTGTTTCAAAAATTGATAAAATACAAAAGAATATATTAAAACGATAATTTTTCGATGAGCCCCATATCGAAATTTTCACGAAATTTGTTGATTGGGTATGCAAAATTAACGAAATTATGAAAGTAATCAACAATTACGGAAGAGATGTGATATAAAATCTTATTTTTGGTCGCGACAAATAAAATTATAGAAAAATTTTAACAAAAATAAATATTTTTATAATTTCTAATTTATTTTAATCGAAACTAGATCAAGGATTTTTCAATATTTCTACTAAAATATCACAAAAGACAAATTATTGACAGACTTTATTGTTCCGATGGAGAAATTTTCAAACAATTGGGAAAATTTTGAACTAAAATTTCAGTTAATAAATTTAAAATTATTAAAAACAAAAGGATTTTATAGTTCTGAAATACATAAAAGAAATGAACAAACATCAAAGAAACATTTGGTTTAAATCAATTCATTTGGGCGTTTTAAAATTAATTTTTTATATGCAATTTTATTTTGAATATATGATAAAAAATTTTATAGTATTTATGTTTTTTGTTTTTAATCATCAAAGACCCACTTAATAAGTTTTTATATTCCAGAAAATTTTAAAAGAAAATCCTTTTTAAAAGACCACTAATCAGGAAATACTGTTCTTTTGAATGTCTTCTTGTCCACCTTAAGATCATATTTTAGTAATAATTTATATCCATCATCAATATACTATATCGTATCTGAAAGATTTCCGCAAATACTTCTTGTATCATTTTTTAAAAGTTGTATTTTTTATTTTAAAGAGGACCGACCTATACCGTAAAGTTGACCCAATAAATTG